>CM035411.1:184868383-184920883 GCA_020310875.1 Ceratopteris richardii
CTCCCCCTCCATTTGACCTTAGTCTCTTCAACTTTTGACCTGTGATTCTTTCTGCATACACATGATAATGCTTGAATGTATTGAATACCTGTGATTTATCTTTGATCACATAGATAGTGATCCATCTGCTAGCATCATCAACATAAATTACATAATACCTTGAACCATTGATACTAAAATCATTTGATGGTCCCCACACATATGTGTGTACCAACTCAAGCTTCTCTGAATACATAAAACCATGCTTGGAATAAGATTGCTTATGAGCCTTACCTAATTGACATGCCTCACATCTGTATGTCATATGTTGAACTGCAACATTAGGCAATCCAAGCACTGAACCATTGTTAACCATATCTTTAATACCTCTTTCATTAAAATGCCCAAGCCTTTTGTGCCAAAGATCTAACTAGATCTTATGTCCTCCATAGGTGAACAAGGCATGACCAACATTACCTTGAATCTTCAATGTGAACAATCTTCCTTCTTTCTTCCCTGAAACAATTTGTTTATACCCATTGCTAGGGTCTTCCACAAAAACTCCTTCATTAGTGAACCTAACTTCATAACCTTTTTCAATAATTTGCCCTACACTTATCAGATTCTTTGGAATTGTAGGAACATACAAAACCTTACTCAAGAGAGTACTTTCATCCTTGGCCTTCACTGATCCAATTGACTTCACATTGTCCTTTGTATTATCACCTGTTTGAACTACATGATTAGTTACCTTATTTTCCAAATCAGTCATCAATGCTATGTTGCCACTCAGGTGATTGCTACACCCTGAGTCAATGTAGAAGACTCTTTGGTCTTCACTTTGCCTTTCACAAGTTGCATTCATAATCAATGTTGAATCCTCCTTTTGATCTGAAGCATAATTGTAATAGGTATTTTTGTATTGTTGGCTTTGGAATCCTCTACCTGCATTTCTTCCATAATAACCTCTACTACCTCTACCTTTGAAATTACCTCTTTGATTTCTGCCACCTCTTCCTCTTGAATTAAAGTTCTGATTATATCCACCATTATTCTGAGTATTATGCCAACAATCATGAGCTAAGTGATTTTTCTTACCACAAATCCAGCAAGCTTTGACTCCATCTTTATTACTTCTACCTCTTTCTCTACCTTTGCCACCTCCTCTTCCTCTTAGGAAGGTAGCTTGGCTAGTTGTACCTTCATCTTCATTTGCTAGTTGCTTCCCTTTGCTATTCTTCTTTTTATCCGTTGAATACATTGCCTGACCTGCACTCTTATCACTTTCACCTTTGACATCCTGCTCAAAGGTTAGCATGTGTCCTAGCAACTGATTCAAATAAGGAGTAAAATGATCTAATGATAATTCAGTAGACAAAATGAATGGTTTCCATTTGTCATCACCTCTCAAACTTGTGAGGATTTGACTTACCAATTTATCCTCCTCAATATCTTCATCAACTGCTCCTAATGCATCTGCAATGTCCTTCATCCTTGTTACATAATCTGAAACGGATTGAGAGGCCTTCTTCTTGAATGTGGTAAACTCTGCCCACAAGGATGCCTTCTTTGACTTTGTGGTGTTTTGGAAATGCTCCTCCAAAGCATTCCATATATCACTTGCACTTTCAAGACCTCTAATGTGAGGTAGCAAGTAGTCATTAACTCCCATATAGATAATGCTCCTAGCTTGAGCATCTCTCTTCATCCAAGTCTTCAAATCTGACAATTCATCCCTAGTTGGAACACTAGGATCTCTGAACTGAGGCTTTTCTTCTTCACCTCTGATATCACCTATGAATTCTTTGCTCATAAGATGAGCTTCCATCCTCATTGACCATGCTGGATAGTTCTCTCTATCCAATTTCTCTATCTGAAGAGAATCTCCCATCCTTTCTTCACCTGTGTATTAAATTCTTCAACCTTTATAAGAAATAAGTGTAACTTTGCTTTGAATGAAGTTCCTTTTGTCTTCCTTGATATCTTCTGACCTCCTTCTCAAGCTTTACTTTCAAGCTTTCACCTTTTGTATCTTCAAATGTTGAATTCTTTATAACTGCAGCAGTCGGGGTCCTCCTTTCTTTAATTTTGATGCTTCCTACTCTGATACCACTGATGGAGAGTGTTAATCTCCAAAACAACAAGTTATCCTTGAATTTAGAGCACCTCTATATCAAGAATAACTTAAAACCTTCACCAATTTGGAGGATCAATACTCAACTACCAAAATCTTGAACAAACTGTGAAGAAGATGTCTACACAGAAAGTCTGCTGCACATAACTCATTCATTGACTTATCAAATGTGTAACGTTTTTAATAAAACTTTGTACAAAGTGTTGTCTATAGTTTGCGCACCTCCTCCAAGTTAAATCATTCCAAAAGACTCAGTAGATCTTGAGAAATGATCTCAACAAGTCACCTATGTCTAAAACTTAGTTCTTAACAGTCGACGTTGACACCTATAACTTCTAAAGCTTGGTTCTCCCAAATTAGAACCCGTTTATGCAAATGCTTTTAGCCATAGATGGATTACCTTCCAACTTAGATTTTGACTACTACATTTGTGCAAAACTCTACAATGTGCACTGAGAACTGACCATTTCTTTCAACGATCTTTGAAGCCCAAAAAATCATTACAAATGATATGGAGCATACACATTTTGCATATAACAAGAAGGTAAAGGACAAGAAGAAGTTTAAGTTCAATCAAGGAGGTGCACTTACTCAAGCCTCTCCATTAAAGATCTGAGAAATGCCACAAGATACCACTAGAAGTTCAAAGGATCTATCTTGTGAAGAACCCAATGAAGCTCAAGCTAGAAAACATTCAAAAGACAATGGATTATGTTTTTATTATGCAGATCATGATCATATGGTATTTAAATGTCCTAAGAAGAAAAAAATTGGATTCAAGGCTAGAAGAGTCCCCATCCCACATTAAAAGGATCATCATCATAATCAAAATTATTGGTTTGATCTTTTACCCTTTGTAGAGTTTTCCTATAAAAAGAATGTTCATACATCTACCAAGCACACTCCCTTCTTTGCAAATTATGGACAACACTCAAGGATGGATGAAAAAAACTCAAATCATTTCATGAAACTAGCTACTTGAGACGAGTCTGAGTACCTCACGGGTATCCACCAAGAACTCAAGAAAGAGATCCATAGAGCTCAAGAAAAATATAAGTATTATGAAGATGATCATCATGTTCTGAATCCATCCTATCACATTGGGGATAAAGTATGGTTACTCAAAAATAATTTGCATACTTCAAGGTCCTCTACAAAGCTAGAACATCAAAGATTTGGTCCTTTTACCATCTTGTTGAGATTAATCTATTCATCTTCAAGATCTAGTTACCAACTACCATGAGAATACATCCAGTTTGTCATGTAGCCATGACAAAACCATATCACATTTTGCCATTGGGGGGGCGATATCTAGTCTTTCACCACCTATCAAGATTGATGATCATGAGGAATTCGAAGTCAAGCATATCCTAGATTTGAGAATATCTTGAGGAGGATTGGAGTACCTTGTTCATTGGAAAGGGTATGGCATCAATTATTGTACTTGGAAACCTGCAAAAAACCTTCAAAGAGCACCAATCAAGGTTCAAGAATTCCATAAGAAGAATCCAATGAATCCAAGACTAAAGAACATGATTGCACCTCATGGAACTTGTCTCTCGAGGGGGAGTGATGTCATGGACACAAAGGAAACCATCTTGAACTTCAGATTCCATGTGGCTTTCTATATCTCATGTTTTGTATAGAATTTCGAGAAACCATGCTTCCATCACATTCGGAAGATGCAAAAAATCTAAGAGAGACTCTCTACTTGCTTGATTTTGACATCCGAAGGTCCTATTTTGGATTATTGACATCATCAATTATGTCATCAATTTGTGAGTGCCCATGAACACATATATAAGGAGTGCTTGATCACATACATTTTTGGTCTTACCAATACTAGTCTTTAGAGCTCAAGGAGTCATGATCTCCAAGAAAGTACCTACCAAGTTTGAGTTCCAATTCTAGTCTTGTCCCTTGGTCTAGTCTTGTATTGTCTAGTATCCTTGACATCCTGTCTTGTCCTCTTGTAATCTCCTAGTACAAGATCGTGTCCAATTTTTTCTTATATCTAGTCCATCTCCCTCAAGGGAGTTCTTGTATTCTAGATATATCATTTCATATGTAGGATCCGGGTTTGTGGGATCTCTTGTATCTTATCTAGTCCAGTTATACATACATTCCAGTTCCAGGTTGTGGGACTTCTTGTTCACTTGCATATTCTTGTAATATTTCACTACGTGTGTGATCTTGTAATGAAAATTATCATTTCGAAATCTCATATAATCTAGCTAGAGGGAATAATCTATTGCTCCCTTGACAATCCGAATATATTTTTTCATGGTTTTTAAAATGATTACAATTGTAAAAATATCTTAGTCCATAGTTTGTTGGCTCTAGAGACTTCCCTTAAGCAATCAGGATTAAATATTTTGAGGTAAAACCAAATGGAGTCATTTTGTTTGAATCTACCACCCACCTCTAAGTATTGTTGGGAAAATAAAGGGAATTCATCATGTTCCAACGTTTCCAATGAGAATTACCAACTTTATGTCTTGATCAGTCACTTTGAAGGGAAAAAAAATCAAAATGAGATCTTGGTTTCTCCACATCAAATTACTTAAGGGTTAGAGGTCTTGTTTGTTTCTAAATATGAGTTGAGACCATGACTATTTCTTTCTATGCCACACGTCGATCAACCACTTGGCTGCAAGTTTTTCTACCAAAGTACGCACGTTAAAAATTCCCAACCCACCTTCAAGCTTGAGTAGACAATAGATACCTCATTTGATCTTCGGGCTCCATCTTCCATTAGTGTCCCCCATTCGAAGGAAGTAAGTATCTTTGATGGCGTAGATTTTCACAAGAGTGAATATAAACAAAGAGAACCATGAGAAGAAGGATGGGTTGTGTCAAATCAAAGCTAACGATCTAGAAAAAAATGCCAAAGTCAAGAAAGTGTCAAGAGGGGGCCATATTTTTTTTCAAATTCTCTTTCAATTTGGCCGTTTACACATGAGAATACACTTATTGAAACATGCCCAAAGCTTAATTTTGTATAAATATTTCATTTTTGTACAAATCGAGGATTGTTTGAGCCTGTGAAGTAATAGACTAAGCCAAATGAATTTTAGCAGTTTTTTCATATCTCGAATAAAAGATCAAATGAAGGTTTAGGATCAAATTCAAGTTAGGGTGGTTATAAGGATGCGAACGTGGCCCAAACTTTAAAATTGTCTACCAAAGAAAATGTTCTCTTGTTTTCTGAGGTTAGCTCTAATCAAATCTGTTGTTCTTTAACATTCCGATTTAATTTTCACATCACACTTTTGTAGGAACCTCAAATAAAATTTTCATGAGTCAAGGAAATATCAACTCAGAATACAACGTTTCAGCATGAATCCTAGCTAATATGCAACCGGAACATTTTCTGATTCCGCATTCATAGGTCTCTCATAAAAACACATCAGCTCGATTTACTTTCTTTCTTCCCTCACCTAAACTGAGTATGTTCAAGAAGTATTACTGGTAGGACATTACAATACCAACTCAATAAAGAACTATTGCATTCTTAATGCTCATTTGATGCGACAACAAAATTTCAATTCTTTCGATCCATGAACATCTAAAAGATCATTACTAAAGACAATGGCAAATAATGGACATTGTAAAAGAAGGTCCATAAGGAAAGAAATAAGATCTGTGGACTGCATGAATCATTCGAGTTCTTCATATGTGAAACAAGAAAGCATTGAATTGAGATTAACAAAAAAATAATTGGGATCTGGCATCTTGCTTGTCAAGCTCTTCCTTCCAGTTACATGCCAAAATCAAAGTGCAGATTTCTATTGTTTGGCTATGCTCTTCTTTTCAGCAGTACATCGTTTGATCGGTAAGAAAATAACAGCACAGCGGAATAGACCTGTAGACAGAGCTGAGAGAAAAAGGCAGACAAAAATAGATGCAGACTCAGAGATAGAGAACTCAAATTCTCAGATTGCCGAGCGTAATGCAATTACAATGATGATGTTGTCCACCAGTGCGCTCCCACTGTGGAGCTTAGATGGCAATCTAGATAGACTCTAGATGAAGGGCTTACTAGTGCGCAATTGCGGTATGTAAAGCTCAACCTGGGCCGTGCTTATATATCTTTTAAAAGGTGGTTCGGTATAGATAAACCTAGTTGGGAGATACAAAATAGTCCGTAAAATATACGATCCAATAATATCTCCATGACCAGAAGTGACAAATAACTCAAGCTTTGTTTCTGCTGTGTTGGCAGACTCCTTGCCCTTGCCACCTTTTGAAGAGCCACTCTTTTCTTCTGCCTTCTTGATGCGATAGTCTTGGATTCTGTGTCCTTTCTTCTTGTAATGGAAACACTATCCCTTGAACTTCTTTTTGTCGTTCTTCTTTTTGTCCCCATCTTTTGAAGAGTCTGTTTTGCCTCCTTTGGCATTTGCTGTGAATGCAGCATCTCCTTTGCTACCACCACTCCTTGCCTTGAGCCGCAGCTCCTCCTCCATGAGTAAGGCATTGAATTCTTCAAAAGTTAGTGGTTGAGGTCTGATTTGAGTGTTAAGAGCAGTTACCAAACCATCAAACTTAGGATAGATTCGAAGACAATGTCGAGCTAGCTCCTCACTTGACTTTTGAACACCTGCTCCTGCCATTTGATCTTGTAGATTCTTTATGCAAGTGATGAACACCTCTACAGTGTCAAACTGTTCTGCTACAAGCAGATTCTTCAAGTTCTGAATCCATGTCTGATTATGAGTTTCATATTGATTTCTCAATATGTTCCATGCTTCACATGCCTTTATAGTATGCTGAATGAGAGTCAAAACACTATCAGAAGTACTTGTAACAAGAGCATAGAGTGCATCTGCATTTCTACTTTTCCAAGCATGTAGAAGATCAACATCAGGAGGAATCATTCGACCAGGATTATTTGGATCAGGTCTTTCTTGGGGCTCACGATCAGTCCCAAGAACAGTCTCCAAAAGCTCATACCAATCAAGAATAGAAGTGATTTTAAACTTCCACAGGGTGTAGTTCGTACCATCAAGTTTACCTTCTATGAAGGTTGGTGGCCGTATCTGCAATGTGGGGATGATCGGCATCATTGCTGCTCCTGCTTGTGTGCCACCTACTCCTGTTGATGAAGCACCTTGACTCCCAGTCGTAGATGATGACACCCCGCTTGACATATTCTCTCTTTTGTTGTTCAGACCTCTGCAACCTCTGTGTTTCTGCTTCTGCACCACTCAGAGCCTCCTGCGCTTTGATACCATGTAAGAAAATAACAGCACATCAGAATAGACCTGTAAACAGAGTTGAGAGAAAAATGCAGACAAAGATAAATGCAGATTGAGAGATAGAGAACTCAAATTCTCAGATTATCGATTGTAATGCACTTACAATGATGGTGTTGTCGACCCGTGCACTCCCACTGTGGAGCTTAGATGGCAATCTAGACAGACTCTAGATGAAGGGCTTACTAGTGTGCAATTGCGCTATGTAAAGCTCAACCTAGGCCGTGCTTATATGGCTTTTACAAGGAGGTTCGGTAGAGATAAATGTAGTTGGGAGATACAAAATAGTCGGTAAAATATATGATCCGATAATATCTCCATGACTAGAAGTCCTACCGTCTCGGCCCTACGAAACGGGGCGACAAGCCCTCGGGACCTCGCAGAAGGGGGCAAGCCCCCCTCTGCACTCCCCCCATTAAGGTTCTATGGGGAAACGGTGTCGGGAAGATTTGCATCTTCCAGTTGATGACCAGAGAAAATGAAAACAAATTAATTGGTGAATTCTAAACCTCTTTTTCACTGTTGAACAATTGTTCTGGATGGAATTAACTACTTTGAAAGTGTTTACAGGTACAAATGATGATGAAGATTCTATGTTCATATTAGGGTTTACTTTAATTTCATATTTAATAAGTTGTTTTATTCATACATTCAAGAATCATGAGTATTTAACCCTAGGGTTGTCTAAGTTCACATGATTTTATGTTCATTGGGTTCATCTGAAGGGTCTCAAAGGATTTAATGGATTCATGTTAGAGTTTAAGTAAAGTGGGTTAATGATAGGGTTCAGAAGGATTTTAATGGGTTATCAGTGATTTCCAAAGGGTTTCAATAGGGTTTTGATTGGTTTTAAGTAGGTTTTTTAGGGTTTTAGTATGTTTCAAGGGTTAAAATAACTACTATTTAATGAAATTAATCTATAATTAAGCATTGGTTAACTTATAAAACTAAATTATGATTTAATTAGTTACCTTAATAGTGTGTTTACATTTTAATACTAAGGTTCTAATTAATTAAATTCTTATCCTAAGCTTAAATTAAAAGAATTATTTAATTATCAAAATTTAGGATAATAGAATTAAAATGAAAATAAAGTGGATAATTAATGAGTGGTGTATGAGAGTGGTATTTAAAGAATGGTATGTGAGTAATGTGGAATTAAAGTGAATTAAGGAATGGTCTGAAAGGAAGATGCACTTAAAGTGAAAAAGTTGGTTGACCGAAAAGAATGGTGAGAATTAATGAAATAAAAAGAGAGGTGAAAGGAAGATGTGTGCATAAAGCTAATTAAAAGTGTGGTTGAGATGAGTGGGCAAAAGTGTGGTTGTAGATTAAAAGTACCAAACCAAAAGAGTGGATTAGGAAGGACTTGTGTATGTATTTAAATGTGTGTTGAGCTCAAGTTTTTCCTAATGTTTTTTGCAGGTACTGTCTCCTGCTCTTTACTTTCTTCTGTTTTTCCCTCTTTCTCATTAGACCCTCCTCGTGCTCGGGATATTGAGCCGTCAGGTCACTGCTGTGTATTATGATTTTGATTGTCCGGCTGGAAGCATGCCCATGCCTATTCCATGGCTTGGTCTGCGTCTCTGCAATATGTGTGTGTATGTGCGCGTATGTGATGTGTATGTGTATGTGCGCGTATGTGATGTGTGTGTATGTGCGCGTATGTGATGTTTATGTGTATGTGCGTGTATGTGTGATGTGTGTATGTGATATATGTGTGATGTGTGAAGTGTGTGTATATGTGTGTGTATGTGATGTGTATGTGTGATGTGTGAAGTGTGTGTATATGTGTGTGTATGTGCGCGTATGTGATGTGTATGTGTATGTGCGCGTATGTGATGTGTGTGTATGTGCGCGTATGTGATGTGTATGTGTATGTGCGCGTATGTGATGTGTATGTGTATGTGCGTGTATGTGTGATGTGTGTATGTGATATATGTGTGATGTGTGAAGTGTGTGTATATGTGTGTGTATGTGATGTGTATGTGTGATGTGTGAAGTGTGTGTATATGTGTGTGTATGTGATGTGTATGTGTGATGTGTGTATATGATATATGTGTGATGTGTGCAGTGTGTGTATATGTGTGTGTATGTGATGTGTATGTGTGATGTGTGTATGTGTGTATGTGACGTGTGTGTGTATGTGTGTATATGTGATGTATGTGTGTGATGGTGTATGTGTTATGTGATGTGATGTATGTGTGTGATGATGTATGTGTGTATGTGATGTGTGTGTGTTATGTGTGTATGTCTATGTGTGATGTGTGTGTGTGTGTGAGTGAGTTTCCCCCCCCCCCCTCTCTCCTCTGTCTGCAGCGCGCGACAGCGCGCAACAGAGAGAGAGAGAGAGAGAGAGAGAGAGAGAGAGAGAGAGAGAGAGAGAGAGAGAAAGAGAGAGAGAGAGAGAGAGAGAGAGAGAGAGTTCTCCCTCTCTGGCGCTGCACGCGGCAGCGCGCAGAGAGAGAGAGAGAGAGAGAGAGAGAGAGAGAGAGAGAGAGAGAGAGAGAGGAGAGAGAGAGAGAGAGAAGAGAGAGAGAGAGAGAGAGAGAGAGAGAGAGAGAGAGAGAGAGAGAGAGAGAGAGAGACTCTCCCTCCCCTCCTCTGTCAGCGCGGCAGCGCGCAGACAGAGAAGGAGAGAGAGAGAGGAGAGAGAGAGAGAGAGAAAGAGAGAGAGAGAGAGAGAGAGAGAGAGAGAGAGACTCTCCCTCCCCTCCTCTGTCAGCACGGCAGCGTGCAGACAGAGAAGGAGAGAGAGAGGAGAGAGAAGGAAAGAGAGAGAGAGAGAAGGAAAGAGAGAGAGAGAGAGAGAGAGAGAGAGAGAGAGAGAGAACGGTAGAGAGAGAGAGAGAACGGTAGAGAGAGAGAGAACGGTAGAGAGAGAGAGAGAGAGAAAGAAAGAGTTAGGAGAGAGAAAACGATTTATATTAACATTAATCTAAATTAAATATAATTATATTAATTAATTAGTTAATATTACATTGTTTAATTAATTATATCTATTTAGTTATATTACTATATTATTTCAATTAAATATAAGTACTTTTATTAAGATATTTAAGAAATTGGTATTTTAAATACTTACTTCCAAAAGTTTAATTAGGGTTTTTTAGCATATGAGTTACTAAGTGTTATATACATTAGCATGAATATGTATGTGTATGCATGATTAATATGCATAAGCATGCATGTATGTTAGTATGCATAAGCATGTGTATAAATGCATGTGTTTGAATGATTAATGTGTTAGCATGCATGTATAAATGTGTGTTACCATATTTATGAAAGTATATTAGTATGTAAAAGATTATGTGTTAACATGTGCATTAGCAGATATTAGCATTTGAAAGCATGTATGTAAAATACATTAGTATGCATGAGGAATGTATGCATTAGAGTGTATGTGAATACTTTAATGTATGCATGAACATATGCATGTGTATGAAAAATGTATGAGAAGAATGTCTTTTATGTTTCTCATTAATTTCTTGTTAGATTACTAATATTCCTAATGTTTTTTGCAGAAACATTGCAGATTACAATCAGTTAAAGTGAAGTACGAGCAGTTGAAGTGAACTGGCAGATTGAAGATCCATTTAAACCTTATATCTCCATTTAGTCATTTACCCGATTGCTTATACATTTATCCGATTATCTAGACTTTACATTTGTATTAGCTTATTAATTCATTTATTTAAATCAGTTTAGCATCATATTGTTTCTGTTAGTTCTTTCATGTCTTCCGATTTATATCATGTATCTGAACACAGTAGTAATAACATCATTGAGCATACAACCGAATCCGTAGAATTAGTGTTAGAAGAACTTATTAAGAACAATATTACTTCGGAATCATTAGTGTCTTTATCTTATGACCACTGTTTAACTACATTCCTAGCATTTTCTTCCATTGCATCTCCTGAATCACAAAGTAGTGAAGATTTATTTCCACCAACTTTAGTTAGACAAACTCAACCAAACCCATTAGAAGCAACAATAGAAGAGGTAGTTAAAGATCAGATAACCGAAGAGTCATTATTGTTAACACCCAAACAGATAGCTATTGCCAGATATAAAGCAGCTTGTCCCTATGGTCCGTAGTCTGAGTCCGCTACAGACACCCTGCGTGTGCCGAACGATTTAGGCGGATGACTTGATCCACCATCCGAGCATCCCACACGACCCGACATTGGTGAACCCGACGTGAAGATCGGCTTGCGACTCAGACGGATATTATCAGTTTGCATTGCATATACATTCATACGATTTTACATCAGTGCAGCTGCGTCTTCATTCCTGGAAGCTGTGGCATTTACGTGAGCTTGCAATCTTCTTGGTGTCGAGGGCTGGTCTGGTGACCGGAGCACCTCCACGAAGATTGGCAAGTAGGAGAACCTCGTCTCGCCACCCCTTTCATCAACAATTGAAGCACAAAACGTTTGCACCCATTTTTAGCAAACTATGTATTTAGGTTTTGATTCAAATCAATAAATGTATTGAAGTTCACAGAAAGCACTGTTTTGAGCCTCATCTTCGAGCAGTTGGTATAATTTCTTTACCCTTACATTCTTGGGTGCAAAATTTTATTATTGGTATAGGTTAAAGGCAACTGTTTGTTAATCATAGGTTAAGCGTTAATCATAGCTTTACTTGAAGCATATTGGTATAGTACAAACTTAACAAACTGGACTCTAACGGAATTTCAGAATTAGTAGCTGAACATAAGGAAAGAGTAACAAAAGAAGTGCAGGATATAGTTAGAATTGTTCAAGCTAGGTCAAAACAAACTTCGAAAATGGACGAGCTATTTCAAACTATGATGCACGAGACGCAAGGACAAAAAGTAGTTGAAACGTTATTAAAGGATAAAGGGAAATTTACTGGTATGAATGTTACAAATTATTTAGACACGTTTGAGGAATTAGCTAAGTTACACGGTTTACCTGAAACAAAGTGGATATCCTATCTTGGACGTCTGGCCATAGGTACTGTAAAAGCTATTATGGATATACATGACAATAAGGAATGGGATGAGTTCAGAAAAGAGCTACATAAGGAATTCTACTTAGAATACTACAGTCAACATAGTAGAGAAGGATTTATGAAATGGATTAGTTCACCTAAGCCTCACATTTCTTTAACTCAACTCCATGGCGAATTTATGAAAAGATTCTCTCAATTACCTGAACAGGATAGGGTTGCCCTTACCCCAGATATCATTTTATATTTCCTTAAAATCTTGACTCCAGATATAAGGGTAGAGGTTGAGCGTAGGCTTGAAGAACCGAGAAAGAAATATGGGCTTACAGATGACTCGGGTGTAGTGAAAACTGTAGTTGAGGCGGTTGCTCACATGATCCAACGTAAAACACTCCTTTATGAATCGATGTCTCAACCATCTTCCAGTTTTCCTCCGATTCAGGCAACTAGGGATACACATTTAGATCCAAAAGCTGAGCCTACAACATCCACATCTAGAGTACCAACCGAGTTACAATTTGAGATTTTGTTTAACAAGTTGGACAATATGATGCATATGCACGAGAATATGTCTAAAGAGGTAGCGGCTTTGCAGAATGTGGTATATGCTTTAAACCTTCAAGATAAACTTGCAATGCAAGCTCATCCGACTATTTATCCTCAACCAGTAAATGCTCCAAATCCACCATTAGTAGCTCCGAATCATCCATTAGTCCCTCCTAATCCACCTTTTATACCCCAACCAATTCCTCAACCGATTCCTCAAGCAATTAACCGAAGAAATTTCAATGAAAGGAGAAATGCCAATGTGAGGAGATGTATCTGGTGCGATGCCACAGATCATTTGACTTATACATGTGAAGCATTGAAAGATGCGAAAGAGAAAAGACTTGTAATTGATATTGACAAGCGATTGTGCGACTATAGAACACATTTACCCTTAGCTGCCAATTGGGGAAAGGGAGGGATGCAGAAGCTGTATGAAAACCTTTCTGAGTCTTCGAAATCTGCTTCTGCTGTTAAACTAGAATATGTTGATAGTGACTCTGATTCCGAACAAACAAGGGAAACAAGGAACTACTCAATTGAAGCTTTGATAAAGGCAAGAGATGATATTATGCAGAAAACTGCGTGGAACTCTCCTGTCGATCAATTCTCGATATATTCGCATATTGCGAATGTTGAAGAGAAAAGAAAGAGGGATGATGAGCAAGATACAAATGATTCAGGTAGACGAATGACTAGAAGTAAGATGAGAGATGAGCCAAAGCCTAAGAAAGTTCAGTTTGAACAAGGCGAAAGTTCTAAAACAAATGAGGAGCGAAGAAAAGAAATTAGGGAGGGTAAACAACCTGTGTTTAGTGAGCCAATTCAAACATCAGACAAAGTAGAGCAAATTCCTAGAACTGAAACAAAACCTGAAGAGAAACCAGAAAAGAAACCAAAACGAGTACCGAAAGCTATTCTTATTTCTGAACTTGAACAAAAAGTTGATTCGAAAGAAATATTGTATGACATCTTATTAAAAAGTGCAGTAACAATGACTTTAGAACAAATCTTCTCAATAGCAAAAATTGAATTTAAGGAAAATTTTATTAAACTAATTAAAAGGAAGAGATTCCCTCTGTCACAAGAGGTAGAGATGCAAGATGTTGCCGATTTAACTCACTTGATTCATGAATCTCTTTCTTTAGACTCAGAAGATGAAGAAGATAATACCTGTAATGTGAACAAAAATTTCTTAGGGCCGATTGTACCAGATGACGAAACAAAAAACTCAGAGAGTGATTTTAGAAAAAGTTTTTGGGCGAGAGGCACACCGGAGATTAAAGTTAACTTAGGAGATCAGAAGAGATCATATTCTGCTTTAGCCCTAATTGACTCTGGGTCTGAAATCAATGTGATTTCGAAAGGATTATATGATAAGTTTAAATGGCCTATTGATAAAAATCACGGCTGGATAATGCGAACCGCGGACAATGTATGAAATCCATCTAAGCATGGCAATGTCGGGTGATGAACAGTTTGTAATCATTCCAATCAGAGGTAGACAATCTGTCTCAACTATTACATTTGCACCTATAAAATATTCTTTATCGGATTTTAATGCCGTGACTAAACCCCATAGTTCTCGTTTAATTTGCGGATAATTTCTTTGCGTATCGTGTAAAATCTTTGCTCCAAATCTCACAGCATACCTATTGCCCTCTTCATCGTCCTGACCAATAACCCATCCTATTCCTATAGGGCTTGTATCAACAGTTAAAATGATAGGCTTTTGATCAATATAATCGACTCGCTCTAAAATAGGAGCTTCAAGAAGTAATTTCTTTAACTTTTTCATAGCTTTTGAGTGTTCTTCAGTCCAAAGAAACTTTTGATTCTTCCTTAGTAAAGCATAAAGACAGTTTGCAACATGTGCATAGTGTGGGATCCAGATGGCATAAAACACACAAGCACCAAGGAATCGTCTTACCTCACTAATATTACTACAGGTTTCAGAAATCTTGTTTATAGCGTTGACTTTAGGTGGATATGGCCTCCGACCAGAAACATTGCAGATTACAATCAGTTAAAGTGAAGTATGAGCAGTTGAAGTGAACCGGCAGATTGAAGATCCATTTAAACCTTATATCTCCATTTAGTCATTTACCCGATTGCTTCGCATTCTCAATACATCCTTTAATAGGAATGTCATCAATAAATGGCATGGCTATATTAGGAATGAAGTCATGTAATACTGAATTCATGGCATTCATCATATGCGCTACTGAATTAGTAGCTCCTTGCGGCAAAGTGCACATGCGAACTAAGCCAAAAGGAGTTTTCATGGTCGTAATGTCTCTACTTTCAATAGCAAGCTGAAATTGATCGTAGCCAGAATACAAGTCTCCCATTGAGTAAATGGCATGACCAGCGAAGGCTTCAGCGAATTCTTCTACAATGGGCCCAGTACCTACATTCCTAATAGTAACCTTGTTAACAGGTTGTAAATCTTGAATGAACCGTAACTTGCCATTTTTCTTTGGAACAGTAAACCACCTATTTGAGTAGGGTGCAGACGATGGCTCTAAAATTCGCATGTGAATCTTTTCCTTAAGAAGCCGCATTAACTCTGGTAAATGGGCTTTCGGAACAGGTATGGGTCGAAGATTCCATGGAATGTGAGGCACTGTAAAGATGATCATTGGTGGTACAATTTTTGGGTCTGCACAACCTATCTCATGGGAATATAAAGAAAATGCCTTTCCATGCTTTCTAATCACTCTTTGAAATAATTCACGTTCCTCGGGTAACAAAAAATTTTCATCATTTCCTATCTTGATTAGCTTTAAAGTTTCTTCTGTGAAAGTATGACCTATATTTGTGCGCTCTCTTAAATAAGGATCATTGGTAACTTTCCTAAACTTCTCTTCACTCTCTCGTGGTAATGATTGGGCAATCAGTTTAATTTTTTTATCAACGATTTTGTATTTTGTATTTACTTTTGCTTCCTTTTCATTACTCATGACAAATTTCATAATCAATTCATATTCTTCAATAGAATTTAAAAGTACAAATCTAATTTTTTCTTTTTCATGCAAAATATTTTGAAGTTCTTCAATCAATGAGTTTGAAGATAAAGTTTCAATTACGGTTTCAATGTGTTCATCAGATGAAATGAATCCTTTCTCTTTATAAACTTTTTCAGATGAATGAATTTCTTTAGTGTGGGGTTCTTTTGTAGGAAAACTAAGAGAAAATTTGAATATGAAATTTAATAATTTTGCGTGTCTAGCTGTTGCTGGTTGAGTTTTAACAGGTCTTTGAAGAACAAATTAAGATGCATAAAGATGAAGCAGATTGAAGATGAAGTTGATTTTAGGTCGTATTTTTCTTTGTCATACAATTTAGATTTATGTATTTTCTTTGCATTCATATAAACTAATATGTTAATTTATAAAGTCTGGAATGAAAAATATTAATTTATAAAGGACTCTATTTAACCATATTAGGAAAATAAACATAATTTATATTTCTACATTTATAGATTAAGTGAGATTTGTTAACAATAGAAGGATGTGTAGTTCATTTAGAGAACGAAAGTAGTTGTATATATGTAGGAGCATATTGTTGCATGATACATGTCTGTGAAAACCTAGATCTTTCTTGTCCATGCAGCTAGATCCTTAGCTCGGATTAAGGGGTTAAGCCTTTCCCCTTTAAAGCAAAAAAGTAGCGAAAAAAAAAAAAAAAGAATATTGACATGGAAGTTATACCTTCTTTCACCCCAAAAAGGTATTTACATTTATTATCGACATGAAGTTTATATCATATTTATATGAAGAAACTAGTTGTGAAAAACACATCTAGTGATTAAAATTGGGCATACAAGGCGGCTTTCTGTCCAAGTAGATTTAGTAGATTTCTTTGGCATGTTTGATTGCTCATATGTGAATGCATATATATAACGAAACCTGCATTTGAATGAATGAAAATGAATTCTGTTTTATACTAATCTTTACATAGTTTATAAATGGATAAAATATAAACTAATGTTTGTTAACTGAAAAGGTTAATAGTTTACCTTTATACTTTAATATGTTTTCATTGCCAGATGTAATTGAAATAAACTTCATGTGCATGTTGAAAAGATTTAAAATTTGATAAGATTAAAGATATTTAAAAAAAAAAGAGAATTGATGCTGTTCTATGATTTAATTTCAGGATAATCATTGAAAATGCTGCTTCCCTTAATCTGCAAGTTGGCCCATCGAGGACGATGTGCAGGTTTGGTGGCGGTGGATGTCGGGAAGATTTGCATCTTCCAGTTGATGACCAGAGAAAATGAAAACAAATTAATTGGTGAATTCTAAACCTCTTTTTCACTGTTGAACAATTGTTCTGGATGGAATTAACTACTTTGAAAGTGTTTACAGGTACAAATGATGATGAAGATTCTATGTTCATATTAGGGTTTACTTTAATTTCATATTTAATAAGTTGTTTTATTCATACATTCAAGAATCATGAGTATTTAACCCTAGGGTTGTCTAAGTTCACATGATTTTATGTTCATTGGGTTCATCTGAAGGGTCTCAAAGGATTTAATGGATTCATGTTAGAGTTTAAGTAAAGTGGGTTAATGATAGGGTTCAGAAGGATTTTAATGGGTTATCAGTGATTTCCAAAGGGTTTCAATAGGGTTTTGATTGGTTTTAAGTAGGTTTTTTAGGGTTTTAGTATGTTTCAAGGGTTAAAATAACTACTATTTAATGAAATTAATCTATAATTAAGCATTGGTTAACTTATAAAACTAAATTATGATTTAATTAGTTACCTTAATAGTGTGTTTACATTTTAATACTAAGGTTCTAATTAATTAAATTCTTATCCTAAGCTTAAATTAAAAGAATTATTTAATTATCAAAATTTAGGATAATAGAATTAAAATGAAAATGAAGTGGATAATTAATGAGTGGTGTATGAGAGTGGTATTTAAAGAATGGTATGTGAGTAATGTGGAATTAAAGTGAATTAAGGAATGGTCTGAAAGGAAGATGCACTTAAAGTGAAAAAGTTGGTTGACAGAAAAGAATGGTGAGAATTAATGAAATAAAAAGAGAGGTGAAAGGAAGATGTGTGCATAAAGCTAATTAAAAGTGTGGATGAGATGAGTGGGCAAAAGTGTGGTTGTAGATTAAAAGTACCAAACCAAAAGAGTGGATTAGGAAGGACTTGTGTATGTATTTAAATGTGTGTTGAGCTCAAGTTTTTCCTAATGTTTTTTGCAGGTACTGTCTCCTGCTCTTTACTTTCTTCTGTTTTTCCCTCTTTCTCATTAGACCCTCCTCGTGCTCGGGATATTGAGCCGTCAGGTCACTGCTGTGTATTATGATTTTGATTGTCCGACTGGAAGCATGCCCATGCCTATTCCATGGCTTGGTCTGCGTCTCTGCAATATGTGTGTGTATGTGCGCGTATGTGATGTGTATGTGTATGTGCGCGTATGTGATGTGTGTGTATGTGCGCGTATGTGATGTGTATGTGTATGTGCGTGTATGTGTGATGTGTGTATGTGATATATGTGTGATGTGTGAAGTGTGTGTATATGTGTGTGTATGTGATGTGTATGTGTGATGTGTGAAGTGTGTGTATATGTGTGTGTATGTGCGCGCATGTGATGTGTATGTGTATGTGCGCGTATGTGATGTGTGTGTATGTGCACGTATGTGATGTGTATGTGTATGTGCACGTATGTGATGTGTATGTGTATGTGCGTGTATGTGTGATGTGTGTATGTGATATATGTGTGATGTGTGAAGTGTGTGTATATGTGTGTGTATGTGATGTGTATGTGTGATGTGTGAAGTGTGTGTATATGTGTGTGTATGTGATGTGTATGTGTGATGTGTGTATATGATATATGTGTGATGTGTGCAGTGTGTGTATATGTGTGTGTATGTGATGTGTATGTGTGATGTGTGTATGTGTGTATGTGACGTGTGTGTGTATGTGTGTATATGTGATGTATGTGTGTGATGGTGTATGTGTTATGTGATGTGATGTATGTGTGTGATGATGTATGTGTGTATGTGATGTGTGTGTGTTATGTGTGTATGTCTATGTGTGATGTGTGTGTGTGTGTGAGTGAGTTTCCCCCCCCCCCCTCTCTCCTCTGTCTGCAGCGCGCGACAGCGCGCAGCAGAGAGAGAGAGAGAGAGAGAGAGAGAGAGAGAGAGAGAGAGAGAGAGAGAGAGAGAGAGAGAGAGAGAGAGAGAGAGAGAGTTCTCCCTCTCTGGCGCTGCACGCGGCAGCGCGCAAAGAGAGAGAGAGAGAGAGAGAGAGAGAGAGAGAGAGAGAGAGAGAGAGAGAGAGAGAGAGAGAGGAGAGAGAGAGAGAGAAAGAGAGAGAGAGAGAGAGAGAGAGAGAGAGGAGAGAGAGAGAGAGAGAGAGAGAGAGAGAGAGACTCTCCCTCCCCTCCTCTGTCAGCGCGGCAGCGCGCAGACAGAGAAGGAGAGAGAGAGGAGAGAGAGAGAGAGAAAGAGAGAGAGAGAGAGAGAGAGAGAGAGAGAGAGAGAGACTCTCCCTCCCCTCCTCTGTCAGCGCGGCAGCGCGCAGACAGAGAAGGAGAGAGAGAGGAGAGAGAAGGAAAGAGAGAGAGAGAGAAGGAAAGAGAGAGAGAGAGAGAGAGAGAGAGAGAGAGAGAGAGAGAGAGAGAGAGAGAGAGAGAGAACGGTAGAGAGAGAGAGAGAACGGTAGAGAGAGAGAGAACGGTAGAGAGAGAGAAAGAAAGAGTTAGGAGAGAGAAAACGATTTATATTAATATTAATCTAAATTAAATATAATTATATTAATTAATTAGTTAATATTACATTATTTAATTAATTATATCTATTTAGTTATATTACTATATTATTTCAATTAAATATAAGTACTTTTATTAAGATATTTAAGAAATTGGTATTCTAAATACTTACTTCCAAAAGTTTAATTAGAGTTTTTTAGCATATGAGTTACTAAGTGTTATATACATTAGCATGAATATGTATGTGTATGCATGATTAATATGCATAAGCATGCATGTATGTTAGTATGCATAAGCATGTGTATAAATGCATGTGTTTGAATGATTAATGTGTTAGCATGCATGTATAAATGTGTGTTACCATATTTATGAAAGTATATTAGTATGTAAAAGATTATGTGTTAACATGTGCATTAGCAGATATTAGCATTTGAAAGCATGTATGTAAAATACATTAGTATGCATGAGGAATGTATGCATTAGAGTGTATGTGAATACTTTAATGTATGCATGAACATATGCATGTGTATGAAAAATGTATGAGAAGAATGTCTTTTATGTTTCTCATTAATTTCTTGTTAGATTACTAATATTCCTAATGTTTTTTGCAGAAACATTGCAGATTACAATCAGTTAAAGTGAAGTACGAGCAGTTGAAGTGAACCGGCAGATTGAAGATCCATTTAAACCTTATATCTCCATTTAGTCATTTACCCGATTGCTTAGACATTTATCCAATTATCTAGACTTTACATTTGTATTAGCTTATTAATTCATTTATTTAAATCAGTTTAGCATCATATTGTTTCTGTTAGTTCTTTCATGTCTTCCGATTTATATCATGTATCTGAACACAGTAGTAATAACATCATTGAGCATACAACCGAATCCGTAGAATTAGTGTTAGAAGAACTTATTAAGAACAATATTACTTCGGAATCATTAGTGTCTTTATCTTATGACCACTGTTTAACTACATTCCTAGCATTTTCTTCCATTGCATGTCCTGAATCACAAAGTAGTGAAGATTTATTTCCACCAACTTTAGTTAGACAAACTCAACCAAACCCATTAGAAGCAACAATAGAAGAGGTAGTTAAAGATCAGATAACCGAAGAGTCATTATTGTTAACACCCAAACAGATAGCTATTGCCAGATATAAAGCAGCTTGTCCCTATGGTCCGTAGTCTGAGTCCGCTACAGACACCCTGCGTGTGCCGAACGATTTAGGCGGATGACTTGATCCACCATCCGAGCATCCCACACGACCCGACAACGGCCCGACGCCACAAGACCTTTATTTTCACCTTAAATGGCAACCCAATGGCCTGGAAGTTTATGGCCTACCTAACCTAATGGCTAGGCTCACAAAGATCATATACAACCATCAACGGTCACACATAGACCTCATGTAACTTGGAAGTTAGGGTTCCACAAATGTTCGGGCTCTCATAATGGCTTCTCCTCGTAATGGGGGCCTTACAAGTTAGAGCACCATGGATCATTTGTGGTCACATGAGGGTGAAGTATTGAGCATATCTAACATGATCAAACCTGTAGTATTTGCATTCATATTATGGTTGAAAAGAAACGTTCAAGTTTGTAGTACGGCTGCTACGGAATTGTCGTGGGCCCATGTTGCTTGCCGTCCTCAAGCCTTTCTCAGTAGATATAGAGGATTTCTGAATTTGACGTGAAAAACTAAGAACACACAATAGATTCTTCCATGCTTCATGTAATTCAGAATTCATGAGCCAACATCTGATCATCATTGCTTGCCATCCTAAATCTGCTAACCTCTCATCCTATACGTTCCATCCTCTGTCTGTCCATAAAACTATCTTCCTTGATGAGATTCACATTCAGCATAGTAATATGCCTGTCCTCTAGAATCCTTGAAATCTTGAGTCCTCTACAGGTTAGTTCTGGAACCCATCTTGTGAAGCTTTCGAGGAAAGAACTTGGCCTCCGACATTGAATCGGAAAGAGAACTCTTCATTGCATTCCAATTTTCCTCATGTTAGCTCCCACGTCCGTAAGCAGCAAAAGTTCTTCAATCCCTGCAGCATGCCCTTTCTTTCTTTTGCTTCCCTCCTCGAGTGGTCCTACCTTATCCAGAGGCCCCTGTTTCCCATGAAGGTCAGTCCTCCCAGCATCATTTTTGCCCCCTTTCTGATGATAAAAACTGAGACGAAAATGCCTGTCCTCGGAGCCGCTGTTGTCCCCTCTTTTTTTTTTTTTCATATGATGGTACCCCCCTCTCGTATATCCTCGGGACTCCCCCTTTTGTTGTGCATGCGCACCTTCAAAAAAATATTTTCTCGCTGCACCATGTAGGCACCTTGCTATATTTACAATTCTCAATGTACATATATATATTTATATGATTTTGTATACATGCTTTTAAATGCGTTTACACGCACATTAGTTGCACATTTATAATTTTTCTCACTTAGTTCACATGCATACCCATCATCTTGGAGGTACTCTCACATACATATAAAAACACTTACACAATAATAAACACGGAAATATATGAACATGAAGAACTAAGCACATAGTTGATGGTAGCTAACCTACATGGGAACGCACATTGAAACACACATTTGCATGAACATGAACATACACTTTTATATACACATAAATATTTACCGTCAATGTTCTCTTATGCACACACTTGTGGAGACTCATTTTGCAGGTACACATACTTCGATGTATTGAGAACCGAAGGAACAACTTCATATGAGAACCAAATGAAAGATCAATGGAACCATAGATGCAAGATGAACAATATAAAATACAAACGTGAGCTTATGCACATACACCAATTGTCATGCTTTCATCAGTATGTTTCAATTAAACTCTTCAAGGAAAGAAATCACCGGAAATCAGTTATATCCATAAATTCGTATGAATTGAGTTTCCCGAAAGCATCGATTAACTCTTTAGCGGAGCTTTAAATTGGTGATTTGTGTTGGAATGTCAGGCTTGATTTTGAATCTTGACCACACCATGCCCTAGTCCAATTATAGTCTGGGGGGCCCTAGAAAGGATCATGTTGGTATAGGGGCAATTCAATTGGAAGCAGGCTCTACTGAGTGAAGTTGTTGCTTGCTCATCAACATTGTGGAATGTGATAAGAGGGGAGGCCCTTTGGAAGATTTGGAAAGAGCAATGCGCTGTCAACTTTGGAAGCCCTCATAAAGAATGGTCAATCGAAAATTCTCTTTTCCTTTTAGGCAAAAGAATTTTCAATTGTAAGAAGCCCCTGCCATTTAGTCATCATAGTGTTTTTCCTAGAGAGCAACAAGATCCAAAGCAAATGGGCCCCACATGAGGAGGACGAGAGAGTTATCAATCTTTTGAGTAAAACTCTCTAGCTAACTCGAAACAACCCTTGCTTTGTGGGATATGAGAGGTCCCATGGATACTATTGTACAGTTGTTATTTCCAGTAATAAATTGAAGCTTGGAAGAGTCGGCGATCTGCCGAACTTCCCTTTAAAAGAAAAAAAAGTGGAGAGAGAAAGTCGTATTGGAACTTGGAAGTCCGCGAGAGAATCGGTTATATAGAGCATAAGATACACATAGTCTTGGTCGCGCGCCTTCAATGCCTGAAATGGTGACAAAGGAGTTGGATTCTTCACGTGCACATCATGCGCGGATAACGAAACGGTTCAGAGATGCTGCTGAGGCTCTTGAGAATTGTGAATGAAGCGCTGAAGTTGTGTCTTCCATCAATCGCTATACTTTTCTTTTTTAAACCACAGAACATAAATAATAGAAGAGTGAGATTCTAGAGGCAATGTGCAAGTCATGATATTGCTAATCCAAAAGACAAAGGTCGAATGCTTGAAGCATCTTTTTTTGTGGTCGCTGCAATTATCTTTTGTGAGCATATGTGTATGTAAATGACAGCAAGCTCGCCTACAACTCCCCACGTGGGCATCTATAGCAGCAGAGGCCTCATTCATGGACAATTGTAGAGCATGCTCCATTCCTCCCGAGATATCAATTATGGCTTCAAGGATTGATCTTCCTATGGTAAGTCTTCTCTGATCTTTGTGAATCCAAAAATGTTCTACAATAGGGTTGAGCAAAATTTTAGCAATAATCTTATATGCCATATGAATCACATAATATACATGGAGGGGTTGGAGGACTCGAAGGACTACAAGATGAGTACAATGAACACTCAATGAGTGACGAGAAGATTCATCATATCCCGTGAATAAACTAGTGAAGTATATGTACACTTTTCCCTTGATTTTAGAAAATGATTGTTGATGGATTCAATTAAATATTATTCTCTCTTTTAGGCGTACATTTGAATTTTGAATTCAAATGTGAGTTGTTACTTTTGGTACTACTTTCTATCCTCAAAAGATCCTTTTACAATGGATAAGATCCTTTTACAATGGATCAAAATGAGGTGACTTTTAACTTTAGAAGTGGCCGACTGAGAATTAATATGTATACACATTACATTGTCATAGGTCAATGAAATCCAAACATTATGGTCAAGCACTTTGGCTTGCCATATGCACCAACAACTCCTCCCTAAACCTAAGATGCTTGAGTCTTCAATCCTTTGTAATCTCTTGAAGTGCAATCATAGATTTGAATCTGTTAAGCTTCACTCCATTCAAAGCTTTAGTTATCATGTTTGCAAATTGTTGTTGATTTGAGATGTATGAAAGTTCAATCTCCTTAATTGTGATCTTCTCCCTAACATTATGATAATGGACCTCAATGTGTTTGATCCTAGCAAGATAAATAGGGTCTTCGGCAAGATGCAAAGAACTCATGTTGTCATCAAATATGTGAGGAATGGATGACTTTACTCCTAAGTTCGTGTATAGTGTCTTGATCCACATTGCTTCTTGAGTAGCATTAGCCAATCCTCTATATTCAACCTCTATAGATGAGAGAGCAATGGTAGGTTGCTTCTTTGATGAACAAGAAATGAGCTTAGGACTTGCAAATGAAAGTTAACTTGAGGTACTTCTCCTAATAACTCTTGATCCTACCCAATCTTCATAAGAAAAATTATTAATATCTATATCAGGCGTGTATGATTAAAATATTCCTTCATTTTTTGTTCCTTTGATGTACCTGAGGATCCTTTTGGCTACCTCCATATGTGGCTTCCTAGGTGTGTGTATGAACTGGCTTAAGACACTCACATTATAGCTAATATCTACTCTAGTGAGAGTAGCATAGTTTAGACTCCATAACAAGCTTTGATAGCTTGTCACATCTTCAATGATATCACCTTCATGAACATTTAACTTCAAATTTCCTTCCATAGGTGTACATGTAACATTAGCATTTCCATCTTGAATTTTACAAGCATATCTTTGATCTATATTTTTTTAGTAACATACATACCATGCTCTGTGTAAACTACCTCCAATCCAAGGAAGTATGTGAGCTTCCCTAGATCACTAATCTTGAATTCTTCCTTCATTTGATGTTTGATTTTTCTAATGCTTTCAGCATCATTACCTATTAATATAATTTCATGAACATATACAAAGAGATATATGAATTCTCCATGTGATCTCTTAATGAATATAGAAAAGGATCTACCTTGCTCGCCACAAACCCTTTTAACCTGCAAAGAGGTTACATGTCTATGATTGCAAGCTCTTGGAGCATGCTTTAGACCATATAGGGCTATTCTTAATATGCAACATTGTTCTAAATATTTTGAGTCCTCAAAACTAGGGGATTGAGACATGTATACCTTTTTTGAGATCCATCCATTGAGAAATGCATTCTTCATATCCATCTAATATATCTTCCAGTTCTTGGCAACTGCAATATTCATGAGTATTTTGATTGTAGGCATCTTTGTCTCCTCATAATCAATTCCTAAGGTCTAAGCATATCCCTTGCCACTAGCCTACCTTGTACATGTTAATGGTTCCATATGAGTTCTTTGTTACCTTATAGATCCATCTAGATCCAATGATCTTCATGGTTGATGTCTTGTGAACTACGTCCAAAGGGTTGTTTTCCTGAAATGCTTCAATCTCTTGCTCCATGGCATGATTCCGTTCTGGTTTCTTCTTGGCTTCCTCATAAGATGAGGGCTCTTGAGAGTTTAAGTCTTGAGATATGTAAATAGAGTATTTAATTACCAATGAGGTGTCATATCCATACATTTTTTACTTCTTCTTCTCCCTTTAAGATCTTCTCATAACTTTGTTATGATGATTCTGCTATATCTCTTATCTCTTACAACTTTGCTTTTACTTTGGAGTTCCAAGAAAATATCTTCCTTCTAGGTTTCTTCTGATCATCCTTTGATTCACTTGAATCTTCAAGAGTATGTGAACCTTTGCTTGAAAGTGTTGAAAAATCATCCTTCAAGTCATAGGGCAATTTGATTTTCTTGCAATCATCTTCAAATCAAGACTTATTTTCATCAAATACTATATCCTGAATTACTATGAATTCCTTGGTACTAGGTTTGTATAGTCTATAACCCTTTGATTTAATTCATAACCTATGAAGACACATTTCTCTAGCTTGGGATCCAGTTTACCTTTGATTTATGATGGTACATGTGCATATGCAATGCATCCAAATATTCTACAATGGTCCAAGCTTAGTCTTTTCCATTCCAAGTTTCATAAGGAGTCATTCCTTCCAAAGAATTTGAGGGTAACTTTTTAATGAGATAGATGATAGCAGATACCTCTACCCATAACGAATTGGGCAACTTCTTTTCATTGAGCACTGACCTAACTATTTCCACAATGGTCCTATTTCTTATTTTTTCTACCCCATTCTATTAAGGTGTATATCTAGTCTCTCTTTTGATTCCCCTTTCTTGGAATAAGATTTAAACTCATGGGAGAAGTATTCTCCCCCTCCATCAGACCTTAACCTCTTCAAGTTTTCACCTGTTTGATAGTCTACTAGTGCTAGGTAATCTTTGAAACAAGAAAATGCTTCATAAAATAGGTATGATACATATGCTACAATCATCAATGAAAGACACATAATACCTTGAACCTGAGATAGAAGGTTCTTTTCTTGGTCCCCAAATATTAGTGTGGACAATCTCCAAGATATCTCCATTATGTATCCCTTCTTTGTGAATGGTTACCTATGAGATTTTCCAATTGACATGCACTATATATGTAAATCATATGTTGCTTTGAAATATTCGGTAGTTCGAGTACACTCTAATCTCTACTAATTTTTTCTAAGGTTCTCTGTCCAATTTGAGCCAACTTTTTGCATCAAACCTCTAATTATGATAGGGTTTGAGTACCATAGTTGAACAATGCTATGTTCCTTGTGTCTTGGAGTTCAAAGGTGAACAATCTACCTATCTTTTCTCATTTGAATATCTTATTGAATCCTTGGTATGGGTCTTCTTCATAAGCTCCATATGTTTTGAACCTCACATGCAACCCTTTTTCCACAATCTATCCTAACCTTATCAAGTTCTTAGTGATACTAGGTACATAATGAACTCTATGCAACAAATTCATGTTACCATTTGGTGTCTTCATATTCCAATCTTCTCCTTCGGGTGCCTTGTGTCATCCCCTATTTGGAATTCATGCTTCTTCTTGGGGTCTTCCAAATTTCAAAGTAGTGCTACATTCTTTGCTACATGATATAAACATCGACATTCAATATAGTACACATGCTCATCTGACTTACTCCTTTCATTGTGATGTTCATGAGCATAAGTGAATCCTTTTGTGATTTATCATCAATGTAGCTCTTCTACCAAGCTTGACACCTAGGAGATGCATAAATTTGCTCATCTTTGGAGATAGCAAACTGAATATCATGTCGGACTATGCATAAGTAAATCAAGCACCCGACACTCAGCTGATAGAGAACAACATCAAATGCATCTCCAACATCATGAAGCCTCAATTGTAAACCTTTTTTTATAATAGTGATGATGGGTTTGTGTTGGTGCATGAAAACCATCAATTGATGTTTTGAACAAAGGTTTGAAGTCAAAGGATGAAGCAAAGATCAATATATGAAGTTTGAAGTTAGTGCATGATCAAAGAATGAAGTCTTGTATATACATGTAGACTAGACTTGTCATTAACTCACTTATACCTTTGTTATGGTTACAGTTTTGTACATGTATGCCTATATATACAAGTAGAAAGTCACGACATGTAAGAGAGATGATGAATGAAAAGTTGTAAGAGTCATTTGACACTTTAGAAGTGAAGAGAATATGTCTCATCAATCAGATGTAATGTTTTTCTGAATACAAGAAAAGTTGCGCCCGATATTTTGCTCAGTGCTCCTTCTATGTTTATTCTTTTGTGAAATGCTTTTGTACAAGTCTAAGTCTATAGTTGAGTGACCTTTGCACAAATTTGTAGATCCTAATTAAGATCAGGCAGAGAGAATTGAGAGTAGGAACATTTACATGTATAAATGTGAAGAAGAGAAGACTGTAGTAGGTGCAAATTTGGTGATAATGTTTTGGTCACTTCTCCTTCCACAGTGTAAAGTTTGAGCAAGCAAGCACTCATTCTTTAGCTTGGAAGGTAAGCTACCTATGGATGGAAGCATTTGAATAAAGGGGTTCCAATTTAAGAGAAATATGCATTAGAAGTTGTAGGTGTCAAAGTCGACTGCACAGAAGTACAATTTTAGACATAGGTGAATTGTTTCGAGTAAATCTCAAGATTTACTAAGCCTTTTGAGAAAGTTTAACTTGGAGAAGGTGCAGAAACACTATTCAACACCTCATACAAAGGTTCATTGAAAACTTTACACATTTGATCACTCAATGAGTGAATTAAGTGCAACAAAATTTTTTGAATAGTCACTCTCTTCATAGTTAGTGCAAAGATTGATAATCTGGCATTAATCCTCCAAAATTGGTTGAGATTTTGAGTTTTTCTTGATATAGAGGTGCTCAAACATCAAGGATAACTTTTTCTTTTGGAGATTAAGACTCTCCATGAGTGGTATCATAGAAGGAATCATCAAAATTGAAGAATGGAGGACCCCGACTGTTGCAGCTATACAGAAATCAACCTTTGAAGATTCAAAAGGTGAAAGTTTGAAGTGAAAACTAGAGAAGGAGGCCTGAAGCTATCAATAAGACCAAAATGAACTACATTCAAATTAAAGGTACACTTATTTCTCACAAATATTGAAGAATTTAATACATAGGTGAAGAAAAGATGGGAGATTCTCTTCAGATAGAGAAATTGTATAGAGAAAACTATCTTGCTTGGTCTATGAGGATGGAAGCTCATCTTATGAGAAAAGACTTGATAGGATACATCACAGGTGAAGAAGAAAACCCAGAATTCAGAGATCCTAGTGTTCCAACTAGGGATGAACTCTCAGATTTGAAGACATGATGAAGAAGGATGCTCAAGCTAGGAGTATTATTTACATGGGAGTGAATGATTACTTCCTACCTCACATTAGAGGACTTGAAAGTGCAAGTGACATATGGACTGCTTTGGAAGAACATTTCCAAAACACCACAAAGTCAAGGAAGGCATCTTTATGGGTAGAGTTTACCACATTCAAGAAGAAGGCTTCTCAATCCATTTCTGATTATGTAGCAAGGATGAAGGACATTGCAGATGCATTAGGAGTATTTGATGAAGATATTGAAGAGGACAAATTGGTAAGGCAAATCCTCACAGGTTTGAGAGACGATGAGAAATGGAAGCCATTCATTTTATCCACTAAAATATCACTAGATCATTTCACTCCTGATTTGAATCAACAGCTAGGACATATGCTAACCTTTGAGCAAGATGTCAAAGGTGATGTTGATAAAAGTACAGGTCAAGCAATGTATTCAAAGGACAAGAAGAAGTTTAACAAAGGCAAACAAAAATTGAATGAAGAAGAAGGTACAACTAGCCAAGCTAACTTCCTAAGAGGAAGAGGTAGTGGAAAAGGAAGAGGAAGAGGTAGAAGTAATAAAGATGGTGCCAAAGCTTGCTAGATTTGTGGTAAGACTAATCATTTAGCTCATGATTGTTGGCATAATAATCAGAATGGTGGAGGATATAATCAAAACTTTAATTCAAGAGGAAGAGGTAATAGAAATTAGAGAGGTAATTTCAGAGGTAGAGGTAGTAGAGGTTTCTTTGGAAGAAATGCAGGTAGAGGCTTTCAAAGTCAATCCTACAATAATACCTACTACAACTATGATTCAGATCAGAAGGAGGATTCAACCTTAATTATGAATGCAACTTGTGAAAGACAAAGTGAAGATCAAAGAGTCTTCTACATTGACTCAGGGTGTAGCAATCACCTGAGTGGCAACATTGCTTTGATGACTAATTTGGAGAACAAGGTGAGTAATCATGTGGTTCAAACAGGTGATAATACAAAGCATAATGTGAAGTCCATTGGATCAGTAAAGGCCAAGGATGGAAGCACTCTTATGAGTAAGGTTTTGTATGTTCCTAGAATCCCAAAGGATCTGATACGTGTACGGCAAATTGTAGAGAAAGGTTATGAAGTAAGGTTCACTAATGATGGAGTTTTTGTGGAAGACCTTAGCAATGGGTATAAACAAATTGTTTTAGGAAAGAAAGAAGGAAGAATATTCACATTGAAGATTCAAGGCAATGTTGGTCATGCCTTGTTAACTTATGGAGGACATAAGATCTCTAAATTAGATCTTTGGAATAAAAGGCTTGGACATTTCAATGAAAAGGTATTAAGGATATGATTAACAATGGTTCAGTACTTGGATTACCTAATGTTGCAGGTCAACACATGACTTACAGATGTGAGTCATGTCAATTAGATAAGGCTCACAAGAAATCATATAATAAGCGTGGTTTCATGTATTCAAAGAAGCTTGAATTGGTACATACAGATGAGTGGGGGCCATCAAAGGACTTTAGCATTAATGGTTCAAGATATTATGTGATTTATGTTGATGATGCTACCAGGTGGATCACCATATATGTGATCAAAGATAAGTCAGAAGTGTTTAATACATTTAAACATTATCATGTGTATGCAGAGATAATCATAGGGCAAAATTGAAGATACTAAGGTCAGATGGAGGGGGAGAGTATTTCTCTAATGAATTCAGTGATTACTTGTGGAATGCAGGTATAAAAAGGGAAGTTACTTGCAGGTACTCTCCTCAACAAAATGGTGTAGCAGAAAGGAGAAATAGAACTCTTGTTGAGTTTGCAAGGTCAATGATGAAGGAGAAAAATTATCCCAATTATTTGTGGTATGAGGGTGTAAATACAGCCACATACTTGGTTAATATGTTACCATGTAAAGCTTTGCACGGTATGGCTCCATATGAAGTTTGGTGGGGTAAGAGACCTACCTTAGATCATTGCAAAGTATTTGGATGTTTGGCTTATGCATATGTGCCATCTCAGTTGAGGCATAAATTGGAACCAAAAGCTGAAAAGTATGTGTTCATTGGCTATGATGATAAACAGATGGGTTATAGGTTGTGGAGTCCATCCACAAAGCAATTCCTTGTGTCAAAAGATGTTACATTTGATAAGCAGGGTACTTGGTATGCAGGTACAATTAATATTCATGTAGGTGATGGAAACTTTGAATCAGAAGAAAGGTTCAAAGGTTCAAATATTTGATGAAGAAGAGAACAATGAAGCACAAGTTGAAGTTTAAGAAATGCCAAGGTTTGATCGAGAATATGATGAACCAGAAACTTCAAGAAGCGGAGAACTGAGAAGGTCATCAAGGCACAAATGGCAACCTACAAGGTATAGTTATGATACTTCATTTTTTAACACTAAAGATTATGCTTATATGGTGAAAGCAGAGGAAGACCCTTCTACATATGAAGAGGCAAAAGGTAATAAAAATTGGGAGAAAGCTATGCAGGAAGAGTATGATGCATTAATGGAGAATGAGACATGGGATTTGGTTCCCAAACCAAATAGTCAAAAGATCATTGGATGCAAATGGGTCTACAGGACAAAGAGATATGGAGATGGAAGTGTGTCTAGATATAAAGCTAGACTTGTTGTGAAAGGGTATGCTCAGACATATGGTATATATTATGATGAGACTTATAGTCCTGTGGCAAAGATGACAACTATAAGGACTCTCATAGCTATTGCTGCATGTAAAGGTTGGAAGATATGTCAATTAGATGTGAAGAATGCTTTTCTAAATGGTTACATTTCAGATGATGTTTTCATGGAGCAACTAGAAGGTTTCAAGGAGAAAAGGTATCCAGAATATGTATGTAAGCTCAAGAGAGATTTGTATGGTTTGAAGCAGGCTCAATGGGCATGGAATTATAGACTTGTGAAGTTCTTGAAGGAGCTTGGTTTCCAAGTATCTAAGGCAGATAGTAGCTTGCTTGTTAAAGCAAGTGATGATGGGTTCATTTACATTTGCATATATGTTGATGACATAATTCTTAGAGGTACAGATGAGAAGGGCATACAAGGTCGTAAGAAGCAAATGGAGAAAGAATTCAAGATCAATGACTTGGGAGATTTGTCATATTTCTTGGGCATGGAGATTTCATATACTCAACATGGAGTATATGTAACTCAAGAAAGGTATTTGAAAAACTTGCTAATCAAGTTTAAAATGGAAGATTGCAAGGTAGCACCTACTCCAATGGAGGTGAATCACAAATTAAGAAGATATGGAGGAGACGAATTCAAGGGCATGAAGCTATATCAAAGTCTGGTTGGTAGTCTAATCTATGCTACATTAACTAGGCCTGATTTGTCATATGCAGTTGGAGTGTTGTCTCAATTCATGCATTGTCCTAGGAGAGAACATTGGGTTGCAGGACAAAGGGTGTTAAGTTACATTAAGGTTACACTCAAAGAAGGTTTGTATTATGGTTTCACATCAGATGCAAACATCAAGATATATAGTGATACAGATTGGGTAGGTAATCCTGATGATAGGAGATCAACCTATGGGTATCTATGTTATGTGGGAGATAAGCTAATCTCTTGATGTTCCAAGAAGCAACACACAATTTCTTTGTCATCCACAGAAGCAGAGTATAAAGGTATGGTTGAAGCTGCAAAAGAGGTTATATGGCTGAAGACTCTCATGAAGAGTTTTGACATAATTCATAGTACACCCACTATTCATGGAGATAATATGAGTTCATTGTATTTAGCTGCTAACCCTGTATTTCATGCCAAGACTAAACATATTGAGATTCAATATCACTTTCTGAGAGAGAAGGTGATTGATAAAGCAATTGAAGTCATACATACTTCAACAAAATATCAGATTGCAGACATGTTAACCAAAAGCTTGGATGGACCAAAGCTACAAAGATTCAAAGACATGGCAGGTATAAAGAAGATGGAGAAAATCAGAATTGATGATTGAGGGGGATCTGTTGGTGCATGACAACCATCAATTGATGATTTGGACAAAGGTTTGAAGTCAAAGGATGAAGCAAAGACCAATATATGAAGCTTGAAGTTAGTGCATGATCAGAGAATGAAGTCTTGTGTAGACATGTACACAAGACGTGTCATTAACTCACTTATACCTTCGTTATGGTTATGAATTTGTTCATATATGCCTATATATACAAGTAGAAAGTATGGGCATGTAAGAGAGATGATGAACGACAAGTTGTAAGAGTCATTTGACACCTTATAAGTGAAGAGAATATGTCTCATCAATCAGATGTAATGTTTTTCTTAATAGAAGAAAAGTTGCACTCGATATTTTGCTCAATGCTCCTTTTGTGTTTATTCTTTCTTGAAAGGCTTTTGTACAAGTCTAAGTCTATAGTTGAGTGACCTCTGTACAAATTTTCAAATCCTAATTTTGATCAGGCTGAGATAATTGAGAGTAGGAACATTTACATGTGTAAATGTGAAGAAGAGAAGATTGTAGTAGGTGCAAATTCGATGATAACATTTTGGTCAGTTCTCCTTCCACAGTGTAAAGTTTTGAGCAAGAAAGCACTCATTCTTTAAGTTGGAAAGTGAGCTACATATTTCTAGAAGTATTTGAATAAATGGGTTCTACTTTAAGAGAACTATGCATTAGAAGTTGGAGGTGTCAATGTCGACTATAGAGAAGTATAGTTTTAGACATAGGTGAATTGTTTGGAATAAATCTCAAGATTTAATAAACCTTTTGAGAAAGTTTAACTTGGAGAACATGCACAAATAGTAGTCAACATCTCATACAAAGTTTCATTGAAGAATTTACACATTTGATCACTCAATGAGTGAGTTAAGTGTAGCAGACTTTTCTGAATAATCACTCTCTTCATAGTTAGTGCAAAGATTGATAATCTGGCATTAATCTCCCAAAAGTGGTTGAGATTTTTAGTTGTTCTTGATATAGAGATGCTCTAACATCAAGGATAACTTGTTCTTTTGGAGATTAACACTCTCCATCAGTTTGGAATTTTCAAGGCCAAACCATTGCAATAATGTGTGAATTTATTTTGTTTGACACAAAGCTATTCCCCCATCAACTTGCATATAATGAATGCCAAAGTAATGAAGCAAATGCCCCAAATATGACACCTCAAAAGAGGCATGTAATTATCCTTAAATTCAAAAATATGCTTCTCGTTAGGACCAATGAGCAGCATGTCATCAACATACACAACAATGATCAGAGGTACATCGTCGACACACTTAACATATAAGGTGCTCTCAGTTGGATTTTTCTCAAAACCAAGCGCAATCTGTAGGCATGTATCTTTTCATACCAAGAACGTGGTATTTGCTTCAAATCATATAATGCCTTATTCAACCTACACACTTTGTTTTCATGCCCTTTCTACATAAAACCACGAGGGTAAAATACATACACTTCTTCATGTAAGTCACCATTCAGAGATATAGTTTTAATGTCCAACTGGTGTACATTCCAACCATGATGAGCTGGAAGAGCACAAATGCTATGAACAATATTCATTTAGCATGTGGGTGCAAAGGTCTCATCAAAATCAGTGCCTCTTTCTTGAGCATAACCTTTTGCAGCAAGCTTGCCTTATACCTATCAATTGTTCCATCAAGCTTATGCTTCAACTTGTATACCCATTTCATCCAATGGTATTTTTTCCAAGAAACAAATCACATAAAGAACAAGTAACATTCTTCATAATAGCATCATATTCTTACATAGCAACCATTCAATTTTCTAATTTTTTTTTGATTCATCAAAAGAAATGGGCTCATTCTCATCAGAAAGACTAGAGGCATCCATTGCATAACAATGTGATGCAAAAGAAGCACTACAAGATCTTGAAAAATTATGTTATGAAAAAAGTGCATCTAATTTTCATCCTCGATATCAACCCTCTCATCGAGTGCATCATGTAAATCTACATTAGAAATAGAATGATATGTATCATCGTTTGGAACATGTTAAGGCTAAGAAATTGCCTCATAAGAAATTGCCAACACTTGACTGTCCACCTATAAAAAGAGGCAACAAAGTGTCATACACATCTTTGGAGCTAACTGAAGTCTCCTTAGTACATGAAAGTAATGGATGAATTGCATCTTTCACAAAAATGTCACGGCTAACCAAAATGTGTTGTTTCTGGATTATATAGATGATAGCCTTTGCTTTCAAAAATATACCCAACAAAAATACATTTCACTTCTTTATCATCCAATTTCCTGTGCTATTGTTTAGGTACTAATGCATATGTTTGACAATCAAAGAGACACAAGTGAGCAATAGATGGCTTGCCACCATGCCAAGCCTCATACGGAGTGATAGATTGTAGTGTTATGGTGGGACACCTACTAAGTAGATATGTTGCACACATAACAACCTCAAGCCAGAAACTATATGGTAAAGCTTGACTTTTGACCATACAGCTCGCCATCTGCATGAGAGACCTATTCTTTCTTTTAGAAAATCCAGTTTTTGAGGTGTATACAAAAATATACACTGATATTTTATCTCACACTCAACCAAAAATGCATTGAAATCAGAAGACAAGTACCCCCCCTTGATCAGAATGAAGGGTTCCCAATTTACATGCTGGCATATTTTCAATCATAATACAAAAACTATTTGAAGCACATAAACACTTCAGACTTTGCTTTCAATGGATGCACCCATGCATGCCTGAAAAAATCATCAATAAAATTCATGAAGTAAAGGTAGTTCCCAAAACAATGTGTTTGCATAGGATCACATGCATCACTATGAACAAGCTGCAATTTATGCACATCTCGAATTGAACCATCTTTAGGGAAGGAAGAAACTTCATTGTTTCCAAAAGACAGCCTTCACAAAGATGTTTACAAGTTGCCTCAAGTTTGGGTAGAGAGGACACCGTTTTAGATTTTTGCAAGCATAGAAAACTAGCATAATTCAGATGACCAAAGCTTGTATGCCAAAGCTTTGCATCTGAGATGGCCTGAGAATCTTGAACTGTGTATGTTGAATCATTCAAAGATTTTTCATAGTCTATGAGCTTATATATATCCCACGACATAAAATTTCAGAAGCAATAATAACATCACCATTTGTGAGACCGTGAATTGTACAACTATCATTAAGAAATTTGATAACCAAGTGATCTTAGCTAATGTTGAAACTGAAAATAGATTTTTCTTGATCGTTGGCACAAACAAAGTATTTGGCAATGTGAAAGAACTACCATCTATAGTATTTAGAATGATCTTATCAACTCCCATTCTAAGATAAGAGGATTTGTATGTGCATGTGACAGTATTCCCTATAGGGTAGGCTAAAGTGAACTGAAGAAGCTGCACTATGAGGTTATATGATTGGTTGTCCCAATATCAAAGTACCAAACATGTAAATCTATTGTAGACATACACTACTCATGAGAAGATGGGTCATAGCAATATATAGTAGTAAATGCCCATTCTTCATTCTACGCAAGATTACTAGATAATCTTTTAGGTGTAAAGGCCTTTGCAAATACCATTCTAGTCTTTTTCATCTTTGCCTCTTTTGCAACCACTTTTGGACAACTCTTTATGACATGATCATATCCTTTATAGAATTTTCAAAACTATTTCTACTTTTTTGTTTTCTTCTCATCTTTGTCTTCCTTCTTCGATTGCGCAGAATTGGAAGATTTCTACTTGCTAGTAGATGAGCTCCATTTACCTGTCCTTCTAACAAGCTAAGAAATCTTGATTCGCAACATGCATAATGGACTTTTTCTACATGGACTGATCTTCTTGCTACAAAACAGAGTATAAATCCTCAAATGTTATTGCATTTGGATTGCCATTCATCATCAATTAAAGAGTAAAAGAAAAACTCTTATATGAATCTAGAAGACAATTAAGAACAGTTTGCACAAGTGAACTATCTCGCAAGACTTCATCATCAAAAGTTAACTGCTCCTTCAAATCCTTGATCTTTGTAAAAAAATTGTCCATATAATCTCCTTCATTCATATGCTCACTCGCCAGTTGTTTTTCAAGGTAAGCAACATGAGCCTCATTTCTTGCTTGGTATAAAGTGGTAAGTGTATCCCAAGCATCCTTCATTGTTTTGCAAGAACAAATGTGAGGGATAATGGCATGCTTGATAGACAAAGATACCAATGCATGTGCTCGAGCATCTTTGTCACCCCATCAAAGTTTCTCTATAGTAGGTGAAGTAGGACCCATATCACGAACAAGAAAATGAAGATCATCATCTTCAATGCCATCTGTATCACATTTAATAACTCTATTTGCAAGTGTAGTAAGGTGTTTTTCAATACCTTGCATAATATTCCACAGCTCTTTTTCTACCAATACATGACACATCATATATGCCCTTGATGGGTAATTAGTACCATCCAACTTCTCCTCAATTGCCAACATATGGAATACATCATTGCTTTTAGCCATGGCCATCGACTAAATACCATGATGTAGAGAAATGACTCTATCTCAAAAAGTTGAATAGGACTATTGTGTCAAGCTCTACCAAACTTGTAATAGACTTCCATATGCTTAACTAGAAAATTGAAATCTGTATATATTTTTGGCACAAAAGGATGAAATTTCTTGAACAGGCACTACGATAGTGCATTTAGAGGTTGAAACAAGCTCATATCAAAATTTCGATGCCACATACTAAAGCCATTTTGAACTCTTAATCGTGTTGTGTATGCTCACCATTTTTTTGTGTGATTCTGAGTCTATGACCAGAGGGGTGTTGATGACACCCTAGATGAAACCACGACCTCCTCTGATACCAATTATTGGACTTTGAGGTTTGCGAAAACATGCAAACAACACAAGGAAGAAGAAGAAGAAGAAGCTTGGAGCACAACACATAATATTGAATGTATTACCAAGTGTATGTACAAAGATTAGTAACTCGTTAGGGTTATAAGCATATATACATGCTGGGGGGAAAAACCTCTTGAAGAGGAAAAAAGTGCCTTGACGGTCCTATGTGTATTCACACATCACTTCCAAAATATATCAACAGTTTTCATCCCTTCTTGGAAGAAACCCAAGCTACAATGTTGAAATTTTAAGGTTAATTACAAGAAGGTACATCATGGGGCATTATAGTCCCTAACATCAAACCCCTGTGCACTATCTCAATGCATTTATTTCAAGATAAACCATATTATCATAAATACCAAGTATTAGAGAGTCTCATATAATCATTGGAAATTTAGATTCACTGAATATTCACCAAGGGGAAAACTTCTCCTTCAAAAGCTAAAAATTGCACCATTCCCCTTGGTAGAAATTCCATTACTTTGAAAATTCAAATTTATCTCAGTGTTAGTTTGGATAGATCTTGATCCATCTTGAATAAAAAAACAACTTTTCCTTAACTAATGAGAAATCTAGAAAAAATATATTTAGATAAAAGCTTAGCAAGAATATTTGTAAAACAATCCACTGAAGCATTTGCCTCATCCAACTTGGTTTCATAACATGTGGGCATTAAGTTGTACCTTTTGCTCTAGGGTGCCTAGGAGCATTAAGGGACAAATGAAGTCCAACCCCCATCTCTCAAATGGTTTCCAACCAATGGAACTATCTCTAACATGCTTCACACTTCTAACAATGTACACTACATCCCTAAATACACTTGGTCACCAAATCCCCTTGTTCAAGATCTCGTGAGCCAATTTCTTTGCTATTGTATCTCCTCCTTCATGTGCCTCTTCTAGGACATCCATTACTTCATGTGGATCCACACATGTCTTGAATATACCACATTCGGCCACATCTTGTATAGCTTTCCTCTACTAATGGAATATCTCTTAACTTTATTAGCCTTTGCTTCTAGAAAGGGGGCATGCCTATGCAAAATTCACCAACGGTTAAAAGGCTCAAAACCTGTGCGTTTCACTATGGTTCTACGAACATTTGAAATACTTGGATATCTCTATCAATCAATCTATCTATCTATCTATCAATATATATATATATATAGGTATCTATGTATCTATGTATCTATCTATCTATCTATCTATCTATCTATCTATCTATCTATATATCCATCTATTTATCTACCCACATACCTATCTACCTACCTACCTATCTATCTATCTATCTATCTATCTATCTATCTATCTATCTATCTATCTATCTATCTATCTATCTATCTATCTATCTATCTATCTATCTATCTATCTATCTATCTATCTATCTATCTCATTAGGGTGAAAAACAGCCGAAAAGGGGATGTTTGCTAATGAGAGATTAAGGAAATTGACAAATAGCATCTTTCCATGTGTACAAGAATATAACATTGCTGTCTCTTTTAACCGTACAAAGAATTTCTTTTTTTAATACAATTTTCTCTAAAAGCGCCACTAAAGTGATGAAGAGTCTCGTATTCAGTGTACAATTTTTCGGTTTGATGCAAAAAAAGATACTTTTGCACACTACACAAAGCATATTCTCAAATTTCCAAGAAGGAATTGATTTTGAAGATACGAAATATTTTTGGGTTCACAAAATTTCATGATCATTCAGCGACAGGGTTTACATCAAATCAAAAGTTTCCACGTGTACAAAGCCTTTTTCTCTATAAATACTGCCAAAATTTGTGAACGTCGGTTTCTCGCTTGAACATTCTTCTTCTCCTAAATTCAAATGGCTTCTTCTTCTCGTCGTCCTTCCCATCACATAACCTCATGTGAGGTTTACAATAGAAGAGAGGATTCTTTGTGGAAACCTCTTTCTGTGAAAGTAAATGAATAGGTAACTATGCTTCCTAGCTGCAGAGGTGCCCATAAAGTCAAGCGTGCCAAAAGAGACAACACAAGAAACCACTGGAAGGGACGTATTCTCAGTTTCAAATTGAAGAGATGCGGTTGGTTTGCACGAGTACAACATGCGTACACCGCTAAGGATCTTGTTCTAGAAAATCATCTGCAATTCCCTTTGTACTGTAAGTGAAGTTTGACAATGCTCTTCTATCATTCCAGTTGTTTTTGTATAATAAAACATATGTTTTTGTACTGCAGATATATTTCCTTCCAATATTGTGGAATGGCAACCTGTTGAATGTTTAACAGAAACATTCAGAGTTCTTCATAAGGAATATGCAGAACTCATGTATGCAGACAAATCTGTTCAATTTTTCAATAGCATAGAGTTATTTGTCCATTATGCAGATTATCAAGTGCCATCAGGGAGGAGTTCTTATGGAAATCTTGTACATGTACCTGGTCCTTGCATCTCTTCATTAGATTGGGATGCCCCTGATCATTCAACAGTTTCAAGTTTTCTATGCAAAATTAAATTTGACATCGAGAAGGCAATGTCAGCAGGCCGAATTTCGAGAAGGATATAGATTCAATGGTTTTTGCCTATTCATGTCTTTGTAGCATGCTTTTAAAACATGTTATTACAGAGGACAAAAACAATGTGGTTGATGAATAGGAGAGTCTCTATTTCAGAGATTGATGATGTTTTAGGTAGGGAATGGGATAGCAAAAAAGTTCAAAAGCTAGGTGACATTATTTTATGTAAAGTTAGTCCCAATTCTCTTTCAATCTCATATCAGATATGTCGACAATCTCTGGTTCTAGGATATGACTATAGAAGGTGGAAAAAAAAGCTTGGACTTTGGATAGCATTGGACTCAGAGGAGAGCTGTCTAGAATTTGAGTTAGAAGTATTGGTTCATCCAGATTTTCAATCAAGGAAAATAATTTTCACTGCAAATTGGAATCTCAAAAATGTAAGGGAGCTCCTAGAATACCTTGATGAGGTATCATCTCAAGGTAGATTCTCAATTGATGATGCAATAGTTAGCATTAGATCAGAGAAATCATTATCTTGCATAAGTTGCCTGCCACCAAGGGTGATTAAGTTCCAACCTTTAAGATTGTAGCAAGTTAACCCTGACATTCTTACATAATGTATTTCAAAATTAGAAGAGCATGACTTAAGGCATAAAACAGAGGGGACGAGATAAGTGAAGATGACCGATGCAAGCGACTAGTGCAATCTGAACTTGTCGGATGGCCCTTATCGCTTAGATCGGTCGTGTTAGCAAACTACCGTGAGAGACTTCAACAAGTGACCTTGCGTAAAGATTTGACTCATGAGTATAAAAACAACTAGCAACAGCGAAGAAATGGATACTACGACTGATGCAAGTGATAGGGGCAATCCAAAATTCTCCGATTCCCCGTATCGCTTGTATCGATCGTGTCCTCTTAATTCTTTATATCTGTCTGTATCTTCTCCAATTTAAACTTTCCAATAGGAATGAAGTAAGAAACCCACAATGCATTCATATTTGTGACACGAACAAATTTAGTTGGACCATGCAATGAACTTTTGTTTAACTCTCAAGAAGTTCAATACAACTGTATATTTCTCAAGCTATAAATATTGTAAAGGCAAATAAATATGGTTACATGACCATCTTCCAGATGAAGATTGGCATAAGTACATACAACTTGTACATAAATAAATCTTCCAACCTATGTTGGTTTTACAATAGATTTCAATCTAAGACTCAAAAATGATTTAACCCTTTCTATCCTTCTTGGAGCCCTGTTTTCTCTGTTGCTTCTGTCCCTTTTTGGAGCTCTCAGCTTGACTCTTTTTGTTGTTCCCATGCTTTAATGGTGAGTGAAGAGGAAGCCCTTTCTTTTTATCTTCAGACAGTTTTTTATTAGGTGGAGGGGGTGGAGATGAGTCTGGATCATATGGGCAGATTGCATGTTTCATGATGCCATTTATTGCTCTCTCTCTGATCAAGATGATCCATGCATCTGGGTAGTCTGATAAATTCAATTCAGGACTGTAAAACCTTCTTTCCAAGAATCTTAGAGCATTTGCAATCACTCTCTAGCCACATGATGTTGAGTCTCTCTGCAATGGCACATGAATTTGTATGTATCCAAATTGCTTTTGTTCATTCATTTTAGCAATTCCAGGAAAATTCTGATCAATATGCATCTTGAGAAGCTTTGCAACTGAGGAAAAGAGCTTGATATGCATTGAAGTCCACAATAATCAAACTTCAATGGCCCCTTTCAATGAGTTGCATGTAAATTTACTTTCTTAAATGAAACAAATATCTTTCCAAAATGAAGATGAATACTTACTTTTCAATATATGGGTAGATAACACATTCTACCTCTTCTGTAAAATCCTGTAGAAAGGACTTGGCATCTCCATGTTTATGCAAAAAACACTATGTCACCAGAGGATCTAAAATAAATACTTTTCTTTGAACCACTTCCTCACATTGTTGAAGAGGAACCCTACAAATCAAGAAATAAAAATGCATTTAAGGAACTAGAAAATTAAGCAAAACAAAAGCATTTTAAGGCCTCTAGATATACCTGAGTGAAATGTTGACCACACTATCTGATATTTCAACATGAAGCTCCCTCAACATTTTGTTGTCTTCAGGTCTAATGTCAAGAAACCAATCTTTTTGCCATGGCATTGCAACATTAACTATTATCTGCCCATCTCCTTTATTGAGGAGCTCTTTATTTGCTTTCTGTAACTTTTGAATCTGGGTTAAGATGACACTTTCCTTTGTAAATAATCCCTGCTTTTTCCTCTCCTCCTCACTATTTGCTGCAGTTCTAGTTTCATTATCATGAGTGACCTGAGGGTTGATCTCTTCAATGACAAATGTTGTTTTGCGTGCTCGAGCTGGAGGTATATTTAAAATATCGAAGAATTTTTTATCATGGTGATCAATAGGAACCAAAGCTTTATCAAATTTATATCTTATTCTTGAAACAATAACATAATCCTTCGCCATTAGTGTTACCCTATGAGAATGAGCAGCACATAAATAGGCCTCATTCATAAAATCAATAGCAAAGTCCTCTGTAGCTTCTTTGCAGGCATAGCAGTGCTTGAGTTTGCCACCTCACATTGACAAAGGATGAGGTCTTCATCAAAGAACAGAGGTTGGCTGAGATCTGCTTGACAACTCTCATAAATGGAAGTCTAGGGATCAACAATCCCACAAACTTTTGAGCTCTTCGAATTTCCCTCAAGGACTTTACATGGTACTTGACCCTTTTTTTTGAAGGCTTGTCTGGCACATTGGCTTGAACCTTCTAGGAATTTTGCTCCTGGCCATTTTCCCCCTGGGCATTTTGTTCCTGGGCATTTTGGTCCTGACCCTCAAGGTACAATTTCCTTGCTGTCCTTTTGGTCATAGCCATACTCTGCACAAAATCAGAGTCTTTAGGCAAGGAATTAGGAAAAGTGGAAACTTACTCTCAAAAAGCTATGATCAATGACTCTTTCCACTGTCAAAAAATTATGATCAATGACTCTTTCCACTGTCAAAACTTACTCTCAAAAAGCTATGATCAATGACTCTTTCCACTATCAGAGACACGATCGATGCAAGCGATAGGAGTCATCCGGAAATGCCCGGATGTCCCTGATCGCTTGCATTGGTCGTCCTTGAATTCATCATCAAATATCAATCAAATATATCTTACAATGCAAAATACTCAATTATCACTAAGATAATTTGAAAGCTATGATCAATGACTCTTTCCACTATAAGAGACACGACCGATCCAAGTGATTAGAGTCATCCGTAAATGCCCGGATGTCCCTAATCGCTTGCATCGGTCGTCCCTGAATTCATCATCATATTTCAATAAATACAAGTTAAAATAAAGGTAACAATGCATAATACTCAAGCATCACTAAGGAAACCAAAATTTGCAAGCTATGATCAAGGACTCGATGCCATTTAAGAAACATGACCGATCCAAGCGATTAGGGTTATCCAAAAATCTCGGATGTACCGTGATCGCTTGGATCGGTCGTGTCCATATTACCTAACGTAGAGAGCGCTCTCTATAGAAATTGTGAAGAAGCAGCTTAAAAACTTGGTGGCGATGCAACCTCGACGCTTGGCAAGTGTTGACAAAAAAAAATGAAGGAAATGAATAGGGAAGCTTAAATAGGTCCCAGAACTAAGTTGACCATTGGTACCACGTGGCATGCCATGATTGGTCCACATCATATAGCCGTTGTGAATTCCAACGTCTTTTGCCATGTGGCATGATTTGATTGGTCCACATCATCTATCTGTTGCATCGGCCAATGTACGCTTTGCCACATGGCACTCGGTGATTGTTCCATGTCATTCGACCGTTACTTCTTCCCTTCTCACCTATAAATAGCTACTTCCTTCACAAACTCAAATTTTGAACCTTCAGAGAATTTGTCTCATTGACATGCGTATTTTTCTTTCGTCCCCGACGACCGATACAAGAGATTTTCCCCGTTTGACCTACGTTGACTCGCTCCAGTCACTTGCATCGGTTGTGTTCTCCTAATAGACATACAAGAGAAGCTGTTGGAGTTAGATGTCTGCGGAAGCACGCGAACAGCACAAGGAAGAAGAAGAAGCTTGGAGCACAACACACAAGACTGAATGTATTACTAGAGAATGTACAAAGATAAGTAGCCCATTAGGGCAATAGGCGTATATACAAGCCGGGGGAAAAAAACCTCCTAAAGAGGGAAAAAAGTGCCCCGGCAGTCCTAGAGTGTTCACACACATCACTACCTAAATATATCAACAAATCCCCCCTGGGAGTGATGCGGTGAACAAGGAGCTGGCACTCATGTATAAGGAAGTGCCAAGCTATGTGGAAATCACTCCACAAAAGGAAGTAAGCCCAAAGCTTTGCGGAAAGCTTCAAACTTCTCCCTAGGCAGAGCCTTCGTGAAAAGGTCTGCAATGTTCTCCTGCGTGGGCACATATGCCAAGCTGATCTCCCCAGCAGAGAACCTCTCCCTGACATAGTGATAATGCACCTCAATGTGCTTAGTGCGAGCATGGAACACAGGGTTCCTCGCAACTGCCAATGCGCTCTGACTGTCAGTGAAGATGGTGGTGGCAGAAGACTGGCCAACACCCAAATCAGCCATAAGGCGTCTGAGCCACACACACTCAACAGTCGCTGTGAAAGCTGCCCTATACTCAGCCTCACAACTGGAAGTGGCCACAGTAGGCTGCTTCTTGCTCAACCAAGATATACATGAGCTACCAAGCATGAAGCAAAAACCACTGGTGGACACACGAGTGTCATAGCAACCAGCCCAATCTGAGTCAGAAAAAGCAAGCAAATCTGGCGGTAGTGATCCCCCCTTGGGATAAAACAACCCAAGTAGCCGAGTACCACTCAAGTAGCGAAAGATGCGCTTAACCGCTTTCCAATGCGTGACTCCTGGGCAATGCATAAACCTGCTCATCTGTGAGACAGCAAACTGAATATCTGGCCGAGTAATGCATAAGTAAATCAAGCATCCAACAGCCTGCTGATAGAGAACAACATCAAATGCATCTCCAGCATCATGAAGACTCAATCGTAAACCTGTCTCCATAGGAGTGGCAATAGGCTTACAGTCTTCAAGGCCAAAACGCTGCAATAATGTGTCAATATATTTCGTTTGACACAAAGCCATTCCACCATCAACGTGCATAAACTGAATGCCCAAATAGTGATGCAAATGCCCCAAATCAGACATCTCAAATGAGGCATGCAAATCAGCCTTAAAATCAGCAATATGTGTCTCAATAGGACCAGTGAGCAGCATGTCATCAACATAGACAACAATGATCAGAAGCACATCATTAGCACGCTTAACATATAAGGTGCTTTCAGTTGGACTGTTCTCAAAACCATGTGCAATCAGATAGGCATGTATCTTCTCATACCAAGCACGTGGTGCTTGCTTTAAACCATATAACGCCTTCTTTAACCTGCACACCTGGTTTTCATGCCCTTTCTGCACAAAGCCACGGGGCTGAAAAACATACACTTCTTCATGCAAGTCACCATTCAGAAATGCTGTTTTAATGTCCAACTGATGTACATTCCAACCATGATGGGCTGCAAGTGCACAAATGCTCCGAACAGTAGTCATACGGCATGTAGGTGCAAAGGTCTCATCAAAATCAATGCCTCTTTCCTGCGCATAACCCTTTGCAACAAGCCTAGCCTTATACCTGTCAACTGTACCATCAGGTTTACGCTTCAGCTTGTATACCCACTTAGTGCCAATGGCCTTCTTGCCAGGAGGCAAGTCACATAAAGACCATGTACCATTCTTCATTATAGCATCATATTCAGATTGCATAGCAGCCATCCAATTTTCTGAATTTTGTGCTTCATCAAAAGAAACAGGTTCATTCTCATCACAGAGACTAGATGCAGCCATAGCATAGCAATCTGATGCAAAGGAGGCACTATGAGAGCCTGAACGAGTACGATATGACAAAGGTGCATCTAATTTGCTGTCACGCAAAGTCTGCACCAGCCATTTTGGCATAGTTTTTGCCTGCTCAATATCAGCTCTCTCATCAACAAGTGCATCATGTAAATCTGCATCAAAAATGGAATGATCTGCATCATCATATGAAACCTGCACAGGCTGAGAAGTTGCCTCATTAGGACCAGCACTAGCCTGTCCACCTGTAAAAAGAGGCATCAAAGTATCATACATGTCTTTGGAGCTAACAGATGTCTCCTTAGTACATGAAAGCAATGGCTGAATAGCATCTTCCACAAAGACAACATCACGGCTAACCAGAATGCGTTTAGTCTGTGGATGATACAGACGATAGCCTTTACTTTCAGAACTGTACCCAACAAAAATACATTTTACTGCCTTATCATCCAATTTTCTGCGATGTTGTTCAGGCACTAATGCATATGCCAAACAACCAAAAACACGCAGATGAGCAACAGATGGCTTGCGGTCATGCCAAGCCTCATATGGAGTGATAGACTGCAACGCTTTAGTGGGACACCTGTTCAGTACATATGCTGCACACATGACAGCCTCAAGCCAGAAACTATGTGGTAAAGCCTGACTTTTGACCATGCACCTCGCCATCTCCATGAGTGACCTATTCTTTCGTTCAGCAACTCCATTCTGTTGAGGTGTATACGGCACTGTACACTGGTGTTTTATCCCACGTTCAGCCAGAAATGCATTAAAATCTGAAGACATATATTCCCCCCCTCGATCAGAACGGAGGGTGCCCATTTTACATGCTGACAGATTTTCAGCTAAAACCAAAAACTGTTTGAAGCACATGAACACTTCGGACTTTGCTTTGAGTGGATATACCCATGCATGCCTGGAAAAATCATCAATGAAAGTCACGAAGTAAAGGTAATTTCCAAAAGAGGGTGTCTGCATAGGACCACAGACATCACTATGTACAAGTTGCAATTTCTGCGTAGCCCGAACTGAACCATCTTTTGGAAAGGAAGAACGCTGCATTTTGCCCAAAATACAGCCTTCACAAACATGTTTTCCAGGTGCCTCAAGTTTGGGCAAAGAGGACACCATTTCAGATTTCTGCAGGCGTAACAAACTAGCGAAATTCAGATGACCAAAGCGTGCATGCCAAAGCTTTGCATCTGACATAGCCTGAGAATCATGAACTGCACATGCCGAATCATTCACAGATCTTTCATAGTCTATGAGCTTATACAGCCCACGACATAAAATGCCAGAAGCAATAATCACATCGCCATTTGAGAGATCATGGACTGTACACCTGTCATCAACAAATTTCACAACCAAGCCAATCTTGGCTAATGCAGAAGCTGATAACAGATTCTTTTTGATCCCTGGCACAAATAAAGCATCTGACAAAGTGAAAGAACTACCATCAGCAGTAGTCAGAATGATCTTACCAACTCCCATAACAGGATAAGAGGAGTTATTGGCGCATGTGACAGTATTCCCTGTAGGAGCAGGCTCAAGTGAAGAGAAGAAACTGCGCTGCGAGGTAATATGTTTGGTCGCCCCACTGTCAAAGTACCAAACATCTGAGTCTACTGCAGACATGCACTGATCAGGAGAAGATGGGTCAAAACTGCAGACAGTAGTAAACGCCCATTCTTCTTCCTGCACAAGATTTGCAGACTCTGTTTTAGGTGTAGAGGCCTCTGCAACAACCATTCCAGCCTCTTTCTTCTTTGCCTCTTTAGCAGCCAGTTTTGGACAGTTCTTTATGATATGATCATTACCTTTACAGTACTTACAAAACAATTTCTGCTTTTCTGATTTTTTCTCATCTTTGTCTTGGTTCTTCGAATGTGCAGCATTTGCAGATTTCTGCTTACTAGTAGAAGAGCTCCATTTTCCTTTGCCCTTCTGACTAGCCAGGAAAGCTTGATCTGCAACACGCATAATGGACCTGTTCTGCCTGGACTGATCTTCCTGCAATAGAACAGAGACTAATTCCTCAAATGACAAGGCATTCGGATTGCCTTTCATCATCAACCGAAGAGTAGAGGCAAAACTCTGATATGAATCAGGAAGACCATTCAGAACGGTCTGCACAAGTGAGCTATCTGGTATAACCTCATCAGCAGAAATCAATTGTTCCTTCAGGTCTTTGATCTTTGTAAGAAAACTGTCCATAGAATCACCTTCATTCATGTGCTCACTCTCCAACTGTTTTCGGAGGTAAGCAACACGAGCCTCATTCCTAGCCTGGTACAAAGTGGTAAGTGTATCCCAAGCATCCTTTGCTGTTCTGCAAGAGCGAATGTGAGGAATAATGGCACGTTTGACAGACAAAGCTATCAATGCATGTGCCTGGGCATCTCTGCCATCCCAACGAATCTGCTCTGCAGTAGGTGCAACAGAAACAGCAGCACGAACAGGAATCTGCGGAATATCATCTTCGACACCATCTTCATCAGCTCCAACACCTGTATTTGTAGTACCTGTCGTTACAGGTGTAACAGGACGTCTTTCAACACCCTGCACAATGTTCCACAATCCTTTTGCAACCAGTACATGTCGCATCATATAAGCCCATAATGGGTAGTTGGTACCATCCAACTTATCCTCAACAGCCAACATACGGAATACATCACTGCTTTCAGCCATGGCCGGTGACTAAAATACCTTGATGCAAAAAATTGACTGTATCTCAAAAAGTTGAACAAAACTGCCCAGACGAGTTCTGCTAGACCTGTAGCAGACTTCGAGACGCTTAAACTGGCGAACAGAAACTGGTATATACCTTTGGCACAAAAGGACGAAATAGCCTGCACAAGCGCTGCGATAGTGCGTTCGGAGGCTGAAACGAGCTCAGATCGCGATTTTGGCACCACACAGCACAGCTGTTTTGATCTCGAAAACACCCTGAGTATGCTCACCAAATTTCGTGCGAATCTGAGACTGCAAACGGAGGAGTGTCGACGGCGCCCTAGAAGAAGCGACGACCTGCTCTGATACCAATTGTTGGAGTTAGACGTCTGCGGAAGCACGCGAACAGCACAAGGAAGAAGAAGAAGCTTGGAGCACAACACACAAGACTGAATGTATTACTAGAGAATGTACAAAGATAAGTAGCCCATTAGGGCAATAGGCGTATATACAAGCCGGGGGAAAAAAACCTCCTAAAGAGGGAAAAAAGTGCCCCGGCAGTCCTAGAGTGTTCACACACATCACTACCTAAATATATCAACAGAAGCTGCAGCTAAGATGGAGGGAATGAATGAGATCCTTAGTGTCTCTCCATCAGAGAAACTTCTTGATTTCATGGTTCAAGAGGGTTTAATTGTAGATTATTTTCCTAATGCAATGACGATATTCAACCCCAAAATTGATTTTGAAAAACTCCTAGAGAAATCAAAAAGTTTTCTTAAGGATGAGTGGGAGATTTTCTTGGGGTTGATCAATGGAAGGATCCTTACTATTTCTTAGAAAACCTATGTCCATCCTCACATCTTTGGGAAGGATCCAATAGATAGGGCTAAAATCACAAGAAAATGCAAAAGGATATCCCCTTTGCCAGGGAAGCTTGATTTATGCCCAGAGCATGAAAAGGACTACTGCTTGCTCCCTTTAAACACTGCCTTCTTGATATGGCTTGATCATATCTCAGTTGAAAAGGAGGAAAATGTTCATGTTGAAGACGAGTCATTCTTAGAGCTGACACTTGAGTGAAGCTCAAAAGCTATGAAAGGTGTCATGGAGATTGTTGAGGAGATCAATCTCCAAGCAGAAGAAGAGCAGGTCAAAGATTTTGATGTGGCCACTTTTAAAGCAGAAACTGCAATAAGGGAGCCAACTGAAGAAGTTCAAGTGTCTGAGAAGTCCCTACTTCTCCCAAATCTACCTTTTTACTTTATCTCTGAAAAAGAGTTCATACCTCTATTTTACATTCAGGAACTTTTCAATTTAAGGGAGGACTGCTGCCTTGCAGCTATAGCTGAGTCTGAAGAAGTTGCAAGGAGATTCATCAATAAGAAAGGAGAAAGAAAAGAAGAATTTTTGCATCTTGATTTGGATTTGTCTAATGAAGAATTCAAAGATTCATCACAAGCTCTTTCAAAATGCTATGAGAAAGCTATCTCAGAGAAGCCAAGACTTGCTGATGAAGAGTTTGATGAGCATCAGAAGCAACTTGGAATATACTCGTTTGGGCGCGGCTATTCATTCTTGGATGTTGCTGAGGACAAAGGATCAGTTTGTATTGACTTAAAAGAGCTCATTGAGGAGGAAGATGAGGTCAAGGTATGTTGTTTAATATATTCTTATGAATTAAAGGTTTTGTCCGAGATCTCCATTTTTAGTGAGAAATAAAACACGACCGATGCAAGCAATAAAGCCCATCGGATAATTTCTGTTGGGCCTTATCGCTTGCATCGGTCGTGTTCAGACTTGAAGAGGAAGACGAGGTCAAGGTATGTAGTAAAATATATTCGCATGATTTTAAGGCAAAGGAGATGAGATGCCACAATCGGTTTTCTCCAAGGCCTTCATTTACACTAAGAAGTCAATCACGACCGATGCAAGCGATAAGGCCCATCGGATATTTTCCGTTGGGCCTTATCGCTTGCATTGGTCATGTTTGGACTTGAGGAAGATGACATCAAGGTATACAGTTACCTATATTCTCAAGAATTTTAGGTTAAGGATATGAGATGGGACCGATGCAAAATCACTATCTTGTGTCAGATTTGTCCAAGTTCTCCATTAGAAGTGTCAGAAGTCGACCACGACCGATGCACGCGATAAGGCCCATCGGATATTTTCCGTTGGGCCTTATCGCTTGCATCGGTCGTGTTTGGACTTCAGGAAGATGACGTCAAGGTATACAGTTAACTATATCCTCAAGAATTTTAGGTTAAGGATATGAGATGGGACCAATGCAAAATCTCTATCTTGTGTCAGATTTGTCCAAGTTCTCCATTAGAAGTGTCAGAAATCGATCACGACCGATGCAAGCGATAAGGCCCATCGGATATTTTCTGTTGGGCCTTATCGCTTGTATCAGTCGTGCCTAGGAGTTGCATGCAGCATTGATAATAGATATCTGGCTTGTAAGAATTCCCCTCATTCATCAAATATAACATGTTTCTAGGTAGTTTGCAAAGAGATATTGATGACGACCGATCCAAGCGATAACGACTGTTTGAATTTCTCTAAAGACCCTAATCGCTTGCATCAACCGTGTCTCTTGCTTTTTTTCTAATTGTTTCAAGTTACTTCTCATGACTCCTAAAGTGTGCTTGCACTTCAACTAACCTTGTTTTTCATTTTTACCACAGTTAACTTTATTGGATGAAAACCATTACCTTTGGTAGGGCAAGGGAACAAGAAAAGCCATAGAAGAGAAAGGAAAAGCAAAGGTGGATATTCATTCTATTATCCACTATCTTCCAAACTTGAACCCAGACACTTTTTGTGTTATTCACAAGCACTATAGTGAGGAGCCAGACTTTGCATTGTTCTGCTTGAGGACTCTATCAAAATACATGGTTTTTACTCCAATACCCTTTAATGCTTTCAGAGTTTTGTTGCTTGAAAGAGCAACTGCATTCAGAATTTTTGGATATGCCCCAGGACTCAATGCTTCAAGGGCAGGGTACTTTCTTTGTTATTCAAGCTATGCAATGGCTGCAGGGATATCAGATTTAAAAAGCATTTCTGGATACAGGAGAAAAGAGTTCCTCAGATATAGATGTGATTTGCCAGAGCCAAGCTCTATAAAGAGGCTCAAGGAATGACTTGATTTTTTCAAATTCTATATCTCAACAAATGTACATATACAAAAATTGCCCAATGTGATATAAGACATTGCAAATTTTTTTGGTGTAATTGATCCATGGCCTAATATTAATTGTTATTGATTCTCTAGTCAAAGTCATCTGGTGGTAATAGACATATTTCTTTTCAAAGCTTAATACATCATGAAATGTACATACATGACATCTTTATTTCTCAAAGAAATACAAGACATTGCAAATATTAAAGCTCTGTTTGAAATGTAGTCTTTTTCATTTTGTGATATTGATACATGATGATTTTGTCTGGTGATAGCCATATCCTTCTAATTATATTGGGCATGAGGTCCTTTGTAATTGTCTTCTAAAGAACCAATCAAAAATCTCTCTGAATGCA
>CM035411.1:184928383-184978383 GCA_020310875.1 Ceratopteris richardii
CACTCTCTCTCATGCTTTTGTCACATCAATTAGAAATAGAAAGTGAGCGAATGAAATCGTTGATATACATCGAGTGCTAATCCTAAAATTTTCTTTTCTCACCATTAAAGAATAAATTTACTATGAACTACTCCCGGTTCGCTGGCCTTGAGGCGGGGGCGAGGGTTCAACCCCTGGCAGCAACATGTAGGGACATATAAATCCCAGGAACTGATGTATGTGACTGTTGGCCACCGTTTGACCATCCCCGCGGTAGTTGTGACCGCCGTTTAACCCAGTTGTAAACCCCTGTTCTTGTGGGATAAGGGGGGTCCCATGAGTACTATGCCCTTCCTTGTACAGTTGTAATTTCAAAGTTAAAGTCCGGGGGAGTAGGCCTCGGCCGAACCTCCATTTCTTAAAAAAAAAAAATTATAACGCACTTTTTTAAAATGGGAGTTCGGACTTTCACTTGTTTCATCTCGAGTTACAACCTTCAATTTATAACGAATGGGTCCTCCTCTTAACACGAGTTTCCCTTGCAATATCGAATAGTTAAAGTTGGCACTAATTATTTAGAGCCTTTGGCTTTCCTCACACGCTTATTTTTTTCTTTCTTTTTTTCTTTTTTGCGACGCATAGTAACTTTATGATTCCACATTCATTCAATCATGAAGGAAAAAACGTGAGCATGTTTAATCTTCGAACGAACGAATGCACACCTTTCATAACAAGACCACGTTGGAACGCTTCTTCGATGATTAGCATGACTTTAACTCCAACACATGTAGAAAACTACGGAATCTCTCACCATCATAAAAATTTGTGAGTTTTAATAATATTTTTTCCAATAGTCATCTCTTATAGAAAAAAAAAGGATTAAGAGATGTATTAACGTTTTCTTTAACATTCGCAAATATTCATGCTCTAACAGCTCGTAATAAAATTCATCGCATTTCTCGTAAAAAAAAATAAAGAGCTCCTTAAGTCATCTTGTATTACTTAATTTTTTTAACGGGAAGTTCGGCCTAGGCCTAGTCTCCGCTGCTTCAATAAATTAAAAAGGAAACAAACTAATGCCATATTGCCCTTGGGATTTGGGGTAGGACCTAAAATGATGTTCAAGTTTCACTAGAAAATTTAAGTTTTATAGAAAGTTAGAGTTAAAGATTAATGAACTTTTTGTCGCCCTCATGGGTGGTCCACTTACTTTTAATCTTGTTATTTTCCATGATGAAGATCCTATCTTCTCTTAAGAGAGGGGACATTTTACAATTACATATTCTTCTACCAAGGAGAGAAATAGATTTTTCCTTCAATCATTCTTTTGGAATGTCGTCAAAATTGCCCACACATCTTTCTTTTCAAATCTTCCAAAGAGTTTCACCTTTGGTGGCATTCCACAAGGCAAAGGAGCAACCAATCACTTTGCCCAATAGTGCTTGCCTCCAACTAATTTTACTTTGTAACTAACTTCAAAACCCTAGTGAGAGTTTTCCAAATTCAATGGCTCCTAGGGCATGAAAAGAAAAGGTGACCAATGTCCTCTCTATCGCCAAGACAACCCTTACAATATTAGCTAGTCCCAAATATTTTTTTTTGCTTTGACATTAGTCCAAACTCCCCTATGGAGAATTTTCCACATTAGAACTATCTTTCTATTCTCAATGAGGGATGCCACAAGTCCACAAATTTAAATTGCCATCTGATACCACCATCTCCTATTGAAAGGTATAATATGCACATCCAAATGTTTCTTGAAACTCATCAACTTATTCAACTTTTTGTCATTTATCCATGGAAAGCCTTCAATCTATAGGTGATCACATCCAAGAAGGAGGCTACTCTTTTAGTTCTACAAGGAATTGATTATGTGCCTTAATAGATGAGAAAAAATGAGAAGTTGAGCTTAAGCACACTCTCAAATAATAACTGAAAACATTTATGAGAGACAAAATAAGTGAGCACTCCTTAACTAAGCAAGAATACAAAGTTCAACAATAGAAGCTAACTCAAAATCAAACTACTTTAAAACAACTAATAACTTTGTCAAAAGAGCTTAATGATACAAATAAAGTCAATGTATAATGGTCAAGAGGTTGTGTAATAAACCACTCCACTTCAGCCCCTAGGATGCACTCCACAACTCCATGAAATGAGCCTTTCACAAATATTGTCTCTCAGTTCTAGCCCTGTGTCTCTCTACCCGCAAAGTGTTCACAAGCCTCTATTTAAATAGGCATAACTCTCTCATATGTGGGAATTTGGTAAAACTATTTTAGATGGGGCTTTTGTATATATATGAGAAAAAAATTTGTTGAAGAAATCATTTTGAGATGGTGCACATAGCACGAGATGCAACCTTCCAAAGTTGGCATCTTGAACGTTTATAGAAATCTACCAATGTTTTACCTACCATCTTTGTACCTACATATCTCCAGATTGGAACTAAACTAGTGGGATATTATTGGTTAGCTTATTTTGCATATTGAGTATACCATTTTATCTTTTTACACAACCCAAATAGATAGAGAGATATGGGTCATGAAAAACTACCTCTAGAAAAGGTTTGTTGTCCTGAATTTTCTCCTAAGTTGTAGAAAACACTTTTCCAACTTGGGATTGACTTCAAATGTCAATTGTTCAACACCATTTCTGATGTGGAATGCATACTAAATTACTCTAAAAACATAATGAACCATAGTAAAAAGTTCATCATAAATTAAAAAATTTTATTTGCCACCTCTTTGAAGAGATGGTGTGGACTTGCATAGTACAACACTTTGCCTCAAGTCCAATATCATCTAATTGAAATGAAGAAACTTCTTGAAATCAAAAAACAATTAAAATAATTATCTTCTTGAAGGCATATGAAGAGCCTTCCCTTATTTGTTGAAGATGCATGATGATCCTTCCCTTACTCATCACTTTCTTCCCTTAACACTAGTTCTGTGCTAGGACACAAGTGTCCTAGGACACTTAAGTGTCCTGATTTTACACCAAATTGATTGATTTTTCTTGATGACACCCTTGAGGCTTTGATGGCATACTCACTTGGATTTGATAGCCCACATCATGTACATTTAAATAAAAATATAATCTTCAACATTTTGCAACTTCACATGGGTTATTAAATGGAGAAGAAAATGGGAATTTTTAAAAACTCAACTTTTAGCATAACTGAAAAATAAACACAATTCAAACATTTTGACAAATTGGATATGTTTTAGGAAATGGAAACCTATTCATGGACTTTGGTAGTGTAAAGCAAGTGTCTAGGGATCTCTGGAGAAGGTTGAACACTTCCATAAGTGATAAACATGGACTCAAAACTTGTCTTCTCTAGAGCACTGCCATTTATCGGACCTTTTAAAGTATTTCTCACTATAATTTGTATGTAAGTCAGATTGCAGAGAATTGGCAAGTTATCAATGGATAACCTTCATGCTAATTGAATTCATATTTTTATTCAAAGTTATAAGGCCTCGGCTTTGAACTAGTAGCCATTGCATTTGGTGCAGACTTTCATGCTCAATTGGCAAAGCATATATTTCTATGTTCATGAAAAGAACATAGCTCCAAAGGTGGAATAAAATATTATGATGAAAAATAATAATAATTTAAATGATGTTCTATGTATTAAACCTTCCAAAATATGCTTTCATGACATGTTTCATTCTTAATCTTGTCAAATAATATGTGATCCACAATGGTGATTGTGATAAGAATGAAAAAAATTGGCATATGTATTTTATTTGACAAAAAGAAGATGGCATCCATGGTGGAAATAATGAAATGTTTTGAAATGATCCTTTTCAGAAACAGTAACACAGGGCGATGATTAATCATATTTAGATACCAAAACGGAAAGATTAAGGTCAGTGGTCAACCAAAATACGAGGTAAAAAGAAAAACAAGTGACACTCGAAAAAGACTAAGTACACGTCATAGGTTATCAGACGGCTGGTGATATGGGTGAATCTTAGAACCATTAATCACTTTTGGAAGGAGAACACTGGTTAAGGTCGCCAATCGAAAAGTTGCTAGTCCCACTCGTTCAGCAATCCGGTACGGACTGAACCACCATAATTTAAATTTTCTGGCAGATCTCTTAGCTTTAGCATTATAGAATAAAACAAGTTGGCCAACCGTAAAGACAGGGGTTTTGAGGAAACGATCATGAGTACGGGCTTGACGAAGCTGAACTTCTTGAAGAATCAGGAAACTTTCTCAGCGTTGTTCATCCAATGAGCGAAGCGTATCCAACCGAAATGGAAAAGATTCTTCCAGCAGCAATTTCTAAGATAATGCAATGCGCAGACTCGTAACCACTACTTCCATTGGCGCAATAGCTTCCAATCCATAAGCAAGTTTAAACGGATTTGTTCTGGTTGCCACTTTGTACGTGGTCCAATATGCCCATAATATGGCAGGTAAGAGTTGATCCCAACGTTTCGGACATTCCAAGATCAATTTACGAAGCATATTCAACAGAGTCTTATTGGTACTTTCAGCCAGACCATTAGCGCGTGGATAGTACGGTGAGCTGAATTTATGCATAATCTAAAAAGTCTGAGTCAGTACTTGCATTAAGTTGTTGGAAAAATGTGTTCCTTGGTCCATCACTATCTCTAGAGGTAATCCATATCGAGGGAAAACATCCTTCATTAAACATTTGGACACCGAAACAGTTGTGGCAGAACGTAAAGACCAAGCTTATGCCCATCTAGTGGCATAATCTGTACAAGTCAATATGTATTGATTGTTGGTGAGGGTCGCTAGTGGTGTTATTGGGCCAATAAAATCTAGACCCCACTTCTGAAAGGGTTCCAAAGGTAAGACAGGTTGAAGGGGAAAGAAGTGTCGCTGCAAGGGATGTCCAGACCATTGACAGACATCACACTGCTGCACAACTTGAACCACATCTCTGTACATTGTAGGCCACCATAACCCACTTTGCATAATTTTTCGGTGATTAAGATCAGCTGCGGAGTGTCCTCCAGAGGGTAATGAATGAGCCATGGCAATAACTGATTCCGCTTCATGTGGATGAATACATCTGAGCAGGACTCTAGTATGATCTATGTAATACAGTTGACCCACAATCACCCGGAATCGTCGACTATAGACCGTAATTTTTCGGCGCAGAGAAGCGGAAGTATTAGGAGGAAGACATCCGTCAGTGAGGAAAGTTAGTAACGTATCATAGTATGTAGGAGCAACAGGAGGTTCTGTATTCTTCAGAAGTTGTCTCGGTGATGTAAATCACCGGTGTAGTGTCCTCAACACCTACCGGAGACTCATCGAAATCCAGTCGAGATAGAAAATTTGCCAAGACATGTGCTGTGCCAGGTCGATGAATAACTTCATAATCGAACTCCTGTAATGGTAAAACCCATCTTGCCAATCGACCACCTAAATGCTGCTGTCGAACCAAGTACACCAGTGCAGCATGATCCACATGGAAAGTAAATTTACGACCCCGCAAGTAATGCCAAAATTTCTTAACAGAGTATACCAAACCAAGACATTCTCGTTCTGTTACAGAGTAATTTCTCTCCGCAAGAGCTAATCGGCGGCTCGCATAGTACACAGGCCGAAACCATTTGTCAATTTGTTGCATGAGGACACTACCAATCTCAATATCTGACGCATCCACGAAGACATGGAACGGTCGTTCCCAATCAGGTGGTTGCAGGATTGGGGCCTGCGTCAATAAGACCTTGAACCGATCAAATGCACTTTGGCACTCCTGAGTCCATTCGTACTTCCGCGGAGTGCGGGTCATAAGCCGATTAAGTGGTGTCGCTAAATGAGCTAACCATCGTAAATGTCTTCCATGCCACCGGATTTGGCCAAGAAAGCGCATAACTTCTTTTAGTGTCTTTGGGACTGGTGCCTCCAACACAGCTGCTAGTTTATCCGGATCTACCTGTATTCCTTGTTTAGAAATGATATGACCAAGCAGTTTGCCACAAGAGACCGCAAAAACTGATTTGGTAGGATTCAAACATAACCGATATTCTCGGCATTTTTCAAAACAACACTGTAAATGATACAGGTGCGCCGAAGTGGCACCAAATAAGGAAAAATCATCCAAATATACTTGCATAAACGTGGTCAAGTAAGGTGAAAAGACTTCCTGCATACATCTTTGGAATGTACTCGGGGCATTCCATAAACCGAACCACATTACGGTGCAAGCATAGACACCCCAATTAGTGGTGAATGTTGTCTTCGGTATATCCTGTTCTGCCATCCTCACTTGATTATATCCACTATAGCCATCCAGAAAAGAATACATTTCGTGACCTGCTACCCTGTCGAGCATTGTATCTAGAAAGGGGAGAGGGAACGGATCCGGTACAATGGTGGCATTGAGTTTTCGGTAGTCGACACAGATACGCAACTGTTTATTTTTCTTCGAGACGATCACTATTGGAGAGATCCACTCGGCATGCTCAATTGGTACAATAAATCCCACCTTCAATAAACAATCAAGTTCAGCTTTCACCTGTGCCGCATAATTAGGATTCATTCTGTAACTAGATTGTTTGATTTTGCCTCGCATCCGGTTTGAGTACTACCCGATGTTGATAAATCCGTGGGTCAAGACCTTTCATGTCTCTATAATCCCAAGCAAAAACATCTGAGAATGCATGCAGGAGTTGTACCAAATCATCTTGGAATTTCTCTACTACTCCTGCCTTAATTTTTATAGGCCTTGAGTTGACCGTGTCGCCCAAGTTGAACGTTACCAATTGATCTTCCGGTACATAAAACTGTCGGGGCTTTACCAAATCATCAGGTGACTACAGCAGTTGTTGTAAGGTTGCTTCATCCATTGCTAAGCCATCATCTGTTTCTGCTTCTCCAGTCATTGGTACGACCGTACAAGCTACCGGACTCCAATCGTCTGCTACCGATTGTAAATCCACAGTACCTAATGGGATCAGATCCTTATTGGTCTTGAGGAAAGCCTCTTCCTCATCATCAGATAGCCCATCCAACATATGGACTGGCTCTGCTACATATGGCAGTGCATGTAGATCACAGGGTTGCATAGCATCCAGTGCAACTACATATTTTCGCTGATTGTTCTTAAAAATTAACTCTTGAGCTGACCAATCCTGCACAACTTTGGCTTGCTTGAGCCATGGTCGACCGAAAATTAAGTTGTGGTCGAGGCTAGATTCAGGTAACTCCAGGACTACAAACGTCATATTAAATGTAGTTCCTTGCAGGGTTATCGGGATGTTACATACTAAGCCCACTGGATGGACTCGTGATTGGTCTGCCATTCGTACAAAAAATTGTATGGGTTCAATTTGGGTCCAACCCAATTTCTTGCAGAGTGTGGCTGTTGCAATATTCACACCAGACCCGCTATCAATTAAAACTTGGGTAATCTTTTGGTTTTTATACCAGACCGTGATCAATGGGACTAAATGATCCACCGTAGAATCCATCTCCGGTTGTATGGTCGCAGTCACCGGAGTACATGTAGGTCCGGGACTAACCTGTTGTTGGAATTACTGTCTTACTTCTGGAACTAAGGCGAGAAACTATCCCAAAGGGAGTGTGATTGAAGCCTTAGATAGGACGTCCCATACCTGATCTGTTTGGGCTGTGGTTATCACCGATTCTGGTGGTGATTCTAATGTTGTTGGGGCAAAATTCTGTTCATTAGATTTTGCCTATGGCAGAGGGACCTGTGTTACCGGAATTAGATCAGGAAACACAGTCGGCTCCTTAGTTGTCCATTGACTAGCCTTTGCAAACATCCACTGTTGCTCACGAATTCCAGGCTCGAAAACTTTAGCTGCTGGTTGCAACTGTTTACCTGATCTTGTATGAACTACAGCTGCTTGTGACTCAACTGGGGAAATATAAACCATGTTAGTCATCGGATTTTGTCGTTCATTCTTCCTTTTGTCGTACTCTGCTGCTTCCTTGCAAAATCTACGAATATGGCCAACCTCGCCACAAAAATGACATCAAGGGGGTGGGAGAGAGGTACCTTCCACCGATATACCTACCTGCCATCGATTTTGATTAAAGTTGTTAATTCGCGGTCCTCGATAGTTCCGGTATCCCTACTGCTGGCTGGGTCGCAACTGTGGTGGCATGTAATGGGTGGCTGGCTGCCCTGGTTCCTGTATTATAGCATTTATGGCCGCTCTACCCTGCACCTTTGCATTATATGCACAGGTTTCTATTGAGTGTCTTGTTGTGTTACAGATGGCACAATACATCTAGTTGAGGGCACATGTAGAACTGGTGTGACCTAGATTCTTGCACTTAGTACAATACACCTGTTTGGACGGATCATCAGCTACGTTCTTACTTGGTTTCAACCATTCCAGGTCCTCCGTAAAACCTCCAACTTTGTGCTCCAACTGTAAGGCCATCGCAATTACAGCGTCCAATGTCATTCCGCCCACACATCGAATGATCATGATTTGTCTTAACTGTGGATTCAGTCCGTTAATGAGCCATTGTGTTATGACATCATCTGGCAGATTGGCACATGCCGGAGGCATCTGCCTTAAGTGAGTTCTAAACAGTGTCGCATACTCCTGGACACTTTGGTGTGGTTTCTATCAATTGTTCTGCAAATAGTCAAAGATTTCTACAGGGTTCTTCTTCATGCGAAACCTCTATAGGAATGTGTCTCTCACATCATCATAGTTATCGAAATGATTGATATCATATTCAGTCAACCACCTTGCTGCTTCATTAACCAATGTGGCCTGAAATACAATGGCCTTGTACGCCGGATCCGGTGGATGATTCAACACTACATAACTGATCACGAATGTGCGAACATGTGCGTCGGGGTCATCCCCCAGAAATCCACCGAAATTTGTATATGTCACCCCGGTCGGAACCGATCAAAGTGGAATAATTGGTTGTGGCTGCTGCTGTTGCTACTGTTGAAACTGCGGTTGCGGCTGTGGAGGTGTTTGCTGCTGTGACTGTGAACCACTCATGGTGCTATTGTGGGTAGTATTGTTGTTATCTATATGTTGAGGGGGTGTCTCTTGTCCTTCAGAATCTGTATTATCAGCCTGCTCACTTTCCGGTTCAAAAATGTCGTTGAATCTCTTACTTAACTCCAAATCTAGTAGCCTTTCCTCAGCTTTGGTGTTGAAATTAGGTAGGTTTGTACCAAAAAGTGGTGAACGTAATAGAGGTCCACCAGGTAACACCGCACTATCACCGAAAAACTTCAAATTCCCTCCAAATGGTATCGAACTTGCACCGGAACTTGTCGAACTTTCACCGAACCAGATTACCCTTTCACCGGAAACAGTCTCACTTGGTAACACAACTTTATCACCGAAAATGGTCGAATTCTGACCAGATAGTGTCGGACTAACTCCGCACTACATCTCTGTACAACCAGACGTCATTGTACCTTCTCTAAAAAGGACCGGATTCACACCAGAATTCACCGGAATCTCATCATGTGTCACCAAACTAGCACCGGAATCACTACTGACTGGCTCCGATCCTTCTGCAACTGGACTTAACTGGCCTGCGCTTCTACCACCTAGGGGTGTCCCTAATAGATTTGGAACTGCCCAGGGATGTTGATCCCTCCTATACTTTGGATAGGATTCACCGGAACAAGTAACCGGCATATATCACTTCTTCAACTAGTGGTTACTATTCTCCACTACTTGCCTTGCGTACTGCTCTTCCCTTACTGATTATTCCCAATTTTCCATCTTCCCACAGACGGCACCAGTGTTAAAATCACTTCTGTCAAGTCGCTTTTAATCTTGTTTCGGGTTCTTGGGGATGGTTAGGGGTCTGATAGTGCAGAGGCCCTTTATTTAATTTTCCCAAATTAAATATTCAACTAAGCAGTAACTATACTTTCAAGGCAACAACTTTTGCTACACAGTTACTATTTTCCGGTTACGATTATCTTTACACAGTAAACTTATCGCGCGAGTTAACAATCACACAGTCACAGAGACTTATTAATGTGAATGTAACATTACTGTGTTAATACTTAATACTGCAATTCAATGAACAGAATACAGTACTCAGGAATTCTATAAATCTGCACACGATCTTCTCAGCACGGTCGCCCAGACAGACAGTCTGGCAAACCCGTCTCTCCTTGCCGAAGAATCACCTTAATGCCTTTTCATTAATGGGTAAAAGTTACATCTATTAGCTACGCCTTTTTGGTGCGTGCGATATATGAAAAATACAATCCAATTTCGGCGACCTCACAACATCATGGGAGCTTTGATTTCCTTTCAAGTATATTTTTTCTAGTAAAAAAAGGGATAGAACCATTAAGCCTATTGATGATTTAGGAAAGGGAAAGTAAACATCTTCAAGATATTGGTGTTTAGCCAAGAAACTTATCTAGCAGACATCTTCAAGGAGATAGATATTTAGCCAAGTAGTAAAGTTGTCTAGAAAACAACTTTCTGGCATGCTAAAATTTTGAACATATGGGATCCCTAAAGATGGTTGTAAACCACACATATAACTAAAGCATGCCCAAATTCCACTTATCCAAAGGAAAGTGTGAAAACATTTTGTTGTTTCAAGTACGTTATCTACAATCCTGATGACAGTAATTAAGTCTATGGAATGTAAAACATAATGTTTGCCTATCCTTAAGGGGATTTCTTAAAAGGAAAAGTCCAAAAGCATGAGCGGATGCTTAGACTTAAGCAATAGAGAGATCCTTATAAAGTTCTTGGGGTGGCTACTTAAATCTTTAGTAAGAAAGGAATCTAAAGACAAGAAGTGAAAAGATCTTGTCGCTACAAATTGGTTGAGTATAACCAATAGGACTTGAAATCGATGAATTCAAGAACTTGGAATTATAATTGGTTTTCTTTTAGAAAACCCTAAAAAACAAAGAGTGGATGTTCCATCCAAAGGTTTTCAAGTTTCCAAGACATAGTGCGAGATCATGAAATGATATGTGAAGGAATCAAAACCTAGAAAATCAAGTTAGAGGTAATTCCTTAAAAAATCTTTTAGAGAATTTAAGTGAGAATTACTCTACAAAGATATGTTTGGAGTTTAGGATAATTATCACTCACATATCAGTGTGAATATAAAATAGGGTGGTATGGGATACCAAATTTTATACTCAAATTTATGTTGGAAATATACTATGGGACATTAGACCATTGGATGATAAGTACCTTTTTAGTCCTAGAATGAATCTTGAAGTAAGATTGGATACTCAAGAGAATTAAAACTTCAGAGGATAAGTTTAAATTCAAGGAGGCTAAGAGCATGATCTTATAAGGCACTTCAAGATAAAGTGTTTTACAAGACACTTCAAGATCAAGTAAGTGAGAAGATAAAAAAGTAATTAACTTCCAAGAACTTCATTTATAAAATTCAAATATGAACAAGCATGTTCTTATTTGAATTATGGAACACTTCAAGATAAAGTGTTTTTCATTCAAAAATATTGATGCATATCTGACAAAATGGAACTTTGGAATGATCCTTTCAACTAAGGTTAGATACACTAAGTTAAGCACCAAGTTTTTAGTGTAACCAATAAATTCAAATTCTTAACTCAATTAATGCACAAGAATTGCATTCCAAGAAAGGAAGTCATAAAGAGATCGAATAAAGAAAAGGTTAACTTTAGTCTCAAGTGAAGCATTAGTGTTTTGAGTAAAAATATCAACAATGGAACCTTGGTGGATCCACACACTGATGTTTTATTACCACACAAGTATCTTGTGGTTGTATGATGATATTTATCTTTACTCCAAAAATCGTTTTGAGAATCCGGTTTATATCTCTTAAAGATAGATAAAATGCTTCAATACCTTGTTGAAATAAATATTTGAAAAGTTAAATTCTTGATTCACCTGGATTTTGAATCACAATAAGTTAGAGGAGCTTAGAAGATTGAATTGGTTTCAAAGAGTTTTAGTTCTTTCTCTTTGCTTTTCAAATATTTTGGATTTGACTCAAATAGAGTATCTAATTCTTTGCAAGAAAGTTTGAGGTTAGCCGGTTGGAACAAGGTGACTAAATTAAACATCCCAGATAGATTTTTTTATACAAGAATCCATTCAATCTTCAAAAGATGCTAAGTCTAAGTTGACTTATTCATTTGAGCTTTTTTCAAGTCACATAGGATAATTGTAGTGACTTTCAAAGAGTTCAGTATACTCTAGAAAAGATAAGTCAGGAATTTCTCATAAGATTAGCAACCCCTAAGAATTTAAAGGTTGATTCTTTGAGAAAAGTTTCCTAAGTTGGACTAAAGTTCATTTTGGATTTGAATTGGTCAAGTTAAAGTAAGGTTGATCAAAACTAGATGGCAAACTTTCTCGTACATTATACATAGGATTTTTTCAAGCCCAATAGGACAAAGTAGTCCTCCACTCAGGTAAAAAATCAAGTAAATGTTGGTTGGGAGTGAACCATAGTACAAAAATACAATTTAGATGTTTGGGAAAACCATAATTCTAGTTTTTCAAATCAAATTCAAGTGAATCAAGAGTTCTCAAAGTATTGTTAGGGATAAGAATCCCACCTTAGTTACTAGATTCTATGCACCAGTGATGCCTAGAAATGGACTAGTAACTTGAATCCACCCATTTCACATGTTAATGCCTAGATAGCGCATAGTCGAAATAGAAAATTGGCTAGGGATGTTATTCGATTCACCCTTATTATTCATTCACTACTTTATACTCATATCAATTTATCAAGTGCAAAGCTAGATGGTGTTTTGAATCATTTGGGTAGGGATCCCACCATAGAGATGAAACATGTTCTTCAAGGTTAGAACATGAAGCTCAAGGGTATGCCTACAATTAATATATATGGATTTATATTCAAGGATGAAAATATTTTCCAAGGGGAAAGAATGTAATAAAGTAAGTCTATGATTTGAGTGTTCGGTCGGTTTAGATAGATCTAAAATCAGACATCATTTGGTCACTCGTGTGTATGGAAAAATATCTCGAGACTAGAACTAAGAATAAGTCCATGTGCTCTCTTAAACAAGTGATCGACTTAGCTTATTGGTTAAGTATCAAGGATAGGAAGGAGGAGGTGTTGGGTTCAACTCCCATGGCAAACATGGGGAGAGAGTATTCCCCAAGGAGCTCTAGAGCCTTCTAACTCAAGTTAATGTGAGTTAACTGAGTCCAATGAGACTTAAATCAAGTGGTGAGTACACCTAATACTAGTGGACTCTAGTGGAAGGTAATAAAGTAGTGGTTGAGATCACTCCAACCAATAATAGACTTTAGTGGAAGATATAAAGGTGTGGTGGAGATTGCACTTGTGAACTCTAGTTACATTTGTGGTCCACCTTGATTTGAATTGCTATATATAGAGGCATGAGGCTTGGAGAAGAGTCATCTCTCTAGCATATGGTGATCTTAATAGTTAGTTTTTTGCAACATAGATTCACACCTTGATGTTATTAAGATAGGAGAAGAAGACATTTCCAATGTGTTCAAGTCCCTAAAGCAACCTTGCACCATGGAGGGAAATTATTTGCTTATGGAATTCAATCAAATGCCCTAATGAGGAATTTTACACATAAGGAATACCTCTTTCCTCTATATAAGTAAGTGTAGGAGTTCTTAGAAATTGAATTTCCATCTAAAACAAGACCACATGATGAATCATTTTTTATTCAGCTTGAGATGGAAATCCATATTTCCATGATCTTGGGAATATCCTCAACCTTGTTATGATTGTTTCATATCATATCCTTTGAATGAAGATTAGTACTTAACTTCTTAATGTATTCATTGCCCTAAGCAATGATGTGATCGTGCCAAAGGACACCAATCATTGAAATCCAATCTAATGCTAGCATCTTGCTCGTTCTTTTCTAATTCAATCTCTTCTGGTGTATAGAGAGATGTTTGCGAATACAAAATCCCTTGGCCAATATTGGATGCTAAGAAAGTTGGACAATAAGCTCCAATATTAGAAGGGGATGCAATTTAATGTGGTGGGGAATTCTATGGTGAAAAACTCATTCCTCATTTCATCCATCATCTATTTTTCGGCTTGTTAGCGAACCAATAAGAATGAGTTGATGAAGATTGAAAGAACCTCTAGAAACTTTATATGGACTAGAGTAGGAGGTGGTGCCTAGATTAAGTGGGAAATCCATGCTAGCTCCAAGAATTTTGGCTTGGGCATTTTGGATGTGGAAAAATTGGCTAAGATAGTAGTCATGAAATGGATGATCAAAGCTTGTGATAATGAGAGGGAATCCTAGGTGAAGCTTACTTTTAGAATGATACCAACTTTTTAGTCTTCAGAGCCCCCAGATGGATCAACTTGGATCACCTCACACTCTTGTTTTCCCCCAAAGGCTCAAACATAGTTTACTCTCTATGGAAATCCTAGGACAAGGTGAAACCTCAATGTGCCATTAGAGTGACTAAAGTGGGTTGATGACATCACATAGTATGATTCCATCTAGCTAAAAAAGAAAGTTGAGAAAGCAAATATCCAAATATCTAAGAAGCTTTAGGCCAAAGGGTTTCATCAGTGGAAGAACCTATGGAAATAATATAGAAGATAGAGGATTAGCTTTGAGGACATCAATCCTAGTTGTAGACTGGACTATGAAGACTAATGTCTCTTAAGGTGTAAAATAAATGCTTTGGGTGCATCTCAAACCTGTTTAGTTCGAGAACAATTCCCCACATTTGAAGGGGCTGAACTAGAATAACAAAAACAAGGGAAGAATCAAGAGAAAAATCTAGATATTCATCATTCTCATAACAAAATTAGTGTAATGATTCGACTTGGATAAGGTTGGAATTCAATTTCAATGAGTTTTGGCACTTGCTAGTCGAGAATAAGAAAGTTATATGTTGTATAACTACATAGGTATAAGGGGTAGGACCCTTCGTTTTCTAGGTGTGAAATTCTTGGGATTTATTATTTACTTACCACTTTTCGATGGATCTTGAACCTTAGGGTTAAGTTTCTAAGGTTGACTATCTTAGGCTTGATTGGAATGTTCTCCTAGCCACTTGAGTTGTATGTGAAAGCTTGTAGAGTCTTCTTTTAGAAGGCATGTGTTGTCATGTGCTTTAAGTTGAAGATAAATGTACAAGCTCATTTTCACATGAGCTATGCTTGGATACAGTTACCAAATATAAAGATAAAAGAAAAGAAGAGAAAAGAAAAAAAAGAAAAGAAAAAATCTATAGTCAAAATTTATGATGAGTAAAAGATACAATGTCTACCTTGTATCAGTGGCATGTAGTGGGCATAGTGGTGAGTTAAGAAGGACACACAAACTTCTTAACATGCTCATTGGTTATAAACGTGGAGTGGGAGCACGTTCTAAACAAAGAGAGAAAGAGGCAAGAGCCCCCAATAGTCAGATCTGATGTTTTTGTCATTTTGTCTTCCCATAGACTCCTTCTAGCCACACATCATTTTGTACACAACTCTATTGTGAAGCTCATATCTCAATGTATATGTAACCATTTCTTGTGTTTGAACACGCATTGGAAAGCTTATCTTGTGCACGTTTCTTATCTCAAATATCTTCTTCAAAACCTATATATTTTGTGAGATATAAGTCAAAGAGTGAAGTCCAGTTTTTTAGCATACCTGTGTAAACAGGTAGTCTATTTTGTTCGGTTAAGTTTCCCAACCAAAATGTATCCAAATTGGTTGAGTTTTGGCTTGTTGGAAAGATCTTTGCATATAATTTCTCTATCTTAAATATCTCACGCAAAGAATTTATATTCTGTGAGATATCTGTCCGAGAGTGAAGTCTAGTTTTTCAGTATACTTGTGTGCTCAGGTGGTCTATTTTGGTCAGTTGATTTTCTTGACCAAAACTCATCCAAATTACTTGATTTTTAGATTTTTTGAAATCTATTCGTGTGCAAGTTCTTTATCCCAAATATCTTCCTCAAAGGATATATATTCAAGTAGTTATCAGTCCAAGAGTGAAGTTCAGTTCTTCAGCATACTTGTATGGATAAGCTTAGTTGATCTTTGTTAGTTGCGTTGGCTAGTCAAAACTTGTCCAAATTAAGTTATTTATAGCTTGTTAAAAAGCTCTCTTTGTCTAATTTGATTGACTAAAGGCACAAGTCTATTTGAGTTTTGTATTGAGAGCAGCAAGTTATCTAAGGTGTAGTTGTTTGTCCAAGTGTTGGACATACAAGGGTTCACTACACATTTTCATTGCGCATAGGAGAACTCATTCTCCATAGTTGGTATCAGAGCAAACTTGGTGCTGAAGCTTCATCAAGAGATGGAGTTAAAGCAAAGCAAAAGAGTAGCTACAAAACAAGGGGGAGCTTCACAAACACGAAAGCAAAGGGCAATATAACTATTCGAGGTAACTCTCAAAGTTGTTGATAGTCTTCAATGGCTGACTTGGGTCAACAAGTAGAGAAATTGGATACAGATAACTACCCCGTGTGGAAGTTTAGAATGACCAACTACCTAATGGGAAAAGTCTTGTGGGGTATTGTGAACGACGATGATGCTCAATCTCAAATCAATCAAGCTATGGCCATCGAAGTCCAAAGGGGGTAAGCAAAAGAATGGGAAGTAGAGGAATGGGAGAGTCATGTTCCTCATTTCACAAGTCATTACTAATGCCATGGTAGGGCATATTCAACATCTAGATAGAGCTAAGGATGCTTGGGAAGCTCTTGAAAGGATGTATTCAACAAATACAAAAGCTAGGAAACTTCAACTCAAGAATGAGTTGAACACAAGAAACGTTCGAGTCAATCCATAGCTGAATATACATTGAAGATTAAGGAGCTAAGTGATGCTTTAGCTTCTATTGGGACAACGGTTGAAGACAAAGATCTTGTGTGTTATACTCTCAATGGATTGAGAGAAGATGTAAGATGGAAGCCTTTTATAACTTCCATTAACTTGAAAGATGCATATCCAGGTTTTGAACAACTAATCCCTCATCTTGTCACATAAGAGCTTAGCTTTGGTGGCCCCAAAGGAAAGGACAGCCACAACCAAATGTTATATGCAGGTCAAGTTAAAGGAAGGAGCTCAAGAGGAGGCTCAAGAGGAAAAGGAAGAGGTCACAACAACTCCAACTACAATCAAAACAATTTGGAAGACAAGAGGGATGCATCAAATGCCAAGACACAAGGAAGAGGTCGAGGTAGAAGTAGAGGAAGAGGCCGAGGCTCCTACAATTCTCATAAAGGTATAACATGCTATCATTGTGGTTAAGTAGGACACTATGCTACTGATTGTTGGTTGAAGAATAGAAGACCAAATGGAGGCAATCCAAGGAGCCAAAGAAACTATGAAATCACCTCAAGTGAAGGAAGCAAGGACACACTACTTGCAATGAGACATGACTATAGAAGCTCTTCAGGTTGTGGTAACCATATGTCATGCCAAGGAAGTTTGTTCACTAATCTACAGGAACCAAGTGGAAAAGGATGTGTTGAAATAGGTGATGATAGATACTCAACACATGATTGAACATATTGGAGATATAAGGCTTGGAGATACAAGCAGCGCAAATGTACTATCTAATGTTCAACATGTTCCTACAATTTCAAAGAACTTGATTTCAGTAGGAAAAATGGTAGAGGAGGGTTGTCATGTCATATTCAATGAGAATGGGTGCTTCATAAAGGATCCAAAGGAAGGCTTCTAGGTCATTGCTTGAGGTAGAAGAGAAGGAAGGATGTTCACTTTGGACGTCCAACATCCACAAGGAAAGGTCATGTACATTTAATGTGGGAACAAGAAGATTTCAGAGCTGGACTTATGGCACAAAAGAATAGGACACATCAACATTCCAAAGCTGAAGGAAATGAGCAAACATGAAGTGGTAAGAGGTCTTCCAAAATTTAATAGCATTTGACTACATGAGTTATGTGAAGCTTGTCAACTAGGAAAGCAAACGAGGCAGCCATTCAAGAGAAGGTATGGTTGTTTTGTATGAAGCAAAAATCAAAGGTGTTTTCTATATTCAAAAGATTCAAAGTTGAAGTTGAAAAAGAAACATGAAGGTCTATCAAAACCTTAAGGTCTGATGGTGGAGGAGAATAATTCTCCAAAGAATTTTCATATTTTCTACAAGAGAATGGGATCAAAAGGCAGTTTACTTAATACACCACAACAAAATGGAGTAGCTGAGAGGAAAAATAGGCAAATTGCTGAAACTGCAAGATGCATGCTCAACGAGATGAAGGTACCATTGTACTATTAGCTTGAAGCTACCACAACCTCCATTTACTTGATGAATAGGTGCAAAACATCGGGAATACATCACTTGACTCTAGAGGAGGTATACTCCGGTAAGAAACCTGATCTTACACACCTCAAAGTGTTTGGATGTGTTTGCTTTGTTCACATTCCACAAGAAGTTAGATCAAAGATGGAACCAAGGTCAGATGAATGCATTTTCATCGGCTACTTGACGGAGCAAAAGGATAAAGGTGTTACAACCCTAGAACAAAGGAAGTAAGAGTCTCGCGAGATGTTTTCTTTGATAAACTAAGACCATGGTATGAAGATAAAGGAAAGGAAAAGATTCTTGAAGAAGATTGTGATGATTAAATGCAGGAACAAATCAAAGAGAAGTTCAACAATCAAGCGCAAAGGTCTCAGATCTAGAGGCATCTATATCAAATGAAGAATGTTCAACATGGAGGGGGAGTCATTCTTTGTCTCCAAATTCAGCGCATAGTAGAGTCGAAGAAGCAAGTGCTACTCCAAATAGTGAGATAGATGCAAGTGAAGAAGAATATGAAGAGGTAATCACTCTGAAGGTAAAACTGAATAGGTTAAAGAAGCAAATTTCTAAAGGCAATGAAAGAAGATCTTCAAGGAAAAGGTATCCAACTCAAAGGCTGAGTTATGATAGTTTCATGGCGAAACATTTTGCATACATGATGGAGATTATCAAAGACAAAAAGCGTGAGAAATATGAAGAAGCTTGCACACAAAAGGAATGGAAGCAAGCTATGAAAGAGGAGATCAAAGCTCTCAAAGATAATCACACATGGGAGCTAGGGCCAAAGAAAGAAGGTATGAAGATTGTTCCAAACAAATGGGTGTTTAAAGTAAAGAGGAATGATGATGGTTCACTAGCTAAATTGGTTGCCAAAGGATTTAAACAAATACAAGGCATAGATTATGATGAAGTTTTCAGCCCTGTTGCAAAGATGGGAACAATCAGAACATGAATAGCAATTGGTGCTTCAAGGATATGGCCATTATATCAACTCGACATCAAAAATGCTTTTCTTAATGGAGAACTACAAGAAGAGGTATACATGAGTCAATCGGTTGGATTTGAAGATGAAAAACATCTAGACTTTGTTTGCAGGTTGAAGTTGTTTATGGAAAGAGTGGCATCTACTTGATGAAAAGGAAGTACTTGTTGGATGTTCTTTTCAGATTTTGAATGAGTGAATGCAAATCACTCACTCAACCCATGGACACAAATACAAAGATGTGGTCAAATGATGGAGAACTATTGGAAGTAATGACATACCGAAGCCTTATAGGATCATTAATCTATGCAAACATTACAAGACCTGATTTATCTTATGTTGTTGGTGTACTTTCTCAGTTTATGCAAGCCTCGACAAGTGAACATTTAAATTCAGCCAAGAGAGTATTGAGATACATAAAGCATACAGTTAATCGTGCTTTGTTTTACAAGTTTGATGGAGAATTGCAGGTCAAAGGCTTTAGCGATGCTGATTGGGAAGGTTCAAAGGAAGATAGGAGATCAACCTCAAGTTATGTGTTCATGATAGGAAGCAAACCTATCACATGGAGCTCAAAGAAACAACCTACAATTGCACTTTCATCCATGGAGGCTGAATATAGAGGATTAGCATTTGCCACATGTGAAGGAATGTGGATTAAAAAGCTTTTGGATGATCTTGCAGTGCAAGTTGGAACCATCCCTATATATGGTGATAACATGTCAAGTATTTACTTGGCAAGCAATCCTATGTTTCATGCAAGGAGCAAGCACATAGAGGTCCACTACCATTATGTAAGGGAGAAGGTATTGAGCAAAGATGTGGAGATTTCCAAATATGTTTACAAAGTTCTTGGATGCTTCTAAACTCAAAGGTTTCAAGGATGTGATAAATTTGCAGGACATGGTTGAAGATAACTCCCAAATGAGCTTGAGGGGGAGTGCTGAAGATAAATGTACAAGCTCATTTTCACATGAGATACGCTTGGATAAATTTACCAAATATAAAGATAAAGGAAAAGAAGAGAAAAGAAAAAAAAAGAAAAGAAAAAAAAGGAAAGAAAAAAACTCTAGTCAAAATTCATGATGAGTAAAAGATACAATATCTGCCTTGTAGTCAGTGGCATATAGTGGGCAAAGTGGTGAGTTAAGAAGGACGCACAAACTTCTTCACATGCTCATTGGTTATAAAAGTAGAGTGGGAGCATGTTCTAAATAAGGAGAGAAAGAGGCAAGAGCTCCCAATAGTCAGATCTGGTTATTTCGTCATTTTGTCTTCCCATAGACTCCTTCCAGCCGCATGTCATTTTGCACAGAGCTCTATTGTGAAGCTCATATCTCAGTGTATATGTAACCATTTCTTGTGTTTAAACACTCATTAGAAAGCTTATCTTGTGTACTCTTTCTATGTCAAATATCATATTCAAATTTTATATATTCTAATGAGATATCAGTCAAAGCGTGAAGTCTAGGTTTTTAGCATACTTGTGTAGACAGGTAGTCTATTTTGGTTGGTTACATTTCCCGATCAAAACGTATCCAAATTTCTTGATTTTTTGGATTGCATATACTTTCTCTGTCTCAAATATCTCACTCAAAGAATTTAGATTCTGTGAGATATCTATCAAAGAGTGAAGTCCAATTTTTTAGTATACTTGTGTGCGTAGGTGGTCTATTTTGGTCAGTTAAGTTTCCTGACTAAAACCCATCATAGGTTACTTCAATTTTAGCTTATTGGAAAGCTCTTTGTGTGTACTTTTCTGTTCCAAATATCTTCCTCAAAGGCTATATATTCAAGGAGTTATCAGTCCGAGAGTGAAGTTTAGTTCTTCAGCATACTTGTGTGGACAAGTAGTTGATCTTTGTTAGTTGTGTTGCCTAGTCAAAAATTGTCCAAATTAAGCTATTTATAGCTTGTTAGAAATCTCTCTTTGTTTAATTTGATTATTAAAAGCACAAGTCCATTTGAGTTTTGTATTGAGAGCAGCAAGCTATCTAAGGTGCAGCTATTTGTCCAACTGCTGGACATACAAGGGCTCACTACACATTTTCATTGCGCATAGGAGAACTCATTCTCCGCACTTTACTAAGCTTGAAAACCATGTGATCACTTAAGGACCCATATGATGGAAGGTACACATGCCCCTTTGAAAGAGGCTTACCCCCTTGCTCTTGGAGCTATATCTTGGATGGGTTGATTGGGTGGAAAGTTCATCTCTCTCCTCTAATGTAGGCTTTGCTAGTTAGTTAGTTGATTTACGTTGCTTGTGGATGTTGGAGTTAGACATCTGCAGAAGCACTTGAAAAACACAAGGAAGAAGAAGAAGCTTGGAGCACAACACCCAATACTGAATTTTAGAATGTACAAAGATCAATAACCCATTAAGGCAATAGGTGTATATGCAAGTCAGGGGGAAAAAACCTCCTAAAGAGGGGCAAAAAGTGCCCCCGTGGTCCTAGTGTGTTCACACACATCACTACCTAAATATATCAACAAATCCACCCCTGGGAGTGATGCAATGAACAAGGAGTTGGCACTAATGTATAAGCAAGTGCCAAGCTATGTGGAATCAATCCAAAAAAGGAAGTAAGCTCAAAGCTTTGCAGAAAGCTTCAAACTTCTCCCTAGGTAGAGCCTTCGTAAAAAGGTTTACAATGTTCTCCTGCATGGGCACATATGCCAAGCTGATCTCTCCAATAGAGAACCTCTCCCTGACATAATGATAATGCATCTCAATGTGCTTAGTGCGAGCATAGAACACAGGGTTCCTCAAAACTCCCAATGCACTCAGACTTTCAATGAAGATGGTGGTGGCAGAAGACTGACCAACACCCAAATCAGTCGTAAGGCGTCTGAGCCACACACACTCAACAGTCACTGTGAAAGCTGCCCTATACTCAGTCTCACAACTGGAAGTGGCCACAGTAGGCTCCTTCTTGCTCAACCAAGATATACATGAACTACCAAGCATGAAGCAAAAGCCACTAGTGGACACATGAGTGTCATAGCAACCACCCCAATTAGAGTAAAAAAAAGCATGCAATTACTCTAGTGGTAGTGATCCCCCATTGGGATAAAATAACCCAAGTAGCTGGGTACCACTCAAGTAGCGAAAGATGCACTTAACTTCCTGTCAATTCTTGACACCTAGGCAATGCATAAACTTGCTCATATGTGAGACAAAAAACTGAATATCTGGCTAAGTAATGCATAAGTAAATCAAGCATCCAATAGCCTGCTGATAGAGAACAACATCAAATGCATCTCGCCATCATGAAGACTCAATCGTAAACCTGTCTCCATAGGAGTGGCAATAGGTTTACAGTCTTCAAGGCCAAAATGTTGCAATAATGTGTCAATATATTTTATTTGACACAAAGCTATTGTGCCATCAACCTGCATAATCTGAATGCCTGAATAATGATGAAAATGCCCCAAATCAAACATCTCAAATGAGGCATGTAAATCAGCCTTAAATTCAGTAATATGTTTCTCATGAGAACCAGTGACTAGCATGTCATCAACATACACAACAATGATCAGAAGCACATCATTAGCATGCTTAACATATAAGGTGCTTTCAGTTGGAGTGTTCTCAAAACCATGTGCAAGTAGATAAGCATGTATCTTTTCATACCAAGCACATGGTGCTTGCTTTAAACCATATAATGCCTTCTTTAACGTGCACACCTGGCTTTCATTCCCTTTTTGCACAAAGCCATGGGGTTGAAAAACATACACTTCTTCATGCAAGTCACCATTTGAAAATGTTGTTTTAATATCCAACTGATGTGCATTCCAACCATGATGAGCTGTAAGTGCAGAGATGCCATGAACAATAGTCATTCGGCATGTAGGTGCAAAGGTCTCATCAAAATCAATGCCTCTTTCCTGTGCATAACCCTTTTGCAACAAGCCTAGCCTTATACCTATCAACTGTTTCATCAGGCTTATGCTTTAGCTTGTATACCCACTTAGTGCCAATGGCCTTCTTGCATGGAGGCAAGTCACATAAAGACTAGGGACCATTCTTCATTATAGCATCATATTCAGATTGCATAGCAGCCACCCAATTTTCTAAATTTTTTGCTTTATCAAATGAAACAAGCTCAATCTCATCACAGAGACTAGATGCAGCCATAGCATAGCAATCTGATGCAAAAGAGGCATATAAGAGCTCAACAAGTACGATATGACAGAGGTGCATCTAATTTGTTGTCACGCAAAGTTTGCACCAGCCATTTTGGCATAGTCTTGCCCTCCTCAATATCAGCTCTCTCATCAAATGCATCATGTGAATCTACATCAGAAATAGAATGATCTAAATCATCACATGAAACCTGCAATGGCTGAGAAGTTGCCTCATTAGGACTAGCACTAGACTGTCCACGTGTAAAAAGAGGCAGCAAAGTATCATATATGTCTTTGGAGCTAACAGATGTCTCCTTTGTACATGAAAGTAAAGGCTGAATAGCATCTTCCACAAAAACAACATCACGGCTAACCAAAATGCATTTAGTCTGTGCATGATACAGACGATAGCCTTTGCTTTCATAATTGTGCCCGACAAAAATACATTTTACTAGTTTATCATCCAATTTCCTGCGATTTGTTCAGGCACTAATGCATATGCCAGACAACAAAAAACACACAGATGAACAACCGATGGCTTGTGACCATGCCAGGCCTCATATGGAGTGATAGACTGCAGTGCTTTAGTGGGACACTGATTAAGTACATATGCTACACACATGACAACCTCAAGCTAGAAACTACGTGGTAAAGCCTGACTCTTGACCATACACCTCGCCATCTCCATGAGTGACTTGTTCTTCTCTTCAGCAACTCCATTATGTTGAGGTGTATACAGCACTCTACACTGATGTTTTATCCCACGTTTAGCCAGAAATGCATTAAAGTTAGAAGACATATATTCCTCCCCTCGATCAGAATGGAGGGTGCCCATTTTACATGCTCACATATTTTCAGCCAAAACTAGAGACTATTTGAAGCACATAAACACTTCAGACTTTGCCTTCAATGGATATACCCATGCATGCCTGGAAAAATCATCGATGAAAGTCATGAAGTAAAGATAGTTCCCAAAAGAAGGTGTCTGCAAAGGACCACAGACATCACTACGGACAAGCTGCAATTTTTTAGTAGCCCAAACTGAACCATCTTTTGGGAAGGAGGAATGCTGCATTTTTCCCAAAATACAGCCTTCATATACATGTTTACGAGGTGCCTCAAGGTTGGGCAAAGAGGACACCATTTTAGATTTCTACAGTCATAGCAAACTAGCAAAATTGAGATGACCAAAGTGTGCATGCCAAAGCATTGCATCTGGCATAGCCTGAGAATCATGTATTGCACATGCTAAATCATTCACAGATCTTTCATAGTCTATGAGCTTATACAACCCACGACATAAAATGCCAGAAGCAATAATCACATCGCCATTTGACAAATCATGAATTGTACACCTATCATCAACAAATTTCACAACCAAGCCAATCTTGGCTAAAGTCAAAACTGATAATAGATTCTTCTTGATCCGTGGCACAAACAAAGCATCTGACAAAGTGAAACAACTACCATCAATAGTAGTCAGAATGATCTTACCAAATCCCATGATAGGATAAGAGGAGTTGTTGGCACATGTGACAGTATTCCCTATAGGGGCAGACTGGAGTGAAGTGAAGAAATTGCACTGTGAGGTAATATGTTTGGTTGCCCCACTATCAAAATACCAAACATCTGAGTCTACTGCAGACATACATTGCTCATGAGAAGATGGGTCAAAACTCCAAACAGTAGTAAATGCCCATTCTTCATTCTGCACAAGATTATCCGACTCTATTTTTGGTGTAGAGGCCTCTGCAACAACCATTCTAGCCTCCTTTTTCTTTGCCTCTTTACTAGCCAGTTTTGGACAACTCTTAATGATTGATCATTTGCTTTATAGTATTTGCAAAAAAATTTCTACTTTTCTGATTTTTTCTCATATTTGTCTTCTTTCTTTGAATATGCCGCATTTGCAAATTTTTGCTTCCTAGTAGATAAGCTCCATTTACCTTTGCCCTTTTGACTAGCTAGGAAAGCTTGATCTGCAACATGCATAATAGACCTATTCTGCCTAGACTAAGCTTCTTGCAATAGAACAGAAACTAACTCCTCAAATGACAAGGCATTTGGATTGCCTTTCGTCATCAAATGAAGAGTAGAAGTTAAATTCTAATATGAATCAAGAAGAGCATTCAGAACGGTCTACGCAAGTGAGCTATCTATTGTAACTTCATCAACAAAAATCAACTGTTCCTTCAAGTTTTTGGTCTTTGTTAGAAAACTGTCCATAGAATCACCTTCATTCATATGTGCACTCTCTAATTGTTTTCAGAGGTAAGCAACACGAGCCTCATTCCTAGCCTGGTACAATGTGGTAAGTGTATCCCAAGCATCCTTAGCTATTCTGCAAGAGCAAATGTGAGGAATACTGGCACGTTTGATAGACAAGGCTATCAATGCATGTGCTTGATCATCTCTGCTATCCCAATGAATTCGCTCTACAGTAGGTGCAGTAGAAATTGGAGCACGAACAGGAATATGAAGAATATCAGCATCTTCAATGCCATTTGCATCAACCTAAATACCTCTATTTGCAGGTGTAATAGGACGTTTTTCATCACCCTGCACAATGTTCCACTATCCTTTTGCAACCAATACATGTCGTATCATATAAGCCCACAATGGGTTATTGGTACCATCCAACTTATCCTCAATAGCCAACATACGGAATACATCACTGCTTTCAGCCATGGCCATTGACTAAAATACCTTGATGCAGAAAAATGATTCTATCTGAAAAAGGTGAACAGAAGTACCTTGATGAGATCACAAAACCTGTAGTGGACTTCGAGATGCTAATACTGGTGAACCAAAACTGGTATATGTCTTTGGCACAAAAAGACAAAATAGCCTGCACAAACGCTACGATAGTGCATTCGAAGGCCAAAATGAGCTCAGATCGTGATTTCGGCACTACAAAGCAAAGATGTTTGGATCTCCTAATCACCCTGAGTATGCGTACCAAATTTCATGCGATTTTGAGACTGTGATCAGAGGGGTGTCGACAACACCCTAGATGAAGCGACAACTTGCTCTGATACCAATTGTTGGAGTTAGATGTCTACGAAAGCACGCGAACAGCCCAAGCCACTAGAATGTACAAAGATCAGTAACCCATTAAGGCAATAGGCATATATACAAGCCGGGGGGAAAAAACCTCCTAAAAAGGGAAAAAAGTGCCTTGGCAGTCCTAGTGTGTTCACACACATCACTACCTAAATATATCAACAGTGGAGGATATGTCCTTCCTTCCATAACATTGGTGGGAAAAAAGTGTTTTCACGCACATCACTACCTAAATATATCAAGAGTGGAGGATATGTCCTTCCTTCCATAACACCTCCTAAAGAGGGAAAAAAGTGCCCTAACGGTCCTAGTGCGTTCACACACATCACTACCTAAATATACCAACAGTGGAGGATATGCCCTTCCTTCCATAACACTGGTATCAGAGCTTAGGCTTCATGTTGGTACTCTTGATTAATCTTTGATTAGAGAAGCACATGGACAGAACTACTTCGGAGAAGGATTCATGTCTAAGTCTGTAACTCTTTTTTCGAGGTCCATGGGTTCATAATATCTCCATTTTGGAGCTGCAAAATGACGATTTGTTTAACCCGAAAGGTAGGTAGGTGAGAACTCTAGCATTTGTAAGTCTCATGCATGAGATAATTAATGGTTTACTCTTTATTATGCACAATAAATTTACGAAGTACTTGCCATGCATTGAGCACACTTTTATAAGTTCTATGAAGAATAAGAATGTGTGTGCATGATACTTAAAGGAAACACATGTATAGAATATTCATGCATAGACATGGCATGCATGTATATAATAATTGCATGATTTTTAAAAGTTAGATGAACATATTCAGGCACACTAGTAAGTATGAAGTGACCAAGAAGGAAGTAAACAATGGAAGAGGATGGATGGATCATACCTACTTCACCATGGAAATAATCAAATGAAGTCGAGGAATGGATGAAGCTTAATTTCCAGATAAGTATCTACACTCTTTTCTTTTCCTTTCAAACCATGGAGCATGCATTGCATGTTGTAATAGAGATGAACTCAAAACTGGATGTATATATTAAGGTGGCCTAATTGGCTTGGTCACATTTACAATTAGTATGCATCAAAATCATATGGTTTTAGAAAAGAAAGATTGGTTTTGCATGTTCATGAACATGGTGTATGAAGTATGCATCATGGCAACTTGAATGCACAAAAAGAAAGGTGCATGAAAATTTTACACCATCCTTTGAATGGACAAAGTTCCAAATTGGAACTTTTGCATGCCTTAAGGAGAGGTTGAGTTTCTAAACCTTATGCATGCTACACCTTTTCCAATAAAGGTGTAGACATCTTACATTAAGTATGCTTATGGAGTGAAGTACATAGCTTAGTGGGATTAGAGGGAGATTCAGTTTATATAAGCTTAAGTTTGGTTATAACTTCCATTATGACCATATCAAAACTACCACACACTACCTATATGGTTGGTTTATTATAAGCCAAGAATTAGCACCTTAGTAAGATACCTTAAGCTTAAAAGTATTGCTTATGGAGTAGAAAATTCCATAAAAAACCATGCCATGCTTGATCAACAAAGGCCAAGGACTTAAGTTATGGGTAATTTTTTTTTCTCTTCTAAACCGTGAAACAATGGTGGTAACTTAGAGTGACTATTCTCAAACTCTAAGGAAGATAAAATATGGTAAAAAAGAATTTATGTGTGTTAGAAGATGGAAATTCTTTTGTTCAAGAAAGTTCTTTATTTAAGAGAACTAAAGAACTATTCAGAGCTTTACATTATTCTTTAAAGAAAAATGGAAGGCCTGAAGAGAAGGTAAAAACTCAAGGGTTGTAATAAACCCTAAATACCATTTTCTAATGTCCTAGAAATAACGAACTATTCAAAATGGTAAATGGTATTACCATCTAGTTCAGTTTAGATATTTCTTTGTTCAAATTACTCATTATTTAAAAAAGATAATATCTAGTTTAAAGGCAAAGCTCGCTGTATTATCAACTGACCTAAGAAGAGTTTTTCAAGAAACATCTAAACAAAAGAATAATTGAAAAGTCAATCTTTGATATTAAGTCTTGTCAAGTTGCAATTACAATTGAGGATTGGTAAGTTAAAATTCCATGAGCACCAAACATGCTACGCAATGGAAATTACAATTACAAGTCTATGGAAGTAATAGTTCTTACTTGATTAGAAGAAAAGAAGCTTTGATCCCAAGTTTCAAGCAAAATTTACCTTCACTAAAGTGGAAATGTACGCTAGATGGTATGGGACGTCTAGGCTTACACTACCATTGAACTAGATTCAATGGTGTGGGACATCGAATTTATGGGTAATCCAATCTTGAACTTTGGGACATTTTTTAGTAAGCTTGGAGGAGAAAAAGCAAAAAGCTCAGAATAGTTCTTTTAACAAAGGGGAACAATAAAAAATTGAGAATATACTCTTTCCGACTCTAATAAAGAGCAATGGAAAGAGCACAATTTTCAATAAACTCTCAAGCAGTTTTTGAGGATGGAAACGATTAACGAGGGGAGAAGGTTTCAAGCACCTATACATTATGCTTTGAAAGGACCAAATAAGATATTGCAAGGTAAAGGATATGCAAAAAATAGATAAATTTGAAGTACTTCCCTAGTGCTTCACACTTCTTTGATTACATATTCCAACCTAGATGAAGTCCTCAAGGATTGGGAGATGTCAAGGAACCCTAATGTAAGAGAAGGTTTTCATAAGGATTTTATAAATCTTAATTGGATTAGGAAAAGAGGTTGGAAGAGCTATAAAGCATATCCTACCTTGATGTTTCATGGTATAACACAACATAGGTTGTGGATTCAATAGTTGAGACCTAAGAAAGAAGGTTTCTAAGGTGAACATAAATGTTAGATCTCCAAATAAAACCCATGGGTAAACCTTGAACTTGAGATAAGAAAAAGGTATCTAATTGAGAAAGACCTAGTCTTATCTCTTAAAGAAGAAAATAAAATCCAAAGGGCCCAAGTAGGGCAAAGATCAAGTCAAGTTATAAGTTTGATGAGATCAATTACACCACTTAAAATGGTTTACCATATATTCCTAAGAAATTAGTTGTGGTGTATCCAAGAAACTTAGTCCTTGTTCTCATAACTTGATACCATAGTTTGTAGCAGATAGAGAGTGTCAAAAACGAAAGAGAAGGTGAGAAATTATAAAGACATAAGAAAAATTATAGAGACATAGTTATGTGGATTGGATGAAGGACCACTAGTATGGGAGGATGGGTAATGAATCTTGTTGAGTACTTTTTCTTGATAGTGAGAAGAAAACAAGACTCATGATCAAATGGGATACATCTAGAAGATAATGTCTAGGAATATGCATCTTCTTCAATTATCCTCTTGAAGGGGAGAAGAATTCTTCCAAAAAGATACTAAAGGGAATATCCCTTGATAAAATTCATAGAGAGTTAGAAATAAAGAGAAGATCAACTTCTTGGATTTTGAAGGTAAACTCCAAAGGTTGAAGCTCTAAAAGCTTCATATTAAATGTATGATTTGGAATTCAAGGAACATAAAGCTAATCTTGAAAGAAACCTAAGAATGATCATCTTTTTGATACTTGATAATTCAATTCAATGAGAAGAATAAGAAAGATCTAGTTACGATGTCAGGATAGGACATCTTAAAAAAATTAGAATATATATATATATATATATATATATATATATATATATATATATATATATATATATATATATATATATATATATATATATATATATATATATATATATATATATATATATATATATATATATATATATATATATATATATATATAAGAGAGAATTCTACAAGGATCAAGAAGACCTTTAAGGTTTGAGATCCATCTAAAGATCCATAATGATAAGTATTGAAGAATTGGTTGGAATAATCTATTTCTACTTGGGACCTTAAAGATATCACAATATTTTACACTATGAGCTCCCATCTTGGCATGTAGTTATAAAGATCTTAATCTTTTTGGAAGAAAAATTAGTAAAATATATTTCAACCAATAAGAGTTTTCACTAGTTGTTATGATCCCTATGGGTTCTAATCCCTTAAAGTGGATTCTCAAAACTATGTAAAGTTTTGAGAGAATATTGAACCCACTTTTTGTAAGGTATTCACATTCTCTCCAAAGTAAAGATAATGTTATATCCTCTTAAAACTAGATAGATAATCCACCTATATCATTGTATTGGTTCGAGAGGAATTATAAAATGAAATTCCCCTCTATTTAGATTTATTTCTTTATTGGAGGTAAATCGCAAACAAGAAATCCACCCATTTCACTAAGGTAAAAAGTACACATATATATAAGAGGAAGTGATTTGGGCATGGATTATGAAAGATTCATCTTCTTTTCAGAATAAGTTGGATTCTTACTTGATAGATGAATTTGATAAGGAAGCCTCAAGTGGTATTCATTGATTTTTCTAGGTTCATGCATAAGTGATGAAGGATCAAGATAGCAATTTAGTTGATGTCACTTTGGATCCACCTAATTCACATGTTTGAGTTATGGAGGCTTGGATGGCACATGGCTTACACAAGGAAATAGGAAGCAATGTTCTATTCCACTCTTTTCATTCTTTCCATACTTATCATTTGATTTAGTTGTTTTTTGTGTGCAAAACTAGATGAGCTTGGAATGATTGAGGCAAGGATCAGGCCGCACATGGATTCTCCTCTTTTAAGATTCAATCAAGATGGGACTCTCACTCTAAATTAAGAGGTGAAATTAGAGAGATAAAGACCATGATCCTTGAGATGGATCATGGGGGAATACCCCAAGGAATATATTTCCATTCATTTTCTAGGACGAACATGCTTTAAGGGGAGGGATTGTTGCATAACTACATGGATCCAAGGGGTAGAAGCCTTGGGTTACTAGGTGTGAAACCCTTGGGATTTATGATTTATTTACCCCTTTTACATGGGTTTTGGACCTTAGGGTTGAGTACCCTATGCTTGATTGGAAGCTTCTCCTAGCCACTTGAATTGTATGTGAGAGCTTGGAGAGTCTTCTTTTACAAGGCATGTGATTTCATATCTTTTCCTAAGCTTCAAAACCATGTGATCACCTTAGAAACTGATGTGATGGAAGGTACACATGTCCCCTTGAGAGGGACTTACCCCCTTGGTCTTCGAGAAATATATTGGAAGGGGTGGTTGGGTGGAAAGTGCATCTTTGTCCCCTAGTGTGAGCTTTTCTAGTTAGTTACTTGATTTACTTAGTTGCTTCTGAAGGATATGTCCTTCCTTCCACAACACTATGCTTATGTGGAAAATTCTCCATGAAACCATCTCTACTAAGATCAGTGCCAATAAGATATGTGGTGCTCCTTAGTCTAAACGATGCCTTAATGGTGGAGAAGACATTGGTTACATTTTCTTCTCTTGTCAAAACAATGCCATGTTTTGGATGAATGTCAAAATATTGCTCTTGCTAGATGAGTTTGGTTAGTTGGAAGTAAGTGCTTCTTGGTGAAGCTATTGGCTACTCTCCAAATTTCTAGAATATCACAAGAGGTGAAGCTCTTTTGAAATTTTGGAAAGAAAGATGCACCCCCAACTTCAATGAAACCGAAGATAATAATCCTTAAAGGAATCCCTAGACTTCCTAGCTAAGCGAATTCAAAAGATATATAGCTCTTCCCTTTCACACATCATAGAATGTTTGTCCTCGAAAACAACAAGTTGAAAAGTATGAGGATCCCAAATGAAGAGGAAAAAAGGATTACAAGATTTTATCTCTTATTTCTTTATTCTTTTCTAATTTAAAGCTACTTTGTTTCGAAAGAAAAAAATACCTATAAGGCGGAACCTGGGAAAAACAGCTAAGTTCTACCAATAAAATATCGACATGTGTATAGAACAATTCACATAAGATGGAGACACTTCGATATCCATAATCCATGTCATAGAACTCTAAGAAGAAATTTATTCCGACCCCCTATTGCTACCCCGCAGAAGTTCCACCCTCACTGTAGATTAAAACTCATTAAAAAATTAATTATTTTAACAAAATATAAGAACTTTGCTTTCAATATTGAACTATTCCTTTGCTCTTTAATTTCACACAAGGCAGAGGTACAAAAATGTTAGTTTAGAGTTGAGTAGTTCAATATGAATAGGTAAGTGGCGAGACATACCTATTTGTATTGATTTTGGATGGAAAATACATTTTTCTCATGTATGTTCCATCGTTACTATGTGAAAGGGGCCTCAGTTTCGTTGCCTTTCACGCTTTCTCGAGAGAGTTCACCAAGTTTGAGCCTTCGGAGATAACAAAGGATAGAGAAAAGAGAAGCCTGATTTGCTTTTGGTTAATCCCTTTTACGGTTCCTCAGAGAGGGTGAAGTTTTGGCTCTACTCCTGAAAATGAGCCGATGTATTTTTTTTCACTCCACCAACCATTCATTCTTCTGTGACTGCCCACGGTTTGCCTTATGTGCACCAACCAATCAACTTTATTCTACCAGCAATGTGATGCTTCACAGTACCGGGGATATTATTATTTTGATTCGAGGCATCATTTTTAACATCCAACCTTATTTCTTGTTTTGGATTATACTCTTTTCGATTCAAATTTCCTTAAGAGAAAAACAAAATCTTTTCTTTTTTTGTTTTTTAATTATTTATCTGTAGACCGTCCAAGCTCCTTTATCTTCTTTGTGTCTTTTGCTAAAGAAATGAGCGCCACAACTCAACATATATTAAGAACTACACGCCGTCGATCTCTCTCTCATATGCGCGCACACACAGCTATGTGCCGCCTCTGTCCTGTTCGCAGCTTCGCGCAGAAGGCCGCGTACCAGAGAATCTGGAGTATTCGCATCATCGAGAGACACTCCGCAGGGTTCATGGGATTGGCTGCCGTAGCAGCCATTCAGACCGAGGTGACAACAGATCCAGTAGCGATCTGGTGCGACCTCTCTCCTCCGCTTGAGCAATCTCATCCGCCTGAGTCTGGACCCATCGACTTTAACATCACCAGCACCAGGCCCGTCCAGCTACGCTCGACACATTTGAAAACCCGGGGCAGCTCTCTTTCAAGGTTGCCTATTCCGTTGCATGCTGGTGAAGGTGTCTCCATTACCAGGTCGATCTTCTCGCTGTCGTCCCCGGCTGAGGATCCTCCCGCGTGTGCCCCCATCATATCCAGCGAAGGTTCTTGCTTTCTCTGTAGGCGCCCTTTTCTACCCTCCAAAGACATCTACATGTACAGGTTGGTGTACATCCACCCGCTTTTGTTGGAATGCTTGTGAATACTTGCAACCTGTGAAGCTTCGATCTAATCCCCGTTTCGTCTGTAGATGTCAAGCTTTCTGCACCAGGGACTGTAGGCACCATCAAATAGTTAAGCATGAGCAAGAGGAAAAGATGAAACTCTCCGCTGACAGAGGCCCCCAGTCACCTCACTTCCAAACCAACGCTTGCTCCGTATCCTCTAGTCTGCGTCGTCGCAAGGAGAGGAGGATGTGTAGCAGTGGCTGATCGAGGCAATCAAGGCGTCTGCATAGCTCCTGTGAGTCCCACTACTCCTGCGCTGGTACTGCAGGACCATATATCAAAGAAACGGCTCCACGAACTATATGATACAGAAGGATATCTTGTAGGACGTCCACTAGTATTGCTATCTCAGACCATTTGAAAAAGGAAAGGTTCCAAAAGCCCTATGATCGTCAGTACCTGAGAAGATACCGGGGGGGGGGGGGGGGGGGGCACAAAGCTTAGAATTCCAACTTTTTCTCTTTTGTTTGCAACGTGAAAAAGAATTGTATGTGTAAGCGATTATATCTGTTAAGGTCAGTTTGCTTTCGAACTTCTTGCTGATTTCCCGCAGCTGATGGTAATGCTCATTTTGCAACTGATTAGCTGTCCAACTTCGAGGTGGCCTTTATTTGCCTGAGAATTGTCGTTGCTCTTCTTCTATGTATGTTGAGAGTTCCACGGGGCCCAACACAAATGCACAGAACTTCCATGAACACAGAGAGCAACAAATAGCTTCCAACCGAATGTCATGGTGACGTCAAAGCAGAAGCGCGAGGCAAGAATTCAGTGAAGAGTGGAGTAGGACTCAGCAGCAAGCTTCCTAGTGCACTCTGCAAAAGAATTTAGACTTACAAGAGCATGCCTCTTTTCAATACTCAGAAGGTAAGAAAGACTATGAAATTTGCATGCTTACGTCATATGATCCCCATCGAAGATGAAAGTTTACGAGTCTCCTTTGTATCTTCTCCCTTCGTATATTCACTCTTCCATTAATATAATTTAATGGTTTCGCATATTTTGGACAACGTTGTGCATGTTATGCGCAGTTCCAACTCTCATCTGGTTTTGAGAGCCTCTTTCTTGTAAACAGCAAGCAAAGGCCTTCTCGCTTGAAGAGAAATGGATATGGATGCATATGCATGTAACACTGAATCATAACAAACGAGTCCAAATACATGTTCTCTTTTAGAAAATACAAGAAAACTATGGAATGATGCAAAACGTTCTCAACTTTTTATTCCATCCTGGAAATCCAAGTTTTTTTTTTCATTGAGTACGTATCAAAATACCCTTTTCTCATATCAAATTCTTCAAGCAATAATCCAATTTTTTTTTTCATAAAAGAAATTGCTACTTCATGAGCAAGTAACTCTCATGAGAGCTTCACATCCCACGGAGCATGTTAAATAATGCCAAGCACAAAATGAAATAGCAACCTCTAGATATATTGTAGTAGCAACCTCTACATATATTGTTTACTTCAAACCCATACAATAATATATCTCACTAATATATACTATTACCATAACTCCATGGGATAATCAAATAGATTTTCCAAGGGCCCACATAGATGATAGCACATCATTTAATCTTTAAAAAATAAAGAGAAGCTTTTTCCCATGCTTCTATTGGACGTTCAAATAGATTTTCTAAGAGCCTACTTAGAGAATAGCAGATCGTAGTCATAAATATAAAAGAAACGAGGTTCACATAATACAAAACAGAGGAGAAAGTGTGGATATAAATATCACCAACATAAAAAGGTACTTTGAGCATTACATTCAAATGAATGAACTGACACATAAGAGAAACTATACAAAGTTGGACAGGCCTTCTACAATAGAAGCTTATCATATGTATGCTTTATTTCGTGCATTACATTATCTTCAGTCACTTGAGTAGGTTCAATTATTTTTTCTTCATCGAGAATTGGCTCTTCATGCTCAGCCATGTCTCCATTCTCATTTACCAAAGGTGGCACCGATTCCCTTGAGGCAGGCTGGAATCTTTTAGTGTCATTAATATGCTTTCTAGCCACCTCTTGTTCTTCATCTAGGCACACATTGAGACCATTTATTCCCATTCTAATGAAGCTAACTTGGGCTTCATCTTTCTCTACAACAATAAAATGCATGAACATTTTAAGTGCACATGCCAATGTCATCCCTGGGAACAAATAGTTCAATTAGAGGTGATGTCAAAAGCAAAGTGGCTCAACACAAAAGAAAAAATTACATGTGCCAAAAAACAAGTCAAGGACCCAATCATCATCATTTGATAATAATTGGATCAACCTCATTATAAGTTTCTATGGATTTTGGTAAGGATTGACTAATGTCTTGTCCCCTGTCACATGAAGAAGCATCTTTGTTACTATAGGGAACATCAAGACATTTGGAATTTTGTTCTCAGTGTAATGTTTTCTAACTCTCCTTTTACTAACTTCATCAGAATATCCCACTATCAAGCACTCAGTTACACTGACAAAACTATGGCTTGAGGTGTGATTCACATTTGTCTTGACATTGTAAACAATACTATAAGTACAAAGTATACATGTGAACAAACATCTTAACAAATGAATATAGGTGCAAGCAAATAGCATTTAAGGCACTCTACAATATGAAATCTTGACTTCAATGTTCTTGCAACAAAGGAGGATTGATCCTTGCTTTGGAAAATAACATTCCTCCATAAAGATGAAAGGGTCAATTTAGCAAAATCCTTTACGATTTTGCGGATGTGTGGATGCTTAAATGGCTCATCATCATTAACTGACCCACTCATCCTAAATCCATATGGGATATTTGCTATCAAAAAGGAAAAATGTTTCCTAAGAACTATGATACAAATATTATTTACATCCTCACAAAAAAGAGCGTAATAAAGTGTATGTAGGAGGTCTATTGGTTTCAAAAATATTTTTATTCCAGAGGAATCATCATCAAACTCTATCTCCTTAGCTTTAATATGGACTTCTCATCCCTTGCCCTTTGAATATGTGTGAGGAAAGCCGCAAGGTAGTCCTTAGCGGCCTCATCACTCCTCTTATTTCTTGAGGGTTTCTACAATGAATTGGATAATGTGAGTTTCAAGTTGTAGGACTATGATTAAACTATATTGAATGTGATTCTACTTGCATTCAAAGTGCAACATTCATGTTTGATTTCAATACTTGGCATCGAGTCATTGCATAAAGTCTAAGATAGGCATAGATCTTACTGAAACTTGTAGGAACTATGATTAAACTATCTTGATACTTGCATTCAAAGTGCGACATTCATGTTTGAATTCAATACTTGGCATCGAATCTTTGCATAAAGTCTATGATATGCATAGATCTTACCGAAAAATTTAATTCCTAGCACAAGATCTCGATGCCAAGCATCAACTTTCTACATAAAGTTGATGCCTAGCTTCAACTTTCTATATAAAGTCAATGCCTAGCATCTACTTTCTACATAAAATCGATTCCTAGCATCGACCTTTACATAAATTGATGCCTAGTATCGACCTTCTATAGGAAATCAATGTCTAGCATCGACTATCTACATAAATCAATGCCTCTCATCCACCTAGCATCCATTTTCTAGATAAACATGATGCCTATCATGTGATAGATTACACTATTTACAAATAAAAGGAGTACTCAAGTAATCACATCGACATAGCATCAATTATCTATAAAATCCAAACAACTTTTATGATTTAGTGTGTATGATTCCGCACCGGCATCCCAAACAATGTTAGAACTTGGACATATAGAAACAATACCCCATGGTTTTTTCGAATGTGGCTTGCCTTTGGAGTCGGTGAGCTCTCTTTCACAAGTCCACTCCAAAGTCCATTAGTACATACACACTCAGATATACATAACTACATTTGTGACTCATCGCATTGTTGAATGGATCTATGACGTCACACAAAACCTATGGTGCCATGCTCCACATGTACTAAGTACTATGATGTCACATAAAAGTTAGAACTTAGAACATACATGCATGCATACATTCATATGTACACACATACATATATACATACACATATACATACACATATACATACACATATACATACACATATACATACACATATATAGTCAATGCATGTTTGAAACAATGCACATTGAATGTATGCACATAAATAAATAAACTCACACACATACACACACACATATACATACATACATACATACATATATATATATATATATATATATATATATATATATATATATATATATATATATATATATATATATATATATATATATATATATATATATATATATATATATATGTGTGTGTGTGTGTGTGTGTGTGTGTGTGTGTATGTATAAGGTAATGTTCCATACCATTCCATATCGTGATGTTTGTTATGACAACAACTTCCATACGTGTATCATGAGTGTTGTACCAAATGTTCCATACCACTTTGTCTGTAAGCAAAACCCTAGATGCGAGTTCCCCTTGAGGGGCAATGATCTCATCCTATGAGTATGAGTTTTTTGTGGATTTTGTGTTTGTGTGCTTACTCTTCTTCCTATGGGGCTTGTTTTGAATTGGATGCTTACCCTTGACTTTAGAGGCGTAGCCTTCATCTATTGAGTTGGCATGATATTTCCTTATAATATCGAGGGGAGTAGATTAGCAATGAGGTTTTCTGATTGCTTGCAAATCTCTACAAGCCTCTTTGATACATAGTAGTCTAGGTAGAGCATGCCCATTCTACATATATCATTTCTTGATCCTCTTGTTGTCTCTACCAAGAATATAAGGTTATCTAAATCTTCATCCTCATAATCAACTTTGAATAGCAAACCATATTGAAATTGTGTGTGATTGTTATCTTTTCCATCCCATAGACATGTGCAAATACAAGAAATATTGCATTTTTCTCGTCTATGTATTGGAGGCACCACTCAAGGTTCTTAATATCATGTAGGGGCTTGTCCTACTTATCCTTCCTTGTTACCTCTTCCGCAATGGGCTTCACAATGCTATTACCACTTGATGAGTGACCTATTGGATTGTTGGCTCGTTCAGAGGATTCAGTCAAGCCAATCCTTTTTTACCTTAATTCAATGGATGCTTCTCTAGCTTCTTCACTAGAGCTCAACTTCACCTTTAACTTCTTTTTACACACTTGTTAGATTCAGAAAAGATATGATGAAAATTTTAAGCCAACGAAAAGAAGTCAAAATCAATTCAACTAGAGTCGATGCCCAACATCAAGTTTAAGGAAGAGGCCAATGATAGGCATTGAATTCCTGCACAAACTTGATGTTTGGCATTGACTTTATGGAAGAAATCGATGCTTACCATCAAGTTTGCATGGGAGGCCAGTGTCAAGCATCAACTTCCCACACAAACTCGATGCCTGCCATTGAATTTATGAGGGAAGTGGATGCTTGGCATCAACTTCCTACATAAAGTTGATGCGTAGCATCGAGTTTGTGCTAGAGGTTGATGTTAGGTGTCGACTTCCCTCACAAATTTGATGTCTATCATCAACCCCATGAAAATAAGCATCATTAAATGGCTCCAAATTGAATCTATGGATAGAAAATATACGAAATCATATCATTTAAGTTTTGGAATCTTTATGGAATATTTTATTGTGGCTAGATTTATATTACCTATGAGACATTCTACCTGAACCCTTCTTCTCCATTGCTAAACGAGAGTTTTTTGTACTTTCTCTCTCTCTCTCTCTCCTTGATATTTCTGCTCTCTATGCTCTTTCTAGACTCTCGACTCAATGAAGAATGAGACTAAGCTACTCTCATCTATTTATAGAAAATTGGATGACTTGAACTAGTTGTGATTGGATCTAACCAAGTTCAAACAGATTCAACTACGTGTAACTAGGATTACATCAACCAGATGTAACTTACTTGTTTTTGTGTAACTTAACCACGCCCAAATAGAGTATATTGGATTAAAATGGTATGCATTACCATCTCATAGTTAGCTTGATGAGGAAGCTTTCTCTTAAGGCAAATAGATAAACTTGATCATATATCTTGTTGAACTTGAACCAAAGGGTCTTGATTAGTTCTTATATATTTTCCAATTCTAAAAGCACTTCTTTTTGAAATAGTGCCAAGATTAAGAAATTCTCTCCTAAGCTCCAATTAACAAGTACCATAAAAATACGCTTTAACAATTAACAATTAACAATTAACAAGTACGATTTACCATTGAGGAGGAAGAAACCCTCTCCTTAACCATCAATTGAGATTGAAGATCATGAAGAACTCAAAGTCTAGCTCATGATTGTGTAAACAAAGTTAGAGCCCAAACAACTGGCATTTAAACCCTTTTGGATAATTTATGAGGAAGAAAAGCTTTTTAGCCCTCTCATTTTGGGCTTATACATTGTATTTTGGCTTTTTAGAGGACATCTTTGTTAAAAAATTATGATTTACTATTCTAAGGCAAAAATGGAGGGTTATACAAATGGTCAGAATCATTCTATCTCCATCTACCCACTTCTATGAGTTTATTGTCAATGTGCATATGGATAGTTGGATTTTATAGAGCTTGATAATTTTCAATGGACAAATAGGCTACTTAATATGGCTAATAGAGTGTTACAAGAGAGATGGAAATATATATCTATCTAAATGGATTTAGAGATAGATAGTTTTAGTATCATCAAGAGCTCAATAATTCATGAGTGGGTGTCTTAATATGAAAATAGGTATAGAAATAGATAAATATGGTACAATAAGTATAAAAATCAATAAATATATATAGATATAAATACAAATGATAGATAAGTATAGATACATATATAGTTAGATGTATATTTAAATAGATATATAAGAGACATGAAACCTTGTAAGAAATATGCATTTAATATATAGACAGATGATAGATATAATGGAATTCATAAATAAGTATACATAGATAAATAGATAGATAAATATATAGATATTAAACCCTATAAATAATTGATAGATTAAGAGAGAAATAGATAAGAGATATGATATATAGATTAAGTGATAGATAGATAAGAGATATGAAACCTTGTAAATGATAGCTATATAGCTAAGATACAAACTAAGTTATTTGAATTCTATACATGAAGAAAGAAATACATAAAATGATATATTCATTCATACAATCTTTGTTTTTTTTCTTGGACATCCATCATGACCATGCATCATTAAATTAATCTTGTCATTATGAATAAGCACACTGCATCATATAAATTTCAAGATCATACACACATCTGAAATTTTGGTAAGTATTGCACATACTGTAGCACCCTTTCTCTTTCTTTGTGTTTTCCCTTTTCTAATTTCTCTTATCTTTAGTTTTGCAGGAGCTTTTTGGCGTGATTTCTTTGGAATTCAATGAAGGACAACATTAAGTGGACTTTGACGACAACGCTCCAAACAATTACATTGAGGTAAGTGATTGTTTTGTTTTTTATTGATATAGAATGAGATAGATAGATAGAGAGAGAGAGAGAGAGATGAAAGAAAGAGAGAGATCTAGAGAAACATAGAGAGAGAGAGATGAAAGAGAGAGAGAGAGTGAAAGAGAGAGGGATATGAAATGGAAAGAGAATGAGATAGAGAGAGAGATGCATACATACATACACACACATATGCATACACATACTCACATATATATTACATACACACATGCATATTACATACACACTCACATACATATTACATACACACATGCATATACATACACATACATATTACATACTCACATGCATATGCATACACACATATACATACATACATGCATATTACATATACACATGCATATTACATACACACATGCATATACATACACACACATATGCATACTCATACTCACATACGTACATGTACACACACATATACATACATACATGTACACACACATGTATACATACACACACATATGCATACATACATACACACATAATTGCATGTACACACACACATACATACATACACAACACATATACATACACACTCACATATGTATACACACACATATGTGCATACACACATGCACAGATATGCATTTCTAGGGGAAGCTCAAGTTTTGTTTTCATAAAATAACTTCATTTGAAGGCTTTTGAACCTTAGGAAAGTCAAAGTACAAAGTTGAAGCAACAACCTTATCCAAAACGAGGCATTGGACCACCAAAAGCCACTCCAATGAAGAGACAAAGTCACAAGGCAAGTGAAGAGACAAGGAGGGCATGTGAAGAGACATGGAGGACATATGAAGAGTCATAGAAGGCTCCCAAGGCTATATAAAGTCCATCCAAGCTCATTCAAGGTGTGTGTGGATGCTAGGAAGTCGAGGTGCTGCATATATATGTGCCATAGATCCATAGGCTCTCATAGATGCTCTTATTCTATTGTATATCTCTCCTACCCTTTCCAAAGGGTGCTCCATTTCTGTACAGTCTGTTAGGACTTCCATTTCTCTTTGTATGAAGCTCCATTCTGAGAGTTCTTGTACTTGCTCAAAAGCTTATAAAGCAAGGATTCTATTCCAAAAAGAATTTTAGCAAAAATTATCTTGTACTATGAGATATTGCTATTTCTTTGTCTGCTGTTCTATTCTGAAACCTGCTAGGAAAACTGGGCTGTCTTGTGTGACTCAGCTAACAGGTCTACAGGTGTCCAAATCCAGTGATTGATAGCTCATTGGAAAGCGCTTACTGTCTAGTTTGTGTAGCGAAAATATTTTTTGGATTGAATTCGAGAATTTTGAGATATACCAGTTTTAGTGAGTACTTGTCTGAGGATAGATAGGTCTTGGGAAGGGTCCAAGCTTCTTGTTATGCATTTGGAGGAGAAATCTTCCAAGAGTGGTATCACAACTCCTTGTGGACATCAAGGAGAGTACAAAGAAGGAGGCCAAGCCAAGGAATCAACCATTGAAGCCTTTTCAAAGCTTGAAGGAGGTTGCAAACTTGGAACCAAGGGGGAGCTTCATCTTCATCACACAAAGGGACTTCACTTTCAAAAAAGGAGGTAATCCCACACCATATTTGAATTTTAGGTGACTCAAGAAGATGGGAGAGGTATCCAACCAGATTGAGAATTTGGACAAAGACAACTTTCAACCTTGGAAGTTTAGGATGACAAACTTCATCATGAGCAAGGACTTAGAAGGCATAATCAATGGATGAGATGACAAACCGATTGCTGCGGATCCAACTAACCCTACCGACCAAGAAAGGAGAGTAATTAGAGAATGAGAGGTAAGAAATAGAAGGTTTATGTTTATGATATCTCAGCATGTAAGCAACACAATGATAGGTCACATTCAAAGCATGGAAACGGCCAAGGAGATGTGGGAATATTTGGAGAAGATGTTCACCACAAATAGAAAGGAAAAGAAGGTACAACTCAAAAATAAGCTCAACAACTTGAAGATAGGAGGTAACCAATCCATACATGATTACATAATTAGAGCCAAAAGTATTAGAGATTCATTGGCAGCCATAGGACATTCAATTGATGATGATGACATGGTTGCATTTGTACTTAATGGTCTTAAAGATGATGACAAGTGGAGGAACTTCATATCCTCATTGTATGCTAGGGAGAACATGCCTGATTTTGATCAATTGAACACTTTAATGGTTGATGAAGAAATATTGCAAGGTGGAAGCAAGGGCAAAGGTGCCCAAGGTCAAATGCTATATGTAGGTAGAGGAAGAGGCAAAGCATCAAGAGGTAGAGGAAGAGGAAGGCAAAGCCAAAGCAAGCAAAGTGACAACCAAGAAGACTCAAATGAAGGCTCATCTTCAAATCGAAGAGGTAGAGGCAGGAACAATAGAGGAAGAGGAAGAGGATCAAGAGGCAATGAATGCTTCATTCGTGGGAAGCTAGGACATTGGTCAAATGAATGCTACCAAAGGAGGAACAATGCTCAAGGTAACTATGCTTCAAATGAGTCTAGTGATCAAGTTCTTGCCATGAGTCATGCATATGGAGATAGTAAACATGAGAAGGATGATACTTGGTACATAGATAGTGGATGTAGCAATCATATGTCTTGTAGGGAGGACATGTTTTGCAATTTACAGGCTCCAAAGCAAAGAGGATGTGTAGAGACAGGTGACAATACCGAGCATGAGATCAAACACATTGGAGATGTCAAATTTCAGGATGGAAAGAAGAGCAAGACACTATCCGAGGTATTATATGTCCCTACTATTACAAAGAATCTCATTTCTATTGGTCAAACTGTTACCTTTATTGATGATTGTTCAAGGAAAATTTTGTTGTATATAATCAAGCAAAAATAAGATGTATTTGAAGTATTCAAAAAATACAAGGCACTTTTTGAGAATGAAACAGGTCATAGGATTAAAACCCTAAGGTCAGATGTAGGGGAAGAATATTTCTCCAATGAGTTCACAAGGTTCTTAGAAGATGAAGGCATAAGGAGGCAATACATATGCAGGTATAAGCCTCAACAAAATGGTATTTCAGAAAGAAAGAATAGACAAATTGTAGATGTAGCTAGATGCATGTTGAATGAGATGAATGTACCTTTCTCATATTGGGATAATGCAACAACCACAGCAGCATCTATTATGAATAGGATACCAACTTTAGGAGTTCATGATCTTACTCCAGATGAGATATACTATCAAAGGAAATCAGATTTGTCTCATTTAAGGATTTTTGGTTGCATATTCTATGTTCATGTCCCACAGGAAGTTAGAGAAGGTAAACTTGATGCTAGGGCTGAAAAATGCATTTTTGTTGGCTACTCAAATGAGCAAAAGGGGTACAGGTGTTATAATCCCATCACTAAAAATCTTAGAGTGTCAAGGGATGTTGTTTTTGATGAGTTAAAACCTTGGTATTGAGGTGTGAATGATTTGCAGGAAGAAGACTTTGTACATGCAGATCAGGTACATGAAGAGCAAGTGCAAGTTAGCACTACATTGAGTGGACCAAGTATGCCAAGTCCTTCACAAAGCTCATCATCATGGAAGGGAAAGCAAAAGGAGTTAGAGCATACATCAGAATGTAGCCACAATAGAGCTAATGGAGGTAACTTGGTAAGAGATTTTCATTCAAGTGAAGATGAAGATGAATTTGAAGAATTTATAACTCTTGAAGTGCAAAAGAAACGGACATTGAAGAAATATCCAATAACAGGTAGTGAAAGGAGGTCAGAAAGGGTAAAACATCCTATTCAAAAGCTCACTTATGATAGCTTTATTGCAAAGCATTATGCTTATATGACATAGGTTATCAAAGATAAGGAACCATCAAGCTATGAGGAAGCTAGCCAACACAAGGAATGGAGAGATGCTATGGATGAGGAGATTCAAGCTCTCAAGGAAACCCAAACTTGGGAATCGGTACCTAGAGAAGAAGGCATGAAGGTAGTCACAAACAAATGGGTGTACAAAGTCAAAAGGAATTCAAATGGATCTTTAGCAAGGTACAAAGCAAGGTTAGTAGCTAAGGACCACACACAAACATATGGGCTTGATTATGAAGAAACTTTTAGTCTTGTTGCAAATAAGAATACAATTAGGACTTTGATTTCAGTGGCTACTTCTAAAAGATGGACAATGTATCAACTGGACATTAAAAATGATTTTCCTAATGGAAATTTTGAAGAAGTGGTTTATATATATCAACCCTTAGGTTATGAAGATGAAAAGAAGCATGTTTTTGTATGTAAACTAAAGAAGGCTTTGTATGGACTCAAGCAAGCACCTAGAGCATGGATTCAGAGATTGGTTGAGTACCTAATGAAGTGTGGTTATGTTCCAAGTGATTCAGATCCTTCACTCTACATCAAAAGGGTTGATGGAGAATCTATATACATATGCATATATGCTGATGATCTTATCATAATAGGTGATAATGATGCAGGTATCAAAGAAATTAAGGCAAAACTTGGGAAGGAATTCAAGATTTCAGATCTTGGAATCCTCAAATACTTCTTAGGCATTGACATTATGTACAAAAATGATGGTCTCTACTTGATGCAAAGAAAATATTTGTTGGATGTATTGTACATGTTTGGAATGAGTGGATGCAAACCACTAAAGCAACCAATGGATGTAAACACCAAACTTCGCTCCACCCAAGGAGAAGAACTTGAGGACATTCATACCTATAGGAGCCTAATAGGCTCACTTATATATGGAACCATAACTAGACCTGATTTGGCATTTACTGTAGGAGTTCTTCCTCAATACGTGCATGCTCTTACTAATGATCATTTGAATGCAGCAAAGAGGATACTCAGGTACATCAAAGGTACAATAAATCAAGGACTTTTCTATGCTTATGGAGAATCATTAGAGCTCAAAGGATATGCGGATGCTGATTGGGCAGGCTCCAAAGATGATTAAAGAAGCACCACAGGTTATGTGATCATGCTAGGAAACAATTGTGTATCATGGAGTTCAAAGAAGCAACCCACGGTTGCTTTATCTTTAACCAAAGCTGAATATAGAGCCTTGGCCCAAGCTACTTGTGAGATAATGTGGATAAAAAAGCTAATGAAAGACTTGAATGTGTAGGTTGGATCAGTTCCTTTGTTTGGAGATAATATATCAAGCATCTATCTTGCAAACAATCCTATGTTTCATGCAAGGAGCAAACACATCAAAGTCCACTATCATTTCATAAGGGAGAAGGTGCTTGAAAAGGAAGTGGATATTCATCATGTAAGTACAAAGGACCAAGTAGCTGATCTACTAACAAAGTTCTTGGATGCTGGAAAGCTTGCTAAGCTGAAGCAAGCCATACAACTCAAGGAACCAACTTCAAATGCAAAAGAAACTTGAGCTTGAGGGGAAGTGTTGAAAGATATGCATTTCTAGGGCAAGCTCAAGTTTTGTTTTTCATAAAATAAGTTCATCTGAAGGCTTTTGAACCTTAGGAAAGTCAAAGTACAAAGTTGAAGGTGCAACCTTATCCAAAAGGAGGCATTGGACCACCAAAAGCCACTCCAATGAAGAGACAAAGTGACAAGGCAAGTGAAGAGACAAGGAGGGCATGTGAAGAGACATGGAGGACATATGAAGTGTCATAGAAGGCTCCCAAGGCTATATAAAGACCATCCAAGCTCATTCAAGGTGTGTGTGGATGCTAGGAAGTCAGGATGCTGCATATATATGTGTTATTGAGCCATAGGCTCTCATAGATGCTCTTATTCTCTTGTATATCTGTCCTACCCTTTCCAAAGGGTGCTCCAGTTCTATAGCAGCCCGTTAGGACTTCCATTTCTCTTTGTAGGAAGCTCCATTCTGAGAGTTCTTGTATTTGCTAGAAAGCTTATAAAGAAGGATTCTATTCCAAAAAGAATTTTGGCAAAAATCCTCTTGTACTGTGAGATATTGCTATTTCTTTATCTATTGTTCTGTTCCAAAACCTGCTAGGAAAACTGGGCTGTCTTGTGTGGCTCAGTTAATAGGTCTACAGGTGTCCAAATCTAGTGATTGATAGCTGATTGGAAAGCCCTTACTGTCTAGTTTTTGTGACTAAAAGGGTTTTTGGATTGGATTCGGGATTTGTGAGATATACCAGTTTTAGTGAGTATTGGTTTGAGGGCAGATAGGTCTTGGGAAGGGTCCAAACTTCTTGTTGTGCATTTGGAGGAGAAATCTTCCAACATTTGTCTCCTAGCCATTCACAATGGAACTATCCACTCAAGAAGGGGGAAGAAAAGAAGAAGGGACCAGAGACTAGTACAACCCTCGAAAAGGGCAAAAAGACGGTCCACCTAGTGCAAACCCTTCCTATTCATGGCAGCTCAAGCTGCAAGAGAGTGGAGGTGATGCACGAGGATATTGAGCACGCCTGTTGTTTGAATCAGTCATTGTGGTCACCGCAGTTTGGACCATATGAACTAGTTAAACTGCATGGTAGTGTGTACGAGACCAGGGTAGGGGTCATGATAGATGACTCTACCACTCATAACTTTATAAATTATGCTGTGGTCAAGAAGTTAAAGATTCCCCAGTAGCCCAGTGCACATAAATACATTGTATCTATGATGCAAGGACGAGATAAGAGGATATGGGATACTATGGTATCCGATTTGGAAGTCAAGATGCAAGACTATACAGATTATATGGAATTCCAAATTCTGAATATGGAGAGGATATACCTGGTTTTAGGAAGAGAGTGGCTATGGGGGTTGGGAGACACACTTAAACATAGCTATCAAAACAACATGCTTGAATTTGAAAAGAATGGAAGTAAAGTTTGTATTCAAGGAGAGAGAAATGTACCTAGTGCACCTCTCATTTCATCATTAGAGTTGTATAGTCTTTGTTATTCTGAGCATGTATAGGAGATGTTTTTATTGTATAGTCATGATATGGAGCATTGTACATACAACTCATCTGATGTATATTTTAATGCTAGAAATGTAAATATGGACAAGACTTTCTACTATTCTTTTTTGCAAGAGTGTGTGGTTAAAAGTTTTAAGGATCATATGTTTGAGTATAGAGATGTTTTAGAGGGCTACCACCTGAGAGAGGGGACATTGACCATGCCATTGAGGTTGTTACTAACACTAACCCTATTTGTAAGCCACATTATAGGCTTAGTGTTTCTCAGCATGAGGAGGTTGAGAGGCAAATACGAGATTATTTAGATAAGGGCTTCATTGAACCTGGTAACTCACCTTGGGCATTGCCAATGCTCCTAGTTAAAAAGAAAGATGGCTCTATGAGACTATGTATAGTTTATAGAGCACTTAATAAGGTAACTATTAAAAATAGGTTTCCAGTGCCTAGATTGGAAGATCTATTCGATCAGTTACATTAAGCTAGGTGTTTTACCAAGCTTGATCTTAGATCATGATATCATCAGATCAGGATTAGGGCAGAGGATGTCCCTAAGACTGCATTTAGGACTAGATCTGGGCAGTACGAGTTTTTGATGATGCCTTTTGGTCTCACCAATGCTCTTGCCACTTTCGTGAAGCTCATGAATAGTGTTTTACGGCCTTATCTAGGACACTTTGTAGTAGATGGATGACATTCTGATCTATAGTGCATCAGAAGAGGAGCACTTGGAACACTTAAGAAAGGTATTTCAAGTGCCAAGGGAAAATTCACTCTTTGTTAAGGAGTCAAAGTGTGAATTTTTCAAAACAGAGGTTAGATACCTTGGGCATATAGTCTCCTAGGATGGAATCTAGATGGATCTTGAAAACGTAAGGGCTATTATGGAATGGACACATCCAAGGAATTTGGAAGAGCTGTAGATCTTCCTAGGTTTATCATGTTTCTATCAAAGATTCATTAAGAATTATGCCGAAATTGCTGTCCCCATGACATAACAGCTTAAAGGGAAAGGGAAAGCCTTTCATTGGGGAGACGAACAGAAGCAAAGTATGGAGAAGTTGAAAGTAGCAATTGCTACGGCTCCACTTTTACATATAGCAGATTCCAACAAACCATTTGTGGTTGAGACTGACGCAAGTGATTTTGCCATAGGAGCGGTTCTAGTTCAAGATGGTCGACCAGTAGCTTTTGAGAGTAAGAAACTAGAACTGGCTCAGAAGAATTACTCTGTTTATGAGAAGGAGTTGTATGCAATTGTCCATGCTTTGAAGAAGTGGCATCATTTTTTGTATGTTTCCAAAGTCACTATAGTGTTTGATCAAGAGAGCATCAAGTGGCTCTCTAATCAAATAGACCTTAAAGGTCGTAAGGCCCGTGGGGCAGAGACACTTCAGGAGTTTGATTATGAGCTTAGGTATAGGAAGGGAAAGTTTAATGTAGTGGCTGATTCACTTAGCCACATGCCTATGCTCAATGGACTGAGTTCTATTCAGATCACTAGTGAGTTACTTGAGTCCATTAGAGGGAAATGTAGGCTTGATCTTGCATATTCTGAGATTTGGGAAGCCATAGAGAATGGGGATCATGATATACAGGTTTGCAGTGAGGATGGAGTATCGATGGGTACTCAAGAAGGATTCAAGTGAAAGAACTATAGTGTCCATGATGGATATCTGTTATATAAATGTAAGGTGTGTGTCCCTAGAGATTTTGAGATGAGACGGCATATTTTGTATGAGTGTCATGACACACCTAGTGTGGGACACCCAAGAGTTAACAAGACTTATGATCTTGTTCAGAGGTAGTTTTATTGGCCTGGACTTCATAATGACGTCCTAGAGTATGTGCTTAAGTGCACTAAATGCCAGGTCAACAAAGCTGAGAGATTGAGGATTGGAGGACTAATCCATTCATTGGATATTCCTAATGGGAAGTGGGAGAGTATCTCCATGGACTTTATAGTCGGATTACCTAAGACATAGAGAGGGCACGACTCGGTCTGGGTAATTGTG
>CM035411.1:184983383-185003383 GCA_020310875.1 Ceratopteris richardii
TATGAAATATTTATGATTGACAACACTTAAGCTTGAAGTGTTCGAAGAAGATCTTAGAAGTTACTTACTTCATATCTTCAAATTCCTTGATCTTGAAGTTATCTTGAAGTATCGTAAGATACTACTTTTATCCTTCTTGAATTAGAACTTATTTTTAATTCCTTGAAGGTCAAATCTAACTTCAAAATTCATTCTCAGACTAGAAGATAATTATCATCCACGGTCCGATGTCCCATACCATCTTTCCTACATCAATCTACGTATAAAATCTAGTGTCCCATACCACCCTATTTTATATTCATATTAATGTGTGCATGACATTTATCCTAAAGTCTTAAACAATTCTTCTTTACTAGGGTTTTCAAAATAAAAACCAATTAGAATTTCAAGTACTTGAATTTTCATAGATTCAAGTTCAACTGGTTATTCTTGACCAATTTTGTAGTGACAAGAGCTTTTAGCTTCTTGTCTTTAGATTCCTTTCATAACTGATGCTTTTAGGTACCTATCCTGGCCAGAACTTTTATAGGAATCTCTGTACTTCATAAGTCTGGGCATCCGCTCATGCTCTCTTGATTTGTACCAAAATCCCTTTAAAGATAGGCAAACGTTTATGTTTTACCTTCCACAGACTTAAGTACCATTTGCACGGTTGCAGACTACATTTTTGGAATTCCTTCACTCTCTTCATACTTGGAACAACTTACTTTTTTCACAACTTTCCATTGAAAAAATGGAACCTGAGTGAATAATTCCTACCGGAATTTTTACCGCCAATACTTGGGCAATCTATAGAGTAGTTCTAGTCGCATATTCTTGGACAATCATGGCCAAGTTTGATCAATTCTGGTTGATACTTGTGACAAAAATAAAGACTTATTCTTTATCTTTAAGATCTCTTAAACTATCTTAAGCTTCTTTGCTTACCTGCAGGATTTTTAGAGATCTTTCCCTCAACTTAAGTCCAAGCATTTTCTAATGCTTTTCAGATTCCAAAGCTAAGAATCTATGATATACCTTAAGGTTATATCACTATTTGGACTTAAATACCAAAACTGGTGGTTAGGGATTTGCTGGGAACAATTTGCTATAAAACTTCTCTTGAAAGATGCTAGTCTCACATCTGGGGAGATTTTTCTTTCAAGAACTTTTTGATTCCTACCAAGGAATCAAGTAATACTAAGCTAATGATTCATCTTGGAATCTTTTACTTTCCAGTCCAATGATTCATCTTGGAATCTTTTCCTTTACTGGAAAGATCTTCAAAAGGATTTCTAGACTTTTGGACAAGACCAAGACTTAAGGCTTTGCTTGTCCAAAAGATATTCTCATTTTAACTAATGTAATAGTTAATTGGACTCTTTCATTAGCTTATCTTTAGGAAATAGCTTAATTTTTGGTGATACTTTCGCTCTGATACCACTTGTTTTATCTCACGCTCTGAGACCATTGAAGATACTTTGGCTACGATACCACTTTCGGTATTATAGCACAGATACCACTTGTTATGGTTGACGCCGCAAAGACTTGAACCTTGTCAAGCCTGCGGAATTTGCTGCGCCACCAAAGAGAGCTAAGCTAGAGTGATATTAGAACACCTCTATAATCAACAATAGCTTAGCAACGTTTCTGTCACTCAAACCTATAAGACTACGTTTGAATCTACTGAAAAATCCACTGAAACTTGACCGGACTATCACCAGACTGTCACCGTAATTATACCGGAATCTTACCGGAATCAACTGCGATTCTATTTGTAATCACTTCAAGTGAATGTTCAAGAAGTAAGGAAGACGCATCACTTCCTTCACTGAATGAACTCTTTCTGAAGTTTAAGGAAAAAACTTCACCAGTTCAAAATGCCTCTTTTCGGTCAGACTTTGTACTGTGTGTACATATCCATTTCACCGAAATCTTTGATGAACTGATAGTAGAGATTTCTAGCTATAAGATAAGCTATCTCTCATACAAAACTTTAATTTACTCTGCGAGATATACTTCGTTGTTCTACCAGAAAACACGTTTTTTGAGGAAAACTGTAACTGACCAAAACATACGTTTATAGAGAAAGTACTGAAAACATGTTTACTGAACGAACTGTAACTGTTAACTGAATTTATACCGTAACATGAAAATACTCAGAGTTCTTCACATACGAACAGTGCGCGCAAACTTCCACATGAACATGTGTTTTCTATTAGAGAAGATGTGTACAAACTAAGCTTGGCCTCTTCTTGCTCAAGCTATAGAAACTCTCCTACACTGAGTAGTTTCTGTTTACCATCTCTCTTAGATGAATACCTAACGTTTCAGGTTTCTGTTATTCATCTGTACATACGCGATCTGTGGCGTCTTTTGAAAAAACTTCTCTCTAACTTGACCTCTATATGCGCTCTATTTAAACTGCGCGCTCTTCTCATGCACGTTCTTGCTCGCACTCCCTCTCTTCTTCTTATGCACGTTCTCTCTTTATATACAGTTTGATTCAGTGTAACGAACTCTAACAAACTCTGATTCTGAAAGATTCTGCGCTGTTCATAACGGTCATGAATTTGTCCCTTCACTAAGGCTTTTGATTTTTTGAATATTTTGATTCCGCTTCTCTTTATCTTTCTTTTTCTTTTATGTCTGTCTGTATGTCAAATTCGTGAGTGATTCTTCAACAGCTCCCCCTCAATCACTAATTTGACGCTTCTTGTCTTTCATATATTTTCCTTTCTTTTATACCTGCCATTTCTTTGAATCTGCTTGTCTTTGTTCCATCCAAGCTTTTTGTCAAAATATCTGCAATCTGATCTTTTGTCGGAGTGTATACTATTTCTATCTCCTTCTCCATTACCTTTTCCCTCAGGAAATGATACTGAATCTCTATGTGCTTTGTTCTTGCATGAAATATTGGATTTGCTGCAAGATACAACGAGCTCATATTATCTCCATGTATGATAGGTATACCTTGATCAATACCCATGCTTTTGAACAAGGTCTGCATCCATATCACTTCTTTAACTGCTTCTACAAGTCCTTTATATTTTGCTTCTGTTGACGATAAAGCCACTGTGTGTTGTTTCTTCGAACACCAGCTTACTAGCTTATCTCCTAGGTATATCATATACCCATGTGTTGATCTTCTGTCATCTTGATTTCCTGCCCAGTCTGAGTCACTGAATGCTCTCAACTGTATATCTGACGTAAAAGGATAATATAATCCTTCCTTTATAGTTCTTTTGATATATCTAAGAACTCTCTGTCCTGCAACCCAATGTTGATCCTTCGGACAATGCATGAACTGTGAAAGAACTCCCACTGCATAACTAAGATCCGGTCTTGTTAGTGTAGCATAGATTAAGCTTCCCACTAATGACTGATACTTCCTCATATCTTTAAACTCTACACCACTATATTTGCTGAGTGTATGATTTGCTTCAAGCGGTGTTGAAGCTTCTCTGCAATTCTCCATATTAAACTTCTTCAGTAAGTTTAGGAGATACCTTTCTTGCGAAACATATACACCATGATCTGTGGATGTGAATTCCATTCCAAGAAAGTATGATAACTTTCCTAGATCACTGATTTGAAACTCCTTTTCAAGTAATCTCTTTACTTCTTTAATTCCTTCATCTGAGGTACCTGTGATTATAATGTCGTCTACATAAATGCAAATGTAGATCATACCTTCTTCTATTCTCTTGATGAGTAGACTTGCATCTGCCTTCGAACTTTGGTATCCAAGTTCATTGAGATATTTTACAAGCCTCTAATTCCAAGCTCTTGGAGCTTGCTTCAGTCCGTAAAGTGCTTTTCTTAATCTGCAAACAAAATTTGGGTATCTGGAACTACAAACCCTTCAGGCTATTCCATATAGACTTCATCTGATATATATCCATTCAAAAATGTGTTCTTTATATCTAGCTGACTTAGCTTCCATCCTTTTGATGCTGCTATAGCAATCACTATCTTTATGGTTGACATCTTTGCCTCCAGACTAAACGTCTCGTCATAATCTATGCCATGCGTCTAAGCATAGCCCTTGACAACCAGTCTAGCTTTGTATCTGGCTATCCTTCCATCTGCAAGTTTCTTAACTTTGAAAACCCATTTATTTCCGATTACTTTCTTACCATTTGGTTTCGGAACAAGTTCCCATGTCTTGTTCTCTTCCAGTGCACTGAACTCTTCTTCCATTGCTTCTTCCCATTGCTTCTTACCTTTAGCTTCATCATAGTTCTGAGGTTCTTCATCATCTTTGACAATATATGCATAATTTTTCTGAGTTATGTACGAAGTATCATAAGAATACCTTGTTGGTTGTTTCCTTACCCTGTTTGACCTTCTTGGTTCAAACTCTTCATGTGTATCTGAATACACTTATTCATCAAATCCCTGTTCATCTTCATTTCTCATACCTGATCCGATCTTGGATGTACTTGCCTACATATAGTCTTCATCTCTATTCACCTGTACAATTGATTTCCCTTTCTCTTTCCTTCTTACCTCTTCTTCAAATTCTTTTGTTGTATGACTTTGATCTGTATACCAGCTTTTCTGTTCATCAAATGTAACATCTCTGGAAACAGTAAACTGCTTTGTTAGAGGACTCCATAACCTGTAACCCATTTGCTTTTCATCATATCCGACGAACACATATTTCTCTGCTTTTGGTTCAAGCTTATGCCTGAGTTGTGATGGTACATAAGCGTAAGCTACTGATCCAAACACTTTGCAATGATCAAGTGTTGGTTTCTTTCCCCACCAAGCTTCATAAGGGGTCATTCCATCTATAGCTGTACACGGTAATCTCTTTACCAAGTATGTAGCTGTATTTACGGCTTCAGCCCAAAGATAATTTGGACAATCCTTTTCCTTTAGCATAGCTCGTGCAAACTCGACTAGAGTTTGGTTCCTTCTTTCTGCTAGACCATTTTGTTGTGGTGTATACCTGCAGGTTATTTCTCTCTTAATACCTGCATTCCAAAGATAGTCATTGAACTCTCGGGAGAAGTATTCCCCCCCTCCATCAGACCTCAGTCTCTTAAGCTTTCGACATGTGACTCTTTCAGCATATGCATGAAAATGCTTGAAAGTTTCAAATACTTCTGATCTTTCCTTCAAAACATATAATGTTATCCATCTTGTAGCGTCATCAATGAATAAAACATAATACCTTGAGCCACTGATTGATCCTTCTTTTGTTGGACCCCGTACATCTGTATGAATGAGTTCGAGTACTTCATCATGTTTGAATCCTTTCTTCTGGAAAGGTAACCTGTGGGCTTTTCCCATTTGACATGCTTTGCACTTGTGAATCATATGTTGGTTCTGTACATTCGGTAATCCCAGTACTGACTGATTCGCAATCATAGCTTTTATTCCTCTTTCATTGAAGTGACCTAATCTCTTATGCCAGAGATCAAGTTCTGTAATCACCTTTTCACCATGTGTGAGCAACGCTTGACCAATGTTCCCTTGTACTCTTAAAGTAAAGAGTCTACCTTCTTTCTTACTAGATACGATCTGATGATATCCATTCTCGGGATCTTCTACAAATACTCCTTCATTTGTAAATCTGACTAGAAAACCTTTCTCAACTATCTGTCCCACACTAATCAAATTTTTAGGTATTGTTGTAACATACAAAACATTGGTTAGTAAATCTGCTCCACTCTTACATTTCACTTTTCCAATTGAATGTACACTATGTCTTGTATTGTCACCTGTTTGAACAGTATGACTGGAACTACCTTTTTCCAATTCTGACATCAGTTCTATATTTCCTGACAAATGATTAGAACATCCAGAATCAATGTAAAATACCTTTAGGTCTTCGTTATCTGATGTGCTGATTGAGTTCATCATCAATGATGTATGACTTTCATTTTGTGTGTCATTTGCATAGTTGTTGTAGGTGGTGTTGTAGGATTGATTCTGTCCCCAACTTCTAGCTCCACCTCTACCATAGCCTCCTCTTTGATTCTGTCTACCTCTTTGAAAGTTACTCTGATATCTTCTACTTCTGCCTCTGCTATTACTGTTCTGATTTTGATTTGTTCCTTGGGAATTATGCCAGCAATCATGAGCCAGATGATTACTTAGTCCACAAATCCAGCAAGCCTTCTTGTTGTTATTCTGACTACCTCTTCCTCTTCCAAAACCTCTTGCTCTTCCTCTGCCGGTGCCTTTACCTCTTGCATAATAAGCCTGAGAACTCGGCTCTTCTTCGTCTTTTGACTTGCCTTTGTCTTTCTTCTTGTTCTTCATGTACATTGCAGAACTTTGTCCTTTATCTCCATCTCTATTCAGGTCTTGCTCATATGTGAGCATCAAACCAAGCAACTGATTTAAATCTGGTACAAAATGATTTAAAGAAAGTTCGGTTGAGAGTACGAAGGGTTTCCACCTTTCATCTCCTCTCAAACCTGTGAGCACTTGCGCTATCAATCTATGATCTTCGACATCTTCATTTATGGATCCAAGACAATCTACTAGATCCTTCATCTTAGTGACATAGTCACTAATGATTTGATTCGACTTCTTTTTGAACGTTGTGAATTCAGACCATAAGCTAGCCTTCCTAGCTTTCGTAGTATCTTGGAAATGATCTTCCAACGCACTCCATATGTCCTCCGCTTTCTCCAGACCTCTAATGTGCGGTAGTAGATGGTCTGAAACGGTATTATAAATGTAAGCTCTTGCCGTTGCATCTTTCTTCTGCCACAGCTTCAAGGCTTCTAATTCTTCTTTTTCCGGTTGACTATCATCTTCGAAAGTCGGCTTCTTTTCTTCTCCAGGCTTCCATGTGCATTACCCATGCGGGATAATTATCTCTGTCCAATTTATCAATTTGGACATGATCTGCCATGCTCTTCTTGTTTCTGTTTCTTTCGGTGACCTTTTGAGAATCTTTCTGCTCTTCAAAATCTTTCTCGTTCTGAAACCACTTGTGTGGTTAACCTGCTCTAATACCACTTGTTGGTGATACTTTCGCTCTGATACCACTTGTTGTATCTCATGGCTCTGAGACCACTGAAGATACTTTGGCTATGATACCACTTTCGGTATTATGGCACAGATACCACTTGTTATGGTCAACGCGGCAAAGACTTGAACCTTGTCAAGCCTGCGGAATTTGCTGCGCCACTGAAGAGAGCTAAGCTAGAGTGATATTAGAACACCTCTATAATCAGCAGTAGCTTAGCAACATTTCTGTGACTCAAACGTATAAGACTACGTTTGAATCTACTGAAAAATCCACTAAAACTTGACCGGACTGTCACCAGACTGTCACCGTAATTATACCGGAATCTTACTGGAATCAACTGCGATTCTATTTGTAATCACTTCAAGTGAATGTTCAAGAAGTAAGGAAGACGCATCACTTCCTTCACTGAATGAACTCTTTCTGAAGTTTAAGGAAAAAACTTCACCAGTTCAAAATGCCTCTTTCCGGTCAGACTTTGTACTGTGTGTACATATCCATTTCACCGAAATCTTTGATGAACTGATAGTAGAGATGTCTAGCTATAAGATAAGCTATCTCTCATACAAAACTTTAATTTACTTTGCGAGATATACTTCGTTGTTCTATCAGAAAACACGTTTTCTGAGGAAAACTGTAACTGACCGAAACATACGTTTACAGAGACAGTACCAAAAACATGTTTACTGAACGAACTGTAACTGTTAACTGACTTTATACCGTAACATGAAAATACTCAAAGTTCTTCACATACGAACAGTGCGCACAAACTTCCACATGAACATGTGTTTTCTATTAGAGAAGATGTGTACAAACTAAGCTTGGCCTCTTGTTGCTCAAGCTATAGAAACTCTCCTACACTGAGTAGTTTCTGTTTACCATCTCTCTCAGATGAATACCTGACGTTTCAGGTTTCTGTTATTCATCTGTACATATGCAATCTGTGGTGTCTTCTGAAAAAACTTCTCTCTAACTTGACCTGTATATGTGCTCTATTTAAATTGCGCGCTCTTCTCACGCACGTTCTTGCTCGCACTCCCTCTCTTCTTCTTATGCACGTTCTCTCTTTATATACAGTTTGATTTGGTGTAACAAACTCTAACAAACTCTGATTCTGAAAGATTCTGCATTGTTCATAATGGTCGTGAATTTGTCCCTTCACTAAGGCTTTTGATTTTCTAAATATTTTGATTCCGCTTCTCTTTATCTTTCTTTTTCTTTTATGTCTGTCTGTATGTTGAATTCGTGAGTGATTCTTCAACATTAATTTCCAAAGATTACTTTGGTTGGGTCTCTTCAAGGCATTACCACTTGAAGCTAATCTTTTAGGAAAGAACTTGTTTCCTAAATTGCCTTTAGGAAATATCGTGATTTCCTAAGATATATCTGTTTCAAAAATGAAAATAATTTGAATCATTTCATTAACTGTCATGACATTAGGAAATTACTTGATTCCTAAAGATCAATTAATATTTGTCTTGGTTTCTTTTTTAAGCCTTGAGTTAGCTTAAATAGAATCAAGCAAGTTTCCTTCAAAAGTTTTCACGTCGATAGAAGACCTTGCATCATGCCTCGAGATGCATTTCTGGAAACTAACATCTATGAACACTAGAGTTCGAGGGATTCTAGAAGTTCAATACTTCTTATTTTCATCAGTGTTTGATGAATATTAAAGTATTAAACCTTCCAAAATTTGTTGAACTTGGGTGCATGAACATGAACATCCAAAAACAACTAAATCCTCGTTAGTTTCTAAGAATGTCTAGGTTTCTTCCCAAACTTAGACTGAGCATGCACATTGGAAAGTAGCTCTATTTTCTTGGCATCTTTAATGACAAGAAAAGATGAATACTTACTTTCAACATGCTTTCTTTTCCTCAAAAAGACTCCTACAAAGTGGTACCTATGTATCACTTTCTGGAAAAAATAGACTAGATACTTAGTTGCATGATGGTCAAGATCCTTGCAACTAGGTAATTTTTCTATTTTTCCTACCTAGCTAAGTCAAGTTAGAAAAAGAAAGGACCGAAAGTATACATGTTCAGCTACTTACCAAAAGATCATGCGTATGCTCATGATGAATTGGAGAATTAACTACCTTTCCCAAGCAAGTGTGAACTTGATGTGCATAAAACATTCTTTTATGCACAGATAATCTTTTCATTTTTTGTGCATGAATGGAAATAGAAATTTCAATTGTATACCTAAAATTGAAAAGTACTTTGTATACTTTTGTGTCATTTCAATACTGTTTAGTTCTCTAATTAGCTTTCATGTTGAGATAATCATAATTGGACTATGCTCAAAGTCCTAATTAATGCATCCTAAATGAAAGCAATTGAACAAAAAAATATCAAAATGAAAACATAATTTGGAAAATACTTAGCTCCATTTAGAGCTACGTCCTTCCCAGCCAATTTGCACAGAAATAGTTCTCGCCTCTGTAGTGCAGACATAAAGTTAGTTTGCTAATCATTGGAGAACTTCCAAATCAATCAATTAAAGCCGGTTGGAGCTACAAGCCCAATGCTCTATACGCTAGTGGTTAGAGCACATCACTCCTTTAACATATATCACTGAAGATAGCCAAAACTGTATATCCAAAGCCTTCCATTCCAAGTAGAAGGATTAGAGATTGAATCTGAATACCAAAAGATTCAGAGATTGAGTCCGAATGCATATATGTCCTTGCATCAAAGATCTTCAGCGCTGTATTTGAAAATCAACGAGGACATGGTGCGATGAAATCCCAAGGTCACTGTGAAAACATCTGATGAGGCTAAACTACAACGATAGCATGATCGCCTCAAGAGCAAAACATGTTGTTTTCATTCTTCTACAAAACCTTAGCAAATGATTCCACTCATAAACATGATTGGCTTGCGAAAACAGGTTGAAGCTCTTCTTTTAAGCGGACCCAAATTCAAATCCGTGAATGCATTCAAAAACTTTTGCCACAAATACAGTAGTGTAGAGCTTAAATAGTAGCGTCACAGGTAAAGTGAAGCATTAAAGCAATGAATTTTAAGAGCGGATTGCACCAGTGGATAGCGGAATCCTTTCGTAACCCCAGACGATGGGTTCTTCTCCAGCCTCATGACAAAATCTAACAAAGCTATATATTATCCCATCGCCAGAGATAGTAGGCGCAGACATGGAGAAGAACAAGAACTACAAGGTTCAGTCGACAGCTTCGACAGAGAAAGTAATTGCGGCAGGATAGGAGGGCTTGGAACCAAAGGCAATGGAGAATTCTCCGCAAAACGGATTGAGAGGACACCATTATTATCAGCCTCTACTGCAGCATCATCTTCCTTACCAAAGCCGTCGGCCAATAAAAGGCGTCTCCAAGGAATCCGAAAGAAGCCGTGGAGTAAAAAGGCGGCTGAGATTAAGTAGAAGGTTGCACGCATTGCTGCGGACTTGTAAAGTAGCGGAGAAGGGAAGTTCAAATCTGTCGGCTGCTGCAATGGACAAGACCCGTCCATAGCTTCTGATAGGTAACGAGGTCAAATCTCGTATTCTACAAAGAGTGCGCATAATCATTTTGGCTAATCAAACCACTAGCAATGACTGCATACGGCGAGGAGTACTTCGACAAAGATGAAGAAGTGCTACACTAATGCAATTTCGACGCAACTCAACAAGAGCTTACAAGGAAAGCGATGAAGCTAAAAGTCTCCATAGATCTCAACCTAAGGGCTCTAATACCAATGCAAGAGAACAAGGATTACGACCACCACATTCTTGAGAGATGACTCTCCTCCCAACCAAATGCCTCTATATATAGCTCTCTCCAAGGGACTGCCTTCTTGGGCAGGTGGATACTAACCATCCAAGTGTCAGCCATGTAACTACATGTGCGCCAAGTGTCCCAATTAACTCGAGATAACTCAAGTGGATGCTTCTAGAAGGTTCTAGATCTCTTTAGGCAAAATACTCTCCCCATGTCTCCCATGGGGATTGAACCCAAGACCTCCTCCTTCACATCCTTGAGACTTGACCACTAAGCTAAGTGGATCACTTGTTCACAAGAGCACAAGACCTCCTAGTAAGTCTAAACTCGAGATCTTTGGTCATACACATAGATGACCAAACGGTGTCCGATTTCAGATCTGTCTAAACCGGCCAAACCCTTGGATCGTAGACTTACTTTATTATATTTTTCCCCCCTTGGAAAATATTTTTGTCCTTGAAAATAGAGCTATATAACTACTATAGGCAACCCTCGAGCCTCATGTTCTAAAACTGGAAGAACATGGTCATGTTGTAGAACTGGAAGAATGCAAAACGGATTCAGAGGACACCGTTATTATCAGCCTCTATTGTAGCATCATCTTCCTTACCAAAGCCGCCGGCCAATAAAAGGCATCTCCAAGGAATCTGGTAGAAGCCGTGGAGTAAAAAGGCGGCTGAGATTAAGTAGAAGGTTGCGCACATTGCTGCGGACTTGTAAAGTAGCGGAGAAGGGAAGTTCAAATCTGTCGGCTGCTGCAATGGACAAGACCCGTCCATAGCTTCAGATAGGTAACGAGGTGAAATCCCGTATTCTACAAAGAGTGTGCATAACCATTTGGGCTAATCAAACCAATAGCAATGACTGCATACGACGAGGAGTACTTCGACGAAGATGAAGAAGTGCTACACTAATGAAATTTTGATGCAGCTCAACAAGAGCTTACAAGGAAAGCGATGAAGCTAAAAGTCTCCATAGATCTCAACCTAAGGGCTCTGATACCAATGCAAGAGAACAAGGATTACAACCACCACATGCATGAGAGATGACTCTCCTCCCAACCAAATGCCTCTATATATAGCTCTCTCCAGGGGACTGCCTTCTTGGGCAGGTGGATACTAACCATCCAAGTGTCAGCCATGTAACTACATGTGTGCCAAGTGTCCCAATTAACTCGAGTTAACTCAAGTGGATGCTTCTAGAAGGTTCTAGATCTCTTTGGGCAAAATACTCTCCCCATGTCTCCCATGGAGATTGAACCCAAGACCTCCTCCTTCACATCCTTGAGACTTCACCACTAAGCTAAGTGGATCACTTGTTCACAAGAGCACAAGACCTCCTAGTAAGTCTAAACTCGAGATCTTTGGTCATACACGCAGATGACCAAACGATGTCCAATTTCAGATCTGTCTAAACCGGCCAAACCCTTGGATCGTAGACTTACTTTATTATATTCTTCCCCCCTTGGAAAATATTTTTGTCCTCGAAAATAGAGCTATATAACTACTCTAGGCAACCCCCGAGCCTCATGTTCTAAAACTAGAAGAACATGGTCATGTTCTAGAACTGGAAGAATGCAAAACGGATTCAGAGGACACCGTTATTATCAGCCTCTACTGTAGCATCATCTTCCTTACCAAAGCCGCCGGCCAATAAAAGGCGTCTCCAAGGAATCCGGTAGAAGCCGTGGAGTAAAAAGGCGGCTGAGATTAAGAAGAAGGTTGCACGCATTGCTACGGACTTGTAAAGTAGCGGAGAAGGGAAGTTCAAATCTGCCGGCTGCTAGAATGGAAAAGACCCGTCCATAGCTTCAGATAGGTAACGAGGTCAAATCCCGTATTCTACAAAGAGTGCGCATAATCATTTTGGCTAATCAAACCAATAGCAATGACTGCATACGACGAGGAGTACTTCGACAAAGATGAAGTGCTACACTAATGAAATTTTGATGCAGCTCAGCAAGAGCTTACAAGGAAAGCGATGAAGCTAAAAGTCTCCATAGATCTCAACCTAAGGGCACTGATACCAATGCAAGAGAACAAGGATTACGACCACCACATGCATGAGAGATTACTCTCCTCCCAACCAAATGCCTCTATATATAGCTCTCTCCAGGGGATTGCCTTCTTGGGCAGGTGGATACTAACCATCCAAGTGTCAGCCATGTAACTACATGTGTGCCATTTTTGGGCAAAAAACTCTCCCCATGTCTCCCATGGGGATTGAACCCAAGACCTCCTCCTTCACATCCTTGAGACTTGACCACTAAGCTAAGTGGATCACTTGTTCACAACAGCACAAGACCTCCTAGTAAGTCTAAACTCGAGATCTTTGGTCATACACACAGATGACCAAACGGTGTCCGATTTCAGATCTGTCTAAATCAGCCAGACCCTTGGATCGTAGACTTACCTTATTACACCATCAATCCATCCATCCATTCATCTATCCATCCATCCATCCATCCATCCATCCATCCATCCATCCATCCATCCATCCATCCATCCATCCATCCATCCGTCCATCCATCCATCCATCCATCCATCCATCCATCCATCTATCTATCTATCTATCTATCTATCTATCTATCTATCTATCTATCTATCTATCTATCTATCTATCTATCTATCTATCTATCTATCTATCTATCATCTATCTATGTATCCATCCATCCATCCATCCATCCATCCATCCATCCATCCATCCATCCATCCATCCATCCATCCATCCATCCATCTATCTATCTATCTATCTATCTATCTATCTATCTATCTATCTATCTATCTATCTATCTATCTATCTATCTATCTATCTATCTATCTATCTATCTATCTATGTATCTATCTATCTATGTATCTATCTATCTATCTTTCTATCTATCTATCTATCTATAAATATATCTATATATTTTTTAATATATATATATATATATATATATATATATATATATATATATATATATATATATATATATATATATATATATATCTATCTATCTATCTATCTATCTATCTATCTATCTATCTATCTATCTATCTATCTATCTATCTATCTATCTATCTATCTATCTATCTATCTATCTATGTATCTATCTATCCATGTATCTATCTATATATATATCTATCTATGTATCTATCTATCTATGTATCTATCATTGACTTATATACATATGATTCTAGACTTATCCCGCGTCTATTACATTACTCCTTACCATCCTAAGGATCATCAACATTCATAGTACAAGAATTTCCATCTATAATGTACATATGTATACAATCTTCACTTCTCAGTGTTGGACCAAGTCTATGACAAGCCTAAGTATTGGCTTGAGTCCCAGAAAGTCATAGAAGAAGCTTTAAAATGAAGACTATGTAAAGTTCACTTGCGAACTACCTCTTGTAACTTTTGAAGAGTTTACTTAATGTAAAAGTGAAAGAATCTTAAGTGGTTGAGTCCACTTGATCAAAAAGGGAAAGAGGAGCCACGAATTTGTGATTTGTGGTAGGTAGAGAATCAAATCAATCACTCATTGATTGGAAAGTGATTGAGGGAAGTTAGCCTCCCAAACTCAACTATAAATAGATGGCAGTTTTAGTCGTGGTTAGAGAGACCTATGTGAAGACCTCCAAGAGCTGAGCTTTATGCCATATCAAGGTGTGATTACAATGCACACATATTTATCAGTAAGTCATTGTATTGTACAAGCAATATACTTTCATTTTCATGATTATTTGAGTTCATATGTCCATGTTCTTGTGAAGTGTACTACTCACTGCCATTACTCTCAGTTTTCTCAGCCAGATCGCAGAGATGTTTTCTCTGAGCTTGGGGCATCATTTTCAGTGATTTAACTTGTTAAAGTTAGCTCTATAAGTCTACTATATGCTCACAAATTTTCATGTCATTTAGATGTTTCAATCTTCAGTTATGGTCAGTTGAAGTCAACAGTGTCTTTTCATTTTCACTTCTCTGTCAGGTACCCGATTTTTTCACTCACCTTGTAATAGCCATTTCTCAGTGGTTACTTATCTAAATTCAATGATATAAAGCTTGTTGGATTTAACTGACTGTCTAGTATAACATACAAATTTGCATAATCATTGGATTCCTACATGTTGAGTTATGTTCATTTTTCTGCTCACTAGTCTCAACCTGTAGTAGCCCGTGAAAATCGGGATGATGTCATCACTTGTTAAAACTCATTCTCAGTGTGTGGTTTATTATTTTTGATGAAATTACTCTTGAAAGTTAGCTCTTTAAGTTAACTAGACTTGCCCAACAGGAATTAAGCTAATTGCTGCTGTGCTCAGAGAATTATGCAAAACAGTGGGCAGGTGTATGAACCAAAATAGCAAGTTTTTCACCTCTGAGCTAACTCCAACTTATCTGTTTTGATCTATCTTTTTGAGAGTAATCTTCCAAGGTACATAGGGTGTCTAATACATCCATTGGCAAGCTAAAAGGGCCCAGCATATACTCCTGGAGTTCAATTGGCTGGTGTAGATCAAGGATTTTGCAACACCTCTTCATCTTCAAGAACATACCTATCCATCTCTTCACAGTGGTATCAGAGCAAGGTTGGACAACATGGCAGATGGATTTCCTTCATCAATTCACAAATTGGATAGAGGTAATTACTCAGCTTGGTCATTAAGGATGGAAGCTTATCTCCAAGGTAGAAGTTTATATGGTTATGTGGCTGGAGATGAAGTTATGCCAAGTTTCAGGAACAAAAGTCAACCAACACAAGAAGAGCAAGAGAGATTGAGCACATGGTGCTCCAAGGATGCACTTGCAAGGTCTTATCTCCTCAACTCTATCTCAGATTTTTTGTTGCCTCACATTAGAAGTTGTAAGACATCTCAGGAAGTGTGGGATGCACTTGAAGTTTTCTTTTCTTCAAGTACCAAAGCTAGGAAGCATCAACTATGGCTGGATTTCACAACTCTCAAGAAGGCTCCCAAACAAAATGTGACTGATTTTGTCACAAAGCTCAAGGACATAGCAGATCAGTTGGGAAGCATTGGAGAGGTAATAGATGAAGAGCAAATTGTAAGGCAGGTCATCAATGGCTTGAAGGCAGATGACAAGTGGGAAGCATTCACCACAACTATGGATTTGTACATGGACATGCATGTTCCTGATTTCAATACACTCATGGGACAACTACTTACTCAAGAGGCAAAGCTTATCAAAAATGGAGAAAGCTCTAAAGGTAATCAATCTTCAGCTTTATACATTGATAAAAGCAAGTCCAAAGATAACAAAGGAAAGGCAAAGAAAGTGGATGATGAAGTAGGTACATATCAAGCTAACTATGTAGGTAGAGGAAGACATGGTAGAGGTAGAGGAAGAGGAGGTAGACAAGGCAGGGGGAGATCCCAAGACTCCAACCCATGTTCTATTTGTGGATTAACTAATCATACAACTGAAAATTGCTTTAGGAATTTCAGGAATCAAAGAGGCAGAGGATACAATAGAGGAAGGTATGGCTACTCAAGAGGAAGGTTCAACAATTATCATGGCAACTACAACAACTATAATCATTCAAACTATCAAGGAGGCTACAAAGGAAGGAGAGACTTCAATAATTACACAGAAGACTCAAACAAAGAGGATTCATTATTGATCATGAACATGGCTATGCCACAAGGTAAATCTGATGAGCATGTTTTCTACATAGATTCAGGTTGTTCAAATCATGTGGCAGGAAATGTGGCACTCCTATCAGACTTAGAAGATCCAAGGAATAAGCATGAGGTACAAACAGGAGATGACACAAAACATCCTGTGGAGAAAATAGGCAATGTCAAAGCACCTGATGGAAACATCAACCTACTCAGTAAGGTACTCTATGTCCCTACCATTACAAAGAATTTGATAAGTGTTGGGTAGATAGTAGAGAAAGGGTTGCACATCAGGTTCACAAAAGTAGGAGCATTTGTTGAAGATCCAAGTCAAGGATTCAGAAGAATTGCAAAAGGTGAAAAGGCAGGTAGATTGTTCACATTTGAATTACAAGACACTAGAAACATTGCTCTCTTTAAGTATGGTAGTCAGACACTCATAGAATTGGAAGTATGGCACAAAAGTTTAGCACATATTGGTGAAAGGTCATTAAAGCAAATTTGCAGGGACCAAAGTGTACTTGGACTCCCTAATTTGTCAAAACAACATATGATTTATAAGTGTAGTGCATGTCAATTTGGAAAGTCTCACAGGTTACCATTCATGAAGAAAGGTTATATGCATGGAGATCTCTTGGAGTTGGTTCATACAGATGTATGGGGACCTAGCAAGGAAGCTTCAATATCTGGATCAAGGTATTATGTCTCCTTTATTGATGATTGCAACAGATGGACTATCATATTCTTTATGAAACACAAAGATGAAGTTTTTTCATGTTTCAAAAGATATTTGGATCTTGTGGAGAATCAAACAGGTAAATCACTAAAAAGGCTAAGGTCAGATGGAGGGGGAGAATACTTCTCTCATGAGTTTGATTCTTTTCTTCAAGAAAGAGGAATCAAAAGAGAGGTAACTACAAGGTACACTCGTGAGCAAAATGGAGTGGTAGAAAGGAGGAATAGGACAATTGTTGAAGCTGCACGGTCCATGTTAAATGAAAAGCATTTGCCTAATTATCTATGGGCTGAGGCTGTATCTACAGCCACTTACTTGATTAACAGGTTGCCTTCAAAATCCCTTGATGGGATGACTCCATATGAGGCTTGGAATGGAAGAAGACCAAGCTTAGATCATTGTAAAATTTTTGGATGTATTGCTTTTGCTCATGTTCCTTCACAGGTTAGAGGCAAGATGGATCCAAGGGCAGATTGGTGTGTATTTATTGGATATGACAACAATCAAAAGGGCTACAGGTTATACAACCCTACCAACAAAGGATTCTTGGTAAGCAGAGATGTAGTTTTTGATGAAAACAATTCATGGTATGAAGATTCATGTAGGAAGGTCAATTTACCATATGATCTTCAAGAAGATTTTCCAAAGCTTGGTAGAGAACAACCAAAGATTGAAGAACAAGACACCTCAGAGGATGATGAAGAATCTCAGATGGAAAAGATCAAAGCATGGAAGTCTAAAGGTAAAGCAAAATTGCAGGAACTTGGACATGAGGCAGAATCATCACATCATGGCCTAAGAAGATCTATGAGGGAAAAGAAAAAACCAGAAAGGTATGGGTTTGACACCTCATTAGTAACTAAACATTCTATCTACATAGCAGAGGACATAAACCAAGAGGAGCCATCATCCTTTGAAGAGGCCAAAGCAAAATCAGAATGGAAGCATGCAATGAAGGAAGAGATTGAAGCACTTGAGGAAAACAACACTTGGGATTTGGTGCCCAAGACTTTATCCATGAAGGTAATAGGCTCAAGATGGGTCTATAAACTCAAGAAGAATTCTGATGGTTCCATTAACAGGTATAAGGCAAGGCTTGTAGCAAAAGGCTTTGCACAAACTCAGGGAATTGATTATGAGGAGACCTTCTCTCCTGTGGCAAAGATGCCTACTATTAGGGTTTTGCTTAGTATTGCCTCTTCCAAGAATTGGAAGATACTTCAACTAGATGTAAAGAATGAATTCTTGAATGATTGGATAATAGAAGAGGTATATATGGCACAACCACCTGGTTTTGAGAATCAAGTTTATTCTGATTATGTGTGTAAACATAACAAAGCATTGTATGGTCTCAAGCAAGCCCCAAGAGCCTGGAATTTTAGACTTGTTTCATTCTTGCAAGACAAAGGCTTTCAACCAAGCAAGGCAGATCCTTCACTCTTTATTAAAAAGAGTAATTCTGAGATCATCTACCTATGTGTATATGTAGATGATATTATATTGACAGGAAATGATACAGATGGTATGAAGAAGATCAAAGATCAGATGAGAGAAGAGTTCAAGATAAGTGATTTGGGTTCACTTACCTACTTTCTAGGTTTGGAAGTTGTCTACAAAGATCATGGTTTGTTTCTCACTCAAAGAAAGTACATTAAGGACATGTTGGCAAAATTCAAGATGCAAGATTGTAAGATTGCAGGTACTCCAATGGAGGTCAATCACAAATTAAGCTCACATGAAGGTGAACTCATAGAGGACATCACATCATATCAAAGTCTAGTGGGTAGTCTCAACTATGCCACATTGACAAGAGTAGATATATGTTACAGTGTGAGTGTGCTAAGTCAATTTATGCACACACCAAGGAAACCACATATGGATGCTGCCAAAAGGATTCTCAAGTATCTCAAAGGAACTATAAATGAAGGCCTTTATTATCCTTATGTACCTGATTTAGGTTTGAAGCTATTTTCTGATGCAGATTGGGCTGGCTCCAAAGAAGATAGAAGGAGCACTTCAGGTTATCTTACCTTTGCACGTTCAAAGCTTATTTCATGGTCATCCAAGAAGCAACCCACAGTTGCTCTCTCTTCTACTGAAGCTGAATATAGAGGTCTTGCCATAGCTACACAAGAATCTATGTGGATGAAGACATTATTCAAAGATCTTGGATTGGAGTTTGAAACTCCAACTATTTATGGTGACAATATGAGTTCTATTCATTTGGTTGCTAATCCTAAATTTCATGCAAGGACTAAACATATTGAAGTTCATTATCACTATGTAAGAGAGAAGGTTCTAAGCAAAGAGATTCAAATATAATATGTGTCCACTCATCAACAATGTGCAGATATTCTAACCAAAGCATTGGATGGTACAAAGCTTTGCAAATTCAACACTATGATTGGTTTATAGGTAATCTTGGAAATTGAATACCTCAAGCATACTTGGCTTGAGGGGGAGCTGTTGGAGCAAGTCTATGACAAGCCTAAGTATTGGGTTGAGTCCCAGAAAGTCATAGAAGAAGCTTTAAAATGAAGACTATGTAAAGTTCACTTGTGAACTACCTCTTGTAACTTTTGAAGAGTTTACTTAATGTAAAGGTGAAAGAATCTTAAGTGGTTGAGTCCACTTGATCAAAAAGGGAAAGAGGAGCCACGAATTCGTGATTTGTGGTAGGTAGAGAATCAAATCAATCACTGATTGATTGGAGAGTGATTGAGGGAAGTTAGCCTCCCAAACTCAACTATAAATAGATGGCAGTTTTAGTCGTGGTCAGAGAGACCTATGTGAAGACCTCCAAGAGCTGAGCTTTATGCCATATCAAGGTGTGATTACAAGGCACACATATGTATCAGTAAGTCATTGTATTGTACAAGCAATATACTTTCATTTTCATGATTATTTGAGTTCATATGTCCATGTTCT
>CM035411.1:185008383-185013383 GCA_020310875.1 Ceratopteris richardii
CAAGATTTTTCGATTTCTCAGAAAAATTACATCTAAGTGAGGATGAACAAATCACTCACTCTTCATGTGTCTAATGACACTTCTTACAACTGATTTCTCTCTACCTATTCTCTATTCTTCTTTTGCTCTATTTGCCCCGACATTTTCCAACATATTTATAGATGAATATATACAAGTGTATGACTAAACAAAAGTATAAGTCAGCTAATGTACATATGTGTACACATCTTTGGATTTCTGAATATGTCCTTCTTTTAACCTTCTGAATTTATTCTTCTCTTGACTCCTTGACTTCATTTCTTCATAATCCTTCAATTGATGATTGTTATGCACCAACAGCTCCCCCTCAATCATTAATTGAGGTTCTTCTCTATCTTCTTGATTCCAGCCATATCCTTGAATCTTTGTAGCTTTGGTCCATCTAGACTTTTTGTCATCATATCTGCAAGTTGATCTTTTGTAGGAGTGTGTATGACTTCAATCTCCTTCTCAATGACCTTTTCTCTTAAAAAATGATACTGTATTTCAATATGCTTAGTTCTAGCATGAAACACAGGGTTAGCTGCCAAATATAGAGAACTCATATTATCTCCACAAACAATAGGAGTACTTTGAATCACATCAAACACCTTCATAAGTGTCTTTAGCCATATTACCTCCTTTGCACCTTCCACCATACCTTTATATTCTGCCTCTGTAGATGATAATGCAACTGTATGTTGCTTCTTAGAACACCATGAAATCAATTTGTCTCCTACATAGCACAAGTATCCATGTGTTGATCTTCTATCATCCACATTACCTGCCCAATCTGCATCACTATATATCTTCACTCTTATATCAGAAGTAAATCCATAGTACAACCCTTCTCTGAGTGTACCCTTGATGTACCTAAGTACTCTTTGTCCTGCAATCCAATGTTCCTTTCTAGGACAATGCATAAATTGTGAAAGCACACCAACTGCATATGATAAATCAGGCCTTGTCAATGTAGCATAAATCAAGCTACCAACTAAACTTTGATAAAGTTTCATATGTCTGAACTCTTCTCCTCCAAACCTAGACAATTTATGGTTCACTTCCAAGGGTGTAGGTGCAACCCTGCAATCTTCCATTTTAAACTTAGTTAGCAAATTCTTAAGATACCTTTCTTGGGTTACATATACTCCATGTTGAGTATAAGAAATCTCCATTCCCAAGAAGAATGATAGGTTCCCTAAATCACTGATTTTGAACTCTTTCTCCATCTGCTTCTTGATCATTTGTATACCTTTATCATCTGTTCCTGTAAGTATTATGTCATCAACATAAATACAAACATAAATGAATCCATCTTCACTTGCTTTGACTAGCAAGCTACTATCTGCCTTTGATGCTTGAAATCCAAGATCATTCAAGAATTTTACAAGCCTATAATTCCATGCCCTTGGGGCTTGCTTTAGTCCATACAAAGCTCTCTTGAGCTTACACACATAATTTGGACTCACTTGATCTTTGAATCCATCTGGTTGCTCCATGTACACTTCATCTGAAATGTAACCATTTAAGAATGCATTTTTAACATCTAGTTGAGACAACTTCCAACCTTTGCAAGCAGCAATTGCTATGAGGGTTCTGATGGTTGTCATTTTTGCCACAGGACTATAGGTCTCATCATAGTCCACTCCATATGTCTGTGCATACCCTTTCACAACAAGTCTAGCTTTGTATCTAGACACATTTCCATTTGCAAATCTCTTGGTTTTATAAACCCACTTACATCCAATAATTTTCTGGCTATTATGTTTAGGAACCAGATCCCAAGTCTGATTCTCTATCAAAGCATCATACTCCTCTTGCATGGCTTCTTCCCAATTTCTCTTGCCTTTGGCTTCATCATATGTAGATGGATCTTCATCTGCTTTTACCAAATAAGCATAGTCTTTAGTAGTCAAGAATGAGGTGTCATAGCTATACCTTGTAGGTTGCCATTTGTGCCTAGTTGACCTCCTAACTTCTGCACTTCTTGAAGTCTCTGGTTCATCACATTCTGGATCAAATCTTGGCCTCTCTTCACCTTCAACCTGTACTTCATTGTTCTCACTTTCATCAAGTAATTGAATCTTTGCTTTACCTTTTCTTTGATTCACTACTTCTTCATCATCTGCATGTATATTATATTTACCTGCATACCAAGTACTTTGCTCATCAAATGTAACATCCTTAGACACAATGAATTGCTTTGTGGATGGACTCCACAACCTGTATCCCATTTGTTTATCATCATAACCAATGAATACATACTTTTCTGCCTTAGGCTCCAACTTATGTCTCAATTGAGATGGCACATATGCATATGCCAAACATCCAAATATTCTGCAATGATCCAAGGTAGGTTTCTTGCCCCACCAAGCTTCATATGGTGTCATACCCTGCAAAGCTTTACAAGGCAATCTATTGACCAAATAAGTAGCTGTATTAACAGCCTCTGCCCACAAATAATTTGGGCAATTCTTCTCTTCCATCATGGACCTTGCAAACTCAACAAGAGTCCTATTTCTTCTTTCTGCTACTCCATTTTGTTGAGGGGAGTATCTGCAAGTAACTTCTCTCTTTATACCTGCATTCCACAAGTAGTCATTGAATTCATTTGAAAAATACTCTCCCCCTCCATCTGACCTTAGTCTCTTCAATCTCTGACCTGTAATCCTTTCTGCATAAGCATGATAGTGTTTAAATGTACTAAACACTTCTGACTTTTCTTTAATTACATAAATTGTGATCCACCTGGTAGCATCATCAACATAAATGACATAATATCTTGAACCATTTATACCAAAGTCCTTTGAAGGACCCCACACATCTGTATGCACCAATTCAAGTCTTTCTGAATACATAAACCCATGCTTGGAATAGGATTGCTTATGAGCCTTACCTAATTGACATGCCTCACATCTGTATGTCATATGTTGACCTGCAATGTTAGGCAATCCAAGCACTGAATCATTATTGATCATATCTTTGATACCTCTTTCATTAAAGTGTCCAAGTCTTTTATGCCAAAGATCTAATTCTGACACCTTCTGCTCTCCATATGTGAACATAGCATGTCCAACATTTCCTTGTACCTTCAATGTGAAGAGCCTTCCTTCTTTCTTTCCTGTAACAACCTGTTTATACCCTTGACTAGGATCTTCAACATAAACTCCATCATTTGTAAACCTTACCTCATATCCTTTTTCCACAATTTGACCTACACTGATCAAATTCTTTGGAATTGTGGGAACATAAAGAACCTTACTCAGAAGAGTGCTCCCATCCTTAGCTTTGACTGAACCAATTGACTTTACCTTATGCTTTGTATTATCACCTGTCTGAACTGTATGATTAATTGCATTATGATCTAGGTCAGTCATCAAAGCAATATTTCCACTCAAATGATTACTACATCCTGAATCAATATAGAACACTCTCGTATCATATCCTCATGTGAGATTTCACATGTATTCATAATGAGAGTAGAATCCTCCTTCTGATCTGATGCATAGTTGTAATAGGTGTTATTGTAGGATTGGTTTTGGAAACTTCTTCCTCCACCTCTTCCAAAAGAGTTCCTACCACCTCTACCTCTGAAATTTCCTCTCTGAAATCTACCACCTCTTGCTCTTTGATTAAAGTTTTGATAATTGCCATTGTTCTGATTATTATGCCAACAATCATGAGAGAGATGATTGGTCTTACCACATATCCAACAAGCTCTTGTGTTATCCTTGTTGTTTCTGCCTCTTCCTCTATTTCTGCCATTTCCTTTGCCTCTCATGAAATTTGCTTGGTTTGAAGTACCTTCTTCTTCACCTGATTGTTGCTTTCCTTTGTTAGCTTTCTTCTTATCTTTGGAGTACATTGCATGACCTGCACTCTTATCAACATCTCCTTTGACATCATTCTCAAAAGTTAGCATATGACCTAACAATTGATTCAAATCAGGAGTAAAGTGATCTAGTGAAAGTTCTGTAGATAAAATGAAAGGCTTCCACTTCTCATCTCCTCTTAGCCCTGTGAGTATTTGTCTTACCAATTTGTCTTCTTCAATATCTTCATCCACTGCTCCTAGAGAATCTGCAATGTCCTTCATCTTTGTCACATAATCAGAAATTGATTGTGATGCCTTCTTCTTAAAGGTAGTAAATTCTGCCCATAATGAAGCCTTCCTTGATTTGGTTGTGTTTTGGAAATGCTCCTCCAAAGCATTCCAAATGTCACATGCACTTTCAAGTCCTCTAATGTGAGGAAGTAGGTAGTCATTAACTGCCATGTAAATTATGCTCCTTGCTTGAGCATCCTTCTTCATCCAATTCTTTAAGTCTGCAAGCTCCTCTCTAGTTGGAACACTAGGATCTCTGAATTCTGGCTTTTCTTCATCTCCTGTGATGTATCCTATCAGATCTTTGCTCATAAGATGAGCTTCCATTCTCATAGACCAAGCTGGATAGTTCTCTCTATCCAACTTTTCAATTTGGAGACTATCTCCCATCCTTGCTTCACCTGTAGTCTCAAAACTTTAACCTTTACAGGAAATAAATGTACCTTGACTTTGAATCTCGATTCTTCTGATCCTTTGATAGCTTGAATGAGTCTACCTTCAAGTTTTCTTCAACCTTTATCCTTCTGCACCTTCAAGATGTAAAGATTTGAATTTCTACAGTAGTCGGAGTCTTCTTCACTTCAATTTTGACACAACCTGCTCTGATACCACTGATGGAGAGTGTTAATCTCCAAAAGAACAAGCTATCCTTGGTATTAGACCACCTCTAGACCAAGAATAACTTTAGACTCCTCATAACTTTGAAAATATATTCACACAATACCAAGATTTGACTAACTGTGAAGAAATCACTTTTCTGAAAAAGTCTGCTGCAGATTAATCACTCATTGACTAACCAATTCTGTAAAGTTTTTGACAAAACTTTGTACAATACTTCGCCTTGAGATTGCGCAACTTCACCAAGTTAAATTTCTCA
>CM035411.1:185018383-185023383 GCA_020310875.1 Ceratopteris richardii
GTATGTGACAAAGATTAAAGATGTGGCAGACCAATTAGCAAGCATTGGAGAGGAGATTGAAGAGGAGCAAATAGTCAGGCAAGTAACAAATGGACTCAAGGCAGATGATAAGTGGGAAAGTTTCACCACTGCAATGGACCTCTACATGGACATGCATACCCCAGATCTCACAACACTCATGGGCCAACTATTCACACATGAAGCAAAGTTTACAAAGGCAGGAGATCAATCAAAAGGTAACAACCCCTCTGCTCTCTATACTGATAAGAAAGTTAAGGATAAAGGTAAAGGGAAGAAACAGGATGAAGAAGGCTCTACCTCCCAAGCTAATTATGCAGGGAGATGTAGATCATCAAGAGGCAGGGGCAAAGGAGGTAAGTCAGGTAGGGGGAGACCCTACAACTCATCACCATGCAACATTTGTGGATTGTCTAATCATACCACAGATGAATGCTACAAGAACTACAAGAATCAGAGAGGAAGATGCTACTCAAGAGGTGGATACTCTCAAGGGAGAGGCAGGTTCAACCAACACCAAGGCTACAATGGATACAACAATCAATACAACAACAATTACAACCCCAACCACAATGGTAACTACCAAGGTGGATTCAGAAATAGAAGGGATTACAACAATTACACAGAGGAGCAAGATGACTCCCTATTGATCATGAATATGACCTCCAAGGCAGGTACAAATGATGATCATTTATTTTATATTGACTCAGGATGTTCTAACCATGTAGCTGGCAATGTGGCACTACTTTCTGATTTGGAAGAACCCAAGGGCAAACATAAGGTACAGACAGGTGATGATACTAAACATTCTGTTGTAAAAATTGGGAATGTAAAGACATGTGATGGTAACCAGAATCTATTGAGCAGGGTACTCTATGTACCAACCATCACCAAGAATCTAATGAGTGTAGGTCAGATTGTGGAGAAAGGTTTGCAGGTCAGATTCACACAACATGGAGCATATGTGGAGGACCCAAGACATGGATTCAGAAGGATAGCCAAATGGGAGAAATCAGGTAGATTGTTTACTTTTGAGCTAGAAGACACCAAGAATATTGCTTTGTATAATTACAAGGATCAAACACTCTCAGAGTTAGAAATATGGCACAAGAGGTTAGGTCACATAGGTGAAAGAACCCTAAAGCAAATGTGCAGGGATCAATGTGTGCTTGGGATACCTAATGTATCCAAGCAACACATGATTTACAAGTGTGGAGCATGTCAGTTTGGTAAGTCTCACAGGTTGCCATATTCAAGGAAAGGTTTCATGCATGAAGACTACCTAGACTTGGTACACACAGATGTTTGGGGACCTAGCAAGGACCCTTCCATTTCAGGTTCAAGGTATTATGTGTCCTTCATTGATGATTATAGCAGATGGACCATCTTGTACTTTATGAAACATAAAGATGAAGTGTTTAATTGTTTCAAGAGGTATCTTGCACTTGTTGAAAACCAAACAGGAAGAAGCTTGAAGAGGCTAAGGTCAGATGGTGGAGGAGAGTATTTCTCCAATGAGTTTGAAGATTTCTTGCAGGAAAGAGGCATCAAAAGGGAGATTACTACAAGGTACTCACCTGAACAAAATGGGGTCGCTGAAAGAAGGAATAGACTCATTGTAGAAACAGCTAGGTCTATGCTTAATGAAAAGAAGTTGCCAAATTATCTTTGGGCAGAGAGTGTATCTACTGCCACCTATCTCATAAACAGGTTGCCATCCAAATCACTTGATGGCATGACACCATATGAAGCTTGGCATGGTAAGATACCTTCTCTGGATCATTGTAAAATCTTTGGTTGTGTAGCATATGTGCATATTCCCTCATAGGTAAGGGGAAAGCTTGACCCTAAAGCTGAAAAGTGTATCTTCATTGGTTATGATTTGAACCAAAAGGGATACAGATTCTACAACCCAACAAACAAAGGTTTCAAGGTAAGCAGAGATGTCATCTTTGATGAGAATGACTCTTGGTATGAGAATGAATGCAGGAAAGTTAGTCTACCCTATGACATGGAGGAAGATTTCCCAAGGCTCACCAAGGAGGAACCAATCCAGAAAGATGAATCAAGCTCAGATGATGATGATACAATAAACCTTGAGGAATTCAAGGCTTGGAAGTCCAAAGGAAAGATGAAGATGAAAAAGCTAGAGGATATACCAGAATCCTCAACTCAAGCAATTAGAAGATCTCAGAGAGAAAGCAAAAGACCAATCAGATTTGGGTATGACACATCACTTGTAACTAAACATTCTGTATATCTTGCAAAGGATTTGTTGAATGAAGAACCAGGTACCTATGAAGAAGCAATTACCAAACCAGAATGGAAAGGAGCTATGGATGAAGAAATGGAAGCTCTCAAGGAGAGTGATACTTGGGACTTGGTACCCAAGAAGGACTCTATGAAGGTGATAGGATCCAGATGGATCTACAAGCTAAAGAGAAATTCAGATGGAACAATAAACAGGTACAAAGCTAGGTTGGTAGCCAAGGGTTTTGCACAAACCCAAGGCATTGATTATGAGGAGACATTTTCTCCTGTGGCTAAGATGCCAACTATCAGAATATTGGTGAGTGTAGCTGCATCCAAGAATTGGAATATGTACCAATTAGATGTCAAGAATGCTTTCTTGAATGGATGGATATCTGAAGAAGTCTACATGTCACAACCACCTGGCTATGAAGATCCCAAGAAGGTAAATTATGTTTGTAAATTGAAGAAGGCTCTATATGGTTTGAAGCAAGCACCTAGAGCATGGAATTACAGGTTGACAACCTACCTCCTAGACCAAGGATTTGTGATGAGTAAAGCAGACACTCCTCTCTTCATAAAGAGAAGTAGTACAGAGGTAATCTACTTGTGTGTTTATGTTGATGACATCATCATTACAGGCAATGATGTCAATGGGATTAGACACATCAAAGGACAGATGATGAAGGAATTCAAGATCAATGATCTTGGATTATTGAAGTACTTCTTAGGTCTTGAGTTAGTCTACACCAACTCAGGTATATATATCACTCAAAAGAAGTATGTACAGGATATGGTCAAGAAGTTTGGCTTGCAGGATGCTAAAGTCTCAACTACTCCAATGGAGGTCAACCTAAAGCTAAGTGCTCATGAAGGGGAAGAAGTCCAAGACATCACAGGATATCAAAGTATGGTAGGTAGTTTGAACTATGCTACCTTGACAAGAATTGACATAGCATATGGAGTTAGTGTGCTTAGTCAATTCATGCACAAACCAAGGGTACCTCACCTAGAGGCAGCAAAAAGGATCTTGAAGTACTTGAAGGGAACTCAAAGCCATGGTTTGTACTTTCCTTATACATCAGATATTGATATTAAAGTTTATTCAGATGCAGATTGGGCAGGATGCAAGGATGATAGGAGAAGCACATCAGGTTACATTTGTTTTGCAGGAGATAAGCCTATTTCTTGGTCAGCCAAGAAGCAACCTACAGTGGCATTATCATCCACTGAAGCAGAGTATAGAGGGCTTGCCAATGCCACCCAAGAAGCTATCTGGTTGAAGCTTCTATATACAGAGTTAGGCCTATATACAAGGCCACCAATCATATTTGGAGATAACACTAGCTCTCTTCACCTTGCAGCTAATCCAATATATCATGCCAGAACCAAACACATAGAGGTTCATTACCACTATGTGAGGGAGAAGTTACTAAGCAAAGAAATACAATTGACTTATGTGTCTACTAATATGCAATGTGCAGATTTACTCACTAAAGCTTTGGATGGAAACAAGCTATGCAGATTCAAATCCATGATTGGATTGCAGGATGTGATTGAAGACTAAAGATGAAGACTTAAGCCAAAGTGCTTGGCTTGAGGGGGAGCTGTTGGTGCATTTCAAGCCTTCACACATTGGCTTGGAACCTTGGAAGACTAGCTTGGAACCCTTGAAGGATATCACTATGAGGAGCTAGAACCATAGGAACACTTGCCTATGTGTTATTACTTCTTTACCCCTTGTAAAAGTCTAAATGACTTGGCATTATGTATACACACCTAACTGATTAGAGTCGTGGAATTTCGATGGTGTGATTGGAGAGAATATCTCCCTACAATTAGTGGAGTGATCATAGGAGATTTGAATTTGAATTCAAATTCAAATCTCAACTCAACTTCTATAAAAGAAGTACTTGAAAAGTCGTGTTTTTTAGCTACTCTCATTGAGCTCACTCCCCGAGGCATTTCACTACAGTAACTCATTGTGTGTGAGTGCTACTTCATAGCCTACACCACAATACCTCATTTAGCTATGCTTGTCAAGCTAATGAGATTGTACAAACACATTAATCAATAGAAGTATATACATTCATCATATCTGTTTCTCTGTGTTATCTTCTCCAAGTCTGTCAACTTCAAAGGAGCATATCTCAGGATCTACTGAACCAAATCAAGTGATTCAAAGCACATTGGATTCAGCTCAAAGTCTACCATACACCTACAAAATTTCAAGGTCATTGGATCAGCCATTACAGAGAAATCTCAGTCGGGGTGCACACTGGTCTGTGTCTACAAAGCTCCTAAAATATCGGGGGTAAACTTTATTTTGCTAAAGTGATTTCTCAGTGAGTAGTTTATCATTTCTTCACATTCCACTTGCAAATGGTAGCTTGTTAAACTAATTTAATATGTCCAGAAGGAATTAGATCAATTGTTAGTGTGCTGGTCACACTGAGTGAAAGACTGAGCAGGTGTCATTACAGAAATAGAAAGTTTTTCTTGATTTTTGAAGTGCCAAGTTATCTGTTTTGATTTGGTCATTAGACATATCATTTGCAAAGTACATATATGCTTTCTTGGTATCATTTGAAAGCTTAACGTGTGTACTAAGCATATCTGGAATCAAAGGAGGGCTGGTGTGAAGCAGGTTTAGCAGCACCAACTCAATCTTCTGAGTGCATCGAATCATCACTCCCAACATATCTATCAATTATCTATGTATCTATCTATGT
>CM035411.1:185038383-185040883 GCA_020310875.1 Ceratopteris richardii
ACTTAGACATCTACAAAAGGATTCTTGAAATGATCAAGCACAGAAGGAGAATGCACAGAAACATCGCGTGCAATTTTCTTTCATTCCTGAAGGAATTTACAACTGAGTGATGAGAGAGACTTCTACTCACTTTTAAGATGTCTAATGACTCATACAATTCCTGATTTCTCTATTCTCATGCTCTCTCATATTTACCCCGACTTTTTACTTGTATATATAGGTAAATATTTACAATATCATGACTATACAAAAGTATAAGTGAACTATCTCTGAACTAATGTACATATGTGTACACATCTTCATCTTCTGAATATGCACTTCCTCCATGCTTCATAACTTGAACTTTCCTTCAATCTTTGACTTCCAAATCTTCATTAAAACTTCAATTGTTGATTGCCCTGCACCAACAGTGGGGTCCTTCAAGGGACTATAACATAAATGGTTCCAGATATTATGTGTTGTTTGTTGATGATGCAACCAGATGGATTACTTTATATGTAATCAAGGACAAATCAGAAGTGTTCAAGACATTCAAGCATTATCATGCTTATGCAGAAAGGATTAGAGGACAAAAGCTCAAAAGGTTGAGATCAAATGGAGGGCAAGAGTATTTTTCTAAAGAGTTTGATGATTATTTATGGAATGCAGGTATAAAAAGAGAAGTAACTTGCAGGTACTTCCCTCAACAAAATGGAGTTGCGGAAAGAAGAAATAGAACTCTTGTAGAGTTTGCAAGAGCAATGATGAAAGAAAAGAATTGTCCAAATTACCTATGGGCAGAAGCTACCAACACTGCAACGTACCTTGTGAATAGGTTACCTTGTAAAGCATTGGAGGGAAGAACTCCTTATGAAGCATGGTGGGGTAAGAAACCTACTCTTGATCATTGTAAGGTATTTGGATGCTTAGCATATGCTTATGTTCCTTCACAATTGAGACATAAGCTAGAACCCAAAGCAGAGAAGTATGTGTTTATTGGGTATGATGATAGACAGATGGGTTACAGATTGTGGAGTCCATCTACAAAGCAATTTCTTGTTACCAAAGATGTTACATTTGATGAGCAAAGCACATGGTATACATGGTCAACAAATGAGTATGCAGATGTTAAAGAAATACAGAGAAAAGGGAAGAAAAAAGTAAGTGTGTATGAAGAAGGTATTGATGATGTTGATTGTATTGCAGGATAATGTTGAAGATGGGCCAAGATTTGATCCAGAATCAAATGTGGCTGAGACTTCAAGAAGTGTAGAGGTCAGAAGATCCTCAAGGGAAAGGAAAGAGCCTATCAGGTATAGCTATGATACATCTTTCTTAACAACAAAAGATTATGCTTACATTGTGAAGACAGAAGAGGATCCAATCACATATGAAGAAGCTAAAGGTAAACAGAATTGGGAGAAGGCAATGCAAGAAGAGTATGATACTCTACTTGAAAATGAAACATGGGAGTTAGTGCCAAGACCAAAGAATCAAAAGGTCATTGGATGTAAGTGGGTGTATAAAACAAAAAGGTTTGCAGATGGTAAGGTGTCTAGATACAAGGCTAGACTTGTGTTCAAAGGTTATGCCCAAACTTATGGGGTAGATTATGATGAAACCTTTAGTCCTGTTGCTAAGATGTCTACAATTAGATCTTTGATTGCTATTGTTGCTTGTAAAGGATGGAAGCTATCACAATTAGATGTGAAGAATGCATTTCTGAATGGGTATATTGCAGATGAAGTGTACATGGAGCAACCAGAAGGTTTCATGGATTCAATTGGATCAGATTATGTGTGTAAGCTTAAGAGAGCTTTGTATGGATTGAAGCAGGTCCCAACAGCATGGAATTATAGGCTTGTTAAGTTCTTGAATGAATGTGGATTTCAAGCATCAAAGGTAGATAGTAGCTTGCTAGTGAAGGCAAGTGAAAATGGATACATATATATGTGTATTTATGTTGATGATATTATTGTCAGAGGTACAGATGCTCAAGGAATCAATGAGCTTAAGAAAAAAATAGAGAAGGAGTTTAAGATAAGTGATTTGGGAAACTTATCTAATTTCTTAGGAATGCAGATTGTGTATACTCAACATGGAGTATATGTTACACAAGAGAGGTACTTGAAGAATCTTCTGGTCAAATTTAACATGGAGGATTGCATGCCTTCAAGCACACCATTGGAGGTAAATCATAAATTGAGCAGGTATGGAGGTGAAGAGTTTAATGACATGAAGAAATATCAGAGTTTGGTAGGTAGTTTAATCTATGCTACCTTGACAAGGCCAGATCTATCATATGCAGTAGGTGTGTTATCACAATTTATGCATTGTCCAAAGAAGACTCATTGGATTGCAGCTCAAAGGGTACTCAGATATATCAAAGGAACCCTAAGTGAAGGTCTGTACTATGGATTTACTTCTGATACAAGAATCAAAGTGTTTAGTGATGCAGATTGGGCAGGTGATTCAGATGATAGAAGGTCTACTCATGGGTATCTTTGTTATATTGGAGATA
>CM035411.1:185060883-185065883 GCA_020310875.1 Ceratopteris richardii
GAGTTTGAAGCATTCTTGCAGGATAGAGGAATCAAGAGAGAAGTCACCACAAGGTATACTCCTGAACAAAATGGGGTATCTGAGAGAAGAAATAGGTTGATTGTTGAAACAACTAGGTCAATGTTAAATGAAAAGAAATTACTTAACTACCTATGGGTAGAGAGTGTATCTACTGCCACTTACCTCATAAATAGGTTACTATCTAAGTCCCTTGATGGGATGACTCCTTATGAAGCATGGCATGGTAAGAGACCCTCACTTGATCATTGCAGGATATTTGGATGTGTAGCATATGTACACATTCCTTCTCAGATAAGAGGTAAGCTAGACCCTAAGGCTGAGAAGTGTATCTTTATTGGATATGAGCTAAATCAGAAAGGGTACAAGTTCTACAACCCTTCAAATAAGGGATTGATGGTTAGTAGAGATGTTATCTTTGATGAAAATGATTCTTGGTATGAGAATGAATGCAGGAAGTTTAAACTGCCCTATGACTTGGAGGAGGAGTTTCCAAGTCTTACTAAGGAGGAATCTACTCAAAATGAAGACACCACTTCAGATGATGAAGACATTATCAATCTTGAAAAATTCAAGGCATGGAAGTCCAAAGGCAAACTCAAGATGAAGAAACTAGAAGACATACCTGAAACTTCAAATCAAGCAATCAGAAGATCACAAAGAGAGAGCAAAAATGGGTATGATACCTCTCTTGTTACTAAACATTTTGTTTCTCTTGCCAAAGAATTGTCAATTGAAGAACCAGGATCATATGAAGAAGCAAAGACCAAGACAGAATGGCAAGAAGCTATGGATGAGGAGATTGAAGCACTCAAGGAAAGTGACACATGGGAACTAGTACCAAAGAAAGAGGCTATGAAGGTAATTGGATCTAGATGGATCTATAAAATCAAAACAAATCCTGATGGGTCAATTAACAGGTACAAAGCTAGATTGGTGGCCAAGGGATTTGTTGGTGCAATTCACAAGCCTACACATTTGTCTTGAAGTACATTCATATATGGAGAAGCATGGGAACCAATCCTAGTAGTTAATTACCTCTTTACCCATTTTGTAAAAGTCACATTTTGACTTTGGAATATTTGTAAACAACTACCAAGGAAATCTCGTGGATTTTATTAGTTGTAAAGCATCAATCAAGTAGATGGAATATCTCCTAGGATGTAGGAGCTTAATTAAAGGGAGCCAAAGTTTGAATTCAAATTCAAACTTTGAACTCAATCACTATGTTCAACTCAAAAAGTCGCGCGGAGAAGACTCATCATTCCGAGCTCCTCATTGTCATTTCTGAGTGTGTGTGAGGTCTACACTTTAGCCCACACCTATCTACACCATTAGGCAATGATCTTCATGCCAATGGTATTGTACAAAAGCGTTCATTAATACATATAACTACTTTGTTCATTTCTGATTTCACTGTCATAGTCTCTAAAAGTCTGTCAACTTGTGGAGAGCATATCTCACTCATTTCTTCACCAAATTCAAAGATCTAAAGCTTATTGGAACCAGCTCAAAGTTGTCTACATGCTGTCAAATTTGAAGGATTTCTATTCAGCCATTTCAGAGAAAAGCTCATCGAGATTGTCACTGGTCAAAGTCTGCAACAGTCCTAAAATATCGGGGGTAAAGGTTTACTTGCTAAATTGATTTCTCTAAGCATAGTCAGTCTTTTTAAGTGATATCACTTGGAATAGTTAGCTTGCTAAGCTAATTAGATAGCCCTAAAAGGAATTTTTCCAATTCCTACTGTGATGGTCATACTGAGCAAAAGATCGAGCAGGTATCAAGTAAAAAATAGAAGGTTTTCTTGATTCATTTGTTTCATACATCATTTCCAAAGTACATAGGTCATTTTATGGTGTCAGTGGAAAGCGAAAAGGGTCCACTTATCAACTCTAAAGCATCATAGGGCTGGTACAAAGCAGGATTTGGTAGTACCTACTCATCCTCTTGGAGTGTCCATCCATCATTCCCAACAGTGGTATCAGAGCAAGTTAAGGTAAAATGGGAGATGGTTTTCCTTCATTTATTGATAAATTGGACAGGAACAACTATGAGGCATGGTCTCTAAGGATGAAGACATACTACAAGGAAAGGGTCTTTATGGATACATCTCAGGAGATGAGGAATTGCTTAATGACATTATAGGTATCAAAGCATGGTGGGTAGCCTGATCTATGCTACCTTAACAAGGATAGATATTGCATATGGAGTTAGTGTGCTAAGTCAGTTTATGCACAAGCCAAGGATACCTCACTTGGAGGCTTCCAAAAGGATATTAAAATATCTCAAGGGTACACAACATCATGGTTTGTATTTCCCTTACACTTCAGATTTGGATATTAAGATCTATTCAGATGCTGATTGGGCTGGATGCAAGGATGATAGGAAGAGCACTTTTGGATACATTTCATTTGCAGGTGATAAACCAATATCATGGTCTTGAAAGAAGCAACCTACTGTTGCTCTATCCTCTACAGAGGCAGAGTATAGAGGATTGGCTAATGCCACTCAAGAAGCTACATGGATCAAACTATTGTATACAGAATTGGGTTTATATACTAGGTCACCTTTGATCTTTGGAGATAATACAAGCTCACTTCACCTTGCAGCTAATCCTATCTATCGTGCTAGGACCAAACACATAGAAGTCCATTACCACTATGTGAGAGAGAAGTTATTAAGAAAAGATATCGAGTTAACATATGTATCAACCAACATGCAATGTGCAGATTTGTTAACTAAAGCTTTGGATGGAACCAAACTTTGTAGGTTCAAATCAATGATTGGATTGTAGGATATACATGAAGACTAAAGATGAAGATCAAGCCAAAATGTTTGGCTTGAGGGGGAGCTGTTGGTGCAATTCACAAGCCTACACATTTGGCTTGAAGTACATTCATATATGGAGAAGCATGGGAACCAATGCTAGTAGTTAATTACCTCTTTACCCATTTTGTAAAAGTCACATTTTGACTTTGGAATCTTTGTAAACACCTACCAAGGAAATCTTGTGGATTTTATTAGTTGTAAAGCATCAATCAAGTAGATGGAATATCTCCTAGGATGTAGGATCTTGATTAAAGGGAGCCAAAGTTTGAATTCAAATTCAAACTTTGAACCCAATCACTATAAAAGTTCAACTCAAAAAGTTGCAGGGAGAAGACTCATCATTTTGAGCTCCTCATTGTCATTTCTGAGTGTGTGTGAGGTCTACACTTTAGCCCACACCTATCTACACCATTAGGAAATGATCTTCATGCCAATGGTATTGTACACAAGTGTTCATTAATACATATAACTACTTTGTTCATTTCTCATCTCAGTGTCATAGTCTCTAAAAGTCTGTCAACTTGTGGAGCGCATATCTCACTCATTTCTTCACCAAATTCAAATATCTAAAGATTTTTGGAACCAGCTCAAAGTTTTCTACATGCTACCAAAATTTAAAGAATTTCTATTCAGCCATTTCAGAGAAAAGCTCATCGAGATTATCACTAGTCAAAGTCTGCAACAGTCTTAAAATATCAGGGGTAAAGGTTTACTTGCTAAATTGATTTCTCTGAGCATAGTCAATATTTTTTAAGTGATATCACTTGGAATAGTTAGCTTGTTAAGGTAATTAGATCGCCCTAAAAGGACTTTTTCTAATTCCTACTGTGCTGGTCATACTGAGCAAAAGATCCAGTAGGTATCAAGTAAAAAATAGAAGGTTTTCTTGGAAGCTTGAAGTCCAAAGTTATCTGTTTTGATTCATTTGTTTCATATATCATTTCCAAAGTACATAGGTCATTTTATGGTGTCATTGGAAAGCTAAAAGGGTCCACTTATCAACTCTAAAGCATCAGAGGGCTGGTACAAAGCAGGATTTGGTAGTACCTACTCATCCTCTTGGATTGTCCATCCATCATTCCCAACAAGTTTTGCACAAACCCAAGCATTGAGTATGAAGAAACATTCTCACTTGTGGACAAGATGCCAACCATCAGGGTGTTGGTAAGTGTGGCTGCATCTAAGAATTGGAACATGTATCAGCTAGATGTTTAAAATGGTTTTGAATGGATGGATTTCAGAGGAGGTATATATATCACAACCTCTTGGTTATGAGGATCCCAATAAGGTTACACATGGATGCAAATTAAAAAAGGCTCTTTATGGATTAAAGCAGGCACCTAGGGCATGGAATCACAGATTGACCACATATCTTCAAGACCAAGGTTTTTTCATAAGCAATGCAGACACTTCTCTATTCATTAAGAGAAGTAATTCAGAGGTAATATAATTATGTGTTTATGTTGATGATATCATACTTACAGGTAATGATGTCAATGGAATCAGACAAATAAAAAACCAGATGATGAATGAGTTCAAGATCACTGATCTTGGGTTAGTAAAGTACTTTCTTGGACACACTTCATACTTGGATACTAAGATTTATTCAGATGCAGATTGGGCAGGATGCAAGGATGATATGAGGAGCATTTCAAGATACATTTCATTTGCAGGTGATAAACCAATATCATGGTCTTCCAAGAAGCAACCTACTGTTGCTTTATCCTCTACAGAGGCAGAGTATAGAGGATTGGCTAATGCCACTCAAGAAGCCATATGGATAAAGTTATTGTATACAGAATTGGGTTTGTATACTACCTCACCATTGATCTTTGGAGATAATACAAGCTCACTTCACCTTGTAGATAATCCTATTTATCATGCTAGGACCAAGCATATAGAGGTCCATTACCATTATGTGAGAGAGAAACTATTAAACAAGGACATTCAATTAGCATATGTATCAACCAACATGAAATGTGTAGATTTGTTTACCAAAGCATTGGATGGAACCAAAATTTGCAGGTTCAAATCAATGATTGGATTGCAGGATATACATGAAGACAGAGGAATGAAGACCAAGCCAAAATGTTTGGCTTGAGGGGGAGCTGTTGGTGCAATTGACAAGCCTACACATTTGGCTTAAAGAC
>CM035411.1:185073383-185078383 GCA_020310875.1 Ceratopteris richardii
CAACTTTGACATGGTCAACTTCTTAAGTTGATTTCTCACAGCACAGATCCCGTTTTGCTAAATGCTTTTAGCCATAGCTTTCTTACCTTCTAGCTTAGATTTTGAATGCTCACTCATTAAAAACTTTACACTGTGCACTGAGATCTAAGCAAAACATTGACACAGAAAAGTGCATGACTCTGAGAAGTCTATCTGCAGAATCTACAAACAAATGTTCCTATTGATCATTCTCATAGTAGGAAAGGAATCAGATCATCAAACTCAGAACATAGCTTCATTAGCTTCGAGATTAGATGTGTACAAAAGGATTTCTGATCCACATGATCAGACTGAGAGAAATCTACAAACTTCACTTCTGATTTCTTTTCACTTTCTCAAGTGTCTTCTTCCACTTCAATCTGATCATAAGCTTGCTTCAAGCTCTTTGTAATCACCAATTTGTGATTGGTTTGTTCCAACAGCTCCCCCTCAATCACTAATTGTGATTATTCCATTCTTCTTCACTCTTGTCATCTCTTTGAATCTCTGTAGCTTAGGTCCATCCAAGCTTTTTGTCATCATATCTGCAACTTGTTCTTTTGTTGGAGTATACATCACTTCAATCTCTTTATCAAGTACCTTTTCCCTGAAGAAATGATACTGCATCTCTATATGCTTAGTCTGGCATGAAAAACAGGATTAGCTGCCAAATACAATGAACTCATATTAGCTCCAAAAATAATTGGAGTACTCTGATCAGTTCCAAAACTCTGCAACGAAGTCTTTAACCATATCACTTCTTTTGCAGCCTCTACCATTCCTTTATAATCAGCTTCTGTAGATGACAAAGCAAGTGTATGTTGCTTCTTTGAGCACCAAGAAACTAACTTATCTCCCATGTAACAGAGATACCCATGAGTAGACCTTCTATCATCTAAATCACCTACCCAATCTGCATCACTAAATACTTTGATTCTTGTATCAGAAGTAAATCCATAATACAGACCTTCACTTAGGGTTCCTTTGATATATCTGAGTACCCTTTGAGCTGCAATCGAATGAGTCTTCTCTAGACAATGCATAAATTGTGATAACACACCTACTGCATATGATAGATTTGGCCTTGTCAAGGTAGCATAGATTAAACTACCTACCAAACTCTGATATTTCTTCATGTCATTAAATTCTTCACCTCCATACCTGCTCAACTTATGATTTACCTCCAATGGTGTGCTTGAAGGCTTGCAATCCTCCATGTTGAACTTGACCAAAAGATTCTTCAAGTACCTCTCTTGTGTAACATATACTCCATGTTGAGTATATACAATCTGCATTCCTAAGAAATAAGATAAGTTTCCCAAATCACTTATCTTAAACTCCTTATCTATTTGTTTCTTAAGCTCATTAATTCCTTGAGCATCTGTACCTGTGACAATAATAGCATCAACATAAATATGCATATATATCCATTTTCACTTGCCTTCACTAGCAAGCTACTATCTGCCTTTGATGCTTGAAATCCACATTCATTCAAGAACTTAACAAGCCTGTAATTTCATGCTCTTGGAGCCTACTTCAACCCATACAAAGCTCTCTTGAGCTTACACACATAATCTGATCCAATTGAATCCATGAAACCTTCTGGTTGCTCCATGTACACTTCATCTGCAATATACCCATTCAGAAATGCATTCTTCACATCTAATTGTGATAGGTTCCATCCTTTACAAGTAGCAATAGCAATCAATGATCTAATTGTAGACATCTTAGCAACAGGACTAAAGGTTTCATCATAATCTACCCCATAAGTTTGGGCATAACCTTTGACCACAAGTCTAGCCTTGTATCTAGACACCTTACCATCTGCAAACCTTTTTGTTTTATACACCCACTTACATCCAATGACCTTCTGATTCTTTGGTCTTGGCACCAATTCCCATGTTTCATTTTCAAGTAGAGCATCATACTCTTCTTGCATTGCCTTCTCCCAATTCTTTTTACCTTTAGCTTCTTCATATGTGATTGGGTCCTCTTCTGTCTTCACAATGTAAGCATAATCTTTTGTTGTTAAGAAAGATGTATCATAGTTATACCTGATAGGCTCTTTCCTTTCCCTTGAGGATCTTCTGACCTCTGCACTTCTTGAAGTCTCAGCCACATTTGATTCTGGATCAAATCTTGGCCCATCTTCAACATTATCCTGCAATTTACTTTTACAATCAACATCATCAATATCTTCTTCATACACACTTACTTTTGTCTTCCCTTTTCTTTGTATTTCCTTGACATCTGCATAATCATTTGTTGACCCTGTATACCATGTGCTTTGCTCATCAAATGTAACATCTTTGGTAACAAGAAATTGCTTTGTAGATGGACTCCACAATCTGTAACCCATTTGTCTATCATCATACCCAATAAACACATACTTCTCTGCTTTGGGTTCTAGCTTATGTCTCAATTGTGAAGGAACATAAGCATATACTAAACATCCAAATACCTTACAATGATCAAGAGTAGGTTTCTTACCCCACCATGATTCATAAGGATTTCTTCCCTCCAATGCTTTACAAGGTAACCTATTCACAAGGTATGTTGCAGTGTTGATAGCTTCTGCCCATAGGTAATTTGGACAATTCTTTTCTTTCATCATTGCTCTTGCAAACTCTACAAGAGTTCTATTCTTCTTTCTGCAACTCCATTTTGTTGAGGAGAGTACCTGCAAGTTACTTCTCTTTTTATACATGCATTCCACAAATAATCATCAAATTCTGATCTAAATTACTCTCCCCCTCCATCTGATCTCAACCTCTTGAGCTTTTGTCCTGTAATCCTTTCTGCATGAGCATGATAATGCTTGAATGTCTTGAACACTTCTGATTTGTTCTTGATTACATATAAAGTAATCCATCTGGTTGCATCATCAACAAACAACACATAATATCTAGATCCATTTATGCTATAGTCCCTTGAAGGACCCCACACATCTGTATGAACCAATTCAAGCATATTTGAATACTTGTACCCTGATTTATTGTATGAACTCTTGTGTGCTTTACCTAATTAACAAGCTTCACACTTGTACACCATGTGTTGCCCTTCAACTTTTGGCAAACCAAGCACCACATCATTCCTTGATATTTCCTTTATAGCTCTCTCATTGAAATTACCTAATCTTTTATGCCATAGGTCTAACTCAGACATCTTTTGACTTCCATAAGTAAATAGAGCATGTCCCACATTACCTTGGACTTTGAGAGTAAACAACCTTCCTTCCTTTTTACCTGCAATTATGTTTCTATATCCTTGATTAGGATATTGCACATAGACACCATCATTTGTAAATCTGACTTCATATCCTTTCTCCACAATTTGCCCTACACTTATCAGATTTCTAGGAATAGTAGGAACATAAAGTACCTTGCTCAAGAGTGTACTTCCACTCTTTGTCTTCACTGATCCAATGCTCTCCACTTTATGCTTGGTGTTGTCACCTGTTTGAACTGTATGTCCATTCACCTTTGCTTCCATATCAGTCATCAAGGATATATTGCCACTCAGATGATTGCTACATGCTAAGTCAATATAAAACACTCTTTGATCTTCTCCTATTGATTCATGAGTTGCATTCAAGATAAGAGTCATGTCATCCTTCTGATCTGATGCATAATTATAATAATTGTTGTTGTAGGATTGAGATTGAAAAGTTCTTCCACCTCCTCTAGCATATGATGTCCTACCACCTCTTCCTCTGAAGTTGCCTCTTTGGTTTCTGCCTCCTCTACCTCTTTGATTAAAACTCTGATTATTACTTCCACCATTTTGATTGTTATACCAACAATCATTTGCCAAATGATTGGTTCTGTCACAAATCCAACAAGCTTTAGAATTATCTTTGTTCTTACCTCTTCTTCCTTTACCTCTGAAGTTCATCTTTCCTTTTGTAAAGTTAGCTTGACTTGAAGATCCTTCATCATCAGTTGATTGCTTCCCTTTGCCATTCTTTTTCTTATCCTTGGAGTACATGGCTTGACTTGCACTCCTATCATTGTCTCCTTTAATGTCCTACTCAAAAGTTAGCATGTGTCCTAGCAATTGATTAAGATCAGGAGTAAAGTGATCTAGTGACAATTCTATGGACAATATGAAGGGCTTCCACTTCTCATCTCCTCTCAGACCTATAAGTATTTGCCTTACCAACTTATCCTCTTCAATGTCTTCATCTACTATTCCCAAGCTATCTGCAATATCTTTCATCCTTGCCACATAATCAGAAATTGATTGTGAACTCTTCTTCTTAAAGGTTGTAAATTCTGCCCATAATGAAGACTTCCTTGACTTGGTTGTATTTTGGAAATGCTCTTCCAAAGCATTCCACACATCTGTTGCACTTTCCAATCCTCTGATGTGAGGTAGAAGATAATTATTTACAGCCATGTAAATGATGCTCCTAGCTTGAGCATCCTTTCTCATCCAGGTCTTCAAATCTGCAAGCTCTTCCCTAGTTGGAATACTAGGATCTGCAAATTCAGGCTTTTCTTCTTCTCTTGTAATGAATTCCATAAAATCTTTGCTCATGAGGTGTGCCTCCATCCTCATGGACCAAGTTGGATAGTTCTCCCTATCTAGCTTATCAATCTGCAAGCTTTCTCCCATCTTTGATTTTCTTGTGTCTGCAGTTACTTAGATTTATGGTAATATAATGTACCTTTGATATGAAGCTTTAATCTTTCTTGATCCTTCAAACTCGTACTTTGTACTTCTGCAAGTTATCTGCATGAATTTGTCCTTATCTACCTTCAATTAGAAGGAACTTCAATACTTGCAGCAGTCGGAACTTCCAATGCCTTTACTTCACTTGTATTGCACCTTCAGCTCTGATACCATTGTTGGAGACCTTTTAAGCTCCAAAATTTTCGATTTATCTTGACTTAAGAACCCCTCTATATCAAGAATAAATCAAACTTTACACAAAATTCAAATTATCTTTCACATATATCAAGAAATACTTCTCTGTAAGA
>CM035411.1:185083383-185105883 GCA_020310875.1 Ceratopteris richardii
GACCGAGAGAAATTGACATTATTATATGCATTTGAATGTTTTATGGAATGTAGTAATATGGAAAGAAGCCTGAAGGTTGAGAATGCTAAGCTAAGGATTATTTGGAAGAGGGGTTCTTTTTTTCGCATCTGAGGGTGGCAAAGAGGAAGGCATGGGCACGGAAGCTTGTTCAAGCATGAGTGGGAGAGAACTGATGCATTGCCGTAATTGATCCCTTTTGCACTTAATACGATGGCACGAAGCACTCCCAATAGCAATCACACTTGCATCGTGGATTAAATTTAAGGAGGGTGTTGTAGGGATGTCATCTGTCTGGGCAGGTGGAAAGGGAATATCAGAATGATAAGGAGCATGTGGAATAGATGGGTTGTGGCCAACAATAGGGGGAGCTAGAAAAGATGAAGGAATTGGAGGCCGAGGGGAAGGACAGACAGAGTCAGGATGAGGTATGGGCTGGAAAGATACTACTCGGTGAGAAATGACTTGGGAAGGAGATTTCAAATTATTCAGAGGTGTGCTGAGGCTAGGATTGGAGGCGTGTGGAGGAATGGAAGGAAGATCATTGGTGATGCAGATAGGTGTGGAGGCGGAGGCTGAGTCAAGCGCGATGTGAGGGGATGGAGTGAGGCTTGAAGTGGAGGGATAACAGATGGCGCTAGTATGGGCTCGAACGTGCCTTTGGTGAATGTTAGGTGCTTGAAGTAAAGCAGGTGTGACTGACGTAGGAATGCTACTAGCGGGTTGTGATGGTAAATGATATATCCAAGCTAGGAACGAAGCGGAGGAAATAGAGAAGGATTTAGAGCCCCGAGTCAGAGCCTCTTGAAGGTGACGTGACCTTAATTGTAAGGATCCATAGATGAGGGCAGCATTAGGGTATGGACGGCTATTGAGGAAGCAAAAAAGAGGATCAACAATTCTAATGTTGGACCATGGGATGGACGAAGATGGGCTTCACAGTAGAAAGAAAAAGATGAACGAATTATGGATAGACACCATCGGCATGGAAAATCAGGCGTTGTAGTCAAAACATTCGCGACAAACATCAATAGTGGCATTGTGGGATAAACCAGAATATAAAAAAGGGGGATTGCAAAAATTGATGAGCGAGGACCCTAGAACCTCCGCAATAATGGGAATGGAAAGATGATGAGAGCGAACATGAGGAAATAGATGAAGAGCTTCGTAAACATTGTTATTATTGGTAGGGTCATTCAAAAGAACATTTGCTCATCCCCACAGACCTGCACGCTGAAGATTTTCTTCAGAAAACAGGCGAATCAGTTGGATAGAGGGTAAGGATAAATGAATGTGAATCTTAAGTCTCAAATCAGCAAGAATAAATATGCGGACGTAATCAGCTGAAGGGCAATTAGGTTGAGAATGTGGAGAATTGGAGGGAATTGAAGCGATGGAAGGAGAGTTTTCTCGGGGGAAGGAAGGCGGACTATATAACGCAGTTGAATCGGATGGTATTGAGTAAGTGGGAATATTAAGAAAAGGGGGATCAAGATTGGAAAGTTGAAGAATACTGCTATCTCGATTATGAGTTGAGGGAGATGGTTGATGCATTGCATTGGTGGTCAACATGGGCTGAATCAAGTTGTGTGGGTTGGTGGTCAATATGGTCTGAAGCAGGTTGTGTGTACTCAGGAGGGTGATAATGCGGTTGGGTTGTATGCAGTGCTGAAGGGGTAAGGTCAGAATGGTCCTCTGTTGCTAGAGACTCGTCCATGACTATAGCAAGAATTCAAATGATTGTTGATGAGTTCAAAATCAGATGAGTGAACATTTAATGAACTTTTTCTTAAAGTTGAATAGTGGTTGAAAGGAGGGTGTTGAGATGGTTGGAGGGATCCTAACAGGAGGGATTTGAAGGGGGCGGTGGGGAAAGATGGAAGTGACGGATGGTGGGCGTTGCAGGTGTAGGGATGCGAGGTGGAAGGAGGTGGTTTGTGTGGTGTGAGAAAGCTGGGGATTGGTGGAGGATGGTGTTGTTAGTGGGGGGGGGCGTGGGTGGGTGGGGATGGTATGGTGGAAGTTGTGGGGAGTATGGGCAAGGTTACCGCAGAGAGGGTGTGGGGATTCGATTAAGAAGAGGGAAGGGTGGAGAAGGTGGGCAGGGAAAGGTGGGATTGGTCGTTGGTACTGCGGTGAGGGAGGGGAGAGCGTGGAGGAGGGGGAAAAAGTGGAGATGGAGGGAAGGGTGGGGTGGAGAAGTCGGTGGAGGCGTGGTGAGGATGGGGAGGTGAGGGAGAGGCGTCAGAGGAAATGCGGAAGGAGGGGATGACGGTGGTGGAGAGGTGGGGGTAGTCGATGGGTGAAATTGGACTAGGAGGCGGGGCTGGTTTGGATGCGGGAGGGGAGAGGAGTGGTTGGAGGTGGAGGCAGAAGAGGCGAGGTGATGAGGGTGAGGGTGGCATTGCGGGGAGGAAGAAGGATCCGGTGGAGGTGGGAGGGTGAAGGTTCGGGGAGGGAGGGGATTTTGTGGAGGCGGGAGGGGAGAAGAGGGTGTGGAGGAGGAGGCGACAACAGAGCTGTTGGGGGAGGGAGAGATTGGAGGATGTAGGGAAGGTGAGGATGGTGTGGATGTGGAAGGGAAGGGGAGGGGTTGGAGGTGGAGGCGACAGCGGATATGTGGGGGAGGGAGATTAGTGGATGCATGATGGGAGAGGAGGGGTTGGAGGTGGAGGCGGGGAGGAAGAGGCTGGGAGGAAGAGGCGGGGGAGGAGGGTGAATTTGGCACTAGGGGGAGGGAGGGGAGTACAGTGTATGCAGGAGGGGATAGGTGGTGATGGAGGGAGAGGAGGGGTGGTCGGTGGCGCTATGGTGAGGGGGGAAGTAGATGGTGGAGGTAGGAGGGGATAGGTGGGGGTGGTGGGAGAGGAGGTGAGGATGAAGTGCTACAGGGAGGGGGAGATGACCATGTATGTGGGAGGGGATAGGTGGTGATGGAGGGAGAGGAGGGGTGGTCCGTGGCGCTGTGGTGAGGGGGGAAGTAGATGGTGGAGGCAGGAGGGGATAGTTGGGGGTGGTGGGAGAGGAGCGGAGGATGAGGCACTGCAGGGAGGGAGGGGAGTACCTTGTATGTAGGAGGGGATAGGTGGTGATGGAGGGAGAGGAGGGGTGGTCCGTGGTGCTGTGGTGAGGGGGGAAGTAGATGGTGGAGGCGGGAGGGGATAGGTGGGGGTGGTGGGAGAGGAGGGGAGGATGAGACGCTACGGGGAGGGGGAGATGACTATGTATGCGGAAGGGGATAGGTGGTGATGGAGGGAGAGGAGGGGTGGCCGGTGGCACTGTGGTGAGGGGGGAAGTAGATGGTGGAGGCACTTAGGTGTCTATCAGATTGAAGAAGCTTGGGATAAGGTAGGGTAAGAAATGTATAGGCTAAGAATGGTTGGGTTAAGTATTGAAATAAAGAAAAGTTGGATGGAAAATGAGTTCTTTGGGAAAGAATAAGCTAAGTTTCTTCTTCTTCATGTTAACCTGTGAGCACACAAAAAACATTAGGATAACAACATACATTTAGCAATCAACCTAATTAGTTAAACATACACACACAGATAAATAGATACAAAATCATATATACTTATAATAAAACATATTTAAGACATAAATATTCACATGCACACACACAAAAATACTTGAATATATATACTTATAGTAAATTAAATACATTAAGTCATAAATATTCACATGCACACACATACTTAAATAAATACATATACAGACACACATATAAATAAATAAACATAAACATTATTAAATTATCTTTATTTCATATATATATTTTAATATATAAGTGATAAATAATATTTAAAATAACTATTAAAATAAAATATATAAATACATTAAAAAGAAATAAGATGTGAAATATAAAATATCAATAACAATAAAAAAAGAAAAACAAAAAAATAATCTCATTCTCTCTCTCACACACTCTCTCTCTCTTTCTCTCTCTCTCTCTACTTCTCTCTCTCTTCTGCACGCTCTCTCTCTTCTCTCTCTCTACTGCACGCTCTCTCTCTCTTCTCTCTCTCTCTACTTCTCTCTCTCTTCTGCACGCTCTCTCTCTTCTCTCTCTCTACTGCACGCTCTTTCTCTCTCTCTCTCTCTGCTGCGCGCGCAGCAGAGCTGCGCCGCCGGCAGAGAAAGGGAGGGAGAGAGAGGGGGGAAAAAAAATATTTTTAGATAAAAAAGGGAGAGGCAAGAAGAAGGGAAAAAGAAGAGGGGAAAGAAAGAAAAATCAGAAAATAAATCTCTGCACTTCCTAAGAAAATTTGCTTTTCATAAATTGAAGGACAAGAGAGATGGCCTTCTCTCTCCTCCTGTCAGAGGACTGACATAAAGCTAAGTACAAATATGACTATAGTCTAGAAAAGAATTAAGTACCTGAAAAAAAACACATGAACTTGTGAGCACGTACTCCCTCTTTAAATAGATGTGAGTAGCCCACCATAGCCTACAATTCTCTTTAGATAACTCAACCAATTACCTAAATTGACTCCACATCACTCCAACAACACTCAACAAGAAAAAAGGCGTGGGATTTTCCTTTATGTGAATTTCCCCAATTTCATCCAACTATTTAAATATTCTATGGACCATATACTTTAGAATTTAAAAAACCTTTCACTTCTCCTTTTTTATTTAATTGAATACTAAACTTTTAGAATTAATACTATAACTTAGACTAAAATTTAATTTAACCCATTTTAATTATTACCTTAGGCTTAGTGGAAATAAATAAATAATATATTACTCTAGTATTTTACTAAGGTTCCATAAGATATAACTAACCTATTTAATAATTTAATTATAGACTACAACCCACTTATTTATTCATTTAACCTTAGGTTTACCCTATAGCTAACTTTAAACCTCATCAATTAATTCCAATTAACCCATAAACCTATTTTCTAACCTTCCATAACCCACTAGGATGAATAATTAACCCATAATTAACCTTAAAACTTAACTAGAACCCTATAATTCATGTTCAAAACCTATATGTAACCCTTAAATATCCTTACATTTACTTTCAAAACATAAATATACCCTTAACTAACCCTTGAATTTTTATCTATAACCTTAAATACTATTAAGAAAACATTTGGATAAATACTTCCCTTCTTGTTATTGATCAACAATTTCTTTTCTTGCAAAATTAAAGTCAAACATTAGTCAAAATTTCATAATTTAACCAAACTTATATCAATCAATTAATATTTTAATTTTTGAAATATTTTAAGAGTAACAAATTCTTTCCGACATCCGCCCCCACCAAACCTGCACATCGTCCTCGATGGGCCAACTTGCAGATTAAGGGAAGCGGCATTTTCAATGATTATCCTGAAATTAAATCATAGAAAAGCATCAATTCTTTTTATAAACATATTTTAAATTATCAAATTTTTAATCTTTTCAACATGCACATGAAGTTTATTTCAATTACATCTGGCAATGAAAACATATTAAAGTATAAAGGTAAACTAGTAACCTGTTCAGTCAACAAACATTAATTTACATTTCATCCATTTATAAACTATGTAAAGATTTATAAAACAGAATTCATTTTCATTCATTCAAAGGCAGGTTTCGTCATATATATGCATTCACATATGAACAATCAAGCATGCCAAAGAAATCTACTAAATCTACTTGGACAGACAGCCGCCTTGTATGCCCAATTTTAATCACTAGATGTGTTTTTTTTACAACTAGTTTTCTTCATATAAATATGATGTAAACTTCATGTCAATAATAAATGTAAATACCTTTTTGGGGTGGAAGAAGGTATAACTTCCATGTCAAAATTTTTTTTTTTCGCTACTTTTTTGTTTTAAAGGGGAAAGGCTTAACCCCTTAATCCGAGCTAAGGATCTAGCTGCATGGACAAGAAAGATCTAGGTTTTCACAGACATGTATCATGCAACAATATGCTCCTACATATATACAACTACTTTCGTTATCTAAATGAACTACAAATCCTTCTATTTTTAACAAATCTCACTTAATCTATAAATGTAGAAATATAAATTATGTCTATTTTCCTAATATGGTTAAAATAGAGTCCTTTATAAATTAATATTCTTCATTCCAGATTTTACCAATTAGTTTTATATGAATGCAAATAAAATACGTAGAACAAAATTTTTAAGAAAAAGAAAAATACGACCTAAAATCAATTTTATCTTCAATCTGCTTCATCTTCAACTTGCTCATCTTTATGCATCTTAATTTGTTCTTCAAAGACCTGTTAAAACTCAACCAACAACAGCTAGACACGCAAAATTAATAAATTTCATATTCAAATCTTCTCTTGGTTTTCCTGCAAAAGAAACCCACACTAAAGAAATTCATTCATACATAATTAATCATGCTCATCATCAAACATTACTTCATACATTTCATCATCTCTTTGTTTAAATAATTTAATTCTTTTGCCAGCAATTAAGTTTTTAAGAGGCGTGCCATCTAATTCGCGTAAGGCATACGTTCCATTATCATAGGTTTTGACTACCACATAAGGTCCAAACCAACGTCTTTTAAGTTTCCTACGGGCATCATACTGAGAATCAAACGTACTATCATACAGTAAAACCCAATCATTAACATAAATCGGCTTTGACCTTAACCTATGTGATTTATCAAAATACTTCTTGTTTTTCAATCGAGAATCTTTTAGTTTAACTATAGCCTCTTCTAAACGTTCATTCCCTTGCTCTAGTTGCTGGATTCGCAGAGCTAATAAATCTTCTGTTGACAAATTATCTTTCCATGGTAAAGTAGTCCAAGTAAGAATTTGCGTATGCACAGGGAAAATTGGTTTCTGGCAATACATCAACTCTGCCGGCATATACCCCGTCGTTCTAGTGCAGGTCATTCTATCGGCCCACAACGCAAATGGCAGATAAGTTGGCCAATTCTTAATTTCTCCATTACAAGCTTTGGAAATTGCTTTAATAATAGGAGAATGCCCTTGCTCAATCTTCCCATTAGCTTCAGGGTTGTAAGCAGTAGTAAGGGCTAAGCGAATTCCATGCCTAGCAAAGAATTCTCTAGCCTCCTGCGCATCTAACTCTCCCCTATCAGCCACTACCTTTTCTACATAACCAAATCGTGAAATGACATCCTCAAGAAGAAATTTGCATACATTCAAGGTTGTCTTAGATCTTAAAGCTCGGCCTTCTACATGATTCGTAAGATCTTCACGTGCTAAGACTATATATCTCATCTTATTGATACCTTTGGGCATGGTAACTAAGTCTACAACCCATTTATAATGGATGCATGGTGGATAGGTAGGATGCAACGGATCCCTATGTTTGACTGAGGAATGAATCTGACATACGTCACATGAAGTAACATAATTGTTAACAGTAACATAAATCCCTGGCCACCAGTATCCTTCTCTAATTTTTTCATACGTAGCTACAAAACCTTTATGTCCTGCCCATAAAGTATCATGCATACTCTTCATGACTTGTAACTGAAGATCCTTAGTACCTAGTACTCGTTGTGGCAATCTAATTTTTCCCCTCGCATGTCTCCAAATGAAACCATCTTTCAGAAAAAAGTTGTAAGCTCTTTTCCTAATATTCCGAAATCTATTTGAAGACCATGAAGGAGCCCGAACCAAAGTACTTAAATACTTTCCAATATCCTGCCACTCTCCTTCGTATTCTTCAATATTAAATTGTTCATATGCATATGCTTTAGAATCATAATTAATGGCATTTATTTCTAATTCTGTTTCTTCCTCATTATCAAATCTAGCTCGAGAAAGCATATCAGCCACAGGATTAGATTTACCTGCAATATGTATCAAAACAGGATTTATAAACTTGATGTATGAAATCCATCTAAGCATGGCAATGTCGGGTGATGAACAGTTTGTAATCATTCCAATCAGAGGTAGACAATCTGTCTCAACTATTACATTTGCACCTATAAAATATTCTTTATCGGATTTTAATGCCGTGACTAAACCCCATAGTTCTCGTTTAATTTGCGGATAATTTCTTTGCGTATCGTGTAAAATCTTTGCTCCAAATCTCACAGCATACCTATTGCCCTCTTCATCGTCCTGACCAATAACCCATCCTATTCCTATAGGGCTCGTATCAACAGTTAAAATGATAGGCTTTTGATCAGTATAATCTACTCGCTTTAAAATAGGAGCTTCAAGAAGTAATTTCTTTAACTTTTTCATAGCTTTTGAGTGTTCTTCAGTCCAAAGAAACTTTCGATTCTTCCTTAGTAAAGCATAAAGACAGTTTGCAACATGTGCATAGTGTGGGATCCAGATGGCATAAAACACACAAGCACCAAGGAATCGTCTTACCTCACTAATATTACTACAGGTTTCAGAAATCTTGTTTATAGCGTCGACTTTAGGTGGATATGGCCTCCGACCGTAATGTCCACATAAATGCCCAACTATAAGTACCTCATTGACACCAAAAACAGATTTCTCAATGGAGAATGTGAGACCAACCTCTTCAAATCTCTAGAAAATCCTTTCACAGTCAGAAATATGATCTACTACAAACTTCCTGCAGCCAGAGGAATCTAAAGTTTCATCTTTCGCATTCTCAATACATCCTTTAATAGGAATGTCATCAATAAATGGCATGGCTATATTAGGAATGAAGTCATGTAATACTGAATTCATGGCGTTCATCATATGCGCTACTGAATTAGTAGCTCCTTGCGGCAAAGTGCACATGCGAACTAAGCCTAAAGGAGTTTTCATGGTCGTAATGTCTCTACTTTCAATAGCAAGCTGAAATTGATCGTAGCCAGAATACAAGTCTCCCATTGAGTAAATGGCATGACCAGCAAAGGCTTCAGCGAATTCTCCTACAATGGGCCCAGTACCTACATTCCTAATAGTAACCTTGTTAACAGGTTGTAAATCTTGAATGAACCGTAACTTGCCATTTTTCTTTGGAACAGTAAACCACCTATTTGAGTAGGGTGCAGACGATGGCTCTAAAATTCGCATGTGAATCTTTTCCTTAAGAAGCCGCATTAACTCTGGTAAATGGGCTTTCGGAACAGGTATGGGTCAAAGATTCCATGGAATGTGAGGCACTGTAAAGATGATCATTGGTGGTACAATTTTTGGGTCTGCACAACCTATCTCATGGGAATATAAAGAAAATGCCTTTCCATGCTTTCTAATCACTCTTTGAAATAGTTCACGTTCCTCGGGTAACAAAAAATTTTCATCATTTCCTATCTTGATTAGCTTTAAAGTTTCTTCTGTGAAGGTATGACCTATATTTGTGCGCTCTCTTAAATAAGGATCATTGGTAACTTTCCTAAACTTCTCTTCACTCTCTCGTGGTAATGATTGAGCAATCGGTTTAATTTTTTTATCAACGGTTTTGTATTTTGTATTTACTTTTGCTTCCTTTTCATTACTCATGACAAATTTAATAATCAAATCATATTCTTCAATAGAATTTAAAAGTACAAATCTAAAATTTTCTTTTTCATGCAAAATATTTTGAAGTTCTTCAATCAATGAGTTTGAAGATAAAGTTTCAATTACAGTTTCAATGTGTTCATCAGATGAAATGAATCCTTTCTCTTTATAAAATTTTTCATAATGTTTTATAAGTGTTTTAGGAATTTGTTTATAATGACTGAATTGCAAATATGATGAAGGGAAATACAAAGAAAAACTATCTAAAGTATCTACAGATGGGTGCGAGACATCAAACCAAGAACCACTGTTGTCTCGCTCAACAGTGGCATCTAGGCAAAATTTTGATCATAATAAGTTCCAAACTCACGAAGAGGCATATGATCTTCACGTATCTTTTCATGAGAACGGATGGGCGTCGTCCTAATTTGCTCCCTATTTCATACATGGTTTGGGCTGACTATCATAACTTGGAGCGATTGTAGATCATCTTTAGATCTAATTCTTGCGTATGCTGAGCCGTCATCTATTACTTTAGTCTCCATTCTGGCTTCACATATAAATGGTTGACCTAAGATAATTTCATAAGAGCAGTTGTCCTGAATGAAAAAGTGGAATGTCTCAGAGATTCCACCTATCATTAGAGGTATGTTGGCACATGCTCCTAGGAGTGATCCACAACCATTGTCCGCGGTTCGCATTATCCAGCCGTGATTTTTATCAATAGGCCATTTAAAATTATCATATAATCCTTTCGAAATCACATTGATTTCAGACCCAGAGTCAATTAGGGCTAAAGCAGAATATGATCTCTTCTAATCTCCTAAGTTAACTTTAATCTCCGGTGTGCCTCTTGCCCAAAAACTTTTTCTAAAATCACTCTCTGATTTTTTTGTTTCGTCATCTGGTACAATCGGCCCTAAGAAATTTTTGTTCACATTACAGGTATTATCTTCTTCATCTTCTGAGTCTAAAGAAAGAGACTCATGAATCAAGTGAGTTACATTGGCAACATCTTGCATCTCTACCTCTTGGGACAGAGGGAATCTCTTCCTTTTAATTAGTTTAATAAAATTTTCCTTAAATTCAATTTTTGCTATTGAGAAGATTTGTTCTAAAGTCATTGTCACTGCACTTTTTAATAAGATGTCATACAATATTTCTTTTGAATCAACTTTTTGTTCAAGTTCAGAAATAAGAATAGCTTTCGATACTCGTTTTGGTTTTTTTTCTGGTTTCTCTTCAGGTTTTGTTTCTGTTCTAGGAATTTGCTCTACTTTGTCTGATGTTTGAATTGGCTCACTAAACACAGGTTGTTTACCCTCCCTAATTTCTTTTCTTCGCTCCTCATTTGTTTTAGAACTTTTGCCTTGTTCAAACTGAACTTTCTTAGGCTTCGGCTCATCTCTCATCTTACTTCTAGTCATTCGTCTACCTGAATCATTTGTATCTTGCTCATCATCCCTCTTTCTTTTCTCTTCAACATTCACAATATGCGAATATATCGAGAATTGATCGACAGGAGAGTTCCACGCAGTTTTCTGCATAATATCATCTCTCGCTTTTATCAAAGCTTCAATTGAGTAGTTCCTCGTTTCCCTTGTTTGTTCAGAATCAGAGTCACTATCAACATATTCTAGTTTAACAGCAGAAGCAGATTTCGAAGACTCAGAAAGGTTTTCATACAGCTTCTGCATCCCTCCCTTTCCCCAATTGGCAGCTAAGGGTAAATGTGTTCTATAGTCGCACAATCGCTTGTCAATATCAATTACAAGTCTTTTCTCTTTCGCATCTTTCAATGCTTCACATGTGTAAGTCAAATGATCTGTGGCATCGCACCAGATACATCTCCTCACATTGGCATTTCTCCTTTCATTAAAATTTCTTTGGTTAAATGCTTGAGGAATCGGTTGAGGAATTGGTTGGGGTACAACTGGAGGATTAGGAGGTATAAAAGGTGGATTAGGAGGTACTAATGGATGATTCGGAGCTACTAATGGTGGATTTGGAGCATTTACTGGTTGAGGATAAATAGTCGGATGAGCTTGCATTGCAGGTTTATCTTGTAGGTTTAAAGCATACACCACATTCTGCAAAGCCGCTACCTCTTTAGACATATTCTCGTGCATATGCATCATATTGTCCAACTTGTTAAACAAAATCTCAAATTGTAACTCGGTTGGTACTCTAGATGTGGATGTTGTAGGCTCAACTTTTGAATCTATATGTGTATCCCTAGTTGCCTGAATCGGAGGAAAATTGGAAGATGGTTGAGACATCGATTCATAAAGGAGTGTTTTACGTTGGATCATGTGAGCAACCGCTTCAACTACAGTTTTCACTACACCCCAGTCATCTGTAAGCCCATATTTCTTTCCCGGTTCTTCAAGCCTACGCTCAACCTCTACCCTTATATCTGGAGTCAAGATTTTAAGGAAATATAAAATGATATCTGGGGTAAGGGCAACTCTATCCTGTTCAGGTAATTGAGAGAATCTTTTCATAAATTCACTATGGAGTTGAGTTAACGAAATGTAAGGCTTAGGTGAACTAATCCATTTCATAAATCCTTCTCGACTATGTTGACTGTAGTCTTCTAAGTAGAATTCCTTATGCAGCTCTTTTCTAAACTCATCCCATTCCTTATTGTCATGTATATCCATAATAGCTTTTACAGTACCTATGGCCAGACGTCCAAGATAGGATTTCCACTTTGTTTCAGGTAAACCGTGTAACTTAGCTAATTCCTCAAACGTGTCTAAATAATTTGTAACATTCATACCAGTAAATTTCCCTTTATCCTTTAATAACGTTTCAACTACCTTTTGTCCTTGCGTCTCATGCATCATAATTTGAAATAGCTCGTCCATTTTTGAAGTTTGTTTTGACCTAGCTTGAACAATTCTAACTATATCTTGAACTTCTTTTGTTACTCTTTCCTTATGTTCAGCTACTAATTCTGAAATTCCGTTAGAGTCCAGTTTGATAAGTTTTTACTATGCAAAAATGTTGCAAGTAAAGCTATGATTAACGCTTAACCTATGTTTAACAACCAATTGCCTTTAAACTATACTAGCAATTTAACCTTAAATAAACTTTTTCACCCAAGAATGTAAGGGTAAAGAAATTATACCAACTGCTCGAAGATGAGGCTCAAAAATAGTGCTTTCTGTGAAATTCAATACATTTATTGATTTGAATCAAAACCTAAATATATAGTTTGCTAAAATGGGTGCAAACGTTTTGTGCTTCAATTGTTGATGAAAGCGGTGGCGTGACGAGGTTCTCCTACTTGCCAATCTTCGTGGAGGCGCTCAGGTCACCAGACCAGCCCTCGACACCAAGAAGATTGCAAGCTCACGTAAATGCCACAGCTTCCAAGGATGAAGACGCAGCTGCACTGATGTAAAATCGTATAAATGTATATGCAATGCAAAATTTAAAATTTATACCTGAGCTGCAAGGCCGTTTTTTTTCACGTCGGGTTCAAAGTGTGGGCGCGATTTCTGACGACTGGCGGATCAATTCAGTCGCCTCGCTAACGGCGCACGCAGGGTGACTATGCGGAACAGGTACAAGTATAACTTCTCCTAAGGTCCGTAAGGTGAAGCGTTCCTATAAAGTTCAACTGCATCAAAATAAGAAGGTAGGATAATCTTTTCACTAACTATTTGATCTTTTATAGTTTCGTTTGTTTCTTCTTGGATAGTTTCTACGTTTCTATCTACAGTTGGAGGAAAATTTTCTTCACTAACACTAGGAGGAACAGTAGAAAGGAAAGTTATAGTTGTTCTAAGATCGTGCAAAAATTCTTCTACTATTACTTCTTTTATTGCTTCTTTATCTTCTATTGGTTTTGGAAACAACAATTCAAAAGTTGATGAAGGTAGAAAGGTGTTACTAGAAGAATTTTCTTTAGACATAAAAGATGATACTAAATTAATAACCAAAGTCCTATACAACCTCAAGGATGATGTTTAAAAATGACAGTCTAAAAGATAGCCTATACAAGCTAATAAACGTTGCAAACTAAGGACAATCTCTGCTTTTCAAACTTCAGGTCACATGTGTATCTCCAGTTTGCCAATAGCTTCAGTTCACCAAGAGGCTGCAATTCTTCATAAATCAAATCTGAAAAAAAACACATTACAGAATTTAGTATATCTTTTATATAAAAAAATAACACTCATCTAGCATTTTCTTTTTGAATAACATTAAAGTAATTATCTTTCTAAAAACACATATATAATAAGTACATTCTTTTATTAAAATATATACTTTACAATTAAAAATTCATTTACATAATTATTTAATATACATTAACATACTTTGCTCACTCATAATCATACATTTAAATAACATACATACATGCATAAATATTCATACATAAATATACATGCACATGCATAAACATACATTAATACACATATGCATACTAAACATATACATGCATACATACCTTATACTAACACACATGCTTAATCATTTACTAACACACACATGCTTGAACATACTTGCATATACATAAACATGCACACATTAATACACATATGCATACTATACATATACATGCATACATATACTAACACATACTAACATATACATATATGAACATACACTAACATGTACATGCATGGACATACATGCAATTCGCATATCAACTTAAATACATACTTTTATTAGCATGCATTAACTTAGATGCAAAATTTTCTAACATCTAATATGCACTAACATGCTTCTAATAACTTAACATATACTAACTTACACTAACAATTAAGATATACTAACATGCATTAACAACTAATCATAGGATCATGCATTAATATGCACTAAACTTACATAGGTTCATGCTCTAACACTAACATGGGTTCATGCACATGGGTTCAAGTCCTAAACTAACATGGGTTCAAATCCTAAACTAACATGAGTTCAAATCCTAAACTAACACGCACTAACTTGATACTTGGGAAAAATAACTTAGGTGTCTATCAGATTGAAGAAGCTTGGGATAAGGTAGGGTAAGAAATGTATAGGCTAAGAATGGTTGGGTTAAGTATTGAAATAAAGAAAAGTTGGATGGAAAATGAGTTCTTTGGGAAAGAATAAGCTAAGTTTCTTCTTCTTCATGTTAACCTGTGAGCACACAAAAAACATTAGGATAACAACATACATTTAGCAATCAACCTAATTAGTTAAACATACACACACAGATAAATAGATACAAAATCATATATACTTATAATAAAACATATTTAAGACATAAATATTCACATGCACACACACAAAAATACTTGAATATATATACTTATAGTAAATTAAATACATTAAGTCATAAATATTCACATGCACACACATACTTAAATTAATACATATACAGACACACATATAAATAAATAAACATAAACATTATTAAATTATCTTTATTTCATATATATATTTTAATATATAAGTGATAAATAATATTTAAAATAACTATTAAAATAAAATATATAAATACATTAAAAAGAAATAAGATGTGAAATATAAAATATCAATAACAATAAAAAAAGAAAAACAAAAAAATAATCTCATTCTCTCTCTCACACTCTCTCTCTCTCTCTTTCTCTCTCTCTCTCTACTTCTCTCTCTCTTCTGCACGCTCTCTCTCTTCTCTCTCTCTACTGCACGCTCTCTCTCTTCTCTCTCTCTCTCTCTCTACTTCTCTCTCTCTTATGCACGCTCTCTCTCTTCTCTCTCTCTACTGCACGCTCTTTCTCTCTCTCTCTCTCTGCTGCGCGCGCAGCAGAGCTGCGCCGCCGGCAGAGAAAGGGAGGGAGAGAGAGGGGGGAAAAAAAAAATATTTTTAGATAAAAAAGGGAGAGGCAAGAAGAAGGGAAAAAGAAGAGGGGAAAGAAAGAAAAATCAGAAAATAAATCTCTGCACTTCCTAAGAAAATTTGCTTTTCATAAATTGAAGGACAAGAGAGATGGCCTTCTCTCTCCTCCTGTCAGAGGACTGACATAAAGCTAAGTACAAATATGACTATAGTCTAGAGAAGAATTAAGTACCTGAAAAAAAACACATGAACTTGTGAGCACGTACTCCCTCTTTAAATAGATGTGAGTAGCCCACCATAGCCTACAATTCTCTTTAGATAACTCAACCAATTACCTAAATTGACTCCACATCACTCCAACAACACTCAACAAGAAAAAAGGCGTGGGATTTTCCTTTATGTGAATCTCCCCAATTTCATCCAACTATTTAAATATTCTATGGACCATATACTTTAGAATTTAAAAAACCTTTCACTTCTCCTTTTTTATTTAATTGAATACTAAACTTTTAGAATAAATACTATAACTTAGACTAAAATTTAATTTAACCCATTTTAATTATTACCTTAGGCTTAGTGGAAATAAATAAATAATATATTACTCTAGTATTTTACTAAGGTTCCATAAGATATAACTAACCTATTTAATAATTTAATTATAGACTACAACCCACTTATTTATTCATTTAACCTTAGGTTTACCCTATAGCTAACTTTAAACCTCATCAATTAATTCCAATTAACCCATAAACCTATTTTCTAACCTTCCATAACCCACTAGGATGAATAATTAACCCATAATTAACCTTAAAACTTAACTAGAACCCTATAATTCATGTTCAAAACCTATATGTAACCCTTAAATATCCTTACATTTACTTTCAAAACATAAATATACCCTTAACTAACCCTTGAATTTTTATCTATAACCTTAAATACTATTAAGAAAACATTTGGATAAATACTTCCCTTCTTGTTATTGATCAACAATTTCTTTTCCTGCAAAATTAAAGTCAAACATTAGTCAAAATTTCATAATTTAACCAAACTTATATCAATCAATTAATATTTTAATTTTTGAAATATTTTAAGAGTAACAAATTCTTTCCGACAGCGGGGGAGGAGGGGATCCATGAGGGAAGGAGGGGGAGGATAGGAGGGTCGTGGCGGAGGTGGAGGCGGGTAGGAAGAGGCAGGGATGGCAGAGAGGATGAGGATGTGGGAGGGGAGAGGAGGGGTTGGAGGTGGACGCGGGGAGGAAGAGGCGGGGCAATTGTGGAGGGGGGTTGAGGGTACGGAAGGGGGAGGAAGGCGGTGGAGAGGTGGGGGTAGAGGGGAAGGAGGCGGTGGAGAGGTGGGGTAGAGGTTAATGTGGGGGGGAAGATGGAGGAAGGGGGAGAGGTGGTGACGCATGGAAGAGGGAGATTGTTGGGAGGCGAAGTAGGGGAGGTAGAGTAGGTCTGATGCACAAGAGATGGTCCTCGGATCAGGGTCCTCCGCCTGAGCAGGTTTGCAAAATCTCCAAAACGATCAACGGTCTCCTTGAGCTTGGACTCCAATTTATAGCTAAGGGAACTCAAGTTAAAGTGAGGTGATTGCGAATCAACAGTAAAGGGTGGTTTAGGTGATAAAGCATGTGTAAAAGAGAGGGCTTGCACAGATTACTTTTCATCCACAAGAGAGTGAACTAAAGGAAAGGGAAAAATCCAAAGTCCCATCTAGAACTAGAGAGCCATAGAAAAAAAAACAACACAAAAATAATGCTTGAGAAATTATCTATAAGGCAAAAAGAACATTTATTGAAACAAAAGAAAAATGAAGATTATGCTAACTCAACTTTAGAACAACGGCTGATGGAAACGAAATAAAGATTAGGCTAATGTTATGTAAAAGCAAATTGCCTATTCAACCTGGGGAACTAGGTGATTCCTTATCTTCATTGGTATTGATGATAGGCCTTGAGCCTTGAGATATTGACCAGCGGCAGGGCCTCTCCCCTCAGCATCTCTAACTACACAGCACCCCAATTCAACATCTTTTTAATGCAAAAAGGTCCTTCCCAATGTGGGATCCATTTCCCTTTAGCTTGGGTAGACATCTATGGTATATGTAAAAGAACTAAGTCACCTGGCCTCAAAGTTTTAAGCCACAAGTTTTTGTCATGAGTTTCCTTTCTCTTGAATTGAATGTGTTCTAATTGTTTGGAGGCTAGAATCCAGGATTCTTCCAATTTGTGCAATGTTGTGAGTCTATCTGAGACTTTTGAGTTGCTTTTTGTCTGAACCCCTTCAGTTCTGATCGAGCCATGTATAAACTCAAATGGTTCTATGGGGGCAATTCCATAAACCAGTTGAAATGGAGAAAATCCTGTTTCTTTATAGGCTAATCTGTATGCCCACAATGTACCAAGATAAGCTTTACCTCAAGTAGTAGGTTGTAGCATACATTCCTTCTGCAGCATGGTAACCAATACCTTATTTATGGACTCAGCTTGGCCATTCGCCCTAGGATAATAAGAACATGAAGTCCTATGAATTATCTTATACTTGTTAAAGATTTTGTGTAAGATATTATTCATGAAGTGTGTTCCTTGATCTGTGCAAATCTCTAGAGGACACCCAAATCTGCAAAAAATATTGCTGAATAAAAAATCAGCCACTGTTTGTGTTGTGCAATTTTTAGTTGAGGCAATTGCTTCAACCCACTTTGTAGCATAATCTATTGCGATTAGTAAATATTTATATCCATGTGGGAAAGAGGGAGGATATATGGGTCCTACAAAATCCAATCCCCATTTCTCAAATGGTTGCCAATTTGTAGCTCTTAACCCTATCATTTGAGTCCCTGAAAAGGGTGGGCCACCATAATCTTGCATCTAGAATTCTTTGGCCCATGATATGACCTGGAACATGCCCACCACCTGGAGCTTCATGTGCCCTTGTTAGGATATCCCATGTCTCCTCCTTTTCTATGCACTTCCTCAACAACCATCTTTCCTATGCCTGTATAGTTTACCTCAAATAATTGTAAATGGCCTTCTGTTGATGAGTAGTCTCTTCTTTTGCACTCAGCTTTCCTTCTCTGGGTACATTCTAGTTGTAATAAAATGCTTGATGTCCTCATACCAACCCTGATCTTGTACAGTAAACAAATTGGCATTTGGAAAATCATCATTTACCCCAATTGCTTGATCCCTTATGTTAATCGGGGATAAGTGGTCCACCATGACATTTTCTTTACCTGGTCTATGGACTACAGAAAACTCAAATTCTTGGAACAACAATAACCACCTCCATATTTGACTAGTTGCTTGTGGTTTGTTGAGCAAGTATTTTAGTGGTTGGTGATCCGTTATAATAACAAATTTCACTCCCAGTAAGTAATGGCAAAATTTTTGGACAGCAAAAACCATGGCTAAGGCTTCCCTTTCTGTGGTGCTATAATTCCTTTCAGCCTTGGTCAAAATTCTACTGGCATATTGAATTGGTCTGTCCACCTTAAATTCTTCACTAGGTTGGGTCAAAACTGCCCCCACTACATAGGCACTTGAATCTACATGTATATGAAAGATTTTTTACCACTCAAGTGTGATCAAAATGGGAGCAGATACTAACCTTGACCTTAATGTTTGATATGCTATTTCCTCTTCTTCTTCCCATTTAAAAGGTACTTCTTTGCTTGTAAGCCTAGCCAGTGGTCTGGCTATATCTGCATACATCTTAATAAATCTTCGGTGGTACCCCGTATGGCCTAAAAAACTTTGAATCTCTTTTGGAGATTTAAGTCTAGCTAACTTTAATATAGCTACAATTTTATCTGGATCAGGTGCCATACCTTTGGAAGATACCACATGTCCCAGGAGAGTACCTTCCGTCACCAAAAAATGGCATTTGTTTGGGTTCAGTTTCAACTTTGTTTCTCTGCACCTCTTAAAAACTTGTTGTAATTGAATTAGATGCTTCCCTAAACAATCCAATGGAGTCTCTGCAAGAGCACCTAGAAAGGATGAAAAGTCATCCATGAAGATTCTGAGAGACTCTAGTAGCAATGGTCCAAAAATGAGATTAACTATTGGGTTGAAGGTAGCTGGAGCATTTCTCAATCCAAATGGCATCTTTAAATATACATAAGTTCCCCAAGGGGTAATGAATGCAGTCTTCTCTCGATCCCCCGGGTGGATGGATATTTGGTTATATCCACTGAATCCATCCATGAGGCTATAAAGAGTATGCCCAACTACTTCTTCTATGACTTGTTCAGCAAATGGCATTGGAAATCCATCTGGAATTGTGACCTTGTTCAATGCTCTAAAGTCCACACATATTCTGATCTTGTTACTATTTTTCTTTGGGACAATTACCATAGGAGATAGCCACTCTGAATGCTCTACAGGAATGATGATTCTTGCATCTTCCATTTTCTGAAATTTCCAAATAAACGGCTTCAGCATATTTAGGATTCAACCTATAAATCTTACCTCTCACTGGTTTTGCTCCTTCAATGAGGGGGATTCTGTGCTCTCCATAACTAGGTGGTACTCCTTCTAAGTCTTTATAGTGCCAAGCAAAAACATCTTTGAGTGACTTCATGAAAGATGTTACCTTTTTTAGCACTTCCGGATGATTCCCTATCCATGTGGCTAGTAAAATGGGACGCGGCTGATCCTCATTTCCCAAATGAACTTCCTGCACTGGATGCCTATTTACAATGCTATCTAGTCCTTTCATTGCCGCCTCCTTAGTTACATTGTCCCACATAGTTGTTGTATCATAAGCAGGATCATCATGGATGTCTAGTTGTACTTCTTCCTCTTGAATCCATCCTGGAGGGATCTCATGAAGGGGTAATGAATCCTCCTCTATGCCCTTTGTCTTACCTTTTAACTCTGAACCTTCCAGGCTCAAATCCACAGAGTTAGCTTCCTCTAAATGGTTGTATAAAGGAGATTTCTTTCCCCTTCTGTGGTCTTTTACTGGCTCCCCCAACCCAGCTATTTTCCTCTTTTTCTTCATATGCTTCCTCTCTTCCTGAGTTTGGAAAAATCCCATAGCAGGTAGGTGTGTCTCCCATATGAAGCCAAGCCAACATGTTCTCTTCTTCATATAAATTGGTTTCTTCAAATAGATTTGCTTCTGGTGTATCCAACAATTCACCTTCCATACAAATACCAATTGCTTGCATCATGCTGGTATTTCTCTGATTGTCTGGTCCTTCTTCTAAGATTATCTGCTGCAACTCTTTTCCCTCTTGCTTTACCCACATTGTGTCCTTGCCCCAGTCATGCAGCACATTGGCATGCCTTAACCAAGGTCTCCCAATTAACAGGGGAAAACTTCCTTCTACCTGTGGCAACCTTAAAACAACAAAATCCAAGTTAAAAATGGTACCTTGTATCGTGACTGGGACTCCAGGGACCACTCCCATAGGTCTTACTATGCTTTGTTCTGCCAGTGTTACAGTAAAATTTGCAGGCCTTGAAGGTTGTAGGCCAATCTTCTTCATGGTATGTTTAGGCATCAAGTTAATGAGAGAACCACCATCCACAATAACTCCTTGAAATTCATGACATTTGATATAGACTGTGAGCCAAGTGCTCTTGTAATCTGTGAGGGGTGCTTCCCTTATAATTTTACCTTTATGTGTGACAACAGCCTGGGCCACTAAACTTGTTGTGGAAGCCTCATCAATTATTTGCAAAAGATCTGACCTGAATTTCCCATCCATCTTTATTAAATAAAAAATACTAACCTCCTTTCTCAAGGACTTGAGTAGTCGTGAAGCTTCTGATTCCTTAAGATTATGAGATCCAACGGACTTATCAAACTCCTCATGAGCCCTGTTGAATGCATGCCCAATGGCATCACTGGTACATATGAGAACTCCTTTTTGCCTTGTGTCTGCGCATGTGGTGGCCTTATCTTCATATGTCTCTTTATCTTGGTGCAAGCCATTAATTCTTGATTCCTGGCCCATATCTACTTGAGCCTTTGCTTTGGTCCTTGTCTGTACCATAAAAGTTTCAATTTCTTCCAACTGCACCACCCTGGTAGATGGAGATGGAACATTGGCTTGATCTATTGTTTCTTCTTTACATACAAAAATCATTTGAATGTGGGGCCCAGATGAAGATGCTTGATTCTTAGGACAACAATTAGTATAGTGGTCTCTGGCCTCTGGGCGGTTTCTACATGGAGGGGCATTTTCTGGTAGAGTGCACCTACTTTGATAGTGCCCACATTCTCCACATCTGAAACAAATAATGGGCCTCCTAGGCCCATTTCCAAAATTATTCCTCTATCTAGGGTTATAATTATTACCTTGATTGGGTGCAGCCGCCATCACATTTGCTGGTGGTAGGGGTCCTCTTGGTGTCCAATATGTTGTTGCAGACACTCCTCTTGATTGGCATTCTTGGGCCTCATGACCAGTTTTCCTACAGAGTTGGCAAGTCACATTTAACAGAGGACATTCACTTACTATATGACCTTGCTTGCTGCACATTGTACAACAAATTCCATTCTTGATACCAGCCCCCTTGAGTTCTTGTAAATCATGTCGCAGCTGAGCCAATTCCTCTGCTTGGGCTTCTTCCTCCTTTTGGAGCTTTAGTGCCTCTATCTCCCTCCTCAACTGACTAACAGCATTCTCCTCCTCCTTGAGGGGCTTATTCCTTCTTAAGCCCTCCAGCTCTTTTCTTAACTGGATCACTGAATCCTCCATTTCTATAGAATAGGGTAGTTGAGAAGAAGTTGCTCCATATTGTTGTCTTATCGTGTAGCTATGTTGATGAACTCCTCTATAGAAGGTGTGGGCAACACTTATTCCTTGATTTTGCATTACGTGGTCACTAGAAGTGGCTTAGCTAACTATTTCTTAACAAAAAAATCATGCGGAGGATCTGGCAACTTAGCCATTAGTGCTTTGGCCCTAGTTACAAACTCTCGAAATTTCTCACCTGGACCCAATCTCAAGTTTTCTAATTCCTCTATGATGATCTTTGCAATATTTCCATGCTGGAATTGATTTTTGAATGCATCTTTCATTAGTCCAAAGTTGTAAAATGGTTCTCAGCAAATTGGCTGAACCATTTATCTGCTAATCCTTCTAATGTGGCAGGGAAGAGTATCAAAAAAGCATCCTCCCTGCCCATTAAGCCTCTAGTTTTTCATAGTGCCAAAAGCCTTCTAATATGCTCATCCGGATCTTCTTGAGCTAGGCCTTTGAAAGAAGAAAACTTTATATTTAATCT
>CM035411.1:185113383-185123383 GCA_020310875.1 Ceratopteris richardii
TTTGAGAAGTCGATTTAGACACCTATGACTTTAAACCTTTGGTTCTCTCAATCAAGAACCTGTTTCTACAAATGCTTTTAGCCACAAGTAGCTTACCTTCCAACTTAAAGATTAAGTACTTGCTTGCTCAAGAATTTAAACTGTGGAAGGAGAATTCATCAAAACATTTGTATTGAATTTTGCACCTTCTGTAACTTCACTTCTTCTCATTCACATATGCAAATGTTGTTGAGAGAGGATGGTTGGATGCACTCAGAGGTTGAGTAGGTGCTGCTAAACCAGAGACTGCTTCGAAGACAAATTCTTGAAAATGGCTGAACCAAACTTCTTCAAACTTTGTAGTCTTGTAGAATGCTTTGAGTTGGTTCCAACAAGCTTTGAATCACTTGATTTGGTTGAGAAATCACCAAGATATGACCTGTTGAAGTTGACAGACTTGGAGGTAGACAACTCAGAGAACACAGAAGTAATGAATGTAACTCTTTCTATTAATTCACATGAATGTACAATCTCATTGGCATTATAAGCATAGCCTAATGAGTTGGAGAGGTGAGGTCTAAGATGTAGTACACTCACACACTCAGATACAAAAGAAATGAACTCGAGAGATGACTCACAACCCGCGAGTTTTGTCTTGAGTTTTATATGTGTAGGAAGTAAGTTTGAATTTCAAATTCAAATCTAAGGCTCCCTATATCACTCATCTAAACGTGGGGAGATATTCTCTCCACTTATACATTCTAATTTCCACGAATCCAATCAAGTAGGTGTGATTATTTACATGCCAAGTCATTTAGACTTTTACAAGGGGTAAAGAAGTAGGAACTTATAAGCATAAGTTCACATGGTCCTTTCTTCAAGTGAATTAAGCTTCCAAGGTTTCAAAACCAAGTTTCCAAGGTTCCAAGCCAAGTGTGACGGCTTTAATTACACCAACAGCTCCCCCTCAAGCCAAACACTTTGGTTTAAGTCTTCATCTTCAATTTTCAACTACATCCTGCAATCCAATCATGGATTTGAATCTGCATAACTTGTTTCCATCCAAAGCTTTAGTGAGTAAATCTGCACATTGCATGTTAGTAGACACATAAGTCAATTGAATGTCTTTGCTAAGTAACTTTTCTCTCACATAGTGGTAATGAACCTCTATGTGTTTTGTCCTAGCATGATATATTGGATTAGCTGCAAGGTGAAGAGAACTTGTGTTGTCACCAAAGATAATTGGTGGCCTTGTCTATAGACCTAACTCTGTATACAAAAGTTTCAACCAGATAGCTTCTTGAGTGGCATTGGCTAGCCCTCTATACTCTGCTTCAGTAGATGACAAAGCTGCTGTAGGTTGTTTCTTGGCTGACCAAGAAATAGGTTTATCACCTGCAAAACATATGTATCCTGATGTGCTTCTCCTATCATCCTTGCATCCTGCCCAATTTGCATCTGAATATAATTTAATATCAATATCTGATGTACAAGGAAAGTACAAACCATGGTTCTGAGTTCCCTTTAGATACTTCAAGATCTTCTTTGCTGCCTCTAGGTGAGGTACCCTTGGTTTGTGCATGAATTGGCTTAGCACACTAACTCCATATGCTATGTCAATTCTAGTCAAGGTAGCATAATTCAAACTACCTACCATACTTTGATATCCTGTAATGTCTTGGACTTCATCACCTTCATGACCACTAAGTTTTAGGTTGACTTCCATAGGAGTACTTGAGACTTTAGCTTCCTGCAAATTAAACTTCTTCAACATGTCTTGAATATACTTCTTCTGAGTGATGAAGATACCTGAATTTGTATAAATCAATTCAAGACCTAAGAAGTATTTTAATAATCCAAGATCATTGATCTTGAATTCCTTCATCATCTTTCCTTTGATGTGTCTAATCCCACTGACATCATTACCTGTAATGATGATGTCATCAACATAAACACACAAGTATATTACCTCTGTACTATTCCTTTTTATGAAGAGAGAAGTGTCTGCTTTACTCATCACAAATCCTTGGTCTTGGAGATATGTTGTCAACCTGTAATTCCATGCTCTAGGTGCCTCCTTCAATCCATATAGAGCCTTCTTCAATTTACAAACATAATTTACCTTCTTGGGATCTTCATAGCCAGGTGGTTGTGACATGTAGACTTCTTCAGATATCCATCCACTCAAGAATGCATTCTTGACATCTAATTGGTACATGTTCCAATTCTTGGATGCAGCTACACTCACCAAAATTCTGATTGTTGGCATCTTAGCCACAGGAGAGAATGTCTCCTCATAATCAATGCCTTGGGTTTGTGCAAAACCCTTGGCTACCAACCTAGCTTTGTACGTGTTAATTGTTCCATCAGAGTTCCTCTTTAGCTTGTAGATCCATCTGGATCCTATCACCTTCATAGAGTCCTTCTTGGGTACTAAGTCCCATGTGTCACTCTCTTTGAGAGCCTCTATTTCTTCATCCATAGCTCCTTTCCATTCTGGTTTGGTAATTGCTTCTTCATATGTACCTGGTTCTTCATTCAACAAATCCTTTGCAAGATATACAGAATGCTTAGTTACAAGAGAAGTGTCATACCCATATCTGATAGGCTTCTTACTTTCTCTCTGAGATCTCCTCATTGCTTGAGTTGAGGATTCTGGTATATCCTCTAGCTTCTTCATTTTCATCTTTCCTTTGGACTTCCATGCCTTGAATTCCTCAAGGTTAATTGTGTCATCATCATCTGAACTTGAGTCTTCTTTCTGGATTGGTTCCTCCTTGGTGAGCTTTGGGAAGTCTTCTTCTATGTCATAAGGTAGACTAACCTTCCTGCATTCATTTTCATACCATGAGTCATTCTCATCAAAGATGACATCTCTGCTTACCTTGAAACCTTTGTTTGAGGGGTTGTAGAATCTGTACCCTTTCTGGTTCAATTCATAACCAATGAAGATACATTTTTCAGCTTTAGGGTCTAGCTTTCCCCTTACCTATGAGGGAATATGCACATATGCAATATAGCCAAAGATTTTGCAATGATCCAATGATGGTCTCTTACCATGCCAAGCTTCATATGGTGTCATTCCATCAAGTGTCTTTGATGGCAACCTGTTAATGAGATAGGTGGCAGTAGATACACTCTCTGCCCAAAGATAATTTGGCAACTTCTTTTCATTAAGCATAGACCTAGCTGTTTCTACAATGAGTCTATTCCTTCTTTCAGCTACCCCATTTTGTTTAGGTGAGTACCTTGTAGTTATCTCCCTCTTGATGCCTCTTTCCTGCAAGAAGTCTTCAAATTCATTGGAGAAGTATTCACCTCCCCCATCTGACCTTAGTTTTTTCAAGTTTCTACCTGTTTGATTTTCAACTAGTGCAAGATATCTTTTGAAACAATTAAACACTTCATCTTTATGCTTCATAAAGTATAACACAGTCCATCTGCTATAATCATCAATGAAGGACACATAGTACCTTGATCCTGAAATGGATGGTTCCTTGCTAGGTCCCCAAACATCTGTATGCACCAATTCCAGATAGTCTTCATGCATAAAACCTTTCTTTGAATAGGGTAATCTGTGTGACTTACCAAATTGACAAGCTCCACACTTGTATATCATGTGTTGCTTGGATACATTAGGTATCCCAAGCACGCATTGATCCCTGCACATTTGCTTCAAAGTCCTTTCACCAATATGACCTAACCTTTTGTGCCATATTTCTAATTCTGAAAGTGTTTGATCCTTGTAATTGTATAAAGCAATGTTCTTTGTGTCCTCTAGCTCAAAAGTAAATAATCTACCTGATTTCTCTCCCTTGGCTATCCTTTTGAATCCATGTCTTGGGTCCTCCACATATGCTCCATGTTGATTGAACCTGACCTGTAAACCTTTCTCCACAATCTGACCAACACTCATTAGGTTCTTGGTAATGGTTGGTACATAAAGTACCCTGCTCAATAGGTTTTGGTTACCATCACAAGTTTTCACATTTCCAATATTTATAACAGAATGTTTAGAATCATCACCTGTTTGTACCTGATGTTTGCCTTTGGGTTCTTCCAAATCAGAGAGTAGTGCCACATTACCAGCTACATGGTTAGAACACCCTGAATCAATATAAAATAAATGATCATCATTTCTACCTGCCTTGGAAGTCATATTCATGATCAATAGAGAGTCATCTTGCTCCTCTGTGTAGTTGTTGTAATCCCTTCTATTTCTAAATCCACCTTGGTAGTTACTATTGTGGTTTTGGTTGTAATTGTTGTTGTACTGATTGTTGTATCCATTGTAGCCTTGGTGTTGGTTGAACCTCCCTCTACCTTGAGAGTATCCACCTCTTTGATGGCCTCTTCCTCTCTGATTCTTATAGTTTCTGTAGCACTCATCTGTGGTATGGTTAGACAATCCACAAATGTTGCATGGTGATGAGTTGTAGGGTCTCCCCCTACCTTGCTTACCTCCTCTGCCTCTTCCTCTTGAAGATCTACCTCTCCCTGCATAGTTTGCTTGGGAGGTAGAGCCTTCTTCATCAACCTTCTTACTTTTACTTTTATCTTTAACCTTCTTATCAGTGTATAAAGCAGAGGGGTTGTTACCTTTTGATTGCTCTCCATTCTTTGTAAGCTTTGCTTCATGTGTGAAGAGTTGTCCAATCAGAGTTGTTAGATCAGGAGCATGTATGTCCATGTATAGGTCCATTGCTGTGGTAAAGCTCTCCCATTTGTCATCAGCTTTTAGTCCATTGATTACCTGCCTTACTATTTGTTCCTCTTCAATCTCTTCTCCAATACTTGCAAGCTGGTCTGCAATGTCTTTGACCCTAGTGACAAAGTCTGAAACTGATTGCTTTGATTGCTTCCTAAGAGTAGTAAACTCAATCCATAGTTGATTCTTTCTGGCCCTTGTACTTGATGAAAAATATGTTGACAAGGTTTCCCAAGTCTCTTGGGAAGTCTTGCAATTCCTTATGTGAGGTAAAAGGAAATCAAATATAGAGTTAAGAAGATATGACCTTGCCAATGCATCTTTTGCACACCATGTGTTGAGCCTTTCTTGTTCATCCTTGGTGGGTAGTCCTCTTGCCTTGAATGAGGGCAATTCCTCATCTCCTGAGATGAATCCAAATAAGCTTCTTCCTTGTAGATAGGTCTTCATCCTTAGAGACCAAGCTTGGTAATTGTTCTTGTCCAATTTGTCAATGAATGAAGGAAAACCATCTCCCATGTTACCTTGTTTGCTCTGATACCACTGTTGAGAGAGGATGGTTGGATGCACTCAAAGGTTGAGTAGGTGCTGCTAAACCAGAGACTGCTTCGAAGAAGAATTCTCGAAAATGGCTGAACCAAACTTCTTCAAACTTTGTAATCTTGTAGAATGCTTTGAGCTGGTTCCAACAAGCTTTGAATCACTTGATTTGGTTGAGAAATCACCAAGATATGGCGTGTTGAAGTTGACAGACTTGGAGGTAGACAACTCAGAGAACACAGAAGTAATGAATGTAACTCTTTCTATTAATTCACATGAATGTACAATCTCATTGGCATTATAAGCATAGCCTAATGAGTTGGAGAGGTGAGGTCTAAGATGTAGTACACTCACACACTCAGATACAAAAGAAATGAACTCGGGAGATGACTCACAACCCGCGAGTTTTGTCTTGGGTTTTATATGTGTAGGAAGTAAGTTTGAATTTCAAATTCAAATCGAAGGCTCCCTATAATCACTCATCTAAAAGTGGGGAGATATTCTCTCCACTTATACATTCTAATTTCCACGAATCGAATCAAGTAGGTGTGATTATTTACATGCCAAGTCATTTAGACTTTTACAAGGGGTAAAGAAGTAGGAACTTATAAGCATAAGTCCACATGGTCCTTTCTTCAAGTGAATTAAGCTTCCAAGGTTTCAAAACCAAGTTTCCAAGGATCGAAGCCAAGTGTGATGGCTTGAATTACACCAACAAATGTTCCTACACTTAATTCTCTGAGCGTGATCACAATTGGAAGCTAAAAATTTGTGCACAGGTCAGTCACCTATAGACTTAGAGTTGTACAAAAGCATTTCACAAAAGATCTAACATAGAAGGAGAAAACTCATAAATATCGGGCGCAACATTTTCTTGATTTCTGAGAAAAATTACAACTGAGTGATGAGAGATTCTTAACTCACTTCTAAGATGTCTAATGACACATACAACTACTGATTACTCTATTCTCATGCTCTCTCATACTTGCCCCGACATTTTCATAGTATATATATACAAAAAATTTACAACCTTATGACTTCTTAAAGATATAAGTGAACTATCTGTACATATGTGTACACATCTTCCTCTTCTGAATGTATTCTTCTTCCATGCTTCACAACTTGAATCTTTGCTTCAAACCTTGACTTCAACTCTTCATCAAAACATCAATTGTTGATTGTCCTGCACCAACAGCTCCCCCTCAATCATCAATTGAGATTTTCTCTATCTTCTTTATGCCTGCCATGTCTTTGAATCTCTGTAGCTTTGGTCCATCCAAGCTTTTGGTAAGCATATCAGCTATCTGATCTTTTGTTGAAGTATGTATGACTTCAATCTCTTTATCCATCACCTTCTCTCTCAAAAAGTGATACTGAATCTCAATGTGTTTAGTTCTTGCATGAAACACAGGATTAGCAGCTAAATACAATGAACTCATGTTATCTCCATAAATGATAGGTGTACTCTGTATGGTGTCAAAACTCTTCATGAGAGTCTTAAGCCATATCACTTCCTTTGCAGCTTCAACCATACCTTTGTTCTCAGCTTCTGTAGATGATAAAGCAACTGTGTGTTGCTTCTTTGAACACCAAGAAATTAACTTATCTCCCACATAACACAAGTATCCATATGTTGATCTTCTATCATCAGGATTACCTGCCCAATCTGCATCACTATATATTTTGATGTTTGTATCTGATGTAAAACCATAATACAAACCCTCTTTGAGTGTACCCTTAATGTATCTCAACACTCTTTGACCTGTAATCCAATGTTCTTTCCTAGGACAATGCATGAATTGAGACAAAACTCCAACTGCATATGATAAGTCAGGCCTAGTTAATGTAGCATAGATAAGACTACCAACCAAACTCTGATATGGCTTCATATCCTTGAATTCTTCTCCACCATATCTGCTCAATTTGTGATTCATCTCCATTGAAGTAGGTGCTACCCTGCAATCATTCATTTTAAACTTGATTAACAAGTTTCTCAAATACCTTTCTTGAGTCACATACACTCCATGTTGAGTGTATGAAATCTCCATGCCCAAGAAATATGACAAGTCTCCCAAGTCACTGATTTTGAACTCTTTTTCCATTCGCTTCTTTAGGCTTTGAATGCCTTTCTCATCTGTACCTGTAAGAATTATATCATCAACATATATGCACATTTAAATGAACCCATCATCACTTGCTTTAACAAGCAAGCTACTATCTGCCTTAGATACTTGAAATCCAAGTTCTTTCAAGAACTTCACAAGTCTATAATTCCATGCCCTTGGGGCCTGCTTCAAACCATACAAAGCTCTCTTGAGCTTACATACATGATCTCGATACCTTCCATCTCTGAATCCTTGAGGTTGCTCCATGAAGACATCATCTGAAATGTAACCATTTAAAAAAGCATTCTTCACATCTAATTGACATAATTTCCAACCTTTACATGCAGCAATGGCTATGAGTGTCCTGATGGTTGTCATCTTTGCCACAAGACTATAGGTCTCATCATAATCAATACCATATGTTTGAGCAAACCCTTTCACAACAAGTCTAGCTTTATACCTAGACACACTTCCATCTGCAAACCTCTTAGTCTTGTAGACCCATTTGCATCCAATGATCTTCTGACTATTTGGTTTAGGAACCAAATCCCATGTTTGATTCTCCATTAATGCATCATATTCTTCCTGGATAGCTTTCTCCCAATTTTCCTTACCTTTTGCCTCTTCATATGTGGAAGGGTCTTTATCTGCCTTTACCATGTAAGCATAATCTTTGGTAGCCAAAAAAGAAGTGTCATAGCTATACCTTGTAGGTTGCCACTTGTGTCTTGATGACCTTCTGAGTTCTCCACTCCTTGAGGTTTCTGGTTCTTCACACTCAGGATCAAATGTTGGCATTTCTTCAACTTCAACCTGCACTTCATTATTCTCCTCTTCATCAAATATCTGAACCTTTGATTTACCTTTCTTTTGACTCACAACTTCTTCATCACCTGAATTAATATTAATGGTACCTGCATACCAAGTACCTTGCTCATCAAATGTAACATCTTTTGATACAAGAAATTGTTTTGTGGATGGACTCCACAACCTATATCCCATCTGCTTATCATCATAACCAATGAATACATATTTTTCAGCTTTATGTTCTAACTTGTGTCTTAATTGTGATGGCACATATGCATATGCCAAACATCCAAATATTTTGCAATGATCCAAGGTAGGTTTCTTACCCCACCATGCCTCATATGGTGTCATACCCTGCAAAGCTTTACATGGTAGCCTATTGACCAAATAAGTAGCTGTATTCACAGCCTCAACCCACAAATAATTTGGGCAATTTTTCTCCTTCATCATTGACCTTGCAAACTCAACAAGAGTTCTATTTCTTCTCTTTGCTACACCATTTTGTTGAGGAGAGTACCTACAAGTAATTTCCCTTTTTATACCTGCATTCCACAAGTAATCACTCAACTCATTAGAGAAATACTCTCCCCCTCCATCTGACCTTAGTCTCGTCAATTTATGGCCTGTAAATCTTTCTGCATACACATGATAATGTTTGAATGTATTGAATACTTCTGACTTATCCTTGATCACATAGATAGTGATCCATCTGGTAGCATCATCAACATAAATCACATAGTACCTTGAACCATTGATACTGAAATCCTTTGATGGTCCCCACACATCTGTGTGTACCAACTCAAGCTTCTCTGAATACATGAAACCATGCTTGGAGTAAGATTGCTTCTGAGCCTTACCTAATTGACATGCCTCACATCTATATGTCATATGTTGACCTGCAACATTAGGCAATCCAAGCACTAAACCATTGTTAATCATATCTTTGATACCTCTTTCATTGAAGTGTCCAAGCCTCTTGTGCCAAAGATCTAACTCAGAGATCTTATGTCCTCCATAAGTGAACAAGGCATGACCAACATTGCCTTGAATCTTCAATGTGAACAATCTTCCTTCTTTCTTCCCTGAAACAATTTGTTTATACCCATTGCTAGGGTCTTCCACAAACACTCCTTCATTAGTGAATCTAACTTCATAACCTTTTTCAACAATTTGTCCTACACATCAGATTCTTAGGAATTGTAGGAACATACAAGACCTTACTCAAGAGAGTACTTCCATCCTTGGCCTTCACTAATCCAATTGACTTCACATTGTGCTTTGTATTGTCACCTGTTTGAACAACATGATTAGATACCTTATTTTCCAAATCAGTCATCAATGCTATGTTACCACTCAAGTGATTGCTACATCCTGAGTCAATGTAGAAGACTCTTTGGTCTTCACTTTGCCTTTCACAGGTTGAATTCATTATCAATGTTGAATCCTCCTTCTGATCTGAAGCATAATTGTAGTAGGTATTGTTGTATTGTTGACTTTGGAATCCTCTACCTGCATTTCTTCCAAAGTAACCGCTACTACCTCTTCCTCTGAAGTTACCTCTTTGATTTCTGCCACCTCTTCCTCTTGAATTAAAGTTTTGATTATATCCACCATTACTCTGAGTATTCTGCCAACAATCATTAGCTAAGTGATTTGTCTTACCACAAATCTAGCAAGCTTTGACTCCATCTTTATTACTCCTGCCTCTTCCTCTACCTTTTCCACCTCCTCTTCCTCTTAGGAAGTTGGCTTGACTAGTTGTGCCTTCATCTTCATTTGCTTGTTGCTTCCCTTTAATATTTCTCTTCTTATCCTTTGAGTACATTGCATGACCTGTACTCTTGTCACCTTTACCTTTGAC
>CM035411.1:185128383-185130883 GCA_020310875.1 Ceratopteris richardii
ATTAGGAGCTGTTGATGAAGACATTGAGGAGGATAAATTGGTAAGGCAAATCCTTACAGGTTTGAAAGGTGATGACAAATGGAAGCCATTCATTTTGTCTACAGAATTATCACTTGATCATTTCACTCCTGATTTAAATCAGTTGCTAGGTCATATGCTAACATTTGAGCAGGATGTTAAAGGAGATGGTGACAAAAGTACAGGTCATGCAATGTACTCAAAGGACAAGAAGAAAGCTAACAAAGGAAAGCAACAAGCAAATGAAGAAGAAGGCACAACTAGTCAAGCCAACTTCCTAAGAGGAAGAGGAGGTGGCAAAGGTAGAGGAAGAGGCAGGAGTAACAAAGATGGATCCAAAGCTTGCTGGATTTGTGGTAAGACAAATCATTTAGCTAATGATTGTTGGCATAACACTCAGAATAATGGTGGATACAATCAGAACTATAATTCAAGAGGAAGAGGTGGCAGAAATCAAAGAGGTAATTTTAGAGGTAGAGGTAGTAGGGGTTACTTTGGAAGAAATGTAGGTAGAGGATTCCAAAGTCAACAATATAACAATACCTACTACAATTATGCTTCAGATCAGAAGGAGGATTCAACATTAATAATGAATGCAACTTGTGAAAGGCAGAGTGAAGATCAAAGAGTCTTCTACATTGACTCAGGGTGTAGCAATCACCTGAGTGGTAACATAGCATTGATGACTGATTTGGAGAATAAGGTATCTAATCATGTTGTTCAAACAGGTGACAATACAAAGCACAATGTGAAGTCAATTGGATCAGTGAAGGCCAAGGATGGTAGCACCTTATTGAGGAAGACCCTAGCAATGGGTATAAACAAATTGTTTCAGGGAAGAAAGAAGGAAGATTGTTCACATTGAAAATTCAAGGTAATGTTGGTCATGCCTTGTTCACTTATGAAGGACATAAGATCTCTGAGTTAGATCTTTGGCACAAGAGGCTTGGACATTTCAATGAGAGAGGTATCAAAGATATGATTAATAATGGTTCAGTGCTTGGATTGCCTAATGTTGCAGGTCAACATATGACATACAGATGTGAGGCATGTCAATTAGGTAAGGCTCATAAGCAACCCTATTCTAAGCATGGGTTTATGCATTCAGAGAAACTTGAGTTGGTACACACAGACGTGTGGGGACCATCAAAGGATTTCAGTATCAATGGTTCAAGGTATTATGTGATTTATGTTGATGATGCTACCAGATTGATCACTATTTATGTGATCAAAGATAAGTCAGAGGTGTTCAATACATTCAAACATTATCATGTGTATGCAGAGAGAATCACAGGTCACAAATTAAAGAGACTAAGGTCAGATGGAGGGGGAGAGTATTTCTCTAATGAGTTCAGTGATTATTTGTGGAATGCCTGTATAAAAAGGGAGGTTACTTGTAGGTACTCTCCTCAACAAAATGGTGTAGCAGAGAGGAGAAATAGGACTCTTGTTGAGTTTGCAAGGTCCATGTTGAAGGAGAAAAATTGCCCAAATTATTTGTGGGCTGAGGCTGTAAACACAGCTACTTATTTGGTCAATAGGCTACCTTGTAAAGCTTTGCAGGGTATGACACCATATGAGGCATGGTGGGGTAAGAGACCTACACTAGACCATTGCAAAGTATTTGGATGTTTGGCATATGCATATGTGCCATCACAATTGAGGCATAAATTGGAACCTAAAGCTGAAAAACATGTGTTTATTGGTTATGATGATAAGCAGATGGGATATAGGTTGTGGAGTCCATCCACAAAACAATTCATTGTATCTAAGGATTTTACATTTGATGAGCAAGGTACTTGGTATGCAGGTACTATCAATATTAATACAGATGATGAAGAAATTGTGAGTCAAAGGAAAGGTAAGCCAAAGGTACAGATATTTGATGAAGAAAAGAATAATGAAGTGCAGGTTGAAGTTGAAGAGATACCAAGATTTGATCCAGAATGTGATGAACCAGAAACCTCAAGGAGTGGAGAACTCAGGAGGTCTACAAGGCACAAATGGCAACCTACAAGGTATAGCTATGATACTTCTTTTTTGGCTACCAAAGATTATGCTTACATGATAAAAGCAGGTGAAGACCCTTCTACATATGAAGAGGCAAAAGGAAAGCTATGCAGAAAGAATATGATGCATTGATAGAAAATCAGACTTGGGAATTGGTTCCTAAACCAAATAGCCAAAAGATCATTGCATGGAAGTGGGTTTATAAGACAAAGAGATTTGCAGATGGAAGTGTGTCTAGGTACAAAGCTAGACTTGTTGTGAAAGGGTTTTCTCAGACATATGGTATTAATTATGATGAGACTTATAGTCCTGTGGCAAAGATGACAACCATTAGAACACTTATAGCAATTGCTGCATGTAAAGGTTGGAAATTGTGTGAATTAGATGTGAAGAATGCTTTTTTGAATGGTTATATTTCAGATGATGTTTTCATGAAGCAACCTCAAGGATTCAGAGATGGAAGATATCCAGA
>CM035411.1:185140883-185150883 GCA_020310875.1 Ceratopteris richardii
CCAATCATAGCCTTGAATTTGCAAAGCTTTGTACCATCCAATGCTTTGGTTAGAATATCTGCACATTGTTGATGAGTGGACACATATGATATTTGAATCTCTTTGCTTAGAACCTTCTCTCGTACATAGTGATAATGAACTTCAATATGTTTAGTCCTTGCATGAAAAATAGGATTAGCAGCCAAATGAATAGAACTCATATTGTCACCAAAAATAGTTGGAGTTCCAAACTCCAATCCAAGATCTTTGAATAATGTCTTCATCCACATAGCTTCTTGTGTAGCTATAGCAAGACCTCTATATTCAGCTTCAGTAGAAGAGAGAGCAACTGTGGGTTGCTTCTTGGATGACCATGAAATAAGCTTTGAACCTGCAAAGGTAAGATAACCTGAAGTGCTCCTTCTATCTTCCTTGGAGCCAGCCCAATCTGCATCAGAAAATAGCTTCAAACCTAAATCAGATACATAAGGATAGTAAAGTCCTTCATTTATGGTTCCTTTGAGATATTTGAGTATCCTTTTGGCAGCATCCATATGTGGTTTCCTTGGTGTGTGCATAAATTGGCTTAGCACACTCACACTGTAACATATATCTACTCTTGTCAATGTGGCATAGTTGAGACTACCCACTAGACTTTGATATGATGTGATGTCCTCTATGAGTTCACCTTCATGTGAGCTCAATTTGTGATTAACCTCCATTGGAGTACCTGCAATCTTACAATCTTGCATCTTGAATTTTGCCAACATGTCCTTAATGTACTTTCTTTGAGTGAGAAACAAACCATGATCTTTGTAGACAACTTCCAAACCTAGGAAGTAGGTAAGTGAACCCAAATCACTTATCTTGAACTCTTCTCTCATCTGATCTTTGATCTTCTTCATACCATCTGCATCATTTCCTGTCAATATAATATCATCTACATATACACATAGGTAGATGACCTCGGAATTACTCTTTTTAATAAAGAGTGAAGGATCTGCTTTGCTTGGTTGAAAGCCTTTGTCATGCAAGAATGAAACAAGCCTGAAATTCCAAGCTCTTGGATCTTGCTTGAGACCATACAATGCTTTGTTAAGTTTACACACATAATCAGGATAAACTTGATTCTCAAAACCAGGTGGTTGTGCCATATATACCTCTTCTGTTATCCAACCATTCAAAAATGCATTCTTTACATCTAGTTGAAGTATCTTCCAATTCTTGGAAGAGGCAATACTAAGCAAAAACCTAATAGTAGGCATCTTTGCCACAGGAGAGAAAGTCTCCTCATAATCAATTCCCTGAGTTTGTGCAAAGCCTTTTGCCACAAGCCTTGCCTTATACCTGTTAATTGAACCATCAGAATTTTTCTTGAGTTTATAGACCCATCTTGAGCCTATTACCTTCATGGATGAAGTCTTGGGCACCAAATCCCAAGTGTTGTTTTCCTCAAGTGCTTCAATCTCTTCCTTCATTGCATGCTTCCATTCTGTTTTTGCTTTGGCCTCTTCAAATGATGATGGCTCCTCTTGGTTTATGTCCTGTGCTATGTAGATAGAATGTTTAGTTACTAATGAGGTGTCAAACCCATACCTTTCTGGTTTTTTCTTTTCCCTCATAGATCTTCTTAGGCCATGATGTGATGATTCTGCCTCATGTCCAAGTTCCTGCAATTTTGCTTTACCTTTAGACTTCCATGCTTTGATCTTTTCCATCTGACATTCTTCATCATCCTCTGAGGTGTCTTGTTGTTCAATCTTTGATTGTTCTCTACCAAGATTTGGAAAATCTTCTTCAAGATCATATGGTAAATTGACCTTCCTGCATGAATCTTCATACCATGAATTGTTCTCATCAAAAACTACATCTCTGCTTACCAAGAATCCTTTGTTGGTAGGGTTGTATAACCTGTAGCCCTTTTGATTGTTGTCATATCCAATAAATACACACCTTTCTGCTTTTGGATCCATCTTGCCTCTAACCTGTGAAGGAACATGAGCAAAAGCAATACATCCAAAAATTTTACAATGATCTAAACTTGGTCTTCTTCCATTCCAAGCCTCATATGGAGTCATCCCATCAAGGGATTTTGAAGGCAACCTGTTAATCAAGTAAGTGGCTGTAGATACAGCCTCAGCCCATAAGTAATTAGGTAAATGCTTTTCATTTAACATAGACCTTGCAGCTTCAACAATTGTCCTATTCCTCCTTTCTGCCACTCCATTTTGCTCAGGAGTGTACCTTGTAGTTACCTCTCTTTTGATTCCTCTTTCTTGAAGAAAAGAATCAAACTCATGGGAGAAATATTCTCCCCCTCCATCTGACCTTAGCCTTTTTAGTGATTTACCTGTTTGATTCTCCACAAGAGCCAAATATCTTTTGAAACATGAAAAAACTTCATCTTTGTGTTTCATAAAGAATAGGATAGTCCATCTGCTGCAATCATCAATAAAGGAAACATAATACCTTGATCCTGATATTGAAGCTTCCTTGCTAGGTCCCCATACATCTGTATGAACCAACTCCAAGAGATCTCCATGCATATAACCTTTCTTCATGAATGGTAACCTGTGAGACTTTCCAAATTGACATGCACTGCACTTATAAATCATATGTTGTTTTGACAAATTAGGAAGTCCAAGTACACTTTGGTCCCTGCAGATTTGCTTTAATGACCTTTCACCAATATGTGCTAACCTTTTGTGCCATACTTCCAATTCTGTGAGTGTCTGACTACCATAATTAAAGAGAGCAATGTTTCTAGTGTCCTGTAATTCAAATGTGAACAATCTACCTATCTTTTCACCTTTTGCAATTCTTCTGAATCCTTGACTTGGATCTTCAACAAATGCTCCTGCTTTTGTGAACCTGACTTGCAACCCTTTCTCTACTATCTGCCCAACACTTATCAAATTCTTTGTTATGGTAGGGACATAGAGTACCTTACTAAGTAGGTTGATGTTTCCATCAGGTGCTTTGACATTGCCTATTTTCTCCACAGGATGTTTTGTATCATCTCCTGTTTGTACCTCATGCTTATTCCTTGGATCTTCTAAATCTGATAGGAGTGCCACATTTCCTGCCACATGATTTGAACAACCTGAATCTATGTAGAAAACATGCTCATCAGATTTACCTTGTGGCATAGCCATGTTCATGATCAATAATGAATCCTCTTTGTTTGAGTCTTCTGTGTAGTTATTGTAGTCTCTCCTTCCTTTGTAGCCTCCTTGATAGTTTGAATGATTGTAGTTGTTGTAGTTGCCATGGTAGTTGTTGAACCTTCCTCTTGAGTAGCCATAACTTCCTCTATTGTATCCTCTGCCTCTTTGATTCCTGGAATTCCTAAAGCAATTTTCAGTTGTATGATTAGTTAATCCACAAATAGAACATGAGTTGGAGTCTTGGGATCTCCCCCTGCCTTGTCTACCTCCTCTTCCTCTACCTCTGCCATGTCTTCCTCTACCTGCATAGTTAGCTTGATATGTACCTGCTTCATCATCCACTTTCTTTGCCTTTCCTTTGTTATCTTTAGACTTGCTTTTATCCGTGTATAAAGCTGAAGATTGATTACCTTTAGAGCTTTCTCCATTTTTGATAAGCTTTGCCTCTTGAGTAAGTAATTGTCCAATGAGTGTGTTGAAATCAGGTACATGCATGTCCATGTACAAATCCATAGCTGTGGTGAATGCTTCCCACTTGTCATCTGCCTTCAAGCCATTGATGACCTGCCTTACAATTTGCTCTTCATCTATTACCTCTCCAATGCTTCCCAACTGATCTGCTATGTCCTTGAGCTTTGTGACAAAATCAGTCACATTTTGTTTGGGAGCCTTCTTGAGAGTTGTGAAATCCAGCCATAGTTGATGCTTCCTAGCTTTAGTACTTGAAGCAAAGAAAGCTTCAAGTGCATCCCACACTTCCTGAGATGTCTTACAACTTCTAATGTGAGGCAACAAAAAATCTGAGATAGAGTTGAGGAGATAAGACCTTGCAAGTGCATCCTTGGAGCACCATGTGCTCAATCTTTCTTGCTCTTCTTGTGTTGGTTGACTTTTGTTCCTGAAACTTGGCATAACTTCATCTCCAGCCACATAACCATATAAACTTCTACCTTGGAGATAAGCTTCCATTCTTAATGACCAAGCTGAGTAGTTACCTCTGTCCAATTTGTCAATTGATGAAGGAAATCCATCTGCCATGTTGTCCAACCTTGCTCTGATACCACTGTGAAGAGATGGATAGGTATGTGTTGAAGATGAAGAGGTGTTGCAAAATCTTTGCTCTACACTAGCCAAATGAACTCCAGGAGTAGATGGTGGGCCCTTTTAGCTTGCCAATGGATGTATTAGACACCCTATGTACCTTGGAAGATCACTCTCAAAAAGATAGATCAAAACAGATAAGTTGGAGTTAGCTCAGAGGTGAAAACTTGCTATTCTTGGTTAATACACCTGTCCAGTGTTTTACATAATTCTCTGAGCACAGCAGCAATTAGATTAATTCCTCTTGGGGAAGGCTAGGTAGCTTAAAGAGCTAACTTTAGAGAGTAATTTCATCAAAAATAACAAACCACACACTGAGAATGACTTTTAACAAGTGATGACATCATCCCGATTTTCACGGGCTGCTACAGAAATAGACCAGTGAGTAGAAAAATTAACATAACTCAAGATGTAAGAATCCAATGATCATGAAAATTTGTATGCTTATACTAGACAGTAAGTTGAATCCAACAAGCGTAAAATCACTGAATTTGGATGAGTAAACACTGAGAAATGACTCTGACAAGATGACTGAAAAAGTCGGGTACCTGACAGAGAAGTGAAGATGAACATACCCTGTTGACTTCAAATGAACATAACTGAAGATTCCAACATCCAAATGACATGAAAATTTGTGAGCATATAGTAGCCTTATAGAGCTAACTTTACCAAGTTAAATCACTGAAAATGATGAACCAAGTGCAGAGAAACAATCTCTGCAAGCTGACTGAGAAAGACTGAAGTAATGGCAGTGAGTAGTACACATCACAAGAACATGGAAAGATGAACTCAAATAATCATGAAAATGAAAGTATATTGCTTGTACAATACAATGACTTACTGATACATATGTGTGCCTTGTAATCACACCTTGATATGGCATAAAGCTCAGCTCTTGGAGGTCTTCACATAGGTCTCTCTAACCACGACTAAAACTGCCATCTATTTATAGTTGAGTTTGGGAGGCTAACTTCCCTCAATCACTCTCCAATCAATCAATGATTGATTTGATTCTCTACCTACCACAAATCACAAATTCGTGGCTCCTCTTTCCATTCTTGATCAAGTGGACTCAACCACTTAAGATTCTCTTACTTTTACATTAAGTAAACTCTTCAAAAGTTACAAGAGGTAGTTCACAAGTGAACTTTACATAGTCTTCATTTTAAGGCTTTTTCTATGACTTTGTGGGACTCAAGCCAATACTTAGGCTTGTCATAGACTTGCTCCAACATATCTATCTATCTATCTATCTATCTATTTATCTATCTATCAATCTATCTATCTATCTTACTATCTATCTATCTATCTATCTATCTCTCTATCTATCTATCTATCTATCTATCTATCTATCTATCTATCTATCTATCTATCTATTGTTGGTGCAGACCAATCACCAATTGAAGATTTGGAAGACAATAGATGGAGACAAGATCAAGTCTTGAAGCAAAGAAGGTGAATACATTCACAGGTTGAAGAACATGTACACATATGTACATTAGTGAAGACATAGATCACTTATACTTTTGTTTAGTCATAAGCTTGTACATATTTGCCTATAAATACTTCTGAAAAATGTCAGGGCAGTAGAGGAGACAATAGGAGAGTATGATAATAATGCATTTGTAAGTTGTAAGACTCATTAGAGTTCATAGGAATGAGAAGAAGTCTCTCTCATAACTCAGTTGTAATTTTCTAAGGAATAGAAGAAAAGTTGCGCCCGAAGTTTTCGTGTCTTCTCCTTCTGTGGTAGATATTCTGTGGAATGCTTTTGTACAAGTCTAAGTCTAGAGTTGATCGACCTCTGTACAAAGTTTTAGCTTCCAATTGTAATCAGGCTAAGATAATTGTAAGTAGGAACATTCATATGTAAAGAATGTTCACAGTCTTCTGAAACAGGCGCAAATTTTGAGTTCAATGAAATGAGTAGTGCTCAGTGCACAGTATAAAGTTTTACACATATGATAGCTCAAAATCTAAGTTGAGAGATAAGCTATCTACATCTAAAAGGATTTGATCAAACGGGTTCGACATTGGGAAAACCAAAGTTAAGAAGTTAGGGGTGTCCAAATCGACTTCTCAGAAGTGCAGATTTAGACATAGGTAACTTGTGAAGTAGATTTCTCAAGATCTACTGAATCTTTTGGAGTAATTTGACTTGGAGGAGGTGCGCAATCCTTAGACAACACCTTGTGCAAAGTTTCATAAAAAACTTTACACATTTACTCAGTCAATGAGAAAGATATATGCAGCAGACTTTCTGAGTAATCTCCTTCTTCACAGTTTGTTCAAGAATTTGATATTTGGTCATTGATCCTTTAAATTGATGAAGATTTTGACTTACTCTTGATATAGAGGTTCTCTAATTTCAAGAGTGGGTTGTTCTTTTGGAGATTAACACTCTCCATCAGTGGTATCAGAGCAGGAAACATCAAATTTGAGAAAAGGAGGATCCCGATTGCTGCAATTGCAAAGACCAACATCTAAGGGATTAAAAGATGAAAGCTTGAAGGCAAAGCTTGAGGAGGAGATCATACGACATCAAGAAGGACGAAAGGAGTGTCATTCGAAGTAAAGGTAACCTTATACTTTATAAAGATTGAAGAATTCAGTACACAGGTAAAGGAAGGATGGGAGATTCTCTTCAGATAGAGAAATTGGATAGAGAAAACTATCCTGCATGGTCAATGAGGATGGAAGCTCATCTAATGAGCAAAGACTTGATAGCTTACATTACAGGTGAAGAAGAAAAGCCTCAATTCAGAGATCCTAGTGTTCCAACTAGGGAGGAATTGTCAGATTTGAAGAATTGGATGAAAAGAGATGCTCAAGCTAGAAGCATTATCTATATGGCAGTCAATGACTACTTGCTACCTCACATTAGAGGTCTTGAAAGTGCAAGTGACATTTGGAATGCTTTGGAAGAGCATTTTCAGAACACAACCAAATCAAGGAAGGATTCATTATGGGCAGAGTTTACTACTTTCAAGAAGAAGGCTTCACAATCAATATCTGATTATGTGACAAAGATGAAGGACATTGCAGATGCATTAGGAGTAGTGGATGAAGACATTGAAGAGGATAAATTGGTAAGGCAAATTCTCACAGCACTAAGAGGTGATGAGAAGTGGAAGCCTTTTATTTTGTCTACAAAACTTTCATTGGATCATTTCACTCCTGATTTGAATCAATTGTTAGGACATATGCTAACTTTTGAGAATGATATCAAAGGAGATGTTGACAAGAGTGCAGGTCATGCAATGTACTCTAAAGACAAGAAGAAAGCTAACAAAGGAAAGCAACAAGCAAATGAAGAAGAAGGCAGAACTAGTCAAGCTAACTTCCTGAGAGGAAGAGGAGGTGGCAAAGGTAGAGGAAGAGGCACGAGTAACAAAGATGGAGCCAAAGCTTGCTGGATTTGTGGTAAGACAAATCATTTAGCTAATGATTGTTGGAATAACACTCAGAATAATGGTGGATACAATCAAAACTATAATTCAAGAGGAAGAGGTGGCAGAAATCAAAGAGGTAATTTCAGAGGTAGAGGTAGTAGGGGTTACTTTGGAAGAAGTGCAGGTAGAGGATTCCAAAGTCAACAATACAATAGTACCTACTACAATTATGCTTCAGATCAGAAAGAGGATTCAACATTGATAATGAATGCAACTTGTGAAAGGCAAAGTTAAGACCAAAGAGTCTTCTACATTGACTCAGGATGTAGCAATCACCTGAGTGGTAACATAGCATTGATGACTGATTTGGAAAATAAGGTATTTAATCATGTTGTTCAAATAGGTGACAATACAAAGCACAATGTGAAGTCAATTGGATCAGTGAAGGCCAAGGATGGTAGCACCTTATTGAGTAAGGTCTTGTATGTCCCTACAATTCCTAAGAATCTGATAAGTGTAGGACAAATTGTGGAAAAAGGTTATGAAGTAAGGTTCACTAATGAAGGAGTGTTTGTGGAAGACCCTAGCAATGGGTATAAACAAATTGTTTCAGGGAAGAAAGAAGGAAGATTGTTCACATTGAAGATTCAAGGTAATGTTGGTCATGCCTTGTTCACTTATGGAGGACATAAGATCTCTGAGTTAGATCTTTGGCACAAGAGGCTTGGACATTTCAATGAAAGAGGTATCAAAGATATGATAAATAATGGTTCAGTGCTTGGATTGCCTAATGTTGTAGGTCAACATATGACATACAAATGTGAGGCATGTCAATTAGGTAAGGCTCATAAGCAATCCTATTCCAAGCATGGTTTGATGTATTCAGAGAAACTTGAGTTGGTACACACAGATGTGTGGGGACCATCAAAGGATTTCAGTATCAATGGTTCAAGGTATTATGTGATTTATGTTGATGATGCTACCAGATGGATCACTATCTATGTGATCAAAGATAAGTCAGAGGTGTTCAATACATTCAAACATTATCATGTGTATGCAGAAAGAATTACAAGTCATAAGATGAAGAGACTAATGTCAGATGGAGGGGGAGAGTATTTCTCTAATGAGTTCAGTGATTATTTGTGGAATGCAGGTATAAAAAGGGAGGTTACTTGCAGGTACTCTCCTCAACAAAATGGTGTAGCTGAGAGGAGGAATAGGACTCTTGTTGAGTTTGCAAGATCCATGTTGAAGGAGAAAAATTGCCCAAATTACTTGTGGGCTGAGGCTGTAAATACAGCCACTTATCTGGTCAATAGGCTACCATGTAAAGCCTTACAGGGTATGACACCATATGAGGCATGGTGGGGTAAGAGACCTACATTAGACCATTGCAAAGTATTTGGATGTCTGGCATATGCATATGTGCCATCACAATTAAGGCACAAATTGGAGCCTAAAGCTGAAAAATATGTGTTCATTGGTTATGATGATAAGCAGATGGGATACAGGTTGTGGAATCCATCCACAAAACATTTTCTTGTATCAAAAGATGTTACATTTTATGAGCAAGGTACTTGGTATGCAAGTACTATCAATATTAATACAGATGATGAAGAAATTGTGAGTCAAAGGAAAGGTAAGTCAAAGGTTCAGATATTTGATGAACAAGAGAATAATGAAGTGCAGGTTGAAGTTGAAGAGATACCAAGATTTGATCAAGACACAAGTGGCAACCTACAAGGTATAGCTATGATACTTCTTTTTTGGCTACCAAAGATTATGCTTACATGATAAAAGCAGATGAAGACCCTTCTACATATGAAGAGGCAAAAGGTAAAGAAAATTGGGAGAAAGCTATGTAGGAAGAATATGATGCATTGATGGAGAATCAAACATGGGATTTGGTTCCAAAGTCAAATAGCCAGAAGATCATTGGATGCAAGTGGGTTTATAAGACAAAGAGATTTGCAGATGGAAGTGTGTCTAGGTACAAAGCTAGACTTGTTGTAAAAGGGTTTGCTCAAACATATGGTATTGACTATGATGAGACTTATAGTCCTGTGGCAAAGATGACAACCATCAGAACACTTATAGCAATTGTTGCATGTAAAGGTTGGAAATTATGTCAATTAGATGTGGAGAATGCTTTTTTGAATGGTTATATTTCAGATGATGTTTCCATGGAGCAACCTCAAGGATTCATAGATGGAAGATATCCAGATCATGTGTGTAAGCTCAAGAGAGCTTTATATGGCTTGAAGCACGCCCCAAGGGCATGGAACTATAGGCTTGTAAAGTTCTTAAAGGAACTTGGATTTCAAGTATCTAAAGCAGATAGTAGCTTGCTTGTCAAAGCAA
>CM035411.1:185192568-185197568 GCA_020310875.1 Ceratopteris richardii
GCAGTCTTATATGTTGAGCGCTAGACTTTGCTAAGCTATTGATTGATTACAGAGGTGTTCTAAATCACTCTAGCTTAGCTCTTCTTGGGCGTAGCGATTTCCACAAGGCTCAGCCTTCATCGCGTCGTCAAGGAGTGGTATGAGAGGAAAGAAGTATACCACACATTTCCGCAACAGTGGTATCAGAGCTAGGCGTATCTAATCAGAGCCAGAGCTAGGCGTATCTACTCAGAGTCAGAGCTAGGTGTATCTTATCAGAGGCAGAGCTAGGCGTATCTACTCAGAGTCAGAGCTAGGTGTATCTAATCAGAGCCAGAGCTAGGCGTATCTACTCAGAGCCAGAGCTAGGCATATCTAATCAGAGCCTAGAGTATTCACCATTATTGGAAACAAGAGCCAGTTAACCACAACGAGTGGAACCGGAACGAGAAAGATTTTGAAGAGCAGAAAGATTCTCAAAAGCTCACCGGAAGTAACAGAAACAAGAAGATCATGGCAGACCACGTTACTATTGATAAGTTGGACAGAGATAATTATCCCGCATGGGTAATGCGCATGGAAGCCTTACTCATGAGTAAGGACTTAATGATGTACGTGACCGGAGAAGAAAAGAAGCCGACTTTCGAAGATGATAGTCAACCGGAAAAAGAAGAGTTAGAAGCCCTAAAGCTATGGCAGAAGAAAGATGCAACGGCAAGAGCCTACATCTATAATACCGTAACAGATCATCTACTACCGCATATTAGAGGTCTGGAGAAAGCAGAGGACATATGGAGTGCATTGGAAGATCATTTCCAAAATACTACGAAAGCCAGCAAGGCTAGCTTATGGTCCGAATTTACGACATTCAAAAAGAAGTCGAGTCAAAGCATAAGTGACTACGTCACTAAAATGAAGGATCTAGCAGATAGTCTTGGATCCATAAATGAAGAAGTCGAAGATCATAGATTGATAGCGCAAGTACTCACAGGTTTGAGAGGAGATGAAAGGTGGAAACCTTTCGTACTATCAACTGAACTTTCTTTAAATCATTTTGTGCCAGATTTAAATCAGTTGCTTGGTTTGATGCTCACATATGAGCAAGACCTGAAAGGAGATGCAGATAAAGGACAAAGCTCTGCAATGTACATGAAGAACAAAAGGAAAGACAAAGGTAAGTCAAAAGACGAAGAAGAGTCGAGTTCTCTGGCCTATTACGCAAGAGGTAAAGGCAGTGGCAGAGGAAGAACAAGAGGTTTTGGAAGAGGAAGAAGTAGCCAAAATACCAACAAGAAGGCTTGCTGGATTTTTGGACTAAGTAATCATCTGGCTCATGACTGTTGGCACAATCAACAAGGATCAAATCAAAATCAAAACAGTAATAGCAGAGGCAGAAGCGGAAGATATCAAAGAGGAAGACAAAATCAAAGAGGAGGCTATGGTAGAGGTGGAGTGAGAAGTTGGGGACAGAATCAATCCTACAACACCACCTACAACAACTACGCAAACGACACACAGAATGAAAGTCATACATCGTTGATGATGAACTCTATCAGTACATCAGATAATGAAGACCTAAAGGTATTCTACATTGACTCTGGATGTTCTAATCACTTGTCAGGAAATATAGAACTAATGTCAGAACTAGAAAAAGGTAGTTCTAGTCACACTGTTCAAACAGGTGACAATACGAGACATAGCGTACACTCAATTGGAAAAGTGAAATGCAAGAGTGGAGCAGATTTGCTAACCAATGTTTTGTATGTTCCAACAATACCGAAAAATTTGATTAGCGTGGGACAGATAGTTGAGAAAGGTTTTCATGTCAAATTTACAAATAAAGGTGTATTTGTAGAAGATCCCAAGAATGGATATAACCAGATCGTTTCTGGAAAAAAGGAAGGCTGACTCTTTACCTTAAGAGTACAAGGGAACATTGGCCAAGCGTTGCTCACACATGGAGAAAAGGTAATTACAGAACTTGATTTATGGCATAAGAGATTGGGTCATTTCAATGAAAAAGGAATTAAAGCTATGATAACGAATCAGTCAGTATTAGGATTACCAAATATACAGAATCAACATATGATTCACAAGTGTGAAGCATGTCAGTTGGGAAAAGCCCACAGGTTACCTTTCCAGAAGAAAGGATTCAAACATGATGAAGTACTCGAGCTTATTCATACAGATGTATGGGGGCCAACGAAAGAAGGATCAATCCGCGGATCAAGGTACTATGTTCTATTCATTGATGATGCAACAAGGTGGATAACTCTTTATGTTTTGAAAGAGAAATCAGAAGTATTTGGAGCTTTCAGGCATTTTCATGCATATGCTGAAAGACTTACCGGACAAAAACTTAAAAGACTGAGGTCTGATGGAGGGGGAGAATACTTCTCCCGAGAATTCAATGACTATCTTTGGAATGCAGGTATTAAGAGAGAAATAACCTGCAGATATACACCACAACAAAATGGAGTAGCAGAAAGAAGGAACCGAGTTCTAGTCGAGTTCGCACGAGCTATGCTAAACGAAAAGGATTGTCCAAATTATCTTTGGGCTGAAGCTGTAAACACAGCTACATACTTGGTAAACAGATTACCATGTACAGCATTGGAAGGAATGACCCATTATGAAGCTTGGTGGGGGAAGAAGCCAACACTTGATCATTGCAAAGTGTTTGGATCAGTAGCGTATGCTTATGTACCGTCTCAACTCAGACATAAGCTTGAACCGAAAGCAGAGAAATATGTGTTCATCGGATATGATGAAAAGCAGATGGGTTACAGGTTATGGAATCCTCTAACCAAACAATTTACTGTGTCCAGAGATGTTACATTTGATGAACAGAAAAGCTGGTATGCAGATCAAAGTCATACGACTGAAGAATTCGAAGAAGAAATAAAAAGAAGAGAGAAAGGGAAATCAATTGTTTAGGTAAACAGAGATGAAAATCATATGCAGGCAAGTACGTCCAGGAACGGATCAGGTATGAGAAATGAAGACAATGAAGAAGTGCATTCAGATATATATGAAGAGTTTGAACCAAGAAGGTCAAACAGGAATAGAAGACAACCAGAAAGGTACTCGTATGATACGTCATACATAACTCAGAAAGACTATGCATATATGGTCAAAGATGATGAAGAACCACAGAGCTATGATGAAACAAAAAGCAAGAAACAATGGGAAGAAGCAATGGAAGAAGAAATCAATGCACTGGAGGAGAACAAGACATGGGAACTTGTTCCGAAACCAAATGGTAAGAAAGTAATCGGAAATAAATGGGTGTTCAAAATTAAGAAGTTTGCAGATGGAAGGATAGCCAGATACAAAGCTAGGCTGGTAGTCAAAGGCTATGCCCAGACGCATGGCATAGATTATGACGAGACGTTTAGTCCGGTGGCAAGGATGTCAACCATAAGAACAGTAATCGTTGTAGCTGCATCAAAAGGATGGAAGCTAAGTCAGCTAGATATAAAGAACGCATTTCTGAATGGATACATTTCTGATGAAGTGTACATGGAACAACCTGAAGGGTTCGAAAGTTCCAGATACCCAAACTTTGTTTGCAGGTTAAGAAAAGCACTTTATGGACTGAAGCAAGCTCCAAGAGCTTGGAATTACAGACTTGTGAAATATCTAAACGAACTTGGATACCAAAGTTCGAAGGCAGACGCAAGTCTACTCATAAAGAGAACAGAAGAAGGTATGATCTACATTTGTATTTATGTAGACGACTTAATAATCACAGGAACATCAGACGGAGGAATTACAGAAGTGAAGAAACTACTCGAAAGAGAGTTCAAGATCAGTGACCTAGGAAAGTTGTCATACTTTCTAGGAATGGAAATCACATACACAAATCATGGTGTATATGTGACACAAGAAGGGTATCTCCTAAATTTACTGAAGAAGTTTAATATGGAGAATTGCAGAGAGGCTTCAACACCGCTTGAAGTAAATCATAAACTCAGCAAATACAGTGGAGCAGAGTTTAAAGATATGAAGAAATATCAGTCATTAGTAGGAAGTTTGATTTATGCTACGCTAACAAGACCGGATCTTAGTTATGCAGTGGGAGTTCTCTCACAGTTTATGCATTGTCCGACAGATCAACATTGGGTTGCAGGACAGAGAGTTCTTAGATATATTAAAAGAACTATAAAAGAAGGATTATATTATCCTTTTACGTCCGACATACAACTCAGAGCATACAGTGACTCAGACTGGGCTGGAAGTCAAGATGACAGAAGGTCAACACACGGGTATATGATATACCTAGGAGATAAGCTGGTAAGCTGGTGTTCAAAGAAGCAACACACAGTGGCTTTATCGTCAACAGAAGCCGAATACAAAGGACTTGTAGAGATAGCAAAAGAAGTAATATGGATGCAGACCGTACTCAAAAGCATGGGTATTGATCAAGGTATACCTATCATACATGGAGATAATATGAGTTCATTATATCTTGCAGCAAACCCAGTATTTCATGCAAGAACAAAGCACACAGAGATTCAATAGCATTTCCTGAGGGAAAAGGTAATGGAGAAGGAGTTAGAAATTGAATACACTCCGACAAAGGATCAAATTGCAGATATGCTAACAAAGAGTTTGGATGGAACGAAGACAAACAGATTCAAAGAAATGGCAGGTATAAAAGAAAGAAAGATATATGAGAGATCAGAAGAAATCAAATTAGTGATTGAAGGGGAGCTGTTGAAGAAACACTCACGAATTTGACAAACAGACATAAAAAGAGAAAAAGAAGGAAGCAGAATCAGAGAAAATCAAAAGCCTTAGTGGAAGGACAAATCCATGACCGTTATGTACAGTACAGAATCTCCCAGGATCAGAATACGGTACGCCGAATCAAACTGTACATAGAGAGAACGTGCAAAGGAATAACAGAAGGGAAGTGCGAACAAGAACGTGCTTAAGAAGAGCACGCAGTATAAATAAGAGCACAAACAGAAGAAAAGGAGCGGAAGTGTGTATGTGCGAGAATAGAGAGAAGGAAT
>CM035411.1:185202568-185205068 GCA_020310875.1 Ceratopteris richardii
AAAGACTATATATGGGAGACTTTAACACTCAAATTGAAAAGCTAGACAAAGGGAACTATCAACCATGGAGATTTAGGGTCTCCAACTATCTTATGGGCAAGGGCAAATGGTTGAAAGAGGCTATCAAGTAAGGTTCAACAAAGGTGGATGCTTTGTGGAGAACCCTAAGCAAGGTTACAAGGCATGGCAAGAGGAAAGAAGCAAGGGAGACTCTTCACTTTGGAGGTAAATTCTCATTCCACTCAGCATGTCTACTTCACATATGGAAACAAGAGGATTTCGGAGTTGGACTTGTGGCACAAGAGGATAGGTCACATCAACATACAAAGAATGAAGGAAATTCAATTCAAGAGGCTGGTTGAAGGTCTTCCCAACTTCCAAGGACAAGGTATGAAGCATTTATGTGAATCTTGTCAACTAGGGAAGCAAGCGAGACTTCCATTCAAGAAGAGTGGCTACATAAGCCAACATCCATTGGAGTCGATACATACAAATGTGTGGCGGCCAACCAAAGAGCACTCCATTGGAGGTAACAAGTACTTTGTCACTTTTATAGATGATTGCACAAGGATGGTTTGGGTTTATTTCATCAAAAACAAATCAGATGTGTTTACATGTTTCAAAGCATTCAAGGCAATGGTAGAGAAGGAAACAGGTACATATATCAAGAAGCTAAGGTCCGATGGAGGGGGGGAATATTTCTCCAATGAGTTTTCTGATTTTTTAATGGATCAAGGCATCAAGAGGCAAGTAACATGCAGGTACACACCCCAACAAAATGGAGTAGCAGAGAGAAAGAATAGATACATTGCCGAGATAGCTACAGCAATGCTTAATGAGATGAATGTACCTAACATGTTTTGGAGTGATGCAGCAAATACCGTCGTGTATCTTATGAATAGGGCTCCTACCACAGGGATCCATGGCTTGACACCATATCAAGCCTATTATGGTAAGAAACCTGATCTTTCCCACTTGAAGATATTTGGATGTACTTGTTATGTACATGTGCCAAGTGAATTGAGGCACAAGCTACAACCAAAGGCAGAAAAGTGTGTGTTTCTAGGATATTCAAATGATCATAAAGATTATGGGTGCTTCAACCCAAACACAAATGACTTGAAGATATCAAGGGATGTAGCATTTGATGAGCTACTCCCTTGGTATAAGAAGTATGATTGTATGCAAGACTATGAAGAAGAAAAGCATGGACATGATGAAGAACAAATCGACCTAGAGCTAAGCGGCCCAAGGTGTTCCATCAATGAAGATAGTTCAAGCATGACTCACCATGGAGGGGGAGATCTTCATCAAGCTATGAAGCACAATCAATCAACAAAGGCAAAGCAACATTGGTGGAGTTGGATGAAGAAGGTAATGAAGTTGAAGATGATGAAGGACACATGATGGAGAAAGAAGCCACGTCAAAGAAAGAGATCAAGTTCCCAAGGCAAAGGAGGTTTATTCCTCCAAAAGGTGAAGAAAGGAAGTCTTCTAGAGTTAAGTATCCAACTCAAAGGTTTACTTATGATTCATACATGGCAACGCATTATGCATATAAGAACAAAGTAGTAGAAGATCATGAACCCGATTGTTATGAAGATGCAAGCAGGTACGCCGAATGGAAAGATGCAATGCAAGAAGAGATCGATGCACTTGAGGAAAATCAAACATGGACTCTAGTGCCCAAGAAGGAGAACATGAAGGTAATAGGTAATAAGTGGGTGTATAAAGTAAAGAGAAATTCAGATGGATCTATTTCTAGGTTCAAAGCAAGATTGGTGGCCAAGGGTTTTGCACAAACCTATGGAGTGGACTTTGAAGAGACATTCAGCCCCGTGGCAAAGATGAGCACCATTAGGACACTCATTGCAATGGCTGCTAGCAAAGGATGGAAGCTTTTCCAATTGCATATCAAGAATGCCTTTCTCAATGGAGACTTGGAAGAAGAGGTATACATGGAGCAACCACTAGGTTTTGTTCATAAAGAGTTTCCACATCATGTTTGTAGGTTGAAGAAGGCACTTTATGGCCTAAAGCAAGCTCCAAGGGCTTGGAACCAAAGATTGGTGGACTATTTGATCAAATGTGGTTACAATCAATGCAAGGCGGATCCATCTCTCTTCATCAAACAAAGAGGAGAACTTGTAGTCTACATGTGTGTGTATGTAGATGATCTTATCATTACAGGTAATGATACAAAGGGCATTGAGGAGATAAAGGCAAAGCTTGGAAAGGAGTTTAGGATTTCTGATCTTGGAGATCTTAGGTATTTTCTTGGCATTGAAGTTGTATATAAAGAAGAAGGTATTATGCTCATACAAAGGAAGTATATTCCAGACCTACTTGAGAGGTTTGGGATGCTACATTGCAAGCCTATTTCAAATCCCATGGAAGTTAATGTAAAGCTAAGCTCCATTGATGGAGAACCATTAGAGGATGTAACTTTGTATCGATCTATTGTAGGCTCTTTCAATTATGCCACAATAACTAGGCCCGA
>CM035411.1:185212568-185217568 GCA_020310875.1 Ceratopteris richardii
ACTCCTTTTCAAGTAATCTCTTTACTTCTTTAATTCCTTCATCTGAAGTACATGTGATTATAATGTCATCTACATAAAAACAAATGTAGATCATACCTTCTTTTGTTCTCTTGATGAGTAGACTTGCATCTGCTTTCGAACTTTGGTATCCAAATTCATTGAGATATTTCACAAGCCTGTAATTCCAAGCTCTTGGAGCTTGCTTCAGTCCGTAAAGTGCTTTTCTTAATCTGCAAACAAAATTTGGGTATCTGGAACTTACAAACCCTTCAGGCTGTTCCATATAGACTTCATCTGATATGTATCCATTCAGAAATGCGTTCTTTATATCTAGCTGACTTAGCTTCCATCCTTTTGATGCTGCTATAGCAATCACTGTCCTTATGGTTGACATATTTGCCACCGGACTAAACATCTCGTCATAATCTATACCATGCGTCTGAGCATAGCCCTTGACAACCAGTCTAGCTTTGTATCTGGCTATCCTTCCATCTGCAAGTTTCTTAACTTTGAAAACCCATTTATTTCTGATTACTTTCTTACCATTTGGTTTCGGAACAAGTTCCCATGTCTTGTTCTCTTCCAGTGCGTTGAACTCTTCCATTGCTTCTTCCCATTGCTTCTTACCTTTAGCTTCATTATAGTTTTGAGGTTCTTCATCATCTTTGACCATATATGCATAATTTTTTGAGTTATGTACGAAGTATCATAAGAATACCTTGTTGGTTGTTTCCTTACCCTGTTTGACCTTCTTGGTTCAAACTCTTCATGTGTATCTGAATACACTTCTTCATCAAATCCCTGTTCATCTTCATTTCTCATACCTGATCTGATCCTGGATGTACTTGCCTGCATATAGTCTTCATCTCTATTCACCTGTACAATTGATTTCCCTTTCTCTTTCCTTCTTACCTCTTCTTCAAATTCTTCCATTGTATGACTTTGATCTGTATACCAGCTTTTCTGTTCATCAAATGTAACATCTCTAGAAACAGTAAATTGTTAGAGGACTCCATAACCTATAACCCATCTGCTTTTCATCATATCCGACGAACACATATTTCTCTGCTTTTGGTTCAAGCTTATGTCTGAGTTGTGATGGTACATAAGCATAAGCTACTGATCCAAACACTTTGTAATGATCAAGTGTTGGTTTCTTTCCCCACCAAGCTTCATAAGGGGTCATTCCATCTAAAGCTATACACGGTAATCTGTTTACCAAGTATGTAGTTGTATTTACGGCTTCAGCCCAAAGATAGTTTGGACAATCCTTTTCTTTTAGCATAGCTCGTGCAAACTCAACTAGAGTTCGGTTCCTTCTTTCTGCTACACCATTTTGTTGTGGTGTATACCTACAGGTTATTTCTCTCTTAATACCTGCATTCCAAAGATAGTCATTGAACTCTCGGGAGAAGTATTCTCCCCCTCCATCAGACCTCAGTCTCTTAAGCTTTCGACCTGTGAGTCTTTCAGCATATGCATGAAAATGCTTGAAGGTTTCAAATACTTCTGATCTTTCCTTCAAAACATATAACGTTATCCATCTTATAGCGTCATCAATGAATAAAACATAATACCTTGAGCCACTAATTGATCCTTCTTTTGTTGGACCCCATACATCTGTATGAATGAGTTCAAGTACTCCATCATGTTTGAATCCTTTCTTCTGGAAAGGTAACCTGTGGGCTTTTCCCATTTGACATGCTTCGCACTTGTGAATCATATGTTGGTTCTGTACATTCGGTAATCCCAGTACTGACTGATTTGCAATCGTAGCTTTTATTCCTCTTTCATTAAAATGACCTAATCTCTTATGCCAGAGATCAAGTTTTGTAATCACCTTTTCACCATGTGTGAGCAACGCTTGACCAATGTTCCCTTGTACTCTTAAAGTAAAGAGTCTACCTTCTTTCTTACCAGAGACGATCTGATGATATCCATTCTCGGGATCTTCTACAAATACTCCTTCATTTGTAAATCTGACCTGGAAACCTTTCTCAACTATCTGTCCCACACTAATCAAATTTTTAGGTATTATCAGAACATACAAAACATTGGTTAGCAAATCTGCTCCACTCTTACATTTCACTCTTCCAATTGAATGTACACTATGTCTCATATTGTCACCTGTTTGAACAGTATGACTGGAACTACCTTTTTCCAATTCTGTCAACAATCATGAGCCAGATGATTACTTAATCCACAAATCCAGCAAGCCTTCTTGTTGATATTCTGACTACCTCTTCCTCTTCCAAAACCTCTTGTTCTTCCTCTGTCGGTGCCTTTACCTCTTGCATAATAAGCCTGAGAACTCGACTCTTCTTCGTCTTTTGACTTGCCTTTATCTTTCTTCTTGTTCTTCATGTACATTGCAGAACTTTGTCCTTTATCTCCATCTGCTTTCAAGTCTTGCTCATATGTGAGCATCAAACCAAGCAATTGATTTAAATCTGGTACAAAATGATTTGAAGATAGTTCAGTCGAGAGTACAAAAGGTTTCCACCTTTCATCTCCTCTCAAACATGTGAGCACTTGCGCTATCAATATGTGATCTTCGACATCTTCATTTATGGATCCAAGACTATCTGCTAGATCCTTCATCTTAGTGACATAGTGACTAATGCTTTGATTCGACTTCTTTTTGAATGTTGTGAATTCGGACCATAAGCTAGCCTTCCTAGCTTTCGTAGTATTTTGGAAATGATCTTCCAACGCACTCCATATGTCCTCCATTTTACAAATCTCTTTTGATCAGTTTGTAGTTGAGACTACTAGCTTCAAGATAAGCTATCATTCATGAAAAACTTTACACTATACTGTGAGATCTAACTTGTATAAGTATCGTAAAACATGTACTAAGAAAACTGTAACTGTTAACTAACTTTCACAGTAACATCAAATCACTTAGATTTCTTTACACAAGAAGAACGCGCTCAATCCTTCCACATAAACATGTGTTTTCTATTAGAGAAGATGTGTACAGAATGGCTTGGCCTCACTTCGCTCATAGCCATGGAAAACTCTCCTATGCTGAGTAGTTCTACCTTACCATCTCTCTCTTAGATGAATACCCGACATTTCAGGTTCTACAATTCATCTCTACATACGCACACTTGCGTCTACTAAATGCGCACCTTTTCTAAGCACTCTCTCAACTCTCTTATATACATTTTTGATCCGGGATTCAAAAACTCATAATTCTAGAAGTTTCTATGAACTAAATTACAGTTGTGAATTTGTCCCTTCACTAAGGCTTGATTTTCTGAATGCTTTGTTTTTGCTTCTCTTCATCTTTCTTTATCCTTCATACATCTTCAAGTCTTTATGTCTAATTAGTGAGTGAACCTCCAACAGCTCCCCCTCAATCACTAATTAGCATCTTTCGGTCTTTCATATATTCTTCCTTTCTTTTATTCCTGCCATTTCTTTGAATCTGCTTGTCTTTACTCCATCCAAGCTCTTTGTCAAAATATCTACAATCTGATCTTTTGTAGGAGTGTATACTATTTCAATCTCCTTCTCCATTACCTTTTCTCTCAGGAAATGATATTGAATCTCTATGTGCTTTGTTCTTGCATGAAATACTGGATTTGTTGCAAGATACAATGAACTCATATTATCTCCATGTATGATAGGTATACCTTGATCAATACTCATGCTTTTGAACAAGGTCTGCATCCATATCACTTCTTTAGCTGCTTCCACAAGTCCTTTGTATTCAGCTTCAGTTGACGATAAATCCACCGTATGTTGCTTCTTTGAACACCAACTTACAAGCTTATCTCCTAGGTATATCATATACTCATGTGTTGACCTTCTGTCATCTTGAATTCCTGCCTAGTCTGAGTCACTGTATGCTCTCAGCTTTATATCTGATGTAAAAGGATAATATAATCCTTCCTTTATAGTTCTTTTGATATATCTAAGAACTCTTTGTCCTGCAACCCAATGTTGATCCTTCGGACAATGCATAAACTGTGAGAGAACTCCTACTGCATAACTAAGATATGGTCTTGTTAGCGTAGCATAAATCAAGCTTCCCACTAAAGATTGATACTTCCTCATATCTTTAAACTTTGCACCATCATATTTGTTGACTTTATGATTTACCTCAAGTGGTGTTGAGGCTTCTCTGTAATTCTCCATGTTAAACTTCTTCAGTAAGTTGAGAAGATACCTTTCTTGCAAAACATATACACCATGATCTGTATATGTAACTTCCATTCCAAGAAAGTATGATAACTTTCCTACATCACTGATCTTGAACCCTTTTCAAGCAATCTCTTTACCTCCTTGATTCCTTCATCTGAGGTACGTGTGATTATAATGTCATCTACATAAATACAAATGTAGATCATACCTTCTTCTGTTCTCTTAATGAGTAGACTTGCATCTGCCTTTGAACTTTGGTATCCAAGGTCATTGAGATACTTCACAAGTCTGTAATTCCAAGCTCTTGGAGCTTGCTTTAATCCATAGAGTGCTCTTCTTAATCTGCAAACATGATTTGGGTAGCTGGAACTTACAAACCCTTCAACTTGTTCCATGTAGACTTCGTCTGATATATATCCATTTAGAAATGCATTCTTTATATCCAATTGACTTAGCTTCCATCCTTTTGATACTGCTATAGCAATCACTGTTCTTACGGTTGACATCTTTGCCACCGGACTGAATGTCTCATCATAATCTATGCCATGCATCTGAGCATAACCTTTGACTACCATTCTAGCTTTGTATCTGGCTATTCTTCCATCTGCAAGCTTCTTAACTTTGTAAACCCATCTATTTCCAATCACTTTCTTACCATTTGGTTTTGGAACAAGTTCCCAAGTCTTGTTCTCTTCAAGCGCATTTAACTCTTCCTTCATTGCTTCTTCCCATTGTTTCTTACCTTTTGCTTCACTATAATTCTGAGGTTCTTAATCTTCCTTTACTAAGTAAGCATATTTTTTTGAGTCAAATAAGAAGTATCATAGGAATACCTTGTTGGTTATTTC
>CM035411.1:185225068-185280068 GCA_020310875.1 Ceratopteris richardii
TGTGATTAACTTCAAGTGGAGTTGAAGCTTCTCTGCAATTTTCCATATCAAACTTCTTCAACAAGTTCAGAAGATACCTTTCTTGTGACACATATATGCCATGATCTGTATAAGTAACTTCCATTCCAAGAAAGTATGATAACTTTCCTAGGTCACTGATCTTGAATTCTTTTTCAAGCAATCTCTTTACCTCCTTGATTCCTTCATCTGAAGTACCTGTGATTATAATGTCATCTACATAAATACAAATGTAGATTGTACCTTCCTCTGTTCTTTTGATAAGTAGACTTGAATCTGCTTTTGAACTTTGATATCCAAGATCATTGAGATACTTCACCAGTCTATAGTTCCAAGCTCTTGGAGCTTGCTTCAATCCATACAATGCTCTTCTCAACCTGCAAACAAAATTTGGATACCTGGAATCTATAAACCCTTGAGGTTGTTCCATGTATACCTCATCTGATATGCATCCATTCAAGAATGCATTTTTTATATCCAATTGACTTAGAGTCCATCCTTTTGAAGCTGCAATAGCAATGATTGTCCTTATAGTTGACATCTTAGCTACGGGACTGAATGTCTCATCATAATCTATGCCATAGGTCTGGGCATAGCCTTTCACCACCAATCTAGCTTTGTATCTGGCTATACTTCCATCTACAAGCTTCTTCACTTTATAAACCCATTTATTTCCAATTACTTTCTTACCATTTGGTTTAAGAACAAGTTCCCATGTCTTGTTCTCCTCCAGTGCATTGAACTCTTCCTTCATTGCTTCTTCCCATTGCTTCTTACCTTTAGCTTCATCATAGTTCTGAGGTTCTTCATCATCTTTGACCATATATGCATAGTTCTTCTGAGTTATGTAAGAAGTATCATAAGAATACCTTTCTGGTTGTCTTCTAGTCCTGCTTGACCTTCTTGATTCACATTCTTCATATGTGTCTGGATACACTTCTTCATCAAATATAGGAGCTTCTTCATTCCTTCTTGTTAATCCACTTCTGGATGTATTTGCTTGCATATAGTCTTCATCTCTATTCACCTGCACAATTGATTTTCCTTTCTCACATCTTCTTACCTCTTCTTCAAATTCCTCAGCTGTATTACTTTGATCTGCATACCAACTTTTCTGTTCATCAAATGTAACATCTCTAGAAACAATAAATTGTTTGGTTAGAGGATTCCACAATCTGTAACCCATCTGCTTTTCATCATAACCAATGAACACATATTTTTCTACCTTTGGTTCAAGTTTATGCCTAAGCTGTGATGGCACATAAGCATATGCAATTGATCCAAACACTCTACAATGATCTAGTGTTGGTTTCTTACCCCACCAAGCTTCATATGGAGTCATTCCATTCAGAGCTACACATGGTAATCTATTCACAAGATATGTAGCTGTATTTACAGCCTCAGCCCAAAGATAATTTGGACAATTCTTCTCCTTTAGCATAGCTCTAGCAAACTCAACCAAAGTCCTGTTCCTTCTTTCTGCTACACCATTTTGTTGTGGTGTATACCTGCAAGTTATTTCTCTCTTAATACCTTCATTCCAAAGATAATCATTGAACTCTTGGGAGAAATATTCTCCCCCTCCATCAGACCTCAGTCTTTTAAGCTTTTGACCTGTGACTCTCTCTGCATATGCATGAAAATGCTTGAAAGCTCCAAACACTTCTGATCTTTCCTTCAAAACATATAATGTTATCCATCTTGTAGCATCATCAATAAAAAGAACATAGTACCTTGAGCCACTGATAGATCCTTCTTTTGTTGGTCCCCATACATCTGTATGAATGAGCTCAAGTACTCCATCATGTTTGAATCCTTTCTTTTGAAATGGTAACCTGTGTGCTTTACCCATTTGACATGCTTCGCATTTATAAACCATATGTTGACTTTGCACATTTGGTAATCCTAGTACAGACTGATTAGCAACCATAGCTTTAATTCCTCTTTCATTGAAATGACCTAATCTCTTATGCCAGAGATCAAGTTCTGTAATCACTGCTTCACCATGTGTGAGCAAAGCTTGACCAATGTTTCCTTGCACTCTTAAAGTAAAGAGTCTACCTTCTTTCTTACCAGAGACAATCTGATTATATCCATTCTCTGGATCTTCAACAAATACTCCTTCATTTGTAAACCTGACTTGAAAACCTTTTTCAACTATCTGTCCCACACTAATCAAGTTTTTAGGTATTGTGGGAACATACAAAACATTGGTTAGCAAATCTGCTCCACTCTTGCATTTCACCTTTCCAATTGAATGTACACTATGTCTGGTATTATCACCTGTTTGAACTGTGTGACTAGAAATGCCTTTTTCCAATTCTGACATCAATTCTATGTTTCCTGACAAATGATTAGAACATCCAGAGTCAATGTAAAATACCTTTAGATCTTCTTTGTCTGATGTGCTGATTGAATTCATCATCAATGATGTATGACTTTCATTCTGTGTGTCATTTGTATAGTTGTAGTAGGTGGTGTTGTAGGATTGATTTTGTCCCCAACTTCTTCCTCCACCTCTACCATAGCCTCCTCTTTGACTTTGTCTACCTCTTTGAAAATTACTTTGATATCTTCCACCTCGGCCTCTGCTATTGTTGTTTTGATTCTGGTTTGATCCTTGTTGGTTGTGCCAACAGTCATGAGCCAAATGATTACTCAATCCACAGATCCAGCAAGCCTTCTTGTTGTTATTTTGATTACCTCTTCCTCTTCCAAAACCTCTTGTTCTTCCTCTGTCAGTGCCTTTACCTCTTGCATAATAACCTTAAGAAGTTGACTCTTCTTCATCCTTTGCTTTACCTTTATCTCCTTTCTTCTTGTTCTTCATGTACATTGCAGAACTTTGTCCTTTATCTCCATCTCCCTTCAAGTCTTGCTCATATGTGAGCATCAAACCAAGCAACTGGTTCAAATCTGGAACATAATGATTTAATGAAAGTTCTGTTGATAAGACAAAAGGTTTCCACCTTTCATCCCCTCTCAAACCTGCAAGTAATTGAGCAATCAATCTGTGATCTTCAACATCTTCATCTATGGATCCAAGACTATCTGCTAGATCCTTCATCTTAGTGACATAATCACTAATGGTTTGACTTGGCTTCTTCTTGAATGTTGTAAACTCTGACCATAGACTTGCTTTCCGTGCTTTAGTAGTACTTTGGAAATGATACTCCAATGCATTCCATATATCTTCAGATGATTCCAATCCTCTCATGTGTGGTAGCAAATGATCTGAGATTGTATTGTAGATGTAGGCTTTTGCACTTGCATCCTTCTTCTGCCAATGCTTTAAAGCATCTAGTTCTTCTTTCTTTGGTCGGCTTTCATCTTCGAATACTGGCTTCTCTTCTTCACCTGTAACATATATCATGAGATCCTTACTCATAAGTAAGGCTTCCATTCTCATTACCCATGCGGGGTAATTATCTCTGTTCAGTTTGTCAATGGAGATATGATCTGCCATAGTTCTTTCCTTCTGCTGCAACCTGTGAGCTTAAAGGATAAAGGATAATACCTTTTGAAGTTCTTTGTATATGAGGATATTTTTGAAGTAACCTTTTGATGCCTTGTGTCTTCAAATGCTTCACCTTTGAAACTTTAATGGAAAACTTTACAAAACTTCTCGTACCTTTGTCATCTTCTGCTCTCGAGAATCTTTCTGCTCTGATACCACTTGTTGATGTATGAAACACCACAAGAAATGAATTAAGGTGACACTAGAACACCTCTATGGTCACCATTAACTCATTGCCACTCCAAACTTTGAGAAATGATAGCCTAAAGTGAGAACTTTGCTTCTACAGAAATTCCTAGTCACTGAAATGACATACCTTCAGTATTTTGCTAATTTCTCCTAGCTCAAGTATTATTTCTCCATGAAACTTTATAGGCTAAAACTAGAAGAGTAGAGCTTTCCAACAAGCTATCATATGCATCAAACGGACCTCTAGAACTCAAGTTATGGCCTTCACAAGATGACCCTGTATGACCTTCCAAAACTGGAATTTTTTCTTGTTTTAGTAATCCTGGTGTCCAAAAATAAAAAATTCGATGCCTGGCATCAAATTTCAGTCCAAGTCGATGCCGGGCATCGACTTTGGGCTTTTTTTGGCTATTTTTTTGCACCAGAAACACTCTATTTTACACACACATGAAGAAGACGACTTATATGCTAGAAGTCGATGTCGGGCATCCATTTTATGCTGGAACTCGATGCCAGGCATCGAGTTGCTCCACAAACTTCATATTTTTAGAAGATTCAACAACAGTTAACACACAGAGAATGAAAAAATGACTTATCAGCCAAGATTCGATGCCAAGCATCGAATTGCTCAGAAAACTTGAACTTTTGAATTCATCACACAGTAGGCAAGCATGGAGATGATGGAGAGAGACTCATACACAGAACTTTACTCAGTTCTTTCTCATAACTATAAAAAACTCAGAAGTTTTTACAGTTGCTTTCTCACTCAAAGAAGCACGACTATACACAGTCGTATAAAATGAACTCCTTCTTCTACTTCTTCTTTCTCTCTCTCTCTCCGCGTCAGTTGATACAAACTAACTTATATAGATTTTTGTATTCTCGTGATTTTAAAAAACTTCTAGAACTAAAGTGAACTAACTTTACAAATATGATACACTTGTGAATTTGTCCCTTCACCTAGGCATGGGGTTTTCTTGCTAAGATTTGACCTTCAAATATATGTCCAATTAGTGAGTGTTTCTCCAACAGATAGATAGATAGATAGATAGATAGATAGATAGATAGATAGATAGATAGATAGATAGATAGATAGATGGATAGATGGATAGATGGATAGATGGATAGATGGATAGATAGATAGATAGATAGACAGATAGACAGATAGACAGATAGACAGATAGACAGATAGATAGACAGATAGATAGACAGATAGATAGATAGATAGATAGATAGATAGATAGATAGATAGATAGATAGATAGATAGATAGATAGATAGATAGATAGATAGATAGATAGATAGATAGATAGATAGATAGATAGATAGATAGATAGATAGATAGATAGATAGATAGATAGATAGATAGATAGATAGATAGATAGATAGATAGATAGATAGGTAGATAGATAGGTAGATAGATAGATAGATAGATATGCAAATGCCCCAAATTAGACATCTCAAATGAGGCATGGAAATCAACCTTAAAATGAGCAATATGCTTGTCATGAGGACCAGTGAGCAGCATGTCATCAACATACACAACAATTATCAAAAGCATATCATTAGCACGCTTAATATATAAGGTGCTTTGAGTTGGGCTATTTTGAAAACCTTGTGCAATCAGATAGGCATGTCTCTTTTCATACCAAGCACGCGGTGCTTGCTTTAAACCATATAATGCCTTCTTCAACCTACACACTTGGTTTTTGTGCCCTTTCTCCACAAAGCCATGGGGGCGAAAAACATACACTTCTTCATGCAAGTCACCATTGGAAAATGCAGTTTTAATGTCCAACTGATGTACATTCCAACCATGATGATCTGCAAGTGCAGAGATGCTAGGAGCAGTAGTCATTCGGCATGTAGGAGCAAAGGTTTCATCAAAATCAATGCCTCTTTCCCGTGCATAACCCTTTGCAACACGCCTAGCCTTATACCTATCAACTGTTCCATCAAGCTTATGCTTCAGCTTGTATACCCACTTAGTGCCAATGGCCTTCTTGCTAGGAGGCAAGTCACATAAAGATGAGGTACCATTTTTCATCATAGCATCATATTCTTATTGCATAACACCCATCCAAATTTTAGAATTTTGTGCTTCATCAAAGGAAACAACCTCATTCTCATCCTAGAGACTAGAGGCAGCCATAGCATAGCAACTTGATGCAAAACAGGCACTATTAGAGCCTGAACGAGTATGGTATGATAGAGGTGCATCTAATTTGTTGTCACACAAAGTTTGCACTAACCATTTTGGCATAGTTTTTGCCTCCTCAATATGAGCTCGCTCATCAACAAGTGCATCATGTAAATTTGCATCAAAAATGGAATGATCTGCATCATCATATGAAACCTACAAAGGTTGAGAAGTTGCCTCATTAGGACCAACACTAGAAAGTCCACCTATAAAAAGAGGCAACAAAGTATCATACATGTCTTTGGAGCTAATAGATGTCTCCTTCGTACATGAAAGTAAAGGCTAAATAGCATCTTCCACAAAAACATCACGGCGAACCAAAATGCGTTTACTCTATGGATGATACAGACAATAGCCTTTGCTTTCAGAACTGTACCCAACAAAAATACATTTTACTGCTTTATCATCCAATTTCTTGCAATGTTGTTCGGGCACTAATGCATATGCCAGTGACAAAAAACACGTAGTTGAGCAACAAATGGCTTGGGACCATGCCAAGCCTCATATGGAGTGATAGACGGCAATGCTTTAGTGGGACACCTGTTGAGTACATATACTGCACACATAACAATCTCAAGCCAGAAACTATGTGCTCAGCAGCTGCTCACCGCGTCCTCATCCCAACCTCGACCTAAGCTGCCACTTCCTTCAATCCCTACGATCTCTGAACTTGCAAACATGGGCCAACTGTTAATTCAGTTATCACAGCAATTGCCAATCCAGATGAGAGAAGTCACCGATAATATTCGAAATGAGTTACAACACAAGGTGGATGTACTAGAAGCAGATATCACACCTCTACAAGAAGAGATAGATGCGGTCAAAGCAGAAAACCATCAGCTGCACTCCCAAATTACCCATCTCCAAGCCAAGCTTGCAGAACAACAGACAATTGCCGATCAGAGAGATACCGCACTGGCAGATCTCAACCAAAAGGACAAATTACTAAGCGAAGCACAGGCCGAAATCAGTCAGTTAAAGCTAGATCTACAAGATAAAGAAGATGCCAGAGTAGCCTTAGGTAATTTATTAGAAGAGACCAGAGTGCAACTCGATGAAGTGGTACAAAAAGGCCAAGAACAGCACGATCTGGCAATGAAGACAGCGGAAGAACTACAAAGATACAAGGATCAATTAGCTGATGTAAATAATATGCTCAAATGTTATTTGTCAAAAGAAGCTCAAACACAGAAGGTAATAACAGATCTACGCAGAGAAAGGGACGCATACTCCAGAACCATGGCAATGAAGACAGCGGAAGAACTACAAAGATACAAGGATCAATTAGCTGATGTAAATAATATGCTCAAATGTTATTTGTCAAAAGAAGCTCAAACACAGAAGGTAATAACAGATCTACACAGAGAAAGGGACGCATACTCTAGAACCATCCAGTTCCAGAATCAAGAGATCGAGAGACGGGAAAATCAGCTGGACAATAAAAAAGAAACAGTAATCAGTATGGAAAAGCAGGTTGCAGAAATGAAGATATCTAGAGATGCGGCTTTGTCCAACGAATTCTACCTACAAGAAGCTTTTCTGCAAACGCAAGCAGAGATTTTGCTCACTGAAGCCATAGCTTTAAGTTCTGTAAGAATAGATGCACAGCTAATAGAATCGGACACCCTCAAACAAATGTTAGAAACTCTAAAGAAAAAGATCGCCCGCACCTTTAGATTAGCCAGAAATATGTACTTAGAAGGAATTATAGATGAACAGTAGTTTTGTAAAACCTGCGGGTTCGAGTCCACCGTGCGTGCCAGAGTGTTATCGGCCGCCGGATTGGAACTGTATAACTGAAATCTTGTTTCACACGTGCAAAAGGTTGTTACACAGACACGTTGTATTCTTTTATAAAGCAATGAAAAGGGATGCTCAGGACGTTTGAGTGATCACCAGACTGTCTGTCTGGGTGATTTGTCTGTAACATTACTGTGTGTCGAGTTGGTTAATTTAGAGTATCTTGTCTAAATTATGAGTATTATGTGTGTATCTGTGTCTCATCTTGTCTGTTATCTATTGGTATCCATTGCGGGTGTGAGTATCATCTACATCCAATAGATAATTCGGTCTGTTGTCTGAAGTGAATCGTCTACGAATCCTTATTGCGATTGTTGTGTTAAGTTCGCGTATTGCGGTAGTACTCGTTCTTGGAATGTTCTGCCAGTTGTTTGGTGAAGCCTGTGTAACTGTGGTAGTGTTTCTAACACTGTACGGGATCGTGTTGTCTTCAGCATTGAGATCTGTCATCCTACTGTAAGGATTAAGCTACAGTAGGATTTCTTGGGTTGCGTACTGAACCTTCAGTACGGTGTATCTGAACACTTGAATTCTCTGTGTCTTCGGATGTTGATCGGATTGTGGTACCTATTCGGTAAAGGTTGAACGATTACTCTTGTCTCTGGTATTTTCAGTAAGTTTATGTGCATATGTAATATAACATCTGAGTGTATTCGGTACACGTTGGCTGAGCTAAAACCGTGAACTGTAAATGTCTAAGTACAACAGAATCTTGATAGAGCGCTCAGCATCCGTATATTGTTGTGTGTAAGTGGTTAGTTTGGGAACTAAGTATAGGGCCTCTGTCTAACAGACCCCTTCCACTCCCAAGAACCCAATAATCATTTAAACGCACTTCTGACAGTTAGAATAACAGCGTTTAACAATGTGTTTGTATGTAAAAACCTAAAGACCTATTTTTTACATATTTAATTATATATATTTTACATATTCTAATATTTTCCCTAATTTTTATATGCATTTAATTAGAATATTTACATAAATTAATTTTTCCCTAATTTTTATATATATTTGATTATATATATTAATATTGATCCTAAAACTTTATTTTTAAGATATTTAACTCTATATATCTAATTTAATTCAAAAATCTTGATTTCTTATATATTCGTATGTAATGTGCTTGTATGTGTATGTGTTTGTATGTAAAAACCCTAAAAGCCCATGTTTTATATATTTGATTATATATATGTAAAAACTCGAAACATCCTAAAGACCTAATTTCTATATATTTAATTATATATTTATTTTAATTCAAATATCCTAATTTCTTATATATTTAATTACACATAATACATTTTATTGTATATTCTAATTTTTTTTCTACTTTTTATTTGGTTATATATATTAATATTAAACCTGAAACCCTAAACCCAAATCCTAAAGACCTAGACCTAAAACATGTATATGTGTGTACATATATGTGACATGTGTGTATGTGTATGTGCATGTATGCATGTGTATGTGCATATGTGTGCATGTGTATGTGTATATGTGTGTATGCATATGTATATGTATGTAAAACCCTAAAACCCTAATCCTAAAGACCTAGCTAAAACATGTATATGTGTGTATGTGTGTATGCTTGTGTATATATATGTGTATGTGTATATGTATTATGTGTCTATATGTGTATATGTATTATGTGTGTATATGTGTATATATGTGTATGCATGTGTAAAAACCCTCAAAACCTAATCCTAAAGACCTAGACCTAAAACATGTATATGTGTGTATGCATGTGTATATACATGTGTATGTGTACATGTATTATGTGTGTATATGTTAATATATGTGTATGCATGTGTAAAAACCCTAGAACCCTAATCCTAACGACCTAGACCTAAAACATGTATATGTGTGTATGCATGTGTATATATGTGTGTATGTGTACATGTATTATGTGTGTATATGTGTATATATGTGTATGCATGTGTAGAAACCCTAAAACCCTAATCCTAAAGACCTACACCTAAAACATGTATATGTGTATGCATGTGTATATATATGTGTATGTGTATATGTATTATGGGTGTATGTGTGTATATGTGTGTGTGTATGTAAAAGCCTAAAACCCTAACCCTAAAACATGTATATGTGTGTACGTGTATATGTATATGTGATGTGTGTGTATGTGTATGCATATATATATATATATATATATATATATATATATATATATATATATATATATATATATATATATATATATATATATATATATATATATATATATATATATATATATGTGTGTGTGTGTGTGTGTGTGTGTGTGTGTGTGTGTGTGTGTGTGCATATGTGCATGCATATGTGTATGTATGTAAAAAACCTAAAACCCTAATCCTAAAGACCTAGACCTAAAACATGTATGTATATGTGTGTGTATGTGTATATGTGTATGCATATGTGTGTATGCATATGTGTGTGTATGTATGTATGCATATGCATGTGTGTATGTATATGTGTGTGTACATGTGTGTATGTATATGTGTGTATGCATGAATATGCATGTGTGTATGTAATATGTAATGTGAGTGTGTGTGTGTGTATGTGCGTTTCTATTTGTGTATGTATATATGTGTGTATGTATGAAAAAGTGTGTGTATGAATATGTGTGTGTGTATGTATATGTGTGTGTGTATGTATATGTGTGTGTATGTATATGTGTCTCTCTTATGTGTGTATGCATGTGAAAGTGTATGTGTATGCATATGTGTATGTATGTGTGTGTATGTGTATGCATGTGAGAGTGTATGTAATATATGCATATGTATGTGTATGTATATGTGTATGTATGTGTCTACATATGTGTGTGTATGTATGTATGCATATGTATGTGTATGCATATGTGCATATGTGTGTGTATGTATGTATGCATATGCATGTGTGTATATATGTGTGTGTATATGTGTGTGTGTATGTATGCATACATATACATGAGTATGTTTGTGTGTGTATGTATCTCTATCTTTCTCTCTTTCTTTCTCTTTATTTCTCTCTTTTTCTTTCTCTTTCATCTCTCTCTCTTTCTTTCTCTCTTTCATCTTTCTCTCTTTCTCTCTCTCTATCTCTATTTCTAATAAATAACAAAACAATCACTTACATCTATGTGTGTGTATGTATCTTTATCTTTTATCTCTCATTCTCTCTCTCTCTTTCATCTCTCTTTTTGTTTCTCTCTCTCTTTCATCTCTCTCTCCCTCTCTCTCTTTCATCTCTCTCTAGATCTTCTCTTTCTCTCTCTCTCTCTCTCTCTCTCTCTCTCTCTCTCTCTCTCTCTCTCTCTCTCTCTCTCTCTCTCTCTCTCTCTCTCTCTCTCTCTCTCTCTCTCTCTCTCTCTCTCTCTCTCTCTCTCTCTCTCTCTCTCTCTCTCTCTCTCTCTCTCTCTCTCTCTCTCTCTCTCTCTCTCTCTCTCTCTCTCTCCCCCTCTCTCTCTCTCTCTTTCATCTCTCTCGCTCTTTCTCTCTCTCTCTCTATCTATATTTGTAATAGAGAAAAAAACAATCACTTACATCGATGTAATTCTTGGGATCGCTATTGTCAAAGCCCAATCAATGCCGTCTCCCATCAAATTCCAAAGAATTGACACCAAAAAGCTCTTGCAAAACCAAAGAAAAGAGAAATTAGAAAAGAGAAAACATAGAGGAAGAGAAAGGGTGAAAGAGTACATGCCTCACTTACCAAGATGCGAGATCTAGAGAGAGAGATGTGTGTGTAGAGAGAGAGAGATCTTGTGTGTGTGTGTGTGTGCACAAGACAATCACAATGCAGGTGGATGAGCATAATGTATGTGCATTCACAAACTCGAGAATAGTAGTATGCAATTCAAAATAGTAGCAAATGTCAAATTTTTGCTTTCGAGTCCGGTTATGTTAAAACACACCATTGGTATATGTGCCCAGTATAGGCATCGGTATAAGCACCGGTATGAGCATCGATATTTCTAGGAATTCATTGATGCTCATACCGATGCTTATACGAGGCCTATACCAATGCATATATTGATGCCTATATCGTTGCCAATTTTCTTCGAAGCATATACCATCCAAAACTTTGTAATGGTTATACTGACGATCAAGTGACCGTCAATATGACTAACATTGTCTTTCCAGGCATTTCCAAGGATTGAAGCAACTACTCACCATGGTATTTAAGGATCGAATCATATGTGTAAGGGATAAATCTTTATGGATACATCTTTGGAGATGATTTGATGCCTATGCTAAGGATCAAAGGACAACCAACACAAGAAGAGCATGAAAGGTTGAACACATGGTGTGCAAAGGATGTTGGTAAGTTCATTCATTCTAAACTCTATCTCTGATTTCTTACTTCCACATATTAGGATATGTAAGATGTTCCAAGAGAACAATATGCTCTAGAAGCATTCTTCTCTTCAAGCACCAAGGCTGAAAGAACCAACTATGGATGGAGTTCACATCTCTCAAGAAGAAAATCAAGCAAAGTGTCACTGACACTGGTACATGGATATGAAGGTGTAAGATCTCAACACTCATGGGACAACTCTTCACTCGTGAAGCTAAACTTATAAAGAATAGTGAGACACAAAAAGTTAATAAATCCTCTACCCTCTACACAAACAAAAGTAAAGGTAAATATGTCAAGATAAAAAACAAGAAATTTGATGAGGAAGCAAGTACCTCCCAAGGTAATTTTGCAGGTAGAGGTAGAAGTTCAAGAGCAAGAGGCAGAGGTGGTAGGCAAGGTACAGAGAGATCTCAAAGTTTTGAGATCCTCAACTAACCATGAAAGTTAAAGAAAGAACAAGGAAAAATCTATATAAGATTACTTCTCTAATAGCCATTGTAGCTAGAAGCACAAGTCAGGTTTGGGGTGAGAGGTTCAGACATATTGGATACACAATGCTCAAGAAGATGCACAAGAAAGTCAAGGTTGTGGGCCTACCTACTATCATTGAATTGAAGGAACCATGTACAGCTTGTATGAAAGCCTTGGGGAGGTATTTTTAATTTTGTAGTCAAAAGATTTGGATACATTTCCTTTATATTAAGGCTCAAAACTTTGGTAAATTCAAATAATGGCTATAGCTTGTGGAAATCAAAATAGGAAAGAAGGTTAAAACGCTTTGGACAATTGGAGGTGGCGAGTATGCTTCAAAGTCTTTGAAGATTTTTGAAAGGGCAAGGGGATAAATTTTGAGCTTACAACACCACACACTTCACAATTAAATGGCATTGTAGAATGTCAAAATCAAACCACTATGGATATGGATAGATGCATGCTAAAGGGCAAAGGTTTTCCCAATAACTTTGTGGGAGAGGTAATGTAAACTATAGTCTACATTTTCAAACAAAGTTACAGTAATGCACTTGCTAGAAAGACAGCATAGGAGGCTTATTTTGGTAAAAGCATCTTTACAAAAATAAGAATCATATGCCTAATCTAAGTGAGTATAATGCAAATCGGTTTAGGTGATTAAGGAGAATAGAGGAGTAAAGAAGGGTCTCTACAAACATAATCAACATGGCCTTGATAGATAAGATTATGTAAGAGGTAAAAGAGACAGCTAATGTGGAAGATGCATTGTAAACTCCATGTTTGCAAGTGATGCAAGATTAATATGATTGCAACATGAAGAATGGGACATGGGAGTTGGTATGGCATGATGACTATTAGTCATATAGTACTTGATATAGTCACACATAAGAAATGGATAGTGTATCAAATGGATGTGAATTCTACATTTTCTTAATGATGAAATGGGAGTTATGTCGCTCAACCACTAGGATTTGAGTTCCCCCATTTAGAAAACAAAGTGTGTCAACTAAAGAAGCTCTAAGAGCTTGTTACTATCAAATAGATAAGGTTTTTTCAAAATTAAAACCCCAAAAGATGTTCTTCTTATGTGAATTTGTAAACTATGAGCATGAGGGGAAGTATATTATCATTGTACTCTATGCAGATGATCTCATCATCGTGTATGTGACCATAAAAAATTGTTCCAAAAAACCAAAAATGATTTATGTATTGAGCTCAAGATGATAAACATAGGGTTCTTGCCTTACTCTCTAGGAATTGAAGTTTGATAACAACTAAGAAAAATCGTTATCTCTCAAAAAAGTTATGCATGAGAGATTTTGAAGGAATTTGGGATGATGGCAAGGAAGAAACTACACCAATGGAGTTCAATACTAGACTATCTATGGGGGATACATCACCATCTGTAGACGTGAAGGGATAGAGGAAAACAGTACATAGTCTTGTCTATTTTTGCAACATTAGACCTCATATTATATTTGTACTTTTGTTTATTGGAAGTTCCTAAATTAGACTTAATAAAATCATTGGAAAATTTGATTATATCAAGGTATAAATTTTGAAACATTTTCCTCAATATCTTTGTACCTAATTAAAATTTTTATTTTGATCCCATGTAGTAGGTAATTCTCTTGATTTTGTTCATTTTCATATGTGAGAAGAGGCATACAATGCATTGATCATGCTGCAACTTGTTCAATTGTTGACTTTTAGGAACATCATGGGCCAATCTTGAAACATCCCAACTATCTAATCAAAAATCATTATCCAATATTTGACAAAATTTAAGAAGTACCAAAGACTTTAAGAGGTAACTCAATCTTGCCATAATTAATTAAGTTCAAAATAATTCCTCTCAATGTCACTCTAATGGAGCTCTATTACGAGGGAGATTTTGATTGAATGTTTTCAGTATTCTAACTAATAACATGGCTATTCATCATAGAAGTGTAAGCCTCAAAAGAGCTACCTGCTAGTGTAAAGTGGATGATTGATAGTCATCAAATATTAACCAAGAATCTATCTAGTTGATCGCATGCAAACCTACAAGAATATACTAAAATAGAGGAGAAATTGAGGATCAAAACTATAAAACTTAAAATTCATAGATTGCAAAACATATGGCATAAATATCTATCAAGACATAAGACATACGTGCCCCATACCTCTCAAAGGAATGGGTACTCTTCGACAAGAATGGCTCTATAATCAACATGCATGGAGCTAGGTCCAATTGTCACCATTGTTGTGACTTTGCAATGCAAATTAATTTGTTACAAAAAGGAAAATTACATGTTAATATGGCCAAAGTCATTAGATCCCATTATGGCAAGATCGTAGTAGTCCCTTTCCAATACTGACATGATTTCCCTTCTTAGCCCCTATTTGTTCACTCTATAATTAGTCTCAATATGTTCCTATTTTCTAGCTGCATACTTGGACAAATGCATGATCTCAATGTGGTGCATTCAGTCTATGGGAAGCTCATCTAGGATCCTTATACAAATTATGGTTTTGAATGTTACAACATTTATACATCTATGGTTTCTCATGAAATTATATGGAGGTTTACAAGATTGATTATGGTTTAGGATAAATTGAGGTCCATTACTTGGATCATGAATTTGTGTATATACATATGGGTGATATGTGATAGAGTTAAAGGGATGGTTGAGTGTTTGCTTAGGTATCCATTTGTATATAATGCAAGGTAGACTAGGATAGAGTGACTATGATTTAGGCTTGTGCAAATCGAGTTCGAGCAAAAAATATTTGTAGTTAGGTTTTTCTAAAGAAGAAGAGTGGTGAGGCTAGATTAGAGCATCTAAGCTAGCTTTCGGCACCCAGATATGAGAAGCATTAGGTTATGCCTTCAAAAGCTCCTTGGGGACCTAGATTCATTTGATCATTGGTAGAGTCTTGACACTATCTATGATCATTTGCAGAGATTTCCATCATGGTGCTAGTGTAGAATCACAAGGATTTGGAGTTCATTCTCCTTTCTTGATCTAGATCTGCTTCTTGTTGGGTGTTGCTTCTCATCACTGGAAGCTTGGTGCTCGATAGGCACCCCCTCATTGTATTGCACCTTGTAGTTGCTTCCTGCCTAAGGAGATTGTTTGGTCCTTGGTAATATGGACACACTCTTTTGGAAAAGAAGGGAGCTCCAACACATACCTCATGTGCCCAGATGAGTTGAAATCACAACATTTTATATTCATAGGGTCACATAGGCTATGTATTGACTGGGAATAAGAAGGTTCATGGACTTCTAGTTCACTTTTAAGGACCTTTGGATTCAAATTTGTAGGAGTCGGTTCTTGAGATTCAAGTAAATAGCATGATCATAAATCCAGCTTTGGCCTAGAACTAAAGATTTGGTGAGATCATCATCATGGCACACTAAGAGCTTGACTATTAGGGGGGCCTCTTGTAGAATGGTTGGCACTTTTGCCTCCCCTAAACATGGAGTTTTTATGCCTCCCAAGCCAACAAGATATGCCTTTATTGGATTTACTTGTAAGCCCATACTTAGACAACAAGAGTGTCTAATGGAACTTGTAGTTATTTTAGAGTCAATCAAGGCTCTAATCATATTGGTTGTAGTGTTGTCGCATAGCTCAATTGATATGAATAGTCTTTGATCTATGATGTTAGAGATTGGCTCATGTTCATGTTTGGCACATAGCCACGTGATATTTTGGGCATTGGAATTGGTTAGTGTGCCTTGCCATCTCAATTTTGTTTAATACATTCTAGCACATTGACATGTGCCTCTCCTCTAATTCTTTGTTCTTCCTTTCTAAATTTCTTAGCTTGATTCAATCATGTAAGCATGTTTTTTGTGAGATATTTGATAGAGTTTTACTCTACAAACACTAATATAATTGGGCATCACCTCTCCTTCTAGGGTTGCTAATTGCACTGCATCACATGTAGAAATGTGGCTGATAATTGTAGGTCTATAACCACATTTTTTAGCTGACATGCATGTTGTTTGAGTGTGTATACCAATACTAAGTCACCAACTTTTCAGCCTTTGTCTTTTACATGTGCATCAAAGTAAGCTTTTTGTCTCTTCTTGACTGCGTATATTCCTATTGCTGCCCTCAATCTTGTTTCTCTTAAGCATTCTAGATCAAGTATTCTTGATCATAGTTCATGAACATTCCACTGATGCATTTGTGTTATTTTCAAAGTAGATATCAAGAATCTAAAGGTAGCATAGCATTTTGGCCCAAGAACATTTGAAAGGGGATTGCATTGAGTATCGATACACCCACATAACATGATGTAGAGCATTTAATAATCACTAACTTAGTTAAGAAATTGCATAAGATTTCATTCGTGCTCTCAACGTACTCGTTCGCTTTAGAATAGGTAAGGGTATGATTTCTTGTGAATTAGCATGAATTCTTGTAATAGATATTCAATGACTTTGTTCAAGAATGGGTCCCCTTATCGCTAACTAGTTCTATAGGAAGTCTATATCTCATGAAAAAATTCTCAAATAAGAACCCAACCATTGTTTGTGCCTCATTCTTTCATGTAACCTTTACCTCTACCCATTTGTTTAGGTAATATGTGGCAATTATGATGTACTCGAGATGAGAGTTTTTTGCAAGAGGATTGATGGATCCTACAAAATATATGCCCCACTTGGAGAATGCATGTCCTCCCATCATGGGTCTCAATGGAATCTCATCTTTTCTTAAAGGTAATGAGCTCTTTGACATGCGTTGGATTGTTTCACATATGTATGAGCATCCATGTGGTGTGGGCCACCAAAAACCTAAAAATAGAATAGCTTTAATGACACATTCAGGTCCAAAGTGTCAACTTGCAACACTATTATGTGCAGTTTCTAAGACTCTCAAATAATCATTCTCATGTACACATAATCATAAGTATCCATCTCTCCCACATTTGTACAAATTTTCTCTGATTAAAGCATAATCTTGAGCTTCTTGAGCTATACTTCATTGTTTCACAAATTCCATTTCCTTGGGAAAAGTTTTTGTCTTCGAGAAGCTGACTAAAGGTTGCTCCAATCAAGTATCAATGAGGCTTGATATAAATTTGCATGCTGTATTGGAGGTATGCTAATACAAGTCAGGCACTGCTTAATCAGTGTATCCACATCGAAGTCCATCTTTGACCAATATACTCCTAAGTGATTCAATGTTTGTAGGGTTATTTGCTTAAAGTAATGTTGTCTTAGTGCTCTTATGTGTGCCAATTGTAGCCACCTAATGGACTTCTTCATCCACAGAACAAGATAAAATTCCTTGGTCATCTTTCTTATAGATACTTTCTGCTAATATATGGTACTTCCACAATCTTATACTTCACTCTCAATTGTTATTACCATAAGTTTTAGAGGCCCAAAAGTTAGGATTGGCACGAGTTTCTTTGCCCAATTTGGAACCACTTCTAGGTTGAACAAATATGCATTGGGGAGTTCATCTAACACTCCTTGCATGGATTCTATTGAAGTAAGCCATGAGAGGTGATTAGCTTGTAAATGGATTTTCCCTTTTTTCACCATTACCTCAAAATTGTGTTCTATTAATAAGATAACCCATCTTACTAATCTCCTTGTGCTGCAAGGTTTGTTGAGCAAATACAGTAGGTCTTGATGGTCTATTAGTCATGGTGTAATTCCTTTTTGTTGCATTCAATTGTCTACTCGCATAAGCTATGGGTTGTGGGTTGTTTTGGCACACATCCAATAGCAAAATTGGAAGCATTGATATGGATATGGAAAGGTTTGTCCTAGTTAAGAGTTGTTAGGCACAAACGTTGTTTGAGTTTTGAAAATGATTTCTCGCACTCCTCATTCCACTTGGAATTGGTTAGAAGGTTGTACAATGGCTTAGCTATTATTGTATACATATGTATGAATTGTCTATAGTAGCCACAATGGCCCATGAAGTTATGTACTTCCTTCACTATTCTACGTCGAGCTAATTCTGCAATGGCTCTCACTTTATCTTCGTTGACTGATATTCTATTTTTCAAAAGTATGTGGCCCAAGATTTTCCCTTTTTGCACCATAAATATACATCTTTCAGGATTTAGGCACACTTGGTATTATTTGCATTTTTTTTTCCAAATATTTGTCTTAAATCAGGGATATGATTTTGTCTTATGTGGGAATGTGCACACAAGTCATCCAAATATACTCCTAGATTTTTGCACAAAAATTTGACACATGAGCTATTGGAAGGTAGTCTGAGCATAATGAGCCCCAAATGACACCACTTGGAAGGCATATATTTCCCATTCAATGGTGAAATCTTCCTTTTGGATCTACTCTATTATAGCCTGAAAATTCATCTAGGAAACTATATACTTCCTTAACCACTACACATTCTAATAAATGCTATGTAATTACAAGTAGATAGATATCGCTGATGGTAACTACATTTAATTTCTTCAAGTTAATACATACATGTAATCTACCATTCTTTTTGGGCATAACCACAATGGGAGATATCCATTCAATGTGCTCAATCTCATAGATGAATGTAGCTTCATTTGTTCGACCAATTTCTTCCTTTATTTTTGTTGTATATGTGTCATTGTAAGCGTATGGTTTTTTAGCTTCATCTGGGGTCTCAGGTTGGGATTTGTATACATGAAATTAGCAGAATCAGGTTCCCAACTATATTCCTATGGAGCGGCTTCATACTGATAAGTCTCAAGATGGTCTTCATCTAGTAGGTATGTACATTATCACCATGCGAAGAGTTAAAGTGATTATTTTCTATGATCAAAGGGATTATTAGTATTAAGGATCTATCTTGGTTTTCCTCTATTGCAGCATACTTAATTGAGACTACATTGGCAAGAGGTGGTAATTATTGACCTAGTATAGGTTGTGGTTGATAAGGTTTTTGGTATGATTGTTGGTTCTCATAATAGGGTTGAGCTTGGTAGCATTTGATACCTATATGGTTGTTCATAGTTTTGCCTAACTACTTGCTTGTTGTATGGACAATCATGTGCTACATGATTGATGTTCTTCCTCTTAATCATGCAATAGTATGATCCTAGAACTAGTGCATTCTATGCTTGCATGGGGCATGCATTGGCCATGTGATCACCTCCACAAGTGTAGCAAATTTTGATGGTGATCACCTTTCTGAAAGTTTCCTCCTAGTTTTTGAGCCACTAAGTCAACTAGTCTCTAAGGATGATGATGGTTTTGATGTGGTGCTTGCTAAGTATTCTGACCCCTTGTAGAGTTTTGAGGGTTCCAATTCTTCTCCTAGTTATCCTCTATGTCTATGCACATTCTCATGCATTGTTCTAGGGTGTTTGGCTCTTTTAAGTACACATAGGATCATAGTTTTACACTCAGGTGGCCATCTAGAAACAAAAACACTTGCTTGGCCTATGTTGGTAGTTCTAGGGTCAGACATCTCTCTAGGTATTGCTTAAATCTTTTTTCCACTATTCTTATAGTCTCTTGGGGAGTTTGCTTCAACCTATGGATCAATGATGAGGTGTTGTGTCTAATTTCACTCTTAAAGAACTCAATGATGAATGCTTCCATCAACTATAACATCTCTTGGTAGTTTCCTCGATTCAGTATCAACTATGCTAGGGTCATACCCTTTAGGGTTAATCCAAATGCCTCATATTGAGTGAACAAGTCCTCCACTTGTTCCACCTCTCAATACCTGCTTAAATTCAACCACATGATCATAAGGATGGTGTGTACTATCAAAATAGTTTTTCATGGTTTTTACCTACAAGGGTCTCAACATTCTAGAGTATTCTCATTACCCTTGCAGGGGAAAGACAACATCTTCTCTACGTTATCTATGCCCTCTAGTTTGCTCTCTCTTTGTTCTATTTGTTCCTTGTTTTGATCTACCCCTTCCTAGATTATGCACAAAGCTCACTTATGGGGCGTCCCTCAATTTTGCAGGTGTAGTTCAACCATCTTCTATCTCTCAAGGGTGTGGTTCAACCATCTCCCACCTAGTTCCTTGAACTCATACACTAAAACTCGTTCTTGATGTGAGGTTTGGTTGACCTAAACTTCCAAAAAGCTTCCTCAATAACTTCATTTGCATATAGCTCTATGGTTCTATTTTCCTAAGGTATCTTGGTTGTGGACATGATTCTTGTTAGCATTGATTTAATTTTTAGGCATATTTGCTACCTCGTCTTGATCTTCTTCCACAAAATCTCTTACTTTTGACTCGTGGAGAATAGTCCCAAAGTTGTAAGTTCTATCAAGGTGACTAGTAACTATGTACATAGTTCCTTTCTTATCTATATACGATCATGCTTTCTTGATCTCAAGTTCATTAATTTATTTATCCCTAGCCCTTTAACTTAATTTTTTACTTCAATCACTTCTTCTTTTTTTATCCATTTATTTGTTTAATTCAATCACAATGTGGTTTACAAATATTAAGCGTGACGTCTATTAATGTATCTTGAACTTGAAGTTCATATTGTTGCCTTAAATTCTAACCCTATGGCTATGTTCTTAGCTTAGGCTAAAATTGACTAGGGGGTTTAGGGTTTTCTAACTTTTTAACACGTGCTCTGCAAAGGGTTCTTACACTTAGGGTGTAACTTCTATCTAAGCTCCTCAAGCTAAAGGACTTGGCTTGCACAAAATGGAGCATGTATTTACAAATAGAGGATTTTTTTTACAATGTGTTAGTGATTAAAATCACTATTTTCAAAGAATTGGATATTTTGTAAAGTTTAAATGGTGTGGCCATCTTCTCATGTGCTTCCATGTTTTCTATGGCTACTTTGCTCATTGCATATTGTTCTACTTTCTTGCCCTTGCTCAGCAACATATAGTCTCTTGCTTTCCTATGTCATCTTGGACCACCACTTTGTGTGTCATTCATTAGTAAGACATGTATTGTCTTTAAGCTCATTAACTCTTATTGAAGTCATGGGATCTATTTTTGATCTTTTTTCATGCTTGATTTAACACTCAAAAGGGCTTCGTTCATGCATGCCAAAACATGTGTAATTTCATGTATATCTAGGTGGACTCTATAAAATATGGTTAGGTTAGGGAAATTGGTGTAATTCTTGTCTATTTTGGCTTTTGATGTGCTAGTTTCCGCATGCATGATAACATGTGTCTATAAGTAGACAAACCTCTAAGGGTTGATTATATCAGGACAACTATTACTTGGGAAATAGTGATGGTTACAAACATAGGTGAGATGTTCATTGCTATGGGTGAGTTTCTTTGACTTTTTTCACCCCAATGGTTTCTTGCAATTAGATTAGAGGGGATCTTGTGATTATTATGTCATAGACTTCCATAGGTTGGGGTGACGGACATCCACATGCACAAAGTCTAAAATATCTATAAAGTGAGGTGTGGGCAGGGTTATTTGTATTTCAAGTTGTGTTTGTCTTTGAAAATCTTCCTTTCTAATGTCAAATTATGTTGCTACAAGCCCTTCACTTGTAGATGCATGCTCAATTGACTTGTGTCTTTCTTCTTCTTCAATGGCATGGGTAGTAATAGCACTTGAAGTACTAGTTAATTGACTTGTGGACTACTTACCCCAGCTAATGTACTCCTAGGGTTTGAACCAAAGATCTTGGCCCTCCCATCCATTGGACTTAATGACTAAGCTAAGCTAATTCCTTGGCTAATACCCCAAATAATCATAATGTTATCTTGACTCCAACCTTTTTCAATCTACTTTATAACATTCCCTCCACGTTGAAGAACATATTTATATGCTTTAGGGTATGGTCTATATATTAAGATTCCCTTGAGTCCATGATCCTATCTAGAAAGCATGGTTTTCACCTCTCTTATTTTCCTCTTTAATTAGAAGGGGTCTATATTCCAAAGTTAATGCGAAAAGAGAGGAACCCATGCATGGTTTGATTAATCCAAATCACCATCTTGTTTTGCAATTCATATATGGATCTAGTGCAAAGTATGATAAGGATGGACCGAAAAGCATCCCTATGTGATTTACTAAATCTTGGTCCAATCTAGGGACTAGTGAAAGTCTGGATTTTCAACAAATGTTTTTGGCCCATCTTCATTATACATGGACAATCAATTAGCATAAACACTTTATCAAATTGAGCAGACATCTCAAAATGACACTTTTCATGTCTCATTGCTTCAACTAAACACTTCTCTATAACTCTAGTACACCTCTAGAAAGTGCTTTGAGCCTCTTGGAGACTTACCCCGTTACTTAATGGTGTAGAAATCTTTAAGAAACCTTTCAATTCTTAACACAAATAGGTGGATACATCCAAGATCATGGTGGAAACTTCTAAGCACCTCAATACTTTTGAGGATTCTCTTAAAATTCACTTACATCGGTTTGGAGGAATGAAGTTTTACCAGGATTGATAAGAGCATCGCACTTGGATGTTTCAACTATGTTCCAGTTTTAGTCAACATCCATTGAGATTTTACTTGACTAGAGGACTATTGTGTCCAGCTGAGCTTTAAAGTCCTTGGTAGAAAGTGGGAAAGAAGGATCCATTCTACTTTGTCAACGTAACATCAACTGGACCAAATCAAATTCTAAATTGATTTTCTTAACTCTCCAAACTTGGGACACTCTTAGAGACTTGATATGGATTTAATGATCAATAAACTTGACCTCAAGAATTTATCGCTTTTAAGTATGGCATCCCATACCACCATATCCATTGATGTTGATGTAGGACTAGATGTTACATAACACCAAGCCCACATTTTCATCATCATTCAATGATTTCTGCTTTAACTCAAGTTTTCTTAGTTCAAAGCCTTGAATTAGAAATTGAATATTGTGTTAATTTCTAATATCTATAGTCTTTGTGATATAAAGGACCTTGCTCCAAGTTTTGAATGCTTCTAATCATGCGTTAAGACAATACATATAAGATTGTTTCCTTAATCTTCAAGCTTAAGATTATTTAAGAAAAATATAAGCTTAGAATATTGTTCTTCACTTAGGCTTTAGACTTGTTTCTTGGGTGACCTCTTCATATCTCATCTTGGAAAACTCATTGCAAGATCTAATCCCTCCAAGGATTCTAAACATTAAAAGATAAAACTTTTACTTCTCATGATTCATTCATGATTTATTGCTAGCACTTGGATAGTCTTGATCCAAATCTTACTACTCTAGCAAATTTTTTAGTAGTTACAATCACAAGCACTTGGATAATCTTGTTCCAAGTATAATCAATTCCTATTGATCATGTGATAGTGACAAAGAATTTACACGTTTTCTTGAGAGCTCTTCTCTATCTTCAAAGCATAACAACTTACCCCTAGGGAATTTCAAGCGATCGCCCCTTCCACATAATTCTAAGTATCCGCTCATTCCTTTCGAATTCCAAACCTTGGGAACATCTCTTTAAGGATTGTACACCTTTTGATTATACCATCCACAATACTTAAGTACCACTATTCATGGTTTTGGGACCTACTTGGGAACTAGTCATGAGACTCTTTTTTCTCGAGATTTTCTCAAGAGCTCACTTCTCATAAGGGCAAAAAGTCTACAAATTTGAACTCCCATTGAACTTTATACAAAAAAAGGTGGCCTTGTTCACAAAAAAAAAATGGTCTTCCTACTTAAAAATAGTCTTAATCTCCTTGAAGGGTTATTTTAACCATCTTATTAACCTATTTTAAACTACTAGAAGTATTCACATTTAGCAATCTTTCCTCGCTCTCAACAGTTACAAAATTTAATACATCCAATAAAAATTGAGGTCTAATCTATATAAAAATATGGTGGTTTCCAAAAACCAATTTACATAGCATGTTCCTCCTCTTTGCTCTTTAGTACCTTTGCCTTTAATCACGTACATTTGGTTCTTTCAAAGTCATTCTCATCATTCCCCCCTTCCTAGATATTGTCATCCCTAATAATGCATCTAGGTGTTCTCCAAGTTGCATTCCTCCATGAAGGCTTGAGATATCTTTCGTGCTCCTACGATTGGAATTTTATAGCCATACAGTCTTGTGACTGTTCTATCCCATCTGACTTGAGGACTTTTTTAGGTTCTAGTAGTTTGTATAATTTTTTTGCATTACCTTTGATGCTAGAAGCCATCCAACAAATATGGAATTAATTTTGCATAAGATTTTTGTGTGCCTCTCAAAGAAACCTGTTTGGAAAGCTTCTTTGATTTTCTTCATAAAATGATTTGGTAGTTCCTTCAATCTATAATAAAAGTCCATGGTAATCTCAAGATTAGGGATCTCTCTTAAATCATATACCAATGATTGATTTTCATGTCTAAATCCTTTCCTATTCAATAATGGTGTGTGTATCCTTGTGAATGCTATGAAGCAAGTTTGCATCATTATGAAAATCTTTATGAGCATTATGCAAGTGGGATCTTGGATGTTGCATATCAAGTTGTGTGCTAGTTGATGATCTTTCTTGCAACTCCTAGCCTTAAACCTATGATTCCAAAATGATGGCATCTTTGGTTATGCTCTATTGGCATAGCTATTTGAGTTCTTGGTTGACACTAGCCAATTCTATTTATGGGCTCAATTGTTGAAGCTTTTGATGGGGTGGGTATGTTTGTGGTTAAGCAAATCAGCAGGTTGTTATCACTTCTCAACTTGTTGTTTATCCTCCATCCGATTATGTACTATTTTATTAAGTTTCCCCATTCTTGGACTGGATGGGGCTTGTTATGCATTGACTTGTTGTAGATTTTGTTGTAGATTGCTAACTTTTGCTTGTGATTCATTATTGATTTGTCATAAAAGTTCAACATCATTTATCTGTAGTGCATGTGTGTTCTTCAAGATCATAACTTCCTATTGTAAATCTTTTATCTCCTTTGTATCATTTTCATGGCTAGGCATTGTTCTAAGCAAGCCTTCATTCATCCTAGCAAGTATTATAGCCATTTTTCATAAACAAGGTGTACTCCAAAAAACAATGTTAAGTTAGGAAAATTTGTTTATTGTTTTGTAGTTGATGTGGTGGTATTGGATTCTTTTCCTTCTATTCACATGGTGGTATGTGGTGGGAACATGTTGGAGACTTGCATGGGTGATGTGACTATGATTGAAGTGATATGGATTGAAGTGGTGGCAACTATGGATGGTGATATATCCATTATCATGAGTGCACTTAGTTGAGTAGTTTCTCCTTCTATTGATCCAATCTAGGCTAGAATCCCATTCTAATAAAGAGGCAAATCAAATAGATGAAGATCATTATTGAAAAAACTAGTAATGGGGCATAGGAGAATACTCTAGATAATATACTTCTACACATTTTCGAGGATGAAAATGTATTATAGGGGATAGAATATTGTATAATTATAGGTTGTATCTACAAAAGAGATGGGTTTTGAGGGTCCAAAATCCCTTGGATGATCCTTGGAGTCTTATGAGAACCCTTGTGCATAGTGGCCAAACTTGCCACGTATGTAACATCCTTATCGATCATTCCAGCTTTGTTGATTCCTTCCTCCTCTTCCTCTTGTTATTTATCTACCTCTTTGTGATGAGGTGCCTTGGTCATGTCCTTGATTGCTTGAGTGGCCTTAAATTCCTCCAAATCTTCCTTTGCCCCTTTGATTACTTGCATAAGTGCATCCTTGCTTTTAGTTGAACCTCCACCTATGTTCATCTCTTTTGTAACCATGAGAACAACCAATCATTCAAAATCAGGGAGATTATCCCTTAAATATTCTAAAGTGGTAAAGGGTTTCCACTTCTCATCATTTGGGGGTATATGCCACAAGATAAACATCATCAATGTGGCTCCCAATGAATCTCAATTCACCCAAAAATTCCTTAAGTATGTAGTCATGTATGCTACTCCCTGAGCTTTTCCTAAGGTTGTTGAGTTCATTTTTGAGCTTGATCTCTATTGCTTTGGTGCTTGTTGAATAAAGCCTCTCAAGTGACTCATACCTTCATGCTTGCCCAAATCTTGGATGTGGCCTATCATGCTATTGTTTATGTGTTGGGAAAGGATAAAGACCGCCCTCTTGTCTTTTTCATTCCATCCTTAAATGCTCGTAGTTGTTCATTGATAAGGTTTTCATCCAAAGTAGGTCTTGGATTACTTTCACTAATAAATCCCCATGTGCCCTTTCCCATGAGGTAGAAACTCTAAACATCCATAATTACTAGTTACCCTTGTCTAAGTTTTGTATTTGAGTGTTGATGTCTCCCATCTCTACTCTTTACTACTTGATCTAGCCCTTGACTAATGCTCCAATGTGTGTAAAAATGAAAATGAGGCTCTGAAGTTGCCATAATAGAAAGCTTTTCCTAGACAAAGACTTTGTTCACTTGAAATCTTGAGTTGAATGATTCCCCCTTGATGTGAGCTACCTCCAACAACCTTTTGTTCATTGGCCATATCAAGCATCTACCTCTACTTTGTGGGATAGGGGCGTCCCATGGGTACTATGCCCTCCTTCACTTGTACTCTCAATTAATTAAAGCTAATCTATGGAGATTAAGCCTCAAGCCAAACTTCCTTTAAAAAGAAAAATTTCATCTGAAATGAATCCGTGAACCTATAGAAACAATTTGTACAAGATGGGCTAGTTGATTGCACATAATGGCTAATCAAACAGTGACCTCAATTCACTCTAGTAGATCTTTCTTAGACAATAACCAAAGAATAAACCTCAAAAAACTTAGTTAAACTTTAGAACACTATAAGATCCATCTAGGAAAACTAAGATTATATAAAATGGATAAATAAATAAGTAGAAAGAATGCTTACAAATAATAGGTAAGTAGCTCTAATAAAGCCTACACACAGAGAGAGATATCAATCAGTATGATTCACTATTTTGAAGATTTCTCCCACAATACTCAGGCAATGATCCCAAGACTTGATGTGCTTATAGATGAATCTAATAGCTATTAAAATGATATAAAGATTACATCAAATGGATGAATAGCAAAGAAGAAATGATGCTAAAAACTCAAGGGCTAGACAGTTCCAACACAATCTGCACACATACAAAGATATGTCTACTCAAGGAAAACAAAGAAGTAAGCAAGGGGTCACCTTAAACAAGGGGCTTGCTTGACTCAACCCCAGCACATAGTGCATACTCTAAATGAACTAGAAAACCCATGAGATCACTAAAGTAGTTGTGATAAGAAGCTACTTTACTTATGTATTCTTCCATAAAGATAAGTATATTTTTTATACTTAAGCATGGAATAGTACACCATAATTACTAAGTTTTACTTTTAATTATCTAAAATGCTTAGAAACGAAGATTTGAGAATCATGAAAAGACCACCTACTTGGCCTCAAGTCAACTATAGGAAGTTCTTTGAAAGAAAACATCTCCAAAGAAATTCTAGCACTTTAGATGATTATAACTTTTAAAGATATGGAAACCAACGTTGGAGAGCAAAACACTTATGGCTAGATGTTCATCAAGTGTCTCAGAAGATACAACTTTGGTAATTCTAATTCAAGACCTTAATACCTAATGATCCAAGGAGTTCAAATTTAATATGTATTCTTGAATAAAGGATTATCCATACTTTAACATTAAAAAATATTTCTTACAAGATAAATGTTTTGACAATTCAACATTAAGGTATGTTGAAATCCAAAGCAATAGATCTTTGGATAGGATAAAGAGGTTCAAACATGAAATTATTTGAACAAAGGTACACCTAGTGAGAACATAAAAGCATTAGATTTCATCATGCTCAAGGGAGCATGCACTAATTCAAAGTAGCACTTTGAGCTAGATTGATACATAAGGAATCAAGAGACGATCCTTTGAATGAGCAAAGGTAGGTATCATGTCAATCTTCTTCATAATTGTACAATGATTCATAGGTCTATGAGACAAAGATGAATCTTAAGTATAATTGAGCTTCAGAAAAAACCAAAGTGCACATTATACCTTGATTTGCATAGCTAAAGAATAAGATTGGACAAGTGTATCTTTTGAACAAACTATTTGCAAAGTTGAATCCTTGAGGTCTTCCAAGGTATTAGCAAACTATCACTTTTAATAAAGAATGAAGATGATTCTTAAGTGATAGTTTGCTAATGAAGAAAAAAAATTATTCTTTATCTTCATTCTTAAGTAATAAAGAATAATTTTTTTTCTTCATATATGAATATTGTACATTGGTTCAATCACCGTGAGAAGCAAGATTCTTATACTTCAAACTTACGCACCTAAATTGAGTTGTCAAAATATGTTTAAAGTATACAAGAAGCAAAGATAGATTTGTTGGATCATCAAGCTTGCCTTATGCTTGAGGTGTATATGATCTACATCAAAAATATCACTTGGATTATGTCAAAGATATCTCTTGAAGAATTTCTTCATCAATTCATTGTTTGGTATTTTCTAATGATTTTTTAGGATCTCTTATTGCTCATGTGAATGAAAGAACCTTGAAGGATATATGCAAGGATCAAAATGTTCTAGTGCTGTCAAACATATCAAAGCAACACATGATCAATAGATGTGATGCTTGTCAGATTGGGAAGGCACAAAGACAACCATTCAACCACAAAGGCTACATCCACAACAACCTTTTGGACTTAATGCACATTGATGTGTGGGAACCAATTCAAGAACCTTCATTGGTAGGCTCAATGTATTATGTCCCCTTTATTGATGATCATAGTAGATGGACCATTCGATACTTTATCAAGAATAAGAATGAAGTGTTTGAATGCTTCAAGAAGGCCTAGCACATATGGAGAATGAAGTGTTTGAATGCTTCAAGAAGACCTAGCACATGTTTGAAGAAACTCAGATCTGATGGAGGGGGAGAATACTTCTCCAAAGAGTTTGATGAATTCTTACATGATAAAGGCATCAAAGGGGAAGTGAATACCATAAATTCTCCTCAATTGAATGGTACTATAGAGAGAATAAACAAGATCCTAGTTGGATAAGCTAGAACAATTGTTGAAGAGAAGAACTTACCACACTATTTATGGCTATAAACAATCTCAATAGCTGTATATCTTGTGAATAGACTTCCATCAAAATCTCTTCAAGGTATTACTCCTTATGAAGCATGGAATAGTAGAAAACCAAGTCTAGGACATTGCAAGGTATTTGGTTGTTTAGCTTTTGTACATGTACCTGCACAAATAAGAGGTAAACTAGATGAAAGGGCAACCAATGCAGTATCCATTGGCTATGATTGAACTTAGATGGGCTATAGGTTTTATAATCCTTCCACCAAGAAATTCACCACAAAGGAGGGATGTTGTGTTTGAAGAACACAGGTCTTGGTATGATGAAGACAAACAAAAGGTAAATCTACCATATGATCTTGATTCTGATTTCCATCCATTAGGTAGCAAGCATGATTCATAGGTCCAAGATCCAAGAAGTGAATTTGATAATGATCAAGATGAGAAGGAAAGAGACTATAAACTCTAGAAGTCAAGAGGAAAGGCCAAGATGCAAGAATGTGGAGAATGGTCCAAGCATACTCCTAGAAGGTCACAAGGGAGAGAAAGCAACCAAAAAGGTATGGATATGATTCTACATTTTTCACAAAGCATTCAAATTACTTAGCAAAGGATTCAATTTCAAAAGAACCTTCAACATATGAAGAAGCAAAAGCCAACCCTAGTTGGGAGGAATCTATGAAGGAGAAGATAGAATCCTTAAAAGTAATGGACATTTGGGAGTTGGTTCCAATGCAAAATAATCAGATGGTAATAGGTTCCAGATGGATCTATAAGCTAAAAAGAAATTCAGATGGATCAATTTGTAGGTACAAGGCCATATTAGTTGCTAAAGGATGTGCTCAAACTCATGGTATAGACTATGAGGAGGCCTCCTCACCAGTTGCAAAGATGACTACAATGAGGACATTGCTAGGTGTAGCCGCTACTAGAAATTGGAGACTACTTCAACTAGATGTGAAGAATGCATTTCTCAATGGTTGGATTAGTGAAGAGGTATACATGTCACAACCTCTTAGATTTGAAAATCTAATTACACATCTTATGTATGTAGACTCAAAAAGGTATGGTATGGATTGAAACAAGCTCCAAGAGGTTGGAATTTTAGGTTGGTAACCTATCTTCAAGACCAAGGTTTCAGGTCAAGCAATGTGGACCTTTCTTTATTCATCAAGAAGGAACACAATGAATTTATCTATTTGTGTGTATATGGAGATGACATAATTGTGATAGGAGATGGATTGAATGGCATACAAAGGATCAAAAGGCATATGCAAGAGGAGCTCAAAATCAGTGATTTAGGTACACCTTTGGAGATCAATCATAAATTGATGTGTTTATGAAGGTGAGAAAATTGAAGACATTAAAGATTATCAAATCTTGGTAGGTAGCTTGATCTATGCTACTCATACAAGGGCAGATATCTCATATAGTGTAGGAGTGCTAAGCCAATTCATGCACTCTCCAAGAAGATCACACGTGGATGCAGATAATTGAGTACTCAAGTACCTCAAGGGAACACTCCATAAAGGTATATTCTATCCTTACTGGATCTCAAGATATATTCAAATGCAGATTGGGTAGGATCTAAGGATGATAGAAGAAGTACCCCTGGTTACTTAGCATTTGCATGTTCTAAGCTAGTGTCATGGAGTTTTAAGAAGCAACGAACATTTGCTTTATCCTCAACTGAAGTAGAGTATAGAGGTTTGGCAATAGCAACTCAAGAGGTAATATGGTTAAAAGCATTATATACAGATTTGGGACTTATGAGTTCCAAACCTCACATATTTGGAGACAATGTAAGCTCTATGCACTTGGCAGCAAACCCTATCTTTCATGCAAGAACCAAACACATAGAGGTTTGTTACCACTTAATTAGAGAAAAGCTCATGGCAAAGGAGATTGACATTTCTTTTTTTCCAACTAAAAAGCAAATTTGAATTATCTGGGTAGGGATCAACCAATAGATTCTTCTCTATTAATTCGGCATATGAGGTTAATCCCACCATCAAGATGAAAACATTTTCATCAGGTTAGAACATGATGACCGGTGGTATGCCTACAATTTTGTATATAGTTTTATTTTCAAGAATTGAAATTATTTCCAAAAGGGGGAAGTGTCATAAAATAAATTTTATGATTCGAGTGTCTGGTCAATTTAGATAGATCTAAATTCGAACTCCATTTGTTCACTTGTATATTTGTCCAAAGATCTCAAGACTAGAATTAAGTAAAGATTCATATGCTCTCTAAGATAAGGAATCCACAGAGCTTAGCGGTTAGGTTTTAAGGGGGGCAAGGAGGAGGTCTTGGGTTCAAGTCTTGGAAGGTGCAAGATTTTCCCAAGAGGTCTATGAGGCTCGAATGTTGTGGACCTTTCTTTGTAATTGGCACCTTTCGAGATAAAGGGTGACAAAGAATCAATCCACAAAAGAGTGGTGTGAATTGATTATGAAAAGAGTGGATTAGAGTTAAAGAGATTGATTCCTCAATAGCTCTATCTATCTATCTATCTATCTATCTATCTATATATATATATATATATATATATATATATATATATATATATATATATATATATATATATATATATATATATATATATATATATATATATAGGCATAAGGTTGGGAGGAGATTCATCTATCTGGCATGGGTGGTCCTAATAGTCTAGTTCATTACAAGTGTGGTGGCCCTAATAGTCTAGTTTGTTACAAGTGTGGTGGTTGTAATCTCTCTTCTTCTTCATATGGTATTAGAGATCTTGATTGAGCTTCCATGGAGACCTTGAGAAAATATTCATCATTGTCTTCTTCAAACTCTCATGAAGAACCTTCATTATTTGTCATCTTGTCTATATGATGTTCTTATTATTCATTCATGCTCATGCTAGCATGTGTAGGTTACATTATGATGCTATTTGAGCATATGTTTGCTCCTCTCTATGGTCTTTCTTGCATATGGATTCACTTTTTATATCTGCAAAGGAAAGGAAGGTTCAAAATTTCTAACTTATGATGTAGACACACATGATTTTCTCTTTCTATAGAATAAGAAGCATTTGAAGATATGCAAGAGGATTTGTCTACCTAACCTCTAAATAATTTTCCCAGCTCAACTCTCTATCTTGAGCTTGTAAGAAGAAATTGATGTGCCTTCCTTCGTCTTCCATTCATTGCTGATTGACATCAAATGTGGGATTTTTCTCGCCATGAGCAGCCATATATGTGTATATGGAGACGATTCTAAGTTTTGTTCTCTATAAAAAATAAATAAAAGTCTACCAACAGTCTTTATCTCAACTATATGTTCTTGTAAATATTAACACATAAAGGTGGCATTTTATCTCACTTTCTCCTAAGATGCATGTATTGAATTCCGTACACATTATTTCTAAGTTTATTTTAAATGTTTTTTGTGCCATATGTGGGATATATCCTTATTGTCCCAACCAATCCCGGATTTTTCCCACTTTTTTGTCTACATGTAAAATGTCTAGACAATCAATCTTGGTGGTTTTCTTGCTTCTTAGTAGACAAGTATGGTCGCATGCCTCTTCTCAACTTAGTTTTTTTATCGAGTCACACATGAGCTTGAAATGGCTCTTCCTTTCTCTATATAACTCTCACTCATGAAAACTCAAAGTAGATCATTGAATCATATTCTTAGAAGAGGTCAATCATATTGATATTCCATTCTAATGAATCATATTCTTAGAAGAGGTGCATAAACAACAAGCATAAATAATGACTTTTTCCTTCATAAAAGATTCAACCTCATTTCTTTTGCAAATTGACAAAGAAGGCAAGTAAGATCATTGAAATTATGAATTTTGGACCAAGGAATTGAGCATGGGAATGAAGGATGGATCTTCCCAAGGATCAAAGGGCTTTTAGAGATGACAAGTATTTTTTAAATTCATGTTTGTTTTAAATATGTGCTTGGCATAGCTTTCATTTGCATAGAATCAAAATTGAAGCATAAAATAAGTCTTCAATTGTTGATATTATTCAGGTAGAGCTATGAAGATAATGGAAGTTAATGATCAAGGCTTGAATGGGCAAGCACCTAGGCACTTGCATACATCTATAACTAATGTATTTTACCTCATGCACTTAATTGTTCTTAATGCACAAATGACAATTCAAATATTCCCTTTATGCACATGTCAAGATTCTCTACCATTAGGAAAAGGTTCTATAAGCATGTGCATTAGTATGTTGAATACATAAAAATGGGAGGAATCATAGCATGATTGGTTCATAAAATAGATGCATGAAGTGCATGTATCAAGCATACTTAACACAAATGAATGCTCGAATCAATAATAGCATGAAAGAACATGCATTTTCATGCAAGCACACACATTTGCATGCAAGCACACACATTTACATGAATGGAATTCATTTTTGTTTGTTAAGGATATGAAATACATTAGTGAATGCATCTTTCTGGTAGTTAGCTTACTTTTAAGATTAACATTACATTAGCAAAGAAGTAAATCTAGATATTTGCAAAGTCATGCTAGGTAATACTTTGCAAGCCAAGTATCAAGATATTCCTTCTGAAGATGATACTTAGGTATTAGCTACTTTATGTAAAGTTTTCATTAAATAAAAAAGTATGTCTTTCTTAGTAAAAAGTAAGCAAAGTTAATTTCTAAAGAAAACCTAGAATAGTCAATGTAAACTCTAAGTATAAGATATATTTAGAGAATTCATTTGTTAAAAGCTTATAAAGAAGATTTCTTAGAGAAATCATAACTAGTTTACAAGGTGTTTACTCGTCCTTGAGTAATTTCTCATGCATCCTAAATAGGATGGTACCTCAACATAGTTTCAAAGTTTCATGACAACTTTGATGTAGCGTGCTAACTTGATTTCATAAAAAAGAATGATGGAAATCGAATTGATATATTTCAACTTAAACACAAATCAAGTTTGAAAATTCAATAAGTGTGTTTTAAGTTTATTTTGCACCTATGGGAATAATGCAAAGTCTAGGAATTATGAAACTTTGAAAACATATTGTTTATAGAAAAGCTTAAGAGTTGTTTTGTGGCTTCATTCAAAATATTTGCATCTCAAAATGAAACTAAACAAGTTAAATTTAGGACTTGTAGTAGTTCTTAAAGAAAGCAATTTCAATGAAATTGGAAATTCTTCTTATTTCATGAGTTAATCCACTTCTCCTACCATATTCAAGGATGAAATTATCCTTTTGGAATTTAAAACATATAGAAGTTATTGAATATGTTAGGACACATGAATGAAGATGTCCTTACCAAAAAAGACAGAAGTTATCATGTGATGATACCTTAGATCTCTTTTCTAGTATTTTGTAAAAATTACACACCGTCAAATAAAGAAAAGTGGTATAATTAATGAGTTATAAAGTGTGTAAAACAAACATCTATGAGATTATAGATGTATAGTAAAGTAACAAGTTTCCTAAGCAACTTAATGACATGATTTGGTTGATGCAAATTGGGATCCCTGACAAAGTTTCACTCCTTTAAAAGGACGTAAGAAGAACAAAAAGTTTGAAGTTCCAAGTATGTAGTCTACAACTATGGTTACAATAATTAGTATGTGGAAGGTATAACTGAGGTTTACCTTCTTTAAAGAGGTTTATTAAAACTAGAATCCAAAAGCATGAGTAGATGCTTATACTTAAGCAATTTTTGCAAAGCCCAAGGTAGATACTTAAAGCTTTAACATGAAGGAATCTAAAGACAAGAATAATTCCTTGTCGTTACAAGTTGGTTGAGTAAGAACTAGTAGCTCTTGAATGTAAGAAGTTCAAATCACTTGGAATTACGTTGGTTTTCTTTTGAGAAGATCATGAATTGAGTAAATTTGAGGATCTTCATTTAGAATTCATGTGCAATAAACATGGTCTTACTTGAATTTGAGACTTCAAAATAAAATTGTTGAATAAATTTATGAAGACAATATAACTTTGTAAAGATCCCTTTGACCAAGGTTAGATATACAAAGTTAGTCCAAGATGAAAACACCTAGTTGGCAATGCAACTGTGTGAAACCAATCTCTTGACACAAAGGTTATGCATCAAAATTACATTCCAAGTAAGAAGTCTTAAGAGATTGTGTAAAGGAAAGATTAAATAAGTGATAGTTGAAGCATTGAAGCATTAGTGTTTTGAATAAAGGTGAAAAAACATCATCAATAGAAGCTCCATGGATTGAAACACAAATCTTTCATAATATACTAGAGTTTAATGGTTTGATGATGGTTTACCTATAGTCCAAGTATCTTTTTGAGAATCTAGTTTAATTCTCTTAAAGTTACATAAATTCTTAGAGACCAAGTCACCAAACCCATATGTCCATATACTAGTCATATCCAATAATGGACTGGTATAGCAATTTGGCTAAAGATACCTTAAGTCCACCCACCACATGTTTATGTTTAGATAGCACATAATCAAAATAGTGAATTGGTTAGCGATGTTTTCTCATCAAGTTGATTCAATTTTTAGTTTGTAGTTGATTCAATTTATCAAGTGCAAAGCTAGATGGAATTTGAATAATAGTAGGGATCAAACAATGTTTTGGAATAAGTAAGTTCAAGTTAAAGTAGATTCCCCTCTATTCACTTTGAACAAGAGGTGAATCCCACCATAGAGGTGAAGACATGCTCCATATCATGTGGATCATGAGCTTGGGGGTATGCCTACAATTGTTTATAGCTCTATTTTCAAGGAAAAAAATGTTTTCCAAGGGGGAAAAATGTTGTAAAGTAAGGGTATGTCTGTTGGTTTAGAAAGATCTGAAATTGAACATCATTTGTTCAGTCTCATGAAGGCCAAAAGTCTTGACATTGGACTTAAGTATAAGTTTTTGTGCTTAACAACTAAAGTGGTATGGTCTAATGATTAAGTTAATCGACCTTAGAAGGAGGTCTTGGGTTCAAGTCCCGCAAGGGGCAGGGAAGGTAGGGTATATTTTACCCAAACCCAAGACTAAGCCTCTAAAAGGTTCTAAGACTGGGACATTTGGAGCACATGTAGTTATATGGAAGACACTTTCCTAGATATTATTGACCTACCAGAGTGGGTAGAACCTTGGAGAGAACTATATATAGAGGCATAAGGCTGAGGGAAGAGTCATCTCTCTTGAGTGTGGTGGTCATAATCCCTCTTTTTCTTCACACAATCCTTTGGAGGCACCTTGATGATGATCCTCTTGACCCTCTTGAGAGGGTGAAGCAAGTACAAAATGTCCCCCATGGACATCGAAGAAACAATATATTGACATAAAAATGGCACAACTAATTGATGGACCCAACAAGAGACATGCCACTCAATCTACTGATCTACATTTTCCAAGGCTTGAATTCAGTGAAAGTATAATTATACAATGAAGGTCATAATACCTAAATATAGTGATGTGTGTGAACACTCTAGGACCGCTGAGGCACTTTTTTCCCTCTTTAGGAGGTTTTTTCCCTCGGCTTGTATATACGCCTATTGCCCTAACGGGCTACTTATCTTTGTACATTCTAGTGGTAAAACATTTAGTATTGTGTGTTGTGCTCCAAGCTTCTTCTTCTTCCTTGTGTTGTTCGCGTGCTTCTGCAGACGTCTAACTCCAACAATTGGTATCAGAGCAGGTCACCGCTTCATCTAGGGCATCATCGAAACCTCTTCTGTTGCAGTCTCAGAATCACACGAATTTTGGTGAGCATACGCAGGGTGTTTCAAAGATCAAAACATCTTTGCTCTCTGGTGCCGAAATCGCGATTTGAGCTCATTTTGGCCTCCGAACGCAGTATCATAGTGCTTGTGCAGGCTATTTCATCTTTTTGTGCCAAAGGTATATACCAGTTTTTGTTTGTCAATATGAGCGTCTCGAAGTCTACTACAAGTTTAGCAGAATTCATCTAGGTAGTTCTGTTCAACTTTTTTAGATACAATCAATTTTTTGCATCAAGGTATTTTAGTCACCGGCCATGGCTGAAAGCAATGATGTATTCCGTATGTTGGCTCTTGAGGATAAGTTGGATGGTACCAACTACCCGTTATGGGCTTATATGATGCGACATGTATTGGTTGCAAAAGGATTGTGGAACATTGTGTAGGGGGTTGAAAAACGTCCTATCACACCTACAATTGTTACAACTACAGGTACTAAAGCTGATGCAGAAGGTGTTGAAGATGATGATATTCTGCATATTCCTGTTTGTGGTACGGTTTCTGTTGCACCTACTGCAAAGCAAATTTGTTGGGATGGCAGAGATGCCCAAACACATGCATTGATAGCTTTGTCGATCAAACGTGCCATTATTCCTCACATTCGCTCTTGCAGAATAGCTAAGGATGCTTGGAATACATTTACCACATTGTACCAGGCTAGGAATGAGGCTCGTGTTGATTACCTCTGAAAACATTTGGAGAGTGAGCAGATGAATGAAGGTGATTCTATGGACAAATTTCTGACAAAGATCAAGGATTTGAAAGAACATTTGATTTTCTCTTCGTTTGATGATGAAAGGCAATCCAAATGCATTGTCATTTGAGGAGTTAGTTTCTGTTCTATTGTAGGAAGATCAATCTAGGCAGAACATCTTTATTATGCATGTTGTAGATCAAGCTTTCTTGGCTAGTTAGAAGGGCAAAGGTAAATGGAGCTCATCTACTTTTAGCAAAAATCTGCAAATGTTGCACATTCGAAGAAGGAAGATAAAGATGAGAATAAATTAGAAAAGCAAAAATTGTTTTTCAAGTACTATAAAGGAAATGATCATATCATAAAGAACTGTCCAAAACTGGTTGCAAAAGATGCAAAGAAAAAGGAGGCTTCTACACCAAAAATAGAGTTAGCTAATCTTGTGCAGGAAGACGAATGGGCGTTCACTACTGTTTGCAGTTTTGACCCATCTTCTCATGAGCAGTGCATGTCTGCAGTAGACTCAGATGTTTGGTACGTTGATAGTGGGGCGACCTAACATATTACCTCGCAACATAGTTTCTTCTCTTCACTCGAGCCTGCCCCTACTGTGAATACTATTACATGCGCCAACAACTACTCTTATCATGTTATGGGAGTTGGTAAGATCATTTTGACTACTACTGATGGTAGTTCTTTCACTTTGTCAGATGCTTTGTTTGTGCTAGGGATCAAGAAAAATCTATTATCAGTCTTTGCATTAGCCAAGACTGGCTTGGTTGTGAAATTTATTGATGGCAGATGTACAGTTCATGATCTGTCAAATGGCAACATCATTATTGCTTCTTGCATTTTGTGTCATGGGATGTGTAAGATCATAGACTATGGAAGATCTGTAAATGATTCGGCATGTGTAGTACATGATTCTTAGGCTATGTCAGATGCAAAGCTTTGGCATGCATGCTTTGGTCATTTGAATTTTACGACTTTGCTATGCCTGCAGAAATATGAAATGGTGTGCTCTTTGCCCAAACTTGAGGCAGCTAGAAAACGAGTTTATGAAGGCTGTATTTTGGGCAAAATGCAACGTTCTTCCTTTCCAAAAGATGGTTCAGTTCAGGCTACTCAAAAATTGCAGCTTGTACATAGTGATGTCTGTGGGCCTATGCAGACACCTTCTTTTGGGAACTATCTTTACTTCGTGACTTTCATCGATGATTTTTTCCAGGCATGCATGGGTATATCCATTGAAGGCAAAGTTCAAAGTGTTTATGTGCTTCAAACAGTTTTTAGTTTTGGCTGAAAATTTGTCACATGTAAAATGGGCACCCTCCATTCTGATCGAGGGGGGGAATATGTGTTCTGACTTTAATGCATTTCTGGCTGAATGTGGGATAAAACATCAATGTACAGTGTCGTATACACCTCAACAAAATGGAGTTGTTGAACGAAAGAATAGGTCACTCATGGAGATGGTGAGGTGTATGGTCAAGAGTCAGGCTTTACCACATAGTTTCTGGCTTGAGGCTCTCATGTGTGCAACATATGTACTTAATAGGTGTCCCACTAAAGCACTAGAGTCTATCACTCCATATGAGGCTTGGCATGGTTGCAAGCCATCTGTTGCTCATTTGCGTGTTTTTGGTTGTCTGGCATATGCATTAGTGCCTGAACAACATCGCAGAAAATTGGATGATAAAGCAGTAAAATGTATTTTTGTTGGGTACAGTTCTAAAAGTAAAGGCTATCATCTGTATCATCCACAGACTAAATGCATTCTGGTTAGCCGTGATGTTGTTTTTGTGGAAGATGCTATTCATCCATTGCTTTCATGTACTAAGGAGACATTTGTTAGCTCCAAAGACATGTATGATACTTTGCTACCTCTTTTTACAGGTGGACACTCTAGTGCTCGTCCTGATGAGGCAACTTCTTAGCCTTTGCAGGTTTCATGTGATGATGTAGATCATCCCATTTCTGATGCAGATTTACATGATGCACTTGTTGATGAGAGAGCTGATATCGAGGAGGCAAAAAGTATGCCAAAATGGCTAGTGTAGACTTTGCGTGACAACAAATTAGATGCATCTCTATCATATCATACTCGTTCAGGCTCTCATAGTGCCTCTTTTGCATCAGATTGCTATGCTATGGCTGCATCTAGTCTCTGCGATGAGAATGAGCCTGTTTCATTTGATGAAGCACAAAATTCAGAAAATTGGATGGCTTCTATGCAATTTGAATATGATGCTATAATGAAGAATGGTACTTGGACTTTATGTGACTTGCCTCTTGGCAAGAAGGCCATTGGTACGAAGTGGGTATACAAGCTGAAGCGTAAGCCTAATGGTACAGTTGACAGGTATAAGGCTAGGCTTGTTATAAAGGGTTATGCGCAGGAAAGAGACATTGATTTTGATGAAACCTTTGGTCCCACTTGCCGCATGACTACTGTTCATAACATCTGTGCACTTGCAGCTCATCATGGTTGGAATGTACATCAGTTGGACATTAAAACATCATTTCTGAATGGTGACTTGCATGAAGAAGTGTATGTTTTTTAGCCCCATGGCTTTGTGCAGAAAGGGCATGAAAACCAGGTGTGCATGTTAAAGAAGGCATTATATGGTTTAAATCAAGCACCACGTGCTTGGTATGAGAAGATACATGCCTATCTTATTACACATGGTTTTGAGAACAATCCAGCTGAAAGCACCTTATATGTTAAGCGTGCTAATGATGTGCTTCTGATCATTGTGGTGTATGTTGATGACATGCTGCTCACTGGTCCTCATGACATGCATATTGCTGATTTTAAGGCTGATTTGCATGCCTCATTTGAGATGTCTGATTTGGGGCATTTGCATCACCATTTGGGCATCCAGTTTATGCAAGTTGATGGTGCAATGGCTTTGTGTCAAACGAAATATATTGACACATTATGGCAGCGTTTTGACCTTGAAGACTATAAACCTATTGCCACTCCTATGGAGACAGGTTTACGATTGAGTCTTCATGATGCTGGAGATGCATTTGATGTTGTTGTCTATCAGAAGGCTGTTGGATGCCTGATTTACTTATGCATTACCCAGCCAGATATTCATTTTGCTGTCTCACAGATGAGCAAGTTTATGCATTGCCTAGGTGTTAAGCATTGGCAGGCGGTTAAGCGCATCTTTCGCTACTTGAGTGGTACCTGACTACTTGGGTTGTTTATCCCAAGGGGGGATCACTACCACCAGATTTGCATGCTTTTTTTATAGTGATTGAGCTAGTTGCTATGACACTCGTGTGTCCATTAGTGGTTTTTGCTTCATGCTTGGTAGCTCATGCATATCTTGGATGAGCAAGAAGCAGCCTACTATGGCCAATTCCAGTTGTGAGGTTGAGTATAGGGAAGCTTTCACAGCGACTGTTGAGTGTGTGTGGCTCAGATGCCTTATGGTTGATTTGGGTGTTGGTTAGTCTTCTGTCACCACCATCTTTACTGACAGTTAGAGCGCATTGGCAGTTGCAAGGAACCTTGTATTCCATGCTCGCACTAAGCACATTGAGGCACATTTATGTTAGGGAGAGTTCTTGTGAAGAGAGATGGTGGATGCAATCCAAAGATGAGTAGGTGCTGCTACAACCAGATTCACAGCAGCCAACTGAGACTTTAGAGTTGATTAGTAGACCCTTTGAGCTTCCTAAATCCACCAAAATATCAGCCAAGTACTTTGGAACATGTATCCCAAAAGTTTAAGTCAAGACAGACAAGTTGCAAGATGACTAGCTCCCAAAACTTGCTATTTTTGGACATACACCTATTGGAAAAAATGAACAGTGCTCTTAACCTGGTAGGAATTAGAAAAATTCCTTTTGGGCATAGCAAATAGACTTAGCAAGCTTGCTATTCCAAGCTAAAACACTTCAAATGATGGACTGAGCACTGAGAAGAAGATTTATCAATTTCTGGAACATGCCCACCATTCTCGGGGCTCTGCAAAGATGGACCAGTGAGTAGTAAAATGCAGATATCTCCAAAAGTGTAAATCCAATGACCTTGAAAATTTATATGTAGAAAGAAGAAAATAAGAGCTATCCAACGCATGTTAAAACACCCAAAAAGATTGTGTAGAACGCGAGATATGACCTTCTGAAGTTACTTCTCTGAGTGAGTATAACAGAGAACAAAATAGAGAAGTAGATAATGATAAATGTATAGATTCACATATGATTACAACCACATTGGCAATGAATCTTTGCACAATGGGAGTAGAATGATAGAGCTATGGATTAAGCTCTTCAATCTCTACAAAATGACATGAAGTGGTCACGTACAAGGCTTGCTAATCGCCTCTTCCTTCTTGCTCTTTTTATAGCTATTCTTGGAGGGAGTTTTGAATTCGAATTCGAATGGCTCCACCTAAAAGTGATCCCCAAAGTTAAGAGAGATTCCCTCATCTCAAAAATTCATGGTTTTAGGTAGTTAGAGCCACGACTTTGCTTTTACATCATGCATGAGGTAAGCCATCCTTTTCCTTTTTCTTTTTCAAATTACAAGAGATAAAAAAGAACTCTTTTACAAGAGGTGTTCACATGACTACACATGTGACTTACAAATGAGGATAATATCAAGCATATCAAGCATGTAGGCTTGGGTAAAATGCACCAACAGTTCTCTGTTGGGGAGATCATCTTGGCATATGTGCCCACACAGGAGAACATTGCAGACCTTTTTACAAAGGATCTGCCTAGGGAGAAGTTTGAAGCTTTCCGCAAAGCTTTGGGCTTACTTCCTTTTGTGGAGTGATTTCCACATAGCTTGGCACTTCCTTATACATGAGTGCCAACTCCTTGTTCACCGCATCATTCCTAAGGGGCCATTTGTTGATATATTTAGGTAGTGATGTGTGTGAACACTCTAAGACCGCCGGGGCACTTTTTTCCCTCTTTAGGAGGTTTTTTCCCCCCGACTTGTATATACGCCTATTGCCCTAATGAGCTACTTATCTTTGTACATTCTAGTGGTAATACATTTAGTATTGTGTGTTGTGATCCAAGCTTCTTCTTCTTCCTTGTGCTGTTCACGTGCTTCCGCAGATGTCTAACTCCAACAATACCAATGTGATCCCTCGAATCCCACACATGTAGGGGTAGAATACATATAACCTACTAGGAATGAACAGAGCCCAAAGGCCCGCTAAGGATGGGAGCTGGGAATAGATGGCCCTAAGGTTAGATAAGAAAACTAATTGGAACTGATGAAGCACTACCACGACAAGCATGGTACATGCTATCGTTGAGAGTGTCCATTGAGAATACTAGAAGGTCAACCAGAGACATCACTAAAGAGAACCATTTTCATCTCACAACCCAAAAGAGATAAACAACCCAACCACATAGGGTATGCTATTGAACAAAGAGATATTATTTTTCACAAAGCATCACTTTTGTTTCAGTTATTTTTAAAAGAAAGTTCAATCTTATGACTTACCCTCGCATGAGATAATAGAATAACGAGGAGAGTAACAATATTTCATAATCTTGTGGCCATCTAAGAAGCATGGGCGCGTATTGCGTAGTGTACAAATACAGCGCAAAGCATCACGTGACACTTTCTCTCACATGAACCAAAACTCTATCAATCAATCAAATGGTTGTACTTACCATCCAAGTGCATAAAGCAACTAACAAAATTCATTCAATAACACTACAAAAAGACCACTTCTACCATTACATTGATGCAAAGAGCGTATTAATCTCTCATAGCTCGACCGTTTGAGTCACTTTCTCTTGCCCTAAAATTACAAGGTTTAAAAGAAGTTGAAGAGAATATGACAACTGGATAGAAATATCCTTTGAGAATAAGCTCTTTTGGGTGAAACGTGGGACGTTCCACATATATGTAGAATACAATTAGGGGGAAAGTTATTTGAAACATCTAAATCTAAAAAGAGAACGAATGAAGTAAATGACCTACCTCTAGGAAACACACACACACTCTCCTTGGAAACTTTCATTCTCTCTTTCATGGAATGATTAAAAAAAAATTTTGTCATAACCTAATCTTTTCGAAAAATTAGTTGAAATTAATTGAAAGTACAAATGAAGGAAAGCTTGTTGTATTCCACAAAGTAGAGGTTGAATGCTTATCATGACCAAAACTGAAAGGCCCAGGCCCTTTAAATGGAATGATTGAAAAATAATAACTCTCTTTAATGTATAGTAATAAGTCTGTACATATAAAATTCCCATATCGTTGTTTTCCAAGAGCACGGAATGAAACTAGTTTGGATACTCCATCCAAAAAATGAGACGTTAAATAACCTCCTTTACGTAATGGTTTTAAGTTTTCCCTTAAAATGTCGCTTTATTTATTTGGAGGAAGGGGGGGTTGAAAAGATCTGTGGACTAGAGCTGATAAACAACACACTAGGGTTAGCTTTTCAACGGTAGGGCAACGTTACTATAATCGCAAAATTTCAATTTTTTCAATCCAAAAACTCATCGACTTCATGTTTGCTTCCGCCATAGCTTTTCCTTTACCTTGCTCTTCTTCGTCGGCTTCTCTTGAATTCTTTCTGGCCTATTGAGGAGCACGACTATCGTCTAGTCTGATATTGCCGATAGTTATGGTTTTGAGGGCCTTGCGCTGAACCTGGCCTCGTCCTGTAGTTGGCAGAAACAGCAGAAGCGACGGTTTTTCATTCAGAAAAGCTCTAGTTCAAGCAATTTATACGGTATCGGATCAGGACTGCGAACTTCAGTTATTTCCATTTCTTTTTCTTCTTTCTCCGTAGCCGGATCCTCGGATGCGTATTTCGACGCATTCGTAAACTCCCTAGCTAATAACGTACCCCCCCCCCCCCCCCCCCCTCTCTCTCTCTCTCTCTCTCTTCATGGGAGGTCTCCTTGTCTGTGGTCGGGAATCCTTAAATAATAAGACACAAGAAAGAGAACGTTCATTTCGATCATATTTGCATCTAATACCATGCAAATACAGTGATCTGGCACGATGGTCGGCACATGTAAGAAGGATATGATCTCTGGGCTGTTTATTTATACCCTTGTCGTATTAGAGTTTACCAATTCAAGGGTTCTCAAAGGTTAGAGTGTATGGATTTCTGCTTCTCTCGAGGAAGAATACAGTCAATTTCCATTAACATTATAGGCTCTATGGCTTTCAGGGTGATCTCTACGTTCTCACGGTGAGACCTCGATAAGACTCCTGCATCAAAAGGTGACTATGGAAGATGCGATTGCAGGTTGTTGCGGTGATTCAGAAGAATGCAAGCCAGCGATCTCGACATCGTCTATATCTGAATGTACAGATAGTGCTGAACGGGTGGCTTTCTTATTAAGGTATGCCTTTTTCTGAGTTGGAATCGGGAATTAATTTCCCTCCACAATACCTCACACTTGTAACGATGCATTTTCTTTGGAGGTATATTTAATGGAAAAAACTTTTGTCATTCCAGACCACAAGTTTCTGAATTTCTGTGCAATGTTAGGATGTTAAGTTGTTGACACTAGAAGAAACGCTTCAGCTTCCAAAGTATCATGTAAATGAGTAGGATGTCCCTTGAATACGGCACTTGGGTTTGACCACTGTTGAACGACTTATTGAATCGAATGTTTAGAATTACTGTCTAAAACTGCCATTTTTGGGAATATTGAGTTGGTGTGGAGGGAGGTTGGTGCAGTGGTAACACCTTGAACCTTTGGACTGAAGTTTCTAGGTCCAAGACCTGCAGATCGGATGGACATGAACCTCTGAATGTGGGGGATAAGGGGGGTCCTCTGGTGCATGTATTTGTTCTTTCGGATTTTCATCTAATAGGGAGACTAGGTCGCCTTTGAATAAGGAGGGAATGTTGCATTGGTTTTGTCTTTATAATGATTACTTCTGTGTCAGTGAGTCCAGGCGATCTGGTGGCCCCACAAGAAGGTCTTCCAAGGGTGGTTGGACTCCAGAGGAGGTAACACATGCTCTTATCCCTGGTTGGCTAACTAGATATCCTTTTGATAATGTGATGAGGCATTCTTAATATGCCAATGGTGTGCGGGTTGGCAGGATGAAATTCTTCGAAAGGCAGTGGAGTGTTTCAATGGAAAGAATTGGAAAAGGATAGGTACTAGTAGATGGCTTACTCGATTGCGGTCCCTCATCCATCCCTTTTAGAAATGGAGCAGCTTTTCTGTTTGAGTTTTTTTCTTATGCAAATCAAAATGTTTTGTTCTTTTGTTCCAGCTGAGCTGCTTAAGGACCGGACAGATGTACAGTGCCTCCATCGTTGGCAGAAGGTTCTGAATCCAAGTCTTGTGAAGGGACCTTGGACCAAAGAAGTGAGTTCGTTTTCATGGTTTCTGTATCATTTTTTGCTCGGTTTCTCTGTTAGGGGTCTTATTTCTAGTAACCACTACCATTCTAATCATATACATTTGATAACTTCTGTAGGAGGATGATAAAATAATAGAACTAGTGAAGAAAAACGGCCCAAGAAAATGGTCTGTTATTGCCCGCTCTTTGCCAGGTCGGATTGGAAAACAGTGTAGAGAGAGGTTTGTTCTCTTGCTGCCTCACATTGATTGCATTTCGCATTATATGTGACATGCATCCTTCCCATCACAGTCATCTCCTCCCAAAGCCAAGCATTGGGTCTCCTTTGGCCTCCTATCCTTTTGACCTTTTCCCTTCTATTTGTCTCTTCCTTTCTTGATGCTGTCATTGAGGTTCTCTGTGTGGAACTAAATGCTCCAGATGGCACAATCATTTGGATCCGAACATTAAGAAGGATGCATGGACGCCAGAAGAGGAGCAAGCACTAGTTGAGGCTCACCAGCGCAATGGAAACAAATGGGCTGAAATCGCAAAATGTTTGCCAGGAAGGTACATAATTTTGAGGTTCAGTTCTAATAAAGAGTACTTTATTATTTAAGATCTTATGTAGTTCACAAGGGGCTTCTTGTACTTCTTTGATAGGACTGACAATGCTATAAAGAATCATTGGAACAGCTCTTTGAAGAAGAAGTTAGAACATGCAACTGTACAAGACCCTGTCTTTAGCGAAATGAAAGAATCACATGGGCAAGGATCTACTGTAGATGGACAATTGAGAGTTTCCCAATCATCTAGTCAAAGGGACATGGCAGAAGCTGCTGCGAGACCTGCAGATATTTTCAAAACCTCCAGTTTAGCTTTGTTTAATGTGGAAACACTGAACAATTCTATTTCAAAATTTGGATCTGGACATCTTACTGGCATAGGTTTGCTTAAGGAATGTAACTCAGTGTCACTTATTGGATCTGAGAGGGAGAGGGCTTCAAGTCACTTGACTAAAATTCCACCTTCATATGGATCTCTAGTGGCTGAGAGGTTGACCCGAATAGCAGCTGATAACAATTTTGCATGTGGGGGTGAATCAGGCTTTTGTGACACTTTGGCTCAACCTTCAACACCTGCTAGGTTGAGCACACAGAGATATTTTTATTTGCAGAAACCTGGAATTGCAGGGAATTCTAAATCAGCATGTTTGTCACCCTCCAGGGTTGAAGGACTCAGCCATTCACCTAGTCATCATGATGTGCAAGAATCACCTGCATTATTAGGAGACCGTTTCTTTCAACAAGAATGCGAGGCTGTTGTCTCTGACATAAATCCTCATGCTATCCTTCGATCCGCGGCAAAGAGCTTCCAGGGAGCTCCTGCTATTATGCGGAAGCGAAGACATGAGATAGTGCCTTCTATCCGAGAGGGTGGTTGTTGTAAGAACATTATTATTTCTGCAGCAGTGGAAGAGGTGCATACTCCAGAAAAAGTATGCAAATTAAGGAGCAGTCGGACCTCTAGTTGCTCTTCTTCACCTATATCAGAATTTGCTGCTTTCTGATAGGGGCTACATGATGCTTATTTTTTCAGCTATGACTGGTCAGCATAGTGGCAGGTTATATTTTCTGTGGATATTATATTTCAGTTTTAAACTGAAAGGCAACTGAAGGTAATCTTTGTGATGTGCTGCTCCATCAAAGTGGGGCAGAAGATCACCCACATTGGTTGTTGTAGGACAACATAATAACATATGTTGTAAAGTCCATCCATTTATGTGAAGAAACCACTGAATGTGTCAAGAAAACCATTTATTTCATCAAGAGCTCAAGATTTTTCTGAGTTATTGAGATTCAATAAGAGAACTCATTGATGATGATGCAGATGTGTCTAACCTAGGATAGATTTGCTCATAAGAGTGAATAATAGGATGTTTGTAAGTGCCAGAACCTTACTGAGTATTTGCTGTAACGTGCTAAGTTCTGAAAAACACTTGGTGCAATTTGTTCCATACAATAACATAAGGAATTATCGTTTTCCATTCTATTTGGTGTGAAGGAGAAAGTGTAACCTGCTTTGTCATCTCTTCCTCAAAACTTTCATAAAGTAGTTTGTTTGTTTGTGTGCGTGGGCATTCCCCTAACCCGTTCTTTCCCACCATTCATGTGACAAGTGCCCTTCCCCTTGTTGTGAAATGAGTTCATTGCTGAACACTAGCACTTCAGAATGGAGTGTATCAAACACACGACTAACCTAACCTGTAAGGAATTGAACTCACAACCTCTTGGTTAGGAATGTGATGGGCTAACCACTTGCCCCAAAAGCCATGGTTGAGGATTACTTCCTAATCCTCTCTCTTAGGGTGTGGTTCAACCATCTCCTACCCGGATTATGTTACATAACCCTTGATGTGCCATGTGCCCCCAACTCCTCTTGTACATGTTTGATCCAGGAAAAAAATCCCAAACTACATTGGAACAAAAAACATATTTCTTATGTACTTCATTGTATCCTAAAAAATAAGGGCGTAAGGTATTTGTCATCGTCATGACCCATGAACTTCCTATGAGTTTGTGTGTGTGGTTTGTGAGTTGTCTGTGTATATGAGCATGTATTCGTTAAAGTCCACCCATTATTGGGATGTCATTGTAGTCAGTTGATACCGTGTACATGTTTGATCCAGGAAAAAAATCCCAAACTACATTGGAATAAAAAACATATTTCTTATGTACTTCATTGTATCCTAAAAAATAAGGGCGTAAGGTATGTGTCATCGTCATGACCCATGAACTTCCTATGAGTTTGTGTGTGTGGTTTGTGAGTTGTCTGTGTATATGAGCATGTATTCGTTAAAGTCCACCCATTATTGGGATGTCATTGTAGTCAGTTGATACCGTGCTTAATGAGATCAATGGCTAGTAGCCTTGGCTTACTGCTGTGAGCTTACAGTTGCTTTTCTGGGCTGAGTCTTGGTATTTATGTAGGCTGAACATGTCATGGTAATCAGTTGATACTATGCTTAATGAGATCAATCGCTGCTGAACAACATTGGGTCAGCAATAAGACTCCTACCAATTTCTTGTGTCCATTGTGCAAGTTGATTCATATTGTGCATATGGTGTTTATTGTGTAGTGTTTTAGAAGCATGAGTACGTGATAAATGCAAACTTTTGCATACATGCAGAAAGTGCCCATGGGGCTGTGTGTGTTCTGATTTCAGTTCAGAAAACTGAACAATTTTAATGAAGACTAGGTACATCTGACTAGTCTTACTTTATCTGTTAGCTCTTTTTGAGCTGTGTACTTGGTATCCTTTTTTTTTTCCTTTTACCCCATGAAAGTGGAAGCTCGACTGAAGCTTTTTCTCTCTGGGCTTGAAGATTATATTGAAAGACCAACTGTACAAGTGAAGGGCATAGTACCCATGGGGCCCCTCGTATCCCTCAAAGCAGGTGTTAGACCGCCGAAGCATCACAAGGATAGGGCTCCCTGAAGGAATCTAGTTTCAATGGCCCGAAGGCATTACAAGGATAGACTAGCCACATTGGCCCAGGCATGTCCAGCAGCCTGGATTGAACAGACAACCTCCACCTCAAGAGATGAATGCCAGAACAACTTGCCTATGGCACGTGGACTTGGTATCATGCTCTTTGATTATAACAATTTGTTTAATGTACATGTGTTTTTGGCACAACAATACGAAAGCTTGATGTGGGAAAGGGTAATTATTTTTGAATATGGGGCACTACGATGTTATGGGGCCACTACGATGTTATGGGGGCATTACAATGTTTTCGGCCTCAAATTTGAAATGGCAATGTCCAATAACTAGATTTAAGGAATCAAAATCTCCAAGTTCATGTTTTTTTAAGGAAGTCCGACCGAAGCTTACTCTCCCAGATAGCTTGAATTAATGGAAAGAACAATTGCACAAGTGAAGGGGGGGTGGGCAGAGTGCCCACCACCCATTGGACCTCCCATATCCCACAAACTAGGGGTTAGAAATAGTAAAACTACTTGAAGGCGATACAAGCTGGCCTAAGGCTCATAACACGTCTACTGCAGTTGCTAAGGGTTGAACCCTTGCCCCCGCCTCAAGAGCCGAAGGTTCTAGCTACCCAAACTAACATGTGTGGACACGAAGGCCATGTTAAAAGTCCAACTTAAAGATGTATTAATTTGCTACAATTTTACAAGAGAAGAAGTATGAGATATTATCCTTGAAAAGTCCTTGTATTGCAAATATGAATTCTAACTACTCTTGAACTGGCATCCTTTACAAATTGTGTACGGACTTCTATTCTTACAAGGTCTCTCTCTCTCTCTCTCTGTCGGCTTTAAAAATCAATTTGGCACTTTAAACTATTGAACTGGCATTGTTTCAGATTTACCATGATGTAAATTTTTTGGTTTCATAGGCTAGTTTGGCTTGTCAAACACCATTACATGATTTCATCTCTCTCTCTCTCTCTCTCTCTCTCTCTCTCTCTCTCTCTTTCTCTTCTCTGTGCACTACGTGAGCATGTTTTTTGGCTATACAAGAAATTTGGTCACATTTCTATTGTAAACATATTAGAGTACGAAGTCATCATATTTTGCAATCAATGTGATGGAAGGCTGGCATGCTTTTATGTATCTGATGGAATGGAGTCTAATGACTTCAGGATTTCTCGTGTTTTACTTGAGGGTTAAGTACCTTGATAATATGGTGTAAGTTGGGGTGGGTCTTACATCAAAGTTTCCATGTGTGAGCAGCCCAAAGACCTAGCTACAAAAAATGCTATAGTTTGGGAAAAACCTCAAGTGAGATGTGTTATGCAAGTGTTCCTCAAGACACAAATTTATGTGCTACCAGCTTGCCAAGGAAAGCTTTATAAGCCTTATGTTGTCATTCTCCTCGTTGCTTGTATATGTAAGAATTGAAGGAAAGTTTACTTATGTTTTGTTGCACCCTCGTATATGAGAAAAAGTTTTAAGAAACTTTGAACGGATTCTTTCTTTGGAGATATTTGAAAACAATCTTGTGGGCCCTCTTTGCTTGTGTTTTTGTACATTGCTTAATATATTCTTCTTGTTCTACTATGAAAGCTTCTTTTCTATGTAAATTTGGGTATCCTTGATTGTTGACTTATAGAAGTGAACCATTTCTTGTTAAAGTTTTTGAAGATCCACAAATATATTGTTGAATTTAGTGCAAGTAAACCCTTGTGTAGACAAGCTTTTTCCTTGCTTCTTGAGAATGCGTGGATGATAAATAGAGCTAGGCATAGTGTTCTATGAATAAATTTTACAACAATATTATCCACATCCTCATTAGAAGTCTTTTTCTTGATAGACATCTTGGCATGGGAAAATATTTTGAGAAGTACCTTCTTTTTGTAATGCATGCTCCATAAGGTTGTCCAATGCAGTATACCCATTTATATTGATGCCCACTTCGTCACACATTGCTTGCACATCTTGCACTCGACGAAATCTTTTAACTTCTTTGAGAACTCAACTTGAAAAGAAGCTCTAATGCACTTTCCTATAGGTGTGTCTACAATAGAAGTGATTTCTTGATTGCTTATACATCTATTCAACTATTGTTTGATGAAGTATTTATGTCTTGAATAAATTACCTACTCAAGGAAAAAAAAGATTCAATTTCAAACCTTCATTAAAAGAAATAAAAAAAAACAAATACATTGTTTGCTGCTCCACCACCGACAAAAAGAGCTTCAAAGGATGACAATGGTCTTTTCCTATGTCTCGTAACAAGTGGATTATTTTTCAACTATAGGAGATTGGCATTTTAACATTGCAATCGTGCTTTCCTTTCCTTCCATATCTTTTTCAAGCTTTGCATTTTGTTCTCGTAAAGATATGACCATGCTTTCTAAAGTAACCACCTTCACATGATGGAATTGATATTGTTGGATCCAATATTTAGTAGTAGCACTTGAATACGTAGATAATTGCTTACAATAACCTAATAGTCGACCTTCACCTACACCAATAAATTAAAGTAAAGTTGAGAGGTAACCAAATATATGATTGACTCAATCGAGGAGTTTGGTGCATATATTTATATCCAAGAATAGGTTCTCAAAATCCAAATCCATCTACAAAACCTAAAAACTAAGGGTTTCCTAATAAGATCATCTGACCAAGCCATACTATTTTGGTATTTCCCAAAGAGCTTTGTCTTTGTACCTCCACAAGAAGTGGTCAAAGATTCTCTTTGAAGAACAAGTATACATAATGTTATATCTCACATTTAAAAATCATTTTGATCCCCATCACTACTTCAAGAAGAGTCGCAAAATTTTCCAAAGCTTTCAATCATTGTTCTCCATAATTTTTGCAACATAAGTGATTGTAGGGACAAGACAAGGCTTAAGAATTTCAAGCCACACCCAAAGTAGAAAGGGTCAATTGCATAGTAGATATTAGCTATAAGAAACTCTTACTTTCCTTCTTAGCTCGATCCTTGACCATCGAGTTTATAAAAAAGAATAAATTTCACTTCCATGCCAACAAAAGTTATGTATGTTTTACTCAGAATATCTTTCTCTTATCCCAACCTAAACTCCATAGCTACCACTACATTCAAGCTAGCAAATAAAATTGCTACTAAATAAACATATGTTAATTCCAAAAATCATCACTTATGATTATATTCAATGACTTTTTGAGCTCTTTGAGACTCCAAAGAACTAAAACTATATTATTGGGAAAGAGAAACCCTTCAAGCATACCAAGATTGGGTAATCTCAACCCCAAAATATCTCTCCCATGTTCAAATACATAATTTGTGTAAACATTTAAAAAAGTGGCAGAACTCAAATAACCTTAAGGAATTTTTCAACGAATCAAGACTGGCTCACTTTAATGATGTCTCTCCACAAAAACCTTCACATTTGATGATCTTAATAGTGCTTTAATAAACCCCAAAAGACTACCCTATAAACTAACTTATTCAAGCTTGAAGGACATCTCTTCATGTGAAATCATTTCATGTACCTTCTTGAATTAAATGTAAGTGTAAAGAGATCCTACACTACACACCTATGAATAACTAAAGATAAATGAAATAGTCCAACACACACCTAACACTTCCAAAAGCTAGTTGTCCTCTATTAATGGTCTTACTGGTCAAAGCTATTATTGATACGATTTATAAAAACTAATATAAGCATGTTGACCTTGTCAAAGATGAGGGAAATTCCATGCAGATTTCTCATGCAAGTAATGTCTCCCTTCTTCAAAATGGAAGTCATGACTACAACATCGACAAATTGGGGCACCACCACCTTGTCAATCAACATTTGTATCGTGTTAAGGAAGGATTTATCCATTGCAATATATCATAACTTCATTTTCTGTCTTTAAGGATATTGTAGGATCTCATGAGGAAGACCACCCACTTGCTACCTCTTGTCTCTTCAACTTTTGAGTAAGTGAAATTACTTATGATGCTTCCCCTCAAGAAGTTACCTGAATGGTCATCGATCAATCCATGATCGTATGATCATATTCACTAACCATTCTCTTCACCCTACTCACCAATGACACATACACGATGAATTTGTCTGCCAATTTCACATTGAGGGTCAATATTTCGAAGCTCTTTCTAAGATTTTTGAATGCATTGGTGACTCTTCTCACTTTGGGATCGAGATAAAAATCAAAAAGATATATATATGAAAACCTCACCATAAAAAAACAAGTCAATAATAATATATTTCCAACCTCAAGAAACTTCTAGAATTGCTACATCATATCCTCATATAGCTCAACTAGTTTCTTTAAATTATTTGAATGGAGGAATATTTGACTATACATCTCAAGTTGGTATGCATCAACTCTATTAATAAGATTCAATTCAAGTGAGACTTCTCCCATAATTGCTAGATGCATATTGAAAATCAATGGTCAATGATCCAAAAGTTCTATTGCATTTTTCATCCATTTATATGCAAGTTTCCATGGAGCAAAATCATTAACCACAAAATGTTCTACATCCAACTTGTACGTCCAAGTCTTGAATAAAATGTTACAGCTAATCCTCTAAGTTCGTGAGATAAAAACCATCACAATTCTCATTCAACCATTTCTCTATGTGCTTATCTCCCAGACCAAAGTCATTTTTATGATCGTATACATTCCTTGTGTGAAAAATTTTTGCTAACAAAACATGTGGTGTCCCTCCATGATGTAAAAGATGTCATCAAGGAAGAGAAGAAATCATCATCTTTTCTTCTCATGCTGGAAGAATGCCCCTATTTCGAAGGATATCCATGTATTCCTCAAGTTGGATCAATTAATCAATTGGAAACAAGCTCTGCTTGGTGAGGCTATGGGATGCTCTAATGTCCTATCGAACGTGATAAAAAAGTGAAGCCCTTAGGAAAATTTGGAAGGAAAAGATACACTTCAAACTTTGGTGGATCTCCCAAAGAGTGGTTCATAGAGATTTCCCTATGTTCCTAGGCCAAAGGATCAAGAAATTTAAGAATCCCCCCTCCCCTTAAGCACGAGAAAGTGTTTGTAATTGAGAAAAACAAACTCAAAATTAAGTGGCTCCCTCAAGAAGGGGATGATAAGGTCATTAGATGTATTTCTTCCACCTACTTTCCCTTTTTGATCCCTCATATTTTTTTGAAAAGTCTTGTTTGAATTTACCTAGATCTCTCTCATCCAAGGCTCAGTTTTCTTTGACAAGGGCTAAGGATTAGGCTTCCCCATCAGACTGAAGGCTTCTATCAATATGGCTAGAATTAAGACTTCTTAAGAATAAGAAAAAACTTCCTATGTCTAGGATTAAGACTTTATA
>CM035411.1:185282568-185297568 GCA_020310875.1 Ceratopteris richardii
TCGAAGTTTGTGTGATATCTTACACCTCAAAAGTTGAATTTTCCTCTTGTTCACGGACCTATATAATGTGTGCTGATGATGTTTTGCGCTTTTTTTCTCTACTTTTCATAGCAAGCCTGTTTCTCCCTTTCACGTCATTTTAGACACTTGCTGGTCATTTTTCATAGCAGACCATGGAGAACGTTAACCCAAATACTCTCCCTGAGCTTTCAAACAATCGAAATCATTGTAGAAAGTTCCATATCAACATTGCAGTTAGTCAGGAGTATGCGACGACAAGAAACGTATTTCGAAGGGCTCTTCATCCTCTTGAAGTGGATGGATTGCGAAAGGAAGGCAAGAAACATATCGACATATGGACAGATGGATCTGTTTATCCAATTGATGCACAAACTGGAAGGTACCCCCCTTTTCATAATCTTCATGATCTGATTAGATTTGTGGGAGATGGTGAGGATGGTTGAGGCTATTGTTCAAGGCTCTGGGATATTTCAAGGAATTATGTACAATACATAAACTATTTACAAAACACACTACACCAGAAGAATTTACATATGAGGGAGCTAGAAAACAAATTATCCACTTTATCTTCTCAGTTAGAGTCTTTTAAAAAAATGAAAGAAACTCCTATAGGTTTGAGAATGCGGTCAAAACGAGTAAAACCTTTTTTAGATTTGACTGAAAAATCTGGCCAGAAAAAGAAAAGAATGAAAATTGTTAGAGATCATGTGACAAATGTGCTAGGTTTCAATATGTCGAGCAGTTTTGAGCGCATACATTTCTGTAATGAAATTTTGAGTCAAAATGATGTTTTAAGACTATTGAAACTAAATGAAAATACATGCTTGAAACGCTTTGTTTTTCAAAAACTCATGACAGAAATGAATCTTTTACTAGAACCATCTCAAATTCAAAATATTTGTGATAGTGTCGGAGTGAGTGGGAAAGGTTATAGAGCAATTTCAAAAGTTTGGTGTGAATTTTTAAAATTTAACAAAGTTAGAAGTTTTGGATTGCCTAGACCCCATCATGTAGGAAAGTTTCGGCTCTGCTTGAATAAGAAGATCACATCAGTATTTGGTGAATATAAACATATTCACGGTAACATGCCTTACAAAGTAGGAAAACAAAAGTTACATTTCACTTACAATGCATTTAACAACATATGGATAGATGTTATAAAACTTCAAACATACATGGTTCAGTTCTATAATATAAAAGAGCATGAATGTTCTGGTCTATTGAAATTTGTAATCAAACTTGATGAAGCTGAGCTTAAAAAACATTTGGACTATAGCCTTGGGAAATTGGATACTCCATCTCTCAAAGTACAATCAGAAAATGGAGTTATGGTGGGTTGGCTGTGCTCAAGTTCCATCTGAGAGCCATAAAACACTTAAATGGTTATTCTCACAGACAAACATTCCAAATGTTATCCAAGGGCATCATGCAGGAGAATTGTTGAATGTCAAAGACTACGGAAACTTTCAAGTTGAGTGGCATTTGAGTGGAGACCTAAAGACACTCAAATGCATGTTTGGTATAAGTGGGGGAGCAAATTCTAAATACCCTTGCTTGTACTGCATGCAAAGCCCAGGCACAAATGGATGGATTACTAGAGCTGAGGGTGAAGAGGCTCCTTCTAGACAAAATGTTATTCTTCGTAACTACTCATCTTCTTCAATGATTTGGGATCCCATACTTCCAATAGCATTGACAAATGTACACATATGTACACTACATGCAGAGTTAAGAATCATTGACAAGTTGGTCCGTCTTCACTTGGATTATGCATATTCTATCAAGCCTACAACTCTTGCAGATGAATGCATAAAAAAATGTGAATGTCTTCTTTCAGAAATGGGGTTTCATGGTGGTGATGTTCATCTAAGAAAAGATCCAAAGCTTTCACAAAATACAGGTGATGTTTTACAGGATGTCTCAATGGGAGGTGCAAAAGCAAGGAGATTCTTCAGCAACCATGATGGCAAACAACTTAATGCCATGTGGAATTCATGGAAAACATTTTGTGAGGTCACGACTAATGTAAAAAGCAAACTAGAAATAGCAAAAAAGAGAATGGAGGTGTGGGTCAAACTAGATAATCTTTTAAAGATCATGAGGTAGCAGGTAACATCAAAAAGTTATGTGACAGATTTCAGAAAGGCGACCACAGAGCTTATAGAAACCATCATAGAGGCATGGGGTGCCAAAGACATAACATACTACTTGGTGAGCTCCAAAGATATTTTATTCAATTTATTTATTTTTAATTGAAATAAAGATCTAATGAAATTCTTCTGCTTTCCAGCATATTCTTCTTGTGCATGGTGCATTCTTTGCAGAAAAAGAACCACTTGCCATGTGGAACACCCAAGGCATGGAAAAATCTCATTATCAAGCAAGGACAAGCTTCTTTAGGTGTACAAGGAAAGGAGGAGGAGTAACAAAGAGCAATGCCTTCAGAGAGCTTTTTGATTGGTTCTTTAGAAGACAATTACAAAGGACCTCATGCCAAATATAATCAGAAGGACATGGCTATCTCCAGACAAATCATGTATCAATATCACAAACTGAAAAAGACCACATTTCAAACAGAGCTTTAATATTTGCAATGTCTTTTATTTCTTTGAGAAATAAAAGATGTCATGTATGTACATTTCATGATGTATTATGCTTTGAAAAGAAATATGTCTACTACCATCAGATGACTTTGACCAGAGAATCAATAACAATTACACCAAAAAAATTTGCAATGTCTTATATCACATTGGGCAATTTTTGTATATGTACATTTGTTGAGATATAGAATTTGAAAAAATCAAGTCATTCCTTGAGCCTTTTGAAAGAGCTTGGCTCTGGCAAATCACCTCTATATCTCAGGAACTCTTTTCTCCTGTATCCAGCAATGCTTTTTAAATCTGACACCCCTGCAGCCATTGCATAGCTTGAATAACAAAGAAAGTACCCTGCCCTTGAAGCATTGAGTCCTGGGGCATATCCAAAAATTCTGAATGCAGTTGCTCTTTCAAGCAGTAAAACTGTGAAAGCATTAAAGGGTATTGGAGTAAAACCCATGTATTTTGATAGAGTCCTCAAGAAGAACAATGCAAAGTCTGGCTCCTCACTATAGTGCTTGTGAATAACACAAAAAGTGTCTGGGTTCAACTTTGGAAGATAGTGGATAATAGAATGAATATCCACCTTTGCTTTTCCTTTCTCTTCTAAGGCTTTTCTTGTTCCCTTGCCCCTGCCAAGGTAATTGTCTTCATCCAATAAAGTTAACTGTGATAAAAATGAAAAACATGGTTAGATGAAGTGCAAGCACACTTAAGGAAACATGTGAAGTAACTTGAAACTATTAGAAAGAAAAGCAAGAGACACGACTGATGCAAGCGATAAGGGTCTTCAGAGAAATTCAGATTGTCGTTATCGCTTGCATCGGTCGTCATCAATATCTATTTGCAAACTGCCTAGAAACATCTAATGTTTGATAAATGAGGGGAATTCCCACAAGCAAGACATGTATTATCATTGCTGCATGCAACTCCTAGACACGACCAATACAAGCGATAAGGCCCAGTGGAAAATATCCGATGGGCCTAATCGCTTGCATCGGTCGTGATCCATTTCTGACACTTCAAATGGAGAACTTGGACAAATCTGATACAAGAAAGAGATTTTGCATTGGTCCCATCTCATATCCTTAACCTAAAGTTCTTGAGAACATAGTTAACTGTATACCTTGACGTCATCTTCCTCAAGTCCAAACACGACCGATGCAAGCGATGAGGCCCAGCGGAAAATATTTGATGAGCCTAATCGCTTGCATCGGTCGTGATCCATTTCTGACACTTCGAATGGAGAACTTGGACAAAACTGATACAAGAAAGAGATTTTGCATTGGTCCCATCTCATATCCTTAACCTAAAGTTCTTGAGAACATAGTTAACTGTATACCTTGACGTCATCTTCCTCAAGTCCAAACACGACCGATGCAAGCGATGAGGCCCAGCGGAAAATATCCGATGGGCCTAATCGCTTGCATTGGTCGTGATCCATTTCTGACACTTCGAATGGAGAACTTGGACAAATCTGATACAAGAAAGAGATTTTGCATTGGTCCCATCTCATATCCTTAACCTAAAGTTCTTGAGAATATAGTTAACTGCATACCTTGACGTCATCTTCCTAAAGTCCAAACACGACCGATGCAAGCGATGAGGCCCGACGGAAAATATCTGATGGGCCTTGTTGCTTGCATCGGTCGTGATCGACTTCTGACACTTCTAATGGAGAACTTGGACAAACTGACACAAGATAGAGATTTTGCATCAAGCCCATCTCATCTCCTTTGCCTTTAAATCATGAGAATATATTTTACTACATACTTGACCTCATCTTCCTCTTCAAGTCCGAACACGATCGATACAAGCGATAAGGCCCAACGGAGATTATCCGTTAGGTTGTATCGCTTGCATCGGTCGTGGTCATTTTCTCACTTAAAAATAGAGATCTCGGACAAAAACTTTAATTTATAGAATATATCAAACAACATACCTTGACCTCATCTTCCTCCTCAATGAGCTCTTTTGAGTCAATACAAATTGTTCCTTTGTCCTCAGCGACATCCAAGAATGAATAGCCACGTCCAAACGAGTATATTCCAAGTTGCTTCTGATGCTCATCAAACTCTTCATCAGCAAGTTTTGGCTTCTCTGAGATAGCTTTCTCAAAGCATTTTGAAAGAGCTTGTGATGAATCTTTGAATTCTTCATTAGACAAATCCAAATCAAGACGCAAAAATTCCTCTCTTCTTTCTCCTTTCTTATTGATGAATCTCCTTGCAACTTCTTCTGCCTCAGCTATAGCTGCAAGATAGTAGTCCTCCCTTAGATTGAAAAGTTCCTGAATGTAAAATAGAGGTATGAACTCTTTCCCAGAGATAAAGTAAAAAGGTAGATTTGGGAGAAGTAGGGACTTCTCAGACACTTGAACTTCTTCAGTTGGCTCCCTTATTGCAGTCTTTGCTTTAAAAGTGGCCACATCAAAATCTTTGACCTGCTCTTCTTCTGCTTGGAGCTTGATCTCCTCAACAATCTCCATGACACCTTTCATAGTTTTTGAGCTAGCCTCAAGTGCCAGCTCTAAGCAAGGCTCGTCTTCATCATGAACATTTTCCTCCCTTTCAACTGAGATATGATCAAGCCATATCAAGAAAGCAATGTTTAAAGGGAGCAAGTAGCAGTCCTTTTCATGCTCTGGGCATAAATCAAGCTTCCCTGGCAAAGGGGATATCCTTCTGCATTTTCTTGTGATTTTAGCCCTATCTATTGGATCCTTCCCAAAGATGTGAGGATGGACATAGGTTTTCTGAGAAATAGAAAGGATCCTCCCATTGACCAACCCCAAGAAAATCTCCCACTCATCCTTAAGAAAACTTTTTGAGTTCTCTAAGAGTTTTTCAAAATCAATTTCGGGGTTGAATATGGTCATTGCATCAGGAAAATAATCTACACTTAAACCCTCTTGAACCATGAAATCAAGAAGTTTCTCTGATGGAGAGACACTAAGGATCTCATTCATTACCTCCATCTAAGCTGCAGCTTCTCTTGTATGTCTATTAGGAGAACACAACCGATGCAAGTGACTAGAGCGAGTCAACGTAGGTCAAACGGCAAAAATCGCTTGTATCGGTCGTGTCGGCGACGAAAGAAAAATACACATGTAGGTGAGAAATTCTCTGAAGGTTGAAAGTTTGAGTTTGTGAAGAAATAGGTATTTATAGGCGAGGAGGGAAGAAACGGTCGAATGAGGTGGACCAATCACAGAGTGCCACGTGGCAAAGTGTACGTTGCCCGATGCAACAGATAGATGATGTGGATCAATCAAATCATGCCACGTGGCAAAATACATTGGAATTCGCAACGGGTATCTGACGTGGACCAATCGGGGCATGCCACGTGGCACAACGGTCAACTCTGTTTTGGGACCTACTTAAGCTTCCCTATTCATTTGCTTCTTTTTTTTTGTCAACACTTGCCAAGCGTGGAGGTTCCATTGCCACCAAGTTTTTTGGCTACTTCACAATTTCTATAGAGAGCGCTCTCTCCGTAAGGTAATGTGGACACGACCGATGCAAGCGATTAGGGACATCCGAGATTTTTGGATAACCCTAATCGCTTGGATCGGTCATGTTTTTTAAATAGCATCGAGTCCTTGATCATACCTTGCAAATTTTGGTTTCTTTTGTGTTGCTTGAGTATAACGCATTGTTACCTTTATTTTAACTTCTATTTATTGAAATATGATGATGAATTCAGGGACAACCGATGCAAGCGATGAGTGACATCCGGGCATTTATGGATGACTCTTATCGCTTGGATCGGTCGTGTCTCTAGTGAGACAAGTTCTTTGAAGGTTGAAAGTTTGAGTTTGTGAAGGAAGTAGCTTTCTATAGGCGAGGAGGGAAGAAACGGTCGAATGAGGTGGACCAATCATAGAGTGCCACGTGGTAAAGTGTACGTTCCCCGATGCAACGGATAGATGACATGGATCAATCAAATCATGCCACGTGGCAAAAGACGTTGGAATTCGCAACGGGTATCTGACGTGGACCAATCGGGGCATGCCACGTGGCACAATGATCAACTCAGTTTTGGGACCTATTTAAGCTTCCCTATTCATTTCCTTCATTTTTTTCTGTCAACACTTGCCAAGCGTCGAGGTTCCATTGCCACCACGTTTTTAGGCTACTTCACAATTTCTATAGAGAGCGCTCTCTACGTAAGGTAATGTGGACATGACCGATGCAAGCGATTAGGGACATCCGAGATTTTTGGATAACCCTAATCGCTTGGATCGGTCATGTTTTTTAATATCATTGAGTCCTTGATCATAGCTTGCAAATTTTGGTTTCCTTTGCTATGCTTGAGTATAACGCATTGTTACCTTTATTTTTACTACTATTTATTGAAATATGATGATGAATTCAGGGACGACCGATGCAAGCGATGAGGGACGTCCGGGCATTTACGGATAACTCTTATCGCTTGGATCGGTCGTGTCTCTTACAGTGGAACGAGTCATTGATTATAGTTTTCCAATTATCTTTTTCTTAGTGGTAATTGAGTATTTTGCATTGTAAGATATATTTTATTGATATTTCATGATAAATTTAAAGACGACCGATGCAAGCGATCAGGGACATACGAGTATTCCGGATGACTGCTTTCGCTTGCATCGGGCGTGCCTCTGATAGTGGAAAGAGTCATTCATTATAGTTTTCCAATTATCGTTTTCTTAGTGATAATTGAGTATTTTGAATTGTAAGATATATTTCATTGATATTTGATAATAAATTTGAAGACGACCGATGCAAGCGATCAGGGACATCCGGGCATTTCCGGATGACTGCTATCGCTTGCATCGGTCGTGCCTCTGATAGTGGAAAGAGTCATTGATTATAGTTTTCCAATTATCTTTATCTTAGTGATAATTGAGTATTTTGCATTGTAAGATATTATTTATTGATATTTGATGATTAATTTAAAGACGACCGATGCAAGTGATCAGGGACATCCGGGCATTTCCGGATGACTGTTATCGCTTGCATCGGTTGTGCCTCTGATAGTGGAAAGAGTCATTGATCATAGCTTTTTGAGAGTAAGTTTTGACAGTGGAATATTCCACTTTTCCTAATTCCTTGCCTAAAGACTGATTTTTTGCAGAGTATGGCTAGAACCAAAAAGACAGCAAGGAAGTTGTACCCTGAGGGTCAAGACAAAAATGCCCAAGGGGAAAATGTCCAGGAGCAAAATTCCCAGAAGGTTCAAGCCAATGTGCCAGACAAGCCTTCAAAAAAAAGGGTCAACTACCATGTAAAGTCCTTGAGGGAAATTAGAAGAGCTCAAAAGTCTGTGGGATTGTTGATCCCAAGACTTCCATTTATGAGAGTTGTCAAGCAGATCTCAGCCAACCTCTGTTCTTTGATGAAGACCTCATCCTTTGTCAATGTGAGGTGGCAAACTCAAGCACTTCTATGCCTGCAAGAAGTTGCAGAGGACTTTGCTATTGATTTCATGAATGATGCCTACTTATGTGCTGCTCATTCTCATAGGGTAACACTAATGGCGAAGGATTATGTTATTGTTTCAAGAATAAGATATAAGTTTGATAAAGCTCTGGTTCCTATTGATCACCATGATAAAAAATTCTTCGATATTTTAAATATACCTCCAGCTCGAGCACCTAAAACAACAGTTGTCATTGAAGAGATCAACGCTCAAGTCACTCATGATCATGAGACTAGAACTGCAGCAAATAGTGAGGAGGAGAGGAAAAAGCAGGGATTATTTACAGAGGAAAGTGCCATCTTAACCCAGATTCAAAAGTTACAGAAAGCAAATAAAGAGCTCCTCAAGAAAGGAGATGGGCAGGTAATAGTTAATGTTGCAATGCCATGGCAAAGTGAATTGTTTCTTGACATTAGACCTGAAGATGACAAAACGTTGAGGGAGCTTCATGTTGAAATATCAGATAGTGTGGTCAACATTTCACTCAGGTATATCTAGAGGCCTTAAAATGCTTTTGTTTTGCATAATTTCCTAGTTCCTTAACTGCATTTTTATTTCTTGATTTGTAGGGTTCTTCTTCAACAATGTGAGGAAGCGGTTCAAAGAAAAGTATTTATTTTAGATCCTCTGGTGACACAGTGTTTTTTGCATAAACATGGAGATGCCAAGTCCTTTCTACAGGATTTTACAGAAGAAGTAGAATGTGTTATTTACCCATATATTGAAAAGTAAGTATTCATCTTCATTTTGGAAACATATTCGTTTCATTTAAGAAAGTATATTTACATGCAACTCATTGACAGGGGCCATTGGAGTTTGATTATTGTGGACTTCAATGCATATCAAGCTCTTTTCCTCAATTCTCTTCCATCACAACATGGGAATTGCAAAGTGTAAGTTACTATACATTTTGTTGTTCTCTATTTTAAAGCCATGCCCCGTTTTGATTTTCACTTTACAATGCAGTGCTGCAAAGCTTCTCAAGATGCATATTGATCAGAATTTTCCAGGAATAGCTAAAATGAATGAACAAAAGCAATTTGGATACAGCCAAATTCATGTGCCATTGCGGGGAGACTCAACATCATGTGGCTGGAGAGTGATTGCAAATGCTGTAAGATTCTTGGAAAGAAGGTTCCACAGTCCTGAATTGAATTTATCAGACTACCCGGATGCATGGATCATCTTGATCAGAGAGAGAGCAATAAATAGTATCATGAAACATGCAATCTGCCCATATGATCCAGACTCACCTCCACCCCCTCCACCTGATAAAAAACAGTCTGAAGATAAAAAGAAAGGGCTTCCTCTTCACTCACCACTAAAGCATGGGAACAACATAAAGAGTCAAGCTGAAAGCTCCAAAAAGGGACAGAAGCAACAGAGAAAGCAAGGCTCTAAAAAGGATAGAAAGGGTTAAATCAATTTTTGAGTCTTAGATTGAAATCAATTGTAAAGCCAACCAAGGTTGGAAGATTTATTTTTTAACAAATTGTATGTAGTTATGCCAATCTTCATATGGAAGATGGTCACAGTTGTATTGAACCTCTTGAGAGTTTGACAAAAGTTCATTGGATGGTCCAATTAAGTTTATTAATGTCACAATTATGAATGCATTGTGGGTTTTTTACTTCATTCTTGTTGGAAAGTGTTTAAATTCGAGAAGTTACAGAAGGACATAAAGAATTAAGAGGACACGACCGATACAAGCGATACGAGGAATCGGAGAATCTTGGATTGCCCCTATCGCTTGCATCGGTCGTATTATCCATTTCATCGCTGTTGCTAGTTTTTATACTCGTGAGTCAAATCTTTACGCAAGGTCACTTCTTGAAGTCTCTCGCGGTAGTTTGCTAACACGACCGATGTAAGCGATAAGGGCCATCCGACAATTTCAGATTGCACTAGTCGCTTGCATCGGTCGTCTTCACTTATCTCGTCTCCTCTGCTTTATGCCTTAAGACATGCTCTTCTAATATTGAAATACCAAACCTTGGATTGGAATTTGCACCAAGTTCTCCACTCTCTCTTATATTACTTGGTAGTTTGCGTTTTTACCATGATAATTTCTCTCGCGGTAGTTTGCTAACACGACCGATGTAAGCGATAAGGGCCATCCGACAATTTCAGATTGCACTAGTCGCTTGCATCGGTCGTCTTCACTTATCTCGTCTCCTCTGCTTTATGCCTTAAGACATGCTCTTCTAATATTGAAATACCAAACCTTGGATTGGAATTTGCACCAAGTTCTCCACACTCTCTTATATTACTTGGTAGTTTGCGTTTGTACCATGATAATTTCTCTCGCGGTAGTTTGCTAACACGACCGATGTAAGCGATAAGGGCCATCCGACAATTTCAGATTGCACTAGTCGCTTGCATCGGTCGTCTTCACTTATCTCGTCTCCTCTGCTTTATGCCTTAAGACATGCTCTTCTAATATTGAAATACCAAACCTTGGATTGGAATTTGCACCAAGTTCTCCACACTCTCTTATATTACTTGTTATGTGTACCACGATAATTTCTCTTGCATTACTTGAGGAAAGAAAAGTTGGATAGAATCAAATTATTTAACTGAGACTAGTGTGCACCTTTGATAGACTATAATTATTAAATTGAAATTAGATATTCAATTCTAGATCTCTTCTTCATCTAGAATTAACTTATGCAAGTTCCTGTATAATTATTTCTTAGTCATCAATTCACTCCTGCAAAAAAAAATCAATGGAAATATGAAATTAAGGACCTAAAAAATATCTAAGACATTTAAAATTAATAATTTAACACACATTGTTTGTAACCATCCTGCCAAGAAAATTCAATGGAAGTATCAATAGAAGCTTCTATTAGATGAAGATACATTATGTAAGAATGTCAGGGTTAACTTGTTACAATCTTAAAGGTTGGAACTTAATCACCCTTGGTGGCAGGCAGCTTATGCAAGATAATGATTTCTCTGATCTAATGTTAACTATTGCATCATCAATTGAGAATCTACACTGAGATGATACCTCATCAAGGTATTCTAGAAGCTCCCTTACATTTCTGAGATTCCAATTTGCAGTGACAATTATTTTCCTTGATTGAAAATCTGGATGAATCAATACTTCTAACTCAAATTCTGGACAGCTCTCCTCTGAGTCCAAGGCTATCCAAAGTCCAAGCTTTTTTTTCCACCTTCTATAGTCATATCCTAGAACCAGAGATTGTCGACATATCTGATATGAGATTGAAAGAGAATTGGGACTAACTTTACATAAAATAATGTCATCTAGCTTTTGAACTTCTTTGCTATCCCATTCCCTACCTAAAACATCATCAATCTCTGAAATAGGGACTCTCCTATTCAACCACATTGTTTTTGTTTTCTGTAATAACATGTTTTTAAAGCATGCTACAAAGACATGAATAGGCAAAAACCATTGAATCTTTATCCTTCTCGAAATTCGGCCTGCTGACATTGCCTTCTGGATGTCAAATTTAATTTTGCAGAGAAAACTTGAAACTGTTGAATGATCAAGAGCATCCCAATCTAATGAAGAGATGCAAGGACTAGGTACGTGTACAAGAATTCCATAAGAACTCCTCCCTGATGGCACTTGATAATCTGCATAATGGACAAATAACTCTATGCTATTGAAGAATTGAACAGATTTCTCTGCATACATGAGTTTTGCATATTCCTTATGAAGAACTCTGAATGTTCCTGTTAAACATTCAACAGGTTGCCATTCCACAATATTGGAAGGAAAGATATCTGCAGTACAAAAACATATGTTTCATTATACAAAATCAACTGGAATGATAGAAGAGCATTGTCAAACTTCACTTACAGTACGAAGGGAATTGCAGATGATTTTCTAGAACAAGATCCTTAGCGGTGTACACATGCTGTACTCGTGCAAACCAACCGCATCTCTTCAATTTGAAACTGAGAATACGTCCCTTCAAATGGTTTCTTGTGTTGTCTCTTTTGGCACGCTTGACTTTATGGGCACCTCTACAGCTAGGAAGCATAGTAACCCAGTCATTTACTTTCACGGAAAGAGGTTTCCACAAAGAATCCTCTCTTCTGTTGTAAACCTCACATGAAGTTATGCGATTGGAAGGACGACGAGAAGAAGAAGCCATTTGAACTTAGGAGAAGAAGAATGTTCAAAGCGAGAAACCGACGTTCACAAATTTTGGCAGTATTTATAGAAAAAAAGGCTTTGTACACGTGGAAACTTTTGATTTGATGTTAACCCTGTCGTTGAATGATCATGACATTTTGTGAACCCAAAAATATTTCGTATCTTCAAAAATCAATTCCTTCTTGGAAATTCAAGAATATGCTTTGTGTAGTGTGCAAAAGTATCTTTTTTTGCATCAAACTGAAAAATTGTACACTGAATACGAGACTCTTCATCACTTTAGCGGCGCTTTGAAAGAAAATTGTATTAAAAAAAGAAATTCTCCATATGGTTAAAAGAGACAGCAATGTTATATTCTTGTACACGTGGAAAGACGCTATTTGTCAATTTCCTTAATCTCTCATTAGCAAACAGCCCCTTTTCGGCCGTTTTTCGCCCTAATGCAAACATACAGACAAATAGATAGATAGATAGATAGATAGATAGATAGATAGATAGATAGATAGATAGATAGATAGATAGATAGATAGATAGATAGATAGATGGATGGATGGATGGATGGATGGATGGATGGATGGATGGATGGTTGGATGGATGGATGGATGGATGGATAGATGGATGGATGGATGGATGGATGGCTAAATGGATGGATGGGTTGACTGATAGATAGATAGATAGATAGATAGGTAGATAGATAGATAGATAGATAGATAGATAGATAGATAGATAGATAGATAGATAGATAGATAGATAGATAGATAGATAGATTGATAGATAGATAGATAGATAGATAGATAGATAGATAGATAGATAGATAGATAGATAGATAGATAGATAGATAGATAGATAGATAGATGGATGGATGGATGGATGGATGGATGGATGGATGGATGGATGGATGGATGGATGGTTGGATGGTTGGACGGATGGACGGATGGACGGATAGATAGATAGATAGATAGATAGATAGATAGATAGATAGATAGATAGATAGATAGATAGATAGATAGATAGATAGATAGATAGATAGATAGATAGATAGATAGATAGATAGATAGATAGATAGATAGATAGATAGATAGATATATATATATATAGATAGATAGATAGATAGATAGATAGATAGATAGATAGATAGATAGATAGATAGATAGATAGATAGATAGATAGATAGATAGATAGATAGATAGATAGATAGATAGATAGATGGATCTATGCTTTCATTGACTCCCTGTTGGAGATAATCCATTTGATGGGCAATCCTATCTTGGAACTCTTGTCTTCAGAACTTTGCCAAAAAGGTGTCCTTAAGCATCTGATAGGTCCCTCATTCCTGAGGCATTAGATTTCTGTACAAATCGATTGCCTCATCATGAAGAATAGTAGGAAAGATTCTCAATCTTTAGGCTTGGTCTACGACTTGGTTTTCCTCACAAGTAACATCAAACAGCTGAATAAAGTTGTCCGGGTCCTCATCCAAGATGCATGAGAACTTAGGGAAATCGCTTAAATGCACTAGAACTCGTTGAGCCATTTTGAACAAAGGGGTGATGTCGATGTCACTCCGCTCCTAGAAATTCAATGCCCTTAGTTTGAAGACTCCCTCGAGCCTCCTAACTTGAGAAGCAACTCTTCTTCCCCAACAAATGCCACACAATGCTCTCCCTTCTAACAATTCTTGACAAAGGGCAGGCAAAATGCTCCCACCCAGCTGATGGTACATTCCTAGCCTAAATGCACACCATCTAATGAATATATTTTTACCTGACCAAAATGTGATTTACAAGGCAATGCTCTATCAATGCCAACATGATTTTCACACCATCATGGGTTCTTCCAAGCGTAATTTGAAAACCTAGCACCATTTTTTCCTCTACAAGTTGTGTTGACAACTCCAAGAATGCATCAATTTCTTGAAATGATCTCATACGTCCATAATTGAGTAGATAACTCAATCTGCATCATAACCAAATACTTCCAACACTTGTAGGAAATCTCAATGGTCTCAAACCTATAGAGCCTCGGACCACCGTTGAAGATATAAGTGTTGGGTGTGTGTAGAAGTGCGAGAGACACACGATAAGCACACACAAGGAGCACAAATGCAGCAAGACACACAGAGAAGACGATGGCTGGAATAGCTCTCTCTATTGATCGATGAACTGAACTGAAGTAAGAGCTGAATAATATCCCTAAGTACAAAGTACCACCACATATGAGAGTATCAAGTATGTGGTAACATGGGGAAAAAACCTCTAGCCATCACTAGAGTAAAAAGTGCCCATGTATAGGGAAAAGGTTCACATCAAAGCTACTCAAGGAACACATAAGTGTAACAAACCCCCCTGGAGCGAATGATGTGAACACATACAGGGAGTGACAGATCAGCCCCCACAAGGTAATAAACCTAAAGCTTTGCAAAAAGCTTCAAACTTTTCCCGTGGAAGAGCTTTGGTGAATATGTCTGCCACATTATCTTGTGTAGGCACATATACCAAATCAATATCTCCTGTTGTTTCAAAAAAATGAAAATAATTTGAATCATTTCATTAATTATCATGACTTTAGGAAATTACTTGATTCCTAAAGATCAATTAATATTTGTCTTTGTTTGTGTTTCAACAGAAACTTCCCTACTTGGGTGCATGAACATGAACATCCAAAAACAACTAAATCCTCGTTAGCTGCTAAGAATGTCTAGGTTTCTTCCCACACTTAGACTGAGCATGCACGTTGGAAAGTAGCTCTATTTTCTTGGCATCCTAATGACAAGAAAAAATGAATACTTAC
>CM035411.1:185300068-185305068 GCA_020310875.1 Ceratopteris richardii
CTGAGATTTCTCTGTGATGGTAGATCCAATGGCCTTGAAACTTTGTAGGTGTATAGTAGACTTTGAGCTGAATCTAATGCACTTTGAATCATCCAATTTGGTTCAGTAGATTTTCTTGAGATATGCTCCTTTGAAGTTGACAGAGTTGGAGGTAGTCACTCAGAGAAAACAGAGACTATGAATATATGTATATTGATTAAATCTAATGATTGTACATTCCCATTGGCATGTAATGTGATGCTCAATGGTACTCAGAGGTGTAGGCTATGGTGTAGCTCTCACACACTCAAAGATTGACTCAGAATTGCCTCGGGAGGAGTGAATGATGCCCGCGACTTTTGACTTGTAAATTATATAGAGATTGAGTGGGATTTTGAATTTCAAAATCATGTCAATCTCCTAGAATCTTGTACCTAAAAGTGATTGAGATATTCTCTCAATCATTCACCTATTCAATCAATCAAAATTTCCACGACTTTCTCAGTTAGGTGTGATTACATGAGTGATTAAAGTCATATAGACTTTTACATAGGATAAAAGGTAATAACCAATTAAGCATTGGTTCCTATGATCATTGTTCCATGTGAATATATCCTTCAAGGGTTCAAGCTTTATGTGTGGTCTTCAAGTTTGATAATCAAGCCAAGTCTTCCAAAGCTTCCAATGTTCCAAGCCAATGTGTGTAGGCTTGTTTTGCACCAACAGCTCCCCCTCAAGCCAAACACTTTGGCTCAAGTCTTCTTCTCTAGTCTTCAATTATTTCCTGCAATCCAATCATGGATTTAAATCTGCATAGCTTGCTTCCATCCAGAGCTTTAGTAAGCAAATCTGCACATTGTATATTAGTAGACACATATGATAATTGAATTTCTTTGCTAAGTAACTTCTCCCTCACATAGTGGTAATGAACCTCTATGTGTTTTGTCCTAGCATGATAAATTGGATTAGCTGCTAGGTGAAGAGAACTTGTGTTATCACCAAATATAATTGGTGGCCTTGTGTATAGGCCCAATTCTGAATATAATAGCTTCAACCATATGGCTTCTTGAGTGGCATTGGCTAGCCCTCTATATTCTGCCTCAATAGATGACAAAGCTACTGTGGGTTGTTTCTTGGATGACCAAGAAATTGGTTTATCACCTGCAAAGCATATGTAACCAGATGTGCTTCTCCTGTCATCCTTGCAACCTGCCCAATCTGCATTTGAGTATACCTTAATATCAATGTCTGATGAATATGGAAAGTACAAACCATGATTTTGTGTTCCCTTTAGGTACTTTACTATCTTCTTTGCTGCCTCCAAATGAGGTACTCTTGGTTTGTGCATAAATTGGCTAAGTACACTAACACCATATGATATATCAATCCTGGTTAAGGTAGCATAATTTAGACTACCTACCAAACTTTGGTAACCTGTAATATCTTTGAGTTCTTCTCCTTCATGTGCACTGAGTTTGTGGTTGACCTCCATAGGAATGTTTGAGACTTTAGCTTCCTGCAAATTAAATTTCTTGACCATGTCCTGAATGTACTTCTTCTGAGTAATAAATATACCTGAATTTGTGTAGACCAATTCAAGTCCTAGGAAGTACTTCAATAATCCAAGATCATTGATCTTGAATTCCTTCATCATTTGTCCTTTGATGTGTTTAATTCCCTGAACATCATTTCCTGTAATAATGATGTCATCAACATAGACACACAAGTATATTACCTCTGAATTGTTCCTCTTTATAAACAATGAAGTATCTGCTTTACTCATTATAAATCCTTGATCTAGGAGATAGGTTGTCAACCTGTAATTCCATGCTCTAGGTGCCTGCTTCAATCCATACAGAGCCTTCTTCAATTTACAAACATGATTTACCTTATTGGGATCTTCATAGCCAGGTGGTTGTGACATGTAGACTTCTTCAGATATCCATCCATTCAAGAATGCATTCTTCACATCCAATTGGTACATGTTCCAATTCTTGGATGCAGCTACACTCACCATAACTCTGATAGTTGGCATCTTGGCCACAGGAGAAAATGTCTCCTCATAATCAATGCCTTGGGTTTGTGCAAAACCCTTGGCTACCAACCTAGCTTTATACCTGTTTATTGTACCATCTGAGTTCCTCTTGAGTTTGTAGATCCATCTGGATCCTATCACCTTCATGGAGTCCTTCTTGGGTACCAAGTCCCAAGTATCACTCTCCTTGAGAGCCTCCATTTCTTCATCCATTGCTTCCTTCCATTCTGGTTTAGTAATTGCTTCTTCAAATGTACCTGGTTCTTCATTCAAGAGATCCTTTGCAAGATATACAGAGTGCTTGGTTACAAGTGAAGTATCATACCCATACCTAATAGGTTTTTTCTTTTCTCTCTGAGATCTCCTCATAGCTTGAGTTGAGGATTCTGGATTATCTTCTAGTTGCTTCATCTTCATCTTCCCTTTGGATTTCCAAGCCTTGAACTCTTCAATGTTGATGGTGTCTTCATCATCTAAGCTTGTGTCCTCTTTCTGAATTGGTTCTTTCCTGATAAGCTTGGGAAAATCTTCTTCCATGTCATAAGGTAGGCTAACTTTCCTGCACTCATTTTCATACCATGAATCATTTTCATCAAAGATGACATCTCTGCTTACCTTAAAGCCTTTGTTTGAGGGGTTATAGAACCTGTATCCTTTTTGATTCAAATCATAACCAATGAAGATACATTTTTCAGCTTTAGGGTCTAGCTTTCCCCTTACCTGTGAGGGAATATGCACATATGCAACACATCCAAAAATTTTGCAATGATCCAGAGATGGTCTCTTACCATGCCATGCCTCATAGGGTGTCATTCCATCAAGTGTCTTTGATGGCAACCTGTTAATTAAATATGTGGCAGTAGATACACTCTCTGCCCAAAGATAATTTGGCAATTTCTTTTCATTTAGCATAGACCTAGCTGTCTCTACAAGGAGTCTATTTCTCCTTTCAGCTACCCCATTTTGTTCAGGTGAGTACCTTGTAGTAATCTCCCTCTTGATGCCTCTTTCCTGCAAGAAATCTTCAAAGTCATTGGAGAAGTATTCTCCACCACCATCTGACCTTAGCTTCTTCAAATGTCTACCTGTTTGATTTTCAACTAGTGCAAGATATTTTTTGAAACAATTAAATACTTCATCTTTATGTTTCATGAAGTATAAGACAGTCCACCTGCTATAGTCATCAATGAAGGACACATAGTACCTTGATCCAGATATGGATGGCTCCTTGCTAGGTCCCCAAACATCTGTATGCACCAATTCCAGATAGTCTTCATGCATAAAACCTTTCTTGGTATAGGGAAATCTGTGTGACTTACCAAATTGACAAGCCCCACACTTGTATATCATGTGTTGCTTGGATACATTAGGTATCCCAAGCACACATTGATCCCTACTCATTTGCTTTAAGGTCCTTTCTCCAATGTGACCTAATCTCTTGTGCCAAATCTCCAATTCTGATAGTGTTTGATCTTTATAGTTGTACAAAGCAATGCTCTTTGTGTCTTCTAGTTCAAAGGTAAACAATCTTCCTGATTTTTCTCCCTTGGCTATCCTTCTGAATCCATGTCTTGGATCCTCCACATATGCACCATGTTGAGTGAACCTGACCTGTAGACCTTTTTCCACAATCTGACCTACACTCATCAGATTTTTGGTGATTGTTGGAACATACAACACTCTGCTCAATAGATTCTGATTACCATCACTAGTTTTGACATTACCTACTTTAACAACTGAATGTTTAGTGTCATCACCTGTCTGCACTTGGTGCTTGCCTTTGGGTTCTTCCAAATCAGAAAGTAATGCAACATTTCCAGCTACATGATTAGAGCAACCTGAATCAATGTAGAATAAGTGATCATCATTGATACCTGACTTAGATGTCATGTTCATGATCAACAAGAAATCATCTTGTTCCTCTGCATAATTGTTGTAGTCTTTCCTATTTCTGTATCCACCTTGATAATTGCCATTGTGATTGTAGTTGTTGTTGTAATTATTGTTGTAGCCATGATAGCCTTGAGATTGGTTGAATCTGCCTCTGCCTTGAGAGTATCCTCCTCTTTGGTGACCTCTTCCTCTTTGGTTCTTGTAGTTTTTGTAGCATTCATCTGTAGTATGGTTAGACAAGCCACAAATATTGCATGGAGATTGGTTGTAGGGTCTCCCCCTACCTGACTTACCTCCTCTGCCCCTACCTCTAGAAGATCTACCTCTCCGTGCATAGTTTGCTTGGGAGGTAGAGCCTTCTTCATCAATCTTTTTGTTTTTACTCTTGTCTTTAGCCTTCTTATCAATATATAGGGCAGAGGGATTGTTACCTTTTGATTGCTCTCCATTCTTTGTGATCTTTGCTTCATGTGTGAAGAGTTGTCCAATCAGAGTTGTTAGATCAGGTGCTTGGATGTCCATGTATAAGTCCATTGCTGTGGTAAAGCTCTCCCACTTGTCATCTGCCTTTAGTCCATTGATCACTTGTCTGACTATTTGCTCTTCCTCAATTTCTTCTCCAACACTTGCAAGTTGATCTGCAATGTCTTTGACTTTGGTGACAAAATCTGAGACACATTGTTTTGATTGCTTCCTAAGAGTTGTAAACTCAATCCATAGCTGATTCTTTCTGGCCCTTGTGCTTGATGAAAAGTATGTTGACAAGGTTTCCCAAGTCTCTTGGGAAGTCTTGCAATTCCTTACATGAGGTAGAAGGAAATCAGAAATAGAGTTTAGAAGATATGACCTTGCCAAAGCATCTTTTGCACACCATTGGTTGAGTCTCTCATGTTCATCCTTTGTGGGTAGGCCTCTAGTCTTGAATGAGGGCAACTCCTCATCTCCTGAAATGTATCCATACAAGCTTCTCCCTTGTAGATAGGTCTTCATTCTCAATGACCAAGCTTGGTAGTTGTTCCTGTCTAATTTGTCAATAAAGGAAGGGAAACCATCACCCATGATTACCTTATTTGCTCTGATACCACTGTTGTGA
>CM035411.1:185312568-185315068 GCA_020310875.1 Ceratopteris richardii
AAATCCAACAATACAACAATACCTACTATAATTATGCTTCAGATCAGAAGGAGGATTCAACATTGATAATGAATGCAACTTGTGAAAGGCAAAATGAAGATCAAAGAGTCTTCTACATTGACTCAAGGTGTAGCAATCACCTGAGTGGTAACATAGCTTTGATGACTGATTTGGAGAATAAGGTAACTAATCATGTAGTTCAAACAGGTGACAATACAAAGAACAATGTAAAGTCAATTGGATCAGTGAAGGCCAAGGATGGAAGTACTCTCTTGATTAAGGTTTTGTATGTTCCTAGGATTCCTAAGAATCTGATAAGTGTAGGACAAATTGTTGAAAAAGGTTATGGAGTTAGGTTCACTAATGAAGGCGTGTTTGTGGAAGACCCTAGCAATGGGTATAAACAAATTGTTTCAGGGAAGAAAGAAGGAAGACTCTTCACATTGAAAATTCAAGGTAATGTTGTTCATGCCTTGTTCACTTATGGAGGACATAAGATCTCTGAGTTAGATCTTTGGCACAAAAGGCTTGGACATTTCAATGAAAGAGGTATTAAAGATATGGTTAACAATGGTTAAGTGCTTGGATTGCCTAATGTTGCAGGTCAACATATGACATACAGATGTGAGGCATGTCAATTAGGTGAGGCTCATAAGCAATCTTATTCCAAGCATGGTTTTATGTATTCAAAGAAGCTTGAATTGGTACACACAGATGTGTGGGGACCATCAAAAGATTTTAGTATCAATGGTTCAAGTAATTATGTGATTTATGTTGATGATGCTACCAGATGGATCACTATCTATGTGATCAAAGATAAGTCAAAGGTATTTAATACATTCAAACATTATCATGTGTATGCACAGAGAATTATAGGTCAAAAGTTGAAGAGACTAAGGTCAGATGGAGGGGGAGAGTATTTCTCTAATGAGTTCAGTGATTACTTGTGGAATGCAGGTATAAAGAGAGAGTTTACTTGCAGGTACTCTCCTCAAAAAATGGGGTAGCAGAGAGAAGAAATAGAACTCTTGTTGAGTTTGCAAGATCCAAGAGAAAAATTGCCCAAATTATTTGTGGGCTGAGGCTGTAAACACAGCTACTTATTTGGTCAATAGGCTACCATGTAAAGCTTTGCAGGGTATGACACCATATGAAGCTTGGTGGGGTAAGAGACCTACTTTAGATCATTGCAAAGTATTTGGATTTTTGGCATATGCATATGTGCCATCACAATTGAGACATAAATTGGAACCTAAAGCTGAAAAATATGTGTTTATTGGATATGATGATAAACAGATGGGATAGGTTGTGGAGTCCATCCACAAAACAATTCTTAGTGTCAAAGGATGTTACATTTGATGAACAAGGTACTTGGTATGCAGGTACAATCAATATTTATGCAGGTGATGAAGAAGTTGTGAATCAAAAGAAAGGTAAATCAAAGGTTCAGATATTTGATGACGAGGAGAACAATGAAGTACAGGTTGATGTTGAAGAAGTGCCAAGGTTTGATCCAGAATGTGATGAACCAGAAATCTCAAGGAGTGGAGAACTCAGAAGGTCATCAAGACACAAATGGCAACCTACAAGGTATAGCTATGATACTTCTTTTTTGACTACCAAAGATTATGCTTATATGATAAAGGCAGATGAAGACCCTACTACATATGAAGAGGCAAAAGGTAAGGAAAATTGGGAAAAATCTATGCAGGAAGATTATGATGCATTGATGGAGAATGGCACATGGGATTTGGTTCCTAAACCAAATAGTTAGAAGATCATTGGATGTAAATGGGTCTACAAGACAAAGAGGTTTGCAGATAGAAGTGTGTCTAGGTATAAAGCTAAACTTGTTGTGAAGGGTTTTGCTCAGGCATATGGTATAGATTATGATGAGACCTATAGTCCTGTGGCAAAGATGACAACCATCAAGACACTCATAGCCATTGCTGCATGTAAAGGTTGGAAATTATATCAATTAGATGTGAAGAATGCTTTTTTAAATGGTTATATTTCAGATGATGTTTTCATGGAGCAACCACAAGGATTCAGAGATCAAAGGTATCCAAATCATGTATGTAAGCTCAAGAGAGCTTTGTATGGCTTGAAGCAGGCTCCAAGGGCATGGAATTATAGACTTGTGAAGTTCTTGAAGGAACTTGGTTTTTAAGTATCTAAAGTAGATAGTAGCTTGCTTGTTAAAGCAAGTGATGATGGGTTCATATACATGTGCATATATGTTGATGATGTAATTCTTACAGGTACAGGTGACAGGCATTCAAAGCCTAAAGAAGCAAATGGAGAAAGAGTTCAAAATTAGTGACATGGGAGACTTGTCATATTTCTTGGGAATGGAGATATCATACACTCAACATGGAGTGTATGTAACTCAAGAAAGGTACTTGAAAAACTTGTTGATCAAGTTTAAGATGAATGATTGCAGGGCAACACCTACTCCAATGGAGGTGAATTACAAATTGAGCAGATATGGAGGAGAAGA
>CM035411.1:185320068-185325068 GCA_020310875.1 Ceratopteris richardii
GTAGCAATCACCTGAGTGGTAACATAACATTGATGACTTATTTGGAAAACAAGGTATCTAATCATGTTGTTCAAACAGGTGACAATACAAAGCACAATGTGAAGTCAATTGGATCAGTGAAGGCCAAGGATGGAAGTACTCTCTTGAGTAAGGTCTTGTATGTTCCTACAATTCCTAAGAATATGATAAGTGTAGGGCAAATTGTTGAAAAAGGTTATGAAGTTAGATTCACTAATGAAGGAGTGTTTGTGGAAGACCCTAGCAATGGGTATAAACAAATTGTTTCAGGGAAGAAAGAAGGAAGGTTGTTCACATTGAAGATTCAAGGTAATGTTGGTCATGCCTTGTTCACTTATGGAGGACATAAGATCTCTGAGTTAGATCTTTGGCACAAGAGGCTTGGACACTTCAACGAAAGAGGTATCAAAGATATGATTAACAATGGTTCAGTGCTTGGATTGCCTAATGTTGCAGGTCAACATATGACATACATATGTGAGGCATGTCAATTAGGTAAGGCTCATAAGCAATCTTATTCCCAGCATGGTTTTATGTATTCAAAGAAGCTTGAGTTGGTACACACAGATGTGTGGGGACCATCAAAGGATTTCAGTATCAATGGTTCAAGGTACTATGTGATTTATGTTGATGATGCTACCAGATGGATCACTATCTATGTGATCAAAGATAAGTCAAAGGCATTCAATACATTCAAACATTATCATGTGTATGCAGAAAGAATTACATGCCATAAATTGAAGAGACTAAGGTCAGATGGAGGGGGAGAGTATTTCTCTAATGAGTTCAGTGATTACTTGTGGAATGCAGGTATAAAAAGGGAAATCACTTGCAGGTACTCTCCTCAACAAAACGGTGTAGCAGAGAGAAGAAATAGAACTCTTGTTGAGTTTGCAAGGTCAATGATGAAGGAGAAAAATTGCCCAAATTATTTGTGGGCTGAGGCTGTAAATACAGCTACTTATTTGGTCAATAGGCTACCATGTAAAGCTTTGCAGGGTATGACACCATATGAGGAATGGTGGGGTAAGAGACCTACCTTGGATCATTGCAAAGTATTTGGATGTTTGGCATATGCATATGTGCCATCACAATTAAGATACAAGTTAGAACCTAATGCTGAAAAATATGTATTCATTGGTTATGATGATAAGCAGATGGGATATAGGTTGTGGAGTCCATCCAGAAAACAATTTCTTGTATCAAAAGATGTTACATTTGATGAGCAAGGTACTTGGTATGCAGGTACAATCAATATTAATACAGGTGATGAAGAAGTTGTGAGTCAAAAGGAAGGTAAATCAAAGGTTTAGATATTTGATGAAGAGGAGAATAATGAAGTGCATGTTGAAGTTGAAGAAATGCCAAGATTTGATCCTGAGTGTGAAGAACCAGAAACCTCAAGGAGGGAGAACTCAGTAGGTCATCAGGACACAAGTGGCAACCTACAAGGTATAGCTATGACACTTCTTTTTGACTACCAAAGATTATGCTTACATGATAAGGCAGATGAAGACCCTTCCACATATGAAGAGGCAAAAGGTAAGGAAAATTGGGAGAAAGCTATGCAGGAAGAATATGATGCATTAATGGAGAATCAGACATGGGATTTGGTTCCTAAACCAAATAGTCAGAAGATCATTGGATGCAAATGGGTCTACAAGACTAAGAGGTTTGCAGATGGAAGTGTGTCTAGGTATAAAGCTAGACTTGTTGTGAAAGGGTTTGCTCAAACATATGGTATTGATTATGATGAGACCTATAGTCCTGTGGCAAAGATGACAACTACTAGGACACTCATAGCCATTGCTGCATATAAAGGTTGGAAATTATATCAATTAGATGTGAAGAATGCTTTTTTAAATGGTTACATTTCAGATGATGTTTTCATGGAGCAACCTCAAGGATTCAGAGATGGAAGGTATCCAGAACATGTATGTAAGCTCAAGAGAGCTTTGTATGGTTTGAAGCAGGCCCCAAGGGCATGGAATTATAGACTTGTGAAGTTCTTGAAAGAACTTGGATTTCAAGTATCTAAGGCAGATAGTAGCTTGCTTGTTAAAGCAAGTGATGATGGATTCATTTACATGTGCATATATGTTGATGATATAATTCTTACAGGTACAGATGAGAAAGGCATTCAAAGCCTAAAGAAGCAAATGGAGAAAGAGTTCAAAATCAGTGACTTGGGAGACTTGTCATATTTCTTGGGCATGGAGATTTCATACACTCAACATGGAGTGTATGTGACTCAAGAAAGGTATTTGAGAAACTTGTTAATCAAGTTTAAAATGAATGATTGCAGGGTAGCACCTACTCCAATGGAGGTGAATCACAAATTGAGCAGATATGATGGAGAAGAATTCAAGGATATGAAGCTATATCAGAGTTTGGTTGGTAGTCTGATCTATGCTACATTAACCAGGCCTGACTTGTCATATGCAGTAGGAGTTTTGTCTCAATTCATGCATTGTCCTAGGAAAGAACATTGGATTGCAGGTCAAAGAGTGTTGAGGTACATTAAGGGTACACTCAAAGAGGGTTTGTATTATGGTTTTACATCAGATACAAACATCAAAATATATCGTGATGCAGATTGGGCAGGTAATCCTGATGATAGAAGATCAACATATGGATACTTGTGTTATGTGGGAGATAAGTTAATTTCTTGGTGTTCAAAGAAGCAACACACAGTTGCTTTATCATCTACAGAAGCTGAGTACAAAGGTATGGTTGAAGCTGCAAAGGAAGTGATATGGCTTAAGACCCTCATGAAAAGTTTTGACACCATATAGAGTACACCTATCATTTATGGAGATAATATGAGTTCATTGTATTTAGCTGCTAATCCTGTGTTTCATGCAAGGACTAAACACATTGAGATTCAGTATCACTTTCTGAGAGAAAAGGTGATGAATAAAGAGATTGAAGTCATACATACTTCAACAAAAGATCGGATAGCTGATATGCTTACCAAAAGCTTGGATGGACCTAAGCTACAGAGACTCAAAGACATGGCAGGCATAAAGAAGATAGAGAAAACCTCAATTGATGATTGAGGGGGAGCTGTTGGTGCAGGACAATCAACAATTGATGTTTTGATGAAGAGTTGAAGTCAAGGTTTGAAGGAAAGATTCAAGTTGTGAAGCATGGAAGAAGAATACATTCAGAAGAGGAAGATGTGTACACATATGTACAGATAGTTCACTTATATCTTTGAGAAGTCATAAGGTTGTAAATTTTTGTATATATATACTATGAAAATGTCGGGACATTTATGAGAGAGCATGAGAATAGAGTAATTAGTAGTTGTATGTGTCATTAGACATCTTAGAAGTGAGTTAAGACTCTCTCATCACTCAGTTGTAATTTTTCTCAGAAATGAAGAAAATGTTGCACCCGATATTTTTGAGTTTTCTCCTTCTGTGTTAGATCTTTTGTGAAATGCTTTTGTACAAGTCTAAGTCTATAGGTGATTGAACTTTGTACAAATTATTAGCTTCCAATTGAGATCAGGCTGAGAGAATTAAGTGTAGGAACATTTGCATATGTAAATGAGAAGAAATGAAGTTACAAGAGGTGCAAAATTTGATACAAATGTTTTGATCAATTCTCCTTCCATAGTTTAAAGTTTTGAGCAAGCAAGTAGCTAATCTTTAAGTTGGAAGGTAAGCTACTTGTGGCTAAAAGCATTTGTAGAAACGGGTTCTAGATTGAGAGAACCAAAGGTTTAAAGTCATAGGTGTCTAAGTCGACTTCTCAGAAGAACATTTTTAGACATAAGTGAGTTGTTGAGATCATTTCTCAAGATCTACTGAATCTTCCGGAGTGATTCAACTTGGAGAAGGTGCGCAATCTATAGGCGACACTTCATACAAAGTTTTATAAAAAACGTTACACAATTGATAAGGCAATGAGTGATTTATGTGCAAAAGACCTTCTGTGTATTCTCCTTCTTCACAGTTTGTTCAAAAAATTTGACAATTGAGTATTGATCTTCTAAAATTGGTGAAGATATGAGTTATTCTTGTTATAGAGGTGCTCTAAATACAAGAGTAACTTGTTCTTTTGGAGATTAACACTCTCCATCATCTATCTATCTATCTATCTATCTATCTATCTATCTATCTATCTATCTATCTATCTATCTATCTATCTATCTATCTATCTATCTATCTATCTATCTATCTATCTATCTATCTATCTATCTATCTATCTATATATCTATCTATCTATCTATCTATCTATCTGTCTATCTGTCTATCTGTCTATCTGTCTATCTGTCTATCTGTCTATCTATCTATCTGTCTATCTATCTATCTGTCTATCTGTCTATCTGTCTATGTATGTATGTATGTATGTATGTATGTATGTATGTATGTATGTATGTATGTATGTATGTATGTATGTATGTATGTATGTATGTATGTATGTATCTATCTATCTATCTATCTATCTATCTATCTATCTATCTATCTATCTATCTATCTATGTGTCTATCTGTCTGTCTATCTGTCTATCTATCTATCTATCTTTCTATCTATCTTTCTATCTATCTATCTATCTATCTATCTATCTATCTATCTATCTATCTATATATCTATCTCTCTATCTCTCTATCTCTCTATCTCTCTATCTCTCTATCTCTCTATCTCTCTATCTCTCTATCTCTCTATCTCTCTATCTCTCTATCTCTCTATCTCTCTATCTCTCTATCTCTCTATCTCTCTATCTCTCTATCTCTCTATCTCTCTATCTCTCTATCTCTCTATCTCTCTATCTCTCTATCTCTCTATCTCTCTATCTCTCTATCTCTCTATCTCTCTATCTCTCTATCTCTCTATCTCTCTATCTCTCTATCTCTCTATCTCTCTATCTCTCTATCTCTCTATCTCTCTATCTCTCTATCTCTCTATCTCTCTATCTCTCTATCTCTCTATCTCTCTATCTCTCTATCTCTCTATCTCTCTATCTCTCTATCT
>CM035411.1:185330068-185357568 GCA_020310875.1 Ceratopteris richardii
GTGCAAGTCAAGCTATGTACTCCAAGGACAAGAGAAATAATGGCAAAGGGAAGCAGTCAACTGATGATGAAGGATCTTCAAGTCAAGCTAACTTTACAAAAGGAAAGATGAACTTCAGGGGTAAAGGAAGAGGAGGTAAGAACAAAGATAATTCTAAAGCTTGTTGGATTTGTGGCAGAACCAATCATTTGGCAAATGATTGTTGGTATAACAATCAAAATGGTGGAAGCAATAATCAGAGTTTTAATCAAAGAGGTAGAGGAGGCAGAAATCAAAGAGGCAATTTCAGAGGAAGAGGTGGTAGGACATCATATGCTAGAGGAGGTGGAAGAAGCTTTCAACCTCAGTCCTACAATAACAATTATTATAACTATGCATCAGATCAGAAGGATGATATGACTCTTATCTTGAATGCAACTCATTAATCAGTAGGAGAAGTTCAAAGGGTGTTTTATATTGACTCAGGATGTAGCAATCATCTGAGTGGCAATATATCTTTGATGACTGATATGGAAGCAAAGGTGAATGGACATACAGTTCAAACAGGTGACAATACTAAGCATAAGGTGGAAAGTATTGGATCAGTGAAGACAAAGAATGGAAGTACACTCTTGAGCAAGGTAATTTATGTTCCTACTATTCCTAAAAATCTGATAAGTGTAGGGCAAATTGTGGAGAAAGGATATGAAGTCAGATTCACAAATGATGGTGTCTATGTGCAAGATCCAAATCAGGGATATAGAAACATAATTGTAGGTAAAAAGGAAGGAAGGCTGTTTACTCTCAAAGTCCAAGGTAATGTGGGACATGCTTTATTTACTTATGGAAGTCAAAGGATGTTTGAATTAGACCTATGGCATAAAAGGCTAGGTCATTTCAATGAGAGAGCCATAAAGGAAATGTCAAGGAATGATGTAGTGCTTGGTTTGCCAAATGTTGAAGGGCAACACATGGTGTACAAGTGTGAAGCTTGTCAATTAGGTAAAGCACACAAAAGTTCTTACAACAAATCAGGATACAAGTATTCAAACATGCTTGAGTTAGTTCATACAGATGTGTGGGGTCCTTCAAGGGACTATAGCATAAATGGGTCTAGATATTATGTGTTGTTTGTTGATGATGCAACCAGATGGATTACTTTATATGTAATCAAGGACAAATCAGAAGTGTTCAAGACATTCAAGCATTATCATGCTTATGCAGAAAGGATTACAGGACAAAAGCTCAAGAGGTTGAGATCAGATGGAGGGGGAGAGTATTTTTCTAAAGAGTTTGATGATTATTTGTGGAATGCAGGTATAAAAAGAGAAGTAAATTGCAGGTACTCCCCTCAACAAAATAGAGTTGCAGAAAGAAGAAATAGAACTCTTGTAGAGTTTGCAAGAGCAATGATGAAGGAAAAGAATTGTCCAAATTACTTATGGGCAGAAACTATCAACACTGCAACATACCTTGTGAATAGGTTACCTTGTAAAGCATTGGAGGGAAGAACTCTTTATGAAGCATGGTGGGGTAAGAAACCTACTCTTGATCATTGTAAGGTATTTGGATGTTTATCATATGCTTATGTTCCTTCACAATTGAGGCATAAGTTAGAGCCCAAAGTAGAGAAGTATGTGTTTATTGGGTATGATGATAGACAGATGGGTTACAAATTATGGAGTCCATCTACAAAGCAATTTCTTGAGAAATACAAAGAAAAGGGAAGACAAAAGTAAGTGTGTATGAAGAAGATATTGATGATGTTGATTGTAAAAGTAAATTGCAGGATAATGTTGAAGATGGGCCAAGATTTGATCCAGAATCAAATGTGGCTGAGACTTCAAGAAGTGTAGAGGTAAGAAGATCCTCAAGGGAAAGGAAAGAGCCCATCAGGTATAGCTATGATACATCTTTCTTAACAACAAAAGTTTATGCTTACATTGTGAAGACAGAAGAGGACCCAATCACATATGAAGAAGCTAAAGGTAAACAGAATTGGGAAAAGGCAATGCAAGAAGAGTATGATGCTCTACTTGAAAATGAAACATGGGCATTGGTGCCAAGACCAAAGAATCAGAAGGTCATTGGATGTAAGTGGGTGTATAAAACAAAAAGGCACCTTTGATCTTAAGGATCAAATTAAAGTTTTAAGGATTCTTTTGAAGAACTAATGGTTGATATGATTGCGTAAAGGTAGTGTGGAGATTTGTGCATCATTGGTTTGAAGAAATCTGAAGATATGTGCAGGTATTGAAGTCAATTTCTGAAGCAGACTTTCTAAAGAAGGAATCTCTTCACTTAGAGAAGTGCTAGTGAAAGTTTTGATAAATGAAGACAATATTTGTGTAAAGTTTGATCCATAACTGATATAGAAGTGTTCTTAGATCAGTATAGATCAAACATTTGGAGATTAAGAAGTCTCCAACGCTAATCTCCATGGGTGTGCATTTAGAGGACTCCTCTAGTGCATTTACAATGGAAAATATGTTACAAAAGGGCTATGATACAAAAATAGAGTGTCCAAATCGGAAAATTTTTGGGGCCCTTCTTTTTCTCTGCCTTGTGCTCTTCTTAGCTCTGCAACACTCTCCCCCTCTTTGTCTCTGTTGTCCCTTGACATGCTTTACTTTTTGTGTGTCGCTTGTTTTTTTCGCATGCACCTCTTGGTCAAATTTTCCTCTTTGTCAGACTGGCATTACGTTTTAATGGCCCTGTTCTTGATTCTTGTTTTACATTCTCTAGGCTGATGCATTCGTTTTTCCTGTTCTTTTCTTTTCACCGCCCGCAACCCGTGGAGATGGACTACGTGAGATTTTTAGTCTAGTTCGCCAATAACCTCTTTAATTCTGGGTTGCTGTGTTAAGTCGGGCTGCCACACACGCCACCAATGGAAGGTATGAAGGTGTAGTTCTTCAACCTTCGATCTGGACCTTCCAAAGATCAAGAGGGTGAAGCACCTTCTTGTGGTTCTGGAACCGTCGGATATCTTCTTGCACTTCTTCATGGATACTTCCTGGCCTTGGTTCCTCCTAATTCCCTCCTACGTGCTTTTCCTTGATGTGTGCACTTGCGGGGCTCTATGTAGAGATGGGTGTTGCGCCCTTGCGGGGCTTCTTGCAGAGATATATCTTCAAATATGATCTTTTAGTGAAGCTTCTTTCTTTGTCTTCTTCTTTTCTTCTTGTTGCTGGACTCTCCCTCAATGCTGCCCCCCTCCTGAACTCTGTCATCCCTGACAGGCTTTGGAAGTCGACGGGAGTATGTTCTGTACACTTTTTGCTCTGTCTCATTAAGCAGATTAGCTTCACGTATCATAAGTTGCTTCCACTGTTTTGCTTTCACACCGTCATGTGGTGGCTGTCTGTGATCAACGAAGAAGCTTAGCTCGTATGCCACCAGTTTGGCATTCAAGTTGGATGACATCTTTAAGAAAATTTCTGAGTCAATTTCAAAAAACCCTGTGAAAAAGGCTTCTTCGAATGTTTGCATATATGTACTCGGTAGAAACATAAGCCTAGAATAATATGCCATTATTGTGGGTTGGCTAGGCATAACAAACAAATAAAAAATGAGGATATCTGTTCCTTGATTAATTCCAATGAAATTTAAAAATGTGTAAGCCACGTGCTTGAACACCTTTAAAACTGTGAGTATCATGCTGAGGATTTTATTTGTCATCTTGATAGTTAGGTCGGGTACTGTTGCATAACAATGCAGCCAAAATTCAATAGTTTTATCATGTAATCCTCCGTGGGTAGATAATTATGGGGTGGACTTGGGAGTAGCGGATAGTTCAGCCACTGTTTATTGATTACTCCATTCTTTTGCATGTCCCAAAATTCTCTTGCTTCCCTTCGACGGGGTGTTGGGCAAAATGAAGGATTTACCTGTAATAAATTTGGTGCTGCTTGCCAGTGCACCCGCAATGTAGGATTTTTCTCCAAAAATTTTCTTCTCCATATAGGCTATGCCACTTCAAATTCCTCTTGAGTATACTGGAATGTATCATTTTTGAAGTGTAGCTGCTCATCAAGATCTTTCTGTGTGATCTTCTTTATGTATTGCCTTGTTTTCTCTTTCAATAATCCATACGGAATGTTGAAAGGCTTCATTATCGTATCCAAGTCTTTTCCTTTTATTTTTGCTTCCTTCATTACTTTGATCACTTCATTTTCGAAATTCTCTTTCAACCGGGACACCAATAGTGCCCGTTCCTTCTGACCTACATCTACAGTATATGGCATTGGATGATCATCATATGGTTCCGCTATCTGCTCTTTTATTGGAGAATTGTAAATCGGGGGAGATAGAGGACGTACCTCTACCTCGTCAGTATTATTCTCTTGTCTTGGCTCTACTGGTGTCCCGATGGATACTTTTCTTCTGCTTTAATTTCTAATCGTGCAAGGCGTTCAGTCTTCTCTTTAACTTCTTGCATAGCTGCCCTGAGTGCCTCTTTTGCTGCAAGCAACTCATTACCATTTTCAGCTATCTGGTCCATGTTTTCACGATAACTCATTGCAAGTTTTCAATTGGCTATGTTTAGCTGTTTTGTGAGCTCATTAGTTTCATTAATATATTTGTGTTCCCATTCTTTTGTACGGGCTTGCTCTTGTTTCAGCAAATCGGCATATTTCTCAATCTGATCTCGCAATTCCTTCTGGTCCGTGACTGATGTCTCTGGCTTTTCTATAGGTTGATCATATAGCAATGCGTTCATCAGTTCTTTGTTTCTGCTGCGTAAGTTATCATTTTCCTCCATATATACTTTGAGCTGTGTTTCGAGCATATTACTTCGAGCTTTCATCCTCTCTTTGTCGGCTTCGCTAGCTTCATGTAGTCTTTGTAAATCTGTCACTTGTATCTGTAGCTGATGATGCTGTTTCATCAATGTATTACATTGTTCCTTGACTTTGGTTATCTCCATATCCTTAACTGAAATTTCTTGTTGGGCCTGGATGAGCTGTGCAAGCAATTGCTTGCTCATTACTTGAAACTGATTCTTTTCCCACATGGCCTTATCGTAATCCGCATCCATTTCCATCATTTGTTGTTGCGTGTCCATGGTCGTTTGTATCATTTGCTTAACAACAACATGTAATGTAGTATCATGGGGCTGCCGAATATGGAGTTGTATCCGTGGCTCAGCCTCCTTGTGGTCAATCTTGCCTTGTGGCGTATCGTCAGGTATATCAATTACAATCTGTCCCTTATTTTGTTGTAAACTGTCATCTTGGTCTACATGTGTTTGCATTCCTCTTTTACAGGTTGCACTCCATCTTTGTTTGTGATTGGAGCTTCCTTGATGCTGATTCTGTACTGATCGTTCAATTGAATAACATGTACTGGCTCAGTGGATGCTTCCATGTGCTTTGCTTGAGACTGTTGGTTGTCTGGTGTAACTTCAACCTGATTGATCTCTGTCCATTCCTCATTGTGTGTTTCTGTTCTTATGTCAGTGTCCAATGTGTCCTTCTCAGGGCTAGATTCTTCATTAGAGCTTGAATCTTCCAAGCCCAATTCTTTATATCTGGCTGCTTGTTCTGGGGTCTGTTCTTTATTCTTTTGTTTCTTGGGTTGGCTTTCCTGTCGGTATTGGTGGCCTTGAAAATTCAAATTCACTTGCCCATGCATATAAGTGTGCATCTCTTCTAGAGTTGTTGAGAGGTCCCTTTTTGTAATCGACTGCTGTGTCAAAGGAATTTTTGGTAATGTGTGTGTCCTCTTCGATTGTGGTGTCTCTTGAGCTTCTTCCTCCCTAAGGCGTTTAGTCCCCCTCATGGGTTTCTTTGAACTGGTTCTATAATAAAGTAAGTCTATGATCCAAGGGTCTGGCCGGTTCAGACAGATCTAAAATCGGACACCGTTTGGTCATCCGTGTGTATGCCCAAATATCTCGAGTTTTAGACTTACTAGGAGGTCTTGTGCTCTTCTGAACAAGTAACCCACTTAGCTTAGTGGTTAAGTCTCAAGGATGTGAAGGAGGAGGTCTTGGGTTCAATCCCCATGAGGGACATGGGGAGAGTATTTTGCCCAAAGAGATCTAAATCCTTCTAGAAGCATCCACTTGAGTTAACTCAAGTTAACTGGGACACTTGGCGCACATGTAGTTACATGGCTGACACTTGGATGGTTAGTATCCACCTGCCCAAGAAGGCAGTCCCCTGGAGAGAGCTATATATAGAGGCATTTGGTTGGGAGGAGATTCATCTCTAAAGCATGTGGTGGTCGTAATCCTTGCTCTCTTGCATTGTTATCAGAGCTGTTAGGTTGAGACTTTTATCTTCATCATTTTGCTTGTAAGTTATTGTTGAGATGCATTGAAATTGCACTACGGTAGCAATTCTTCATCTTTGTGGAAGTAAACCTCGCCGTATGAAAGTACACCTCACCGTATGCAGTCATTGCATGTTAGATTAGCCAAAATGATTATGCGCACGATTGGTAGAATACAGAATTCGATCTCGCTACTTATCTGCATCCACCGAAAGGATTTATCCATTGCAGCAGCCGGCAGGCTTAGCTGCGAAGTTCTGATGGCATCTGATGTATTAGCACGGCTATCATCGATCCCGTATTCTATCTGCATCCACAGAAAGGTCTTATCGATTGCAATAGCCGGCACGGTTGTTCTCTGTTGCATTGAACGATTTGATCCTGCTTCCTCCGCCGTATCGAAAGTGCCCAACCGTGCGCGCAGCCTTCTTAGGTCCCTAATCTCAACCGCCCAATTACCCACGGCTTCTGCCGGACTCCTTGGAAATGCCTTTTCTTGGCCGGCGGCTCTGGTGAGGAAGATGATGCTGCAGCAGAGGCTGATAACAATGATATCCTCTCAATCAGTTCTGTAGACACATTTTCCGTCGCCTTCATCTCCAAACCCTCCTGTGCTGCCACAATAGCTTTCTCCGTCAAAGCGGTCGACTGAACCTTGTAGTTCTTGTTCTTCTTCATGCCCACACCTACTATCCCCGACGATGGGATAATATCTAGCTTTGTCAGATTCTGTGAGCCTTTCTAGTATTGACATCGACGCTTGTATGCTTCATTATATGCAAATAGGAAATATCTCATAGTTCAGGAGTAAGCGCAATTTTTCGGCATGGATATCTACGTCCCGAAAGATGCTTTCAGGCTCTGGGATTCGAGGATGGAAGCCGGGAAGTTCCGCGAAGTTAGCGTCTGTAGCATGTAATCCTATCCATGAACTCCAATGATTCGCGAAATGATAATGTTTATCATGACAAATGGTATGCGAGCACTTCATAGAGCAAAGCAAAACTCTCTCCGTCAGGCGGATGCAAACAAGACTCTACAGTCGACCCATTCAAGTGTAGATTGCTGCAAGAATGATGTCCGTCATTACCGCCACTGCGCGACGGATTAGAGATTTAGAAATCATCAACTGAAGCTATGATCACGTGTGCTTCTTTTTACAAAAGAATACAAATTCTTCTATGAAGGCGGTGCATATCAGAGTTTCAAACCATGAAGATGGCAGAAAGGAGAGACAATGGTTTTTTGAGTTGTTACAAGTGGGGCTGGAACTCAGAACAACTTCCAACGGAGTTGTTTCATCTATCCATGCAGATGCGTTGCTTAACGATAATTGAATTGCTAAAAAATGCTTTATGCCAAGCCTACGTAGTATGCACGGTGCCACATAAGTTCTTCATAAGGAGAGCACAAGAAGAAGCAACGTTGGATCAGAACAACGATGATCGTGCTTTTGATTTTCAAGGATTTGAAGAAATGTGAGCATGGCTATGAAAGTTGGCTCTTCATTGCATAGAAAGATTTTTCCTGATGTTCGAAGGAAAGAAAATGGATCACTCTTCCAAAGGATCAAGGGAAGGACGTAGCTCTATGTGGAGCTAAGTATTTTCCAAATTATGTTTTCATTTTGATATTTGTTTGTTCGAATGCTTTCATTTAGGATGCATTAATTAGGACTAAAAGCATAGTCCAATTATGATTATCTCAACATGAAAGCTAATTAGAGAACTAAACAATATTGAAATGACACAAAAGTATACAAAGTACTTTTCAGTTTTAGGTATGCAATTGAAATTTCTATTTCCATTCATGCACAAAAATGAAAAGATTATTTGTGCATAAAAGAATGTTTTATGCACATCAAGTTCGCACTTGCTTGGGAAAGGTAGTTAATTCTCCAGTTCATGCACTTGAATAATTACCTTTTGCCAGAATCTCAAGCAGGTTGTTTTTGCATGGAAGTTTGTTTGCATACCTAATAAGCTTGAGATTTGCTCCCAAAGCACTCTGACTATCTGTGAGAATATGCATAGCAACATCAATCTCCATGCAAAGATCCATCAATAGGCGTCTCAACCATATACACTCCACCGTCACTGTGAAAACTGCCATGTACTCAGCTTCACAACTCGATGTCGCCACTGTAGGTTGCTTCTTACTCAACCAAGATATGCATGAGTCTCTAAGGAAAAAGCAATTACCACTAGTTGACACGCGAGTATCATAACAACCAGCCCAATCACTATTTGTAAAAGCATGCAAGCATGGCTGAACATCTCTGCCATAAAAGAGACCTAAGCTCAAAGTGCCTCGAAGATATCTAAACATACATTTCACCACTTGCCAATGCTTAGTGCCAGGGCTATGCATGAATCGACTCAACTGGGAAACTGCATACTGTATATCCGGCCTTGTGTTGCATGCATATATAAGACATCCCACAGCTTGCTGATAAAGAGAAGTGTCAAATGCATCACTGGAATCCTCAACTGAGAACCTGAATCCTGTCTCAACTGGTGTGGAAACTGGCTTACAATCCTCAAAGTCAAAACGCTGAAGTAGTTTCTCAATATACTTGGCTTGATGCATAACAATTCCCCCCTCAACGGATACAAACTGGATGCCAAGATAGTAGCTCAAAAGACCAAGATAAGTGACATCAAAAGTATGCTGCAAATCAGCCATAAGAGTGTCAAGTTTTGCATCACATGACCCAGTCAAGAGTATGTCATCGACATAAAGAACAAGCACTATAAGATCAACCCCATTTTTGCGTACATAGAGAGTGCTTTCAATCGGACTACATGTGAAGCCAAGAACAATCAAGTGCTTATGTATTTTGTCATACCATGCACGTGGAGCTTGCTTGAGACCATACAAAGCTTTATATAAGCGGCAAACCATATGCTCTTTCCCTTTCATAGCAAATCCAGGAGGTTGCTTCACATAGACCTCTTCTTGCAAATCTCCATTCAAGAAGGCTGTTTTTATGTCCAATTGATGCACTTTCCAACCTCGATGGGCAGCCAATGCAACCATGGTATGAATGGTAGTCATGTGTGAAGTAGGTGCAAAAGTTTCCTCATAGTCAATGCCATATTGTTGCGCATATCCTTTGGCAACCAATCTAGCTTTGTAGCGATCAATGCTACCATCAGATTTTCTTTTAATCTTATAAACCCACTTTGTACCAATGACATTCTTTCCTTTTGGCAATTCACATAACTTCCAAGTACCATTCCTATGTATGGAATCCATTTCTGATTGCATAGCACTCATCCATTGTAAATCGTCACATGCATCTTCAAAAGAAAGTGGCTCTTCATTACATGCTGTAGCAATAAGAGAATAATCCACAAAATTACTTGATGCATGGTGAGAACTTGATCTTGTTCTACCAAGTAAAGGTGCACTCAATTTGCTATCCTGCAAAGTTTGTTTCAACCACTTTGGCATAGATTGTGCACTCTTGATAGACATGCGTTCATTATGTAAAACATCTTCAATATGTACATCATGCGTGGGCTGACTTTCATGCTCATTTTCAGCCATATTTTGACGCAAATGTTCAGCCATATGTGGCTGGAAATTTCCAACAGTTTTGGCAATTTTTGGCTGAATTTTTTCAGCCATGTTTGGCTGGAAATTCTTTGCATTTTCAGCCCTATTTGGCTGGAATTTTTCAGCGCTTTGAACCTCAGTTGGATGGTCTACATGGCCATAGTCAAGCGCACCATTTTGGAACAAAGGCATGAGTGTATCGAACACATCTTGTGAGCTAACTGTTGGCAGTTTTTTGCATTCAAGTAGAGGGAAAACTAAATTTTCAGCAAATACCACATCTCGACTCACAATAATTGTGTTCGTCAATGGATGGTACAACCGATATCCCTTACTTTCAGCACTATAACCAACAAATATACATTTCTTTGCCTTGTCATCAAGTTTGTGACGTTGTTGTGATGGCACAAGAGCATATGCCAAACAACCAAACACACACATATGACTAACCATAGGCTTATGACCATTCCAAACCTCATAAGGAGTGATGACTCTCAATGCTTTTGTAGGGCAACAATTCAACACATAGTTTGCACACATGACCGCTTCCATCCAAAACTTATGAGGAAGATGCTTTCCTTTAACCATACATCATGCCATTTCAAGTAGAGTTCTATTTTTACGCTCGGCAACACCATTTTGTTGAGATGTATATGGCATCATACATTGGTGTGAAATACCTTTTTCACGAAGAAAAGCATTAAACTCATGTGACATGTATTCACCACCATGATCCGTACATAGAGTCAAAAGCTTTTGTGAAGAAAATTTTCAGCCATAGCTAAAAATGCTTTGAAGCAAGAAAATACCTCATTCTTTGCTTTCATAGGATACACCCATGTATGGCGAGTAGCATCATCAATGAAGGTAACAAAATATACATGCTTCCCAAAAGATGGAGTCTTGACCGGACCACATACATCACTATGAACAAGTTGCAATTTTCTTGTAGTGTGTGTATGACTATCTTTTGGAAAAGAAGCACGATGCATTTTTCCAAGAATGCAACCTTCACATGCATGCTTTTCAATGGACTCAAGTGTAGGCAAGCCAATAACCATGCCCTTCTTTTGCAAGTAGAGCAAACTATCAAAGTTTAAATGACCAAAACGAGCATGCCAAAGCTCCATTTCAGCCATGGAAGAAGTATGAGCAACTAAGGCATTCGAGGCAACTCTCTTGTATGTATCCATGCGATACAAACCATTACATAATGTACCGAACATCACGATAACATCGCCATTGCTGAAATCATGAACCATACACTTATCATCAACAAAGTGTACATGAAGTCCAACTTTGGCAATCAACGGAACTGAAATTAAGTTCTTCTTGATACCGGGCACATACAATGCATTTTTCAAGAGAATCACACCTCCATTTGCAGCCGTAAGCTCAATTTCTCCTACTCCAATGATAGGATAAGAGGCATTGTTTGCACACACCACATGTCCTCCTTTAGGTGCATCTTTCAAAGAGGCAAAAAATCTTTTGCATGATGTTATGTGCTTTGAAGCACCACTATCTAAGAACCAATCCGAATCAGGCTCACTCACAACCATACATTTAGAATGTAAAGAAGCATCATAATGACATGTAACAACACATGCCCAAAAATCTTGAGCCATGTTAGCTTCATCATTCTTTGCATTTGCCGAATTTTTACCAATAGACATGCCCGATTCCTTCTTCTTTTCATTGGGTTTAGCAAGCTTTCTACACTCATCAATAGTATGACCAACCTTTCGGCAATATTTGCATCTCTTCTTCTTTTGCAAATCACCATCATTAGAGGCATGAGTGGAAGAGGAAGCTTGAGGCTTTGGTTTTTATGAACCCAAAGCTGAACCATATTGAAATCACGATATTTCCTAAAGACAATTTAGGAAACAAGTTCTTTCCTAAAAGATTAGCTTCAAGTGGTAATGCGTTGAAGAGACCCAAGCAAAGTAATCTTTGGAAATTAAGCTATTTCCTAAAGATAAGCTAATGAAAGAGTCCAATTAACTATTACATTAGTTAAAATGAGAATATCTTTTGGACAAGCAAAGACTTAAGTCTTGGTCTTATCCAAAAGTCTAGTATTCCTTTTGAAGATCTTTCCAATAAAGGAAAAGATTCCAAGATGAATCATTGGACTGGAAAGCAAAAGATTCCAAGATGAATCATTAGCTTAGTATTACTTGATTCATTGGTAGGAATCAAAAAGTTCTTAAAGAAAAAATCTCCCCAGATGTGAGACTAACATCTTTCAAGAGAAGTTTTATAGCAAGTGGTTCCCAGCAAATCCCTAACCATCAGTTTTGGTATTTAAGTCCAAATATTGATATCACTGAAAGGTGTATCAAAGATTCTTAGCTTTGGAATCTTAGGGGTATCAGAGTATGCCTGGACTTAAAAGGGGAAAAGATCTCTAAAAGCCCATGGGTAAGCAAAGATGCTTTTGTTAGTTCAAGAGATCTTAAAGATAAAGACTAAGTCTTTATTTTTGTCACAAGTATCAATCAGAATTGATCAAACTTGGCCATGATTGTCCAAGAATGTGCAATTAGAACTACTCTATAGATTGCCCAAGTATTGGCAGTAAAAATTCCATTAGGAATTATTCACTCAAGTTCCATTTATCGAATGGAAAATTGTGAAAAGAGTAAGCTGTTCCAAGTATGAACATAACGAAGGAATTCCAAAAATGTAGTCTGCAACCGTGCAAACGGTACTTAAGTCTGTGGAAGGTAAAACATAAACGTTTGCCTATCCTTAAAGGGATTACAGTACAAATCCAGAAAGCATGAGCAGATGCTTAAACTTAAGCAGGAGAGAGATTCCTATAAAAGTCCTGGCCAGGATAGGTACCTAAAAGCATTAGTAGAAAGGAATCTAAAGACAAAAGCTCTTATCGCTACAAACTTGGTCAAGAATAACCAATTGAACTTGAATTTGAGAAATTCAATAACTTGGAATTCTGATTGGTTTTCATTTGAAAATCCTAGCAAAAAGGATTGGAGACATTCTATAAAAAGTTTTCAAGTTCCCAAGGTTAAGCACAAGATCGTGATGTCAAGGGATTAAAACCTAGAATATCAAGATAGAGATAGTGCCTAAAACTATGAAATTCTTATCAACAATTAAAGTTAGAGGGTTCTCTATCAAGAGATGTTGTAGAATTTAGGATAAAATTCACTCACATGTCAATGTAAGTATAAAATAGGGTGGTATGGGACTCCAGATTTTATACTCAGATTGATGTAGGGAAGATGGTATGGGACATCGGACCGTGAGATGATGATTATCTTTTAGTCCTTGTTTGGATCTTGAAGTTAGGTTTGATCTTCAAGGGAATTAAAACTTCAAAGAAGGAGTTTAAATTCAAGAAGGATCTCAAGATACTTCAAGATAACTTCAAGATCAAAGAAACAGAAGATATGAAGTAATTAACTTCCAAGATCTTCTTGAAACACTTCAAGATAAAGTGTTGTTAATTCGGAAATATTTAATAAATTTCCGAAAAAAAGTTGGACTTTGATTTTCAGTTGATCTTTTCAACTAAAGATTTAATTGACTAAGTCAAGCATCAAGTTCCTAGTGTAACTTGGTAAATTCACTCTTTTAACTCAAAGAAATGCACAAGAATTGCATTCACGATTAGGAGTCAAAAAGTGTGAATCTGACATGAACTTAGTCTCAAGTGAAGCATTATTTGAATACAAAACTCATCAACAGAAACTCAGCGGGTCGACACGCTGATGTTGGTTGCCACACTAGTATCCTGTGGTTGGATGATGTTTTTGATTTTCTTTGCATCTTTCTGAGAATCTGGCTTATTTCTCTTAAAGATAAAGAAAATGCTTCAAATCCCTATTGAAACAGATCTTTGAGAAGTTAAAGTCCTTGGTCATCTAGACTTTGACTCATAGCAAGATTACATTTCTTTGAAGTATGAATTGGTTGTACAGAGTTTTAGTTATTTCTTTCCGCTTTCCAAAACTTTTGGAATAGGGTCAGACATGGTATCTGATTCCTTTTGCAAAAGACCAGGGTTAGTTGGTTAGAATTAGATAACTAACTTAAACATCCTAGATAGATGTCATATACAAGAACCTTTTCAATCTTCAAAAGATAATAAGTCTACATAGACTTATTTAAGTTTGCTTCAAGTTATAGCATAAATGATTTCCTAGAGTCCAGAATACTCTAGAAAAGAGAAGTTAGGAATTGCTCATTAGATTAACAATTCCCAAGAACAAAGTCTTTGAGAAAAGTGTCCTAAGTTGGACAAATTTCATTACGAATTTGTATTGGGCAAGTTATAGAATGGTTGACACAAACAAAATGGTAACTTTCTCTTACAGTTTACATAGGATTTTTAAAAGTCATTAGGATAAAGTAGTCCTCTAGTTGGGTGAAAAAATCAAGTAACTGTTGGATCAAAGTAAACCATTGTACAAACATCGAAGTTAGATATTTGAGACAACCAAGCTTCAAGTTCTCCAAAACAAATTCAAGTGAATCAAGAGTTCTGAAAGTCTTGCAAGGGATAAGAATCCCATTTTCATTATTAAGTCTATGCTCAAGTTATGCCTAGAAATGGACTCCAATTCACATGTTTTGTACCTAGATCGCACATCCAGAAATTGTGAATTGGCCAGGGATGTGATTAGATCCACCTTTATTATTCATTCACTACTTTGGTCTTTGATTAGTTTATCAAAGTGCAAAGCGAGACAGTGTTTTGAATCATTTCGATAGGGATGCCACCACAGAGATGAGACATGTTCTTCCAGTTATAGAACATGACCATGTTCTTCCAGTTTTAGAACATGAGGCTCGGGGGTTGCCTATAGTATGTATATAGCTCTATTTTTGAGGACAAAAATATTTTCCAAGGGGGGAAGAATGTAATAAAGTAAGTCTATGATCCAAGGGTCTGGCCGGTTTAGACAGATCTAAAATCGGATACCGTTTGGTCATCCGTGTGTATGACCAAAGATCTCGAGTTTTAGACTTACTAGGAGGTCTTGTGCTCTTGTGAACAAGTGACCCACTTAGCTTAGTGGTTAAGTCTCAAGGATGTGAAGGAGGAGGTCTTGGGTTCAATCCCCATGAGGGACATGGGGAGAGTATTTTGCCCAAAGAGATCTAAATCCTTCAAGAAGCATCCACTTGAGTTAACTCGAGTTAACTGGGACACTTGGCGCACATGTAGTTACATGGCTGACACTTGGATGGTTAGTATCCACGTGCCCAAGAAGGCAGTCCCCTGGAGAGAGCTATATATAGAGGCATTTGGTTGGGAGGAGAGTCATCTCTCAAGCATGTGGTGGTCGTAATCCTTGCTCTCTTGCAGGTTCCCACTTCTTCAATAGGGATGACTGTTTTCTTTTTCTTTGGAACCATTGTAGACTTTGCATATTTTGCAATCTCCGTTGAAGTTTGCATTAAGCGTAAGCACTCCTTCATTTCTAGTGCCCCATAGATGAGCAAGGTCAATGCCGAACTTCCATTCAGGAACTTTTTCTGACCCCACCTTTTCTTTGCTTCAAATAGGCGGTCTTGAATGTATGGAGTCATATTTACTTGGTTTCCCACTTGCCTCATTGCATGTGAAAGCAATTGCACAACAATTTTCTGAGGTGCTGTTTATCTATGCATACTAGGGAAACAAAAATGTTGGTGCACTAAACGAATCGAGTCTTCAATATCCATTCTGTTGATTTCCAAAAACATTCTCTTTTTCGGATCATGACATTCATCCTTGACATTGGTTAAACCATTTTGATTCCATCCAAAAGCTTGGTCGATTAACTCATGAGTGAATCTAATTGTTTTCCATGTACCAACTTTGTCTAGTACTCTTGCTTCTGGGACTGATGGCTTATCTGATGCAGATTGTAGTGTATTCATGACTTGTGTACATCTCTGAAAGTCAGGCAGATATATTGGAAGTCTTAGGAATTCATCAATACTAGCCCTTGCCCATACATCTGTCATGCAAGGTAATCCTTGTATGATAGTCTTGAAATCTTGAGACATGATAGGAAAGTAGTGATCCCTATCCATGATCTTAATGGTAGCCATAAAAAGAAGCTCAGACACTGGTTGATCGTCTAGAAACCAATGACCTCTTGCCTTCGTGATTGATTCCAAGGGAAGAAGCAAGACCTCTTCCTCTTGTGTAGCCTCGGAGTTAGAGGATGCCATCTGCACTCAATATATACCATTAATAAGTGGTAGGTTGTATCAAGAATCATCCTTCCCTTATCCTTCATAAATTTTGTAACTCTCTGAGGGAATTGTGTCGTCCCTTCTCCGTGGGTGTGAGAAAGGTAATACCTGGGATTCTTCATACTTATTTATATTTTTTATGTTCTTGTCTGAAAGAAAACAGTAAAGTTAGTTCATAGCCGAAGCGGTTATTGAATCATTAGTTATTTTCTCTTGGATTATGCACAAGTGCTCTCCTATTCCCCAAGAGGGAAATGTGCTTCACTATCCTGAAGTAGAAGAAGAATGTGCCAAATGCTTGGCCTTGTAATGTGGCCCTATTATGCATACTTTGGATTCTTGTGACTCCAAATGTGTGCAACTTGAACTACTTGGTTGATGCATACAGATTGTCTTGCCCATAGGCATCCAAATCTGCTTTACTTGATTGGGACAACCTGTCTTCCCAACAATCCTTGAGAATGTAGTGCTTTTCATGTGGTACTTTTGCTTCATCTGCCGTTTGAATCTTTGAACAATTTTTGTTGTGTGGCGAGGTTCTTGCTCTGTCCTGTAGCGGCTTATCTTCTGTTGTTTTGCCTTTAGATTGTACTGATTCTCCTTGTGCCTTGGCTCATCCTTTTTTATGATTGGCACTTGTGCACACGACTTGGGAATCCATATTTGCGTTCAAGCCGGCTGGGCGGCTATCACCTTCTTTGAAATCCAGACTCTGGCAATCCCTTGTGGACCTAGGTGTCCCATGTGACACACATTCTTATTTTGTTGTTCCTTTTGATGTCGTGAGTAGTTCTTTAGTTGAAGATATGCAGCCAATTGATCCTTCCTGATCCAAGCTCGTCTAGTGTAAGGAATAGGGTATATTTTAATGTGTGCACATTCGTAGCAGTCTTGCTGACTAGTCCCTCTTGTGATTGGTTCCTTACTGAGGCTCTTATTGGATAAGACACTAATCAGTTGACTTACTAGATTAGAAGATTGTGTGTAAGCAAAATTCGGTGTATCCTCACATGAAGTACTCGATGAAGGGGTTTCCATAGTGTGAGTGAACATACATTCATCATCATGCTCATTTGAGTGAGTTCTCGGGTCTATACCTTTGGCTTTGACCGGTCGTTCGTCTAGCATGCTGAATACTTCACAATGTCCTATGTTGGCTGAGATCTATCCTAGGGCCAACTGAATAGTCACTTCATATTCGTATATCCAGTCTTGACCTAACACGAGCTCTTCTAATAAGTCCTGATCATGACAAACTAAGAGTCTTTGTTCCATCTTGTTGTTTCCTTAATGTGATCTCACCTATACATTGAGTAATTTTTCCTCCTATTCTAATGAGTTGTGCCTTAGAGGGCTTTAGTTCTTCCTTTAGTTTCTGGGTCAACCAAAATTTGATACAGCTTATAGCGGCTCTTGTGTCAATGAGTGCATCCACCAAGTGGTACTCTTTTGTTCCAGCACCCAAATTCAAATAAGGTTGCGTCATTTGCTGACCTAGGTTTTCAGTGGATCTAAAATTAGCCATTGGGATGAATTCCTCTCGTAGTCGATATCTTTCATCTCTCTCTTTCATCCACTCTTTTCGTTTCCTGATTCATTCTAGTGCTTCTTGTCTGGTTTCTTCTCGTATTCTTTCTTCCTCTATGCACCTATTTTTACCCATTATTAGTCGTGAAATTATCTCTTCTGTCAATGGCTCTAAATATCTTTTCACTCGACATCTGCTGATATAGTTTGGTAATACCTCTCCATCTAAGGTTGCTAAACTGATGGCTCCGCTGGTAGATATACGATTGATGATCAATGGGCCATATCCTCTTTTCTGCAGTTTCTTCGCGTGTTGTTTCAAAGTATAAACCAAAACTAAATCTCCTTCCTTCAAGTTTTTATCTTTAATATGAGCATCAAAATATGCTTTCTGTCGCCTTTTAGCAGCATAAATCCTTGCTACCGCTTGTAACCTAGTTTCATGTAACTTTTCTATTTGATCCAATTGAGCTGATAATTCATGTCCAGTCCACTCGTAAGTTGTTGCTACTCTAAGAGTGGGTATTAAGAAATCAACTGGCAAAATAGCATTCTGTCCATACACCAAGTTAAAAGGGGTAGTTCTTATGGCAGTTTTGTAGGCTACTCCGAATGCCCATAAAGCGTGATGTAATTGCTTATCCCAATCAGATCTTCCATTGTTAACAATTTTAGTGAGGACTGTGCACAAGATTTTGTTTGAACTTTCGGCCTGTCCATTGGCTTGTGGGTGATATGGGGCTGATTTCTTATGAATCACTAAGAATTCATTTAGTAGGGCTTCTATCACTTCATTCACAAAGTGCGTGCCTCTATCACTCACAATTTCTATTGGTAGTCCAAATCTAGTGAATATGTTCTCAAAGAGAAACTTGGCCGTAGTCCTCACATCATTTTTTCTGGTTGCTTTGGCTTCAACCCACTTGGTTAAATAGTTTGTGGCTACAATTATGTATTCGGCATGGGATCCTTTAGCTGGAGGGCTAATAGGACCTATGAAGTCTATTCCCCATTTCGTAAAGGCTCTGGCACTCATCATGGGTTTCTGCGGCATTTCATCTCTTCTAATTGGATATTTTGTTCGTTGGCAAGTATCACAATGTTGAATGTATATGGCTGAATCTTGATGTAGAGTTGGCCACCACATTCCAGCAAAGAGAATCATTTTTGCAGTTTTATCTGCAGAAAAATGTCCTCCTGCAGCTCCTGTATGTGCCATCTCTAGAACAGCCAGATATTCGCATTCATGAATGCACATTCGTAAATGATTATCTCTACCTTGCTTGAAGAGTTGCTTGCCTATAAGAGCATAGTCTTTGCTTTGTTCAGCGAGTGCACGTTTCCTTGCTAGAGTGGCTCCTTCTGGGTACTCTTGGGTCTTCAAGAATTTCACGAGGGGCATGCTCCATCTTGGTGCTACGGTGGAGTAGCATAGACTAGAGTTCTCTTCTGGATTTCGTTCTTGACAAGTTGGGCATGCTGATACATAATTATGTGCATCCCTCTGCATGGTTGGCCAATATACGCCTAATCTCTTCAGTGTTTGCCATGTTCCGTTCGCATTTAAATGAGTTTTCCATTGATTTACATGTGCCTTTTGAAGCCACATTTCTTGTTCCTCTTCTTCTACGCATCTCATGAGTAATCCACTTGAATCTTGGTCATACAAACTTCCAACAATGATATGAAGGTTTTTAGTCTTCCATAGGTCTTGGTTTTGATTCGGTATGATCCCATGTTTAGGTCCATATGTGAGTATACGGATCAGCTTTTCTACCCATTGAGGACATACTTCGAGATTAAACAGATAGGTATCTGGTAGATCATCCGGTACTGCTATGGGTGGTTCTCCATGTGTCATTCTCGATAAGTGATCTGCTCTAATGTGTGTATTCCCTTTCTTGACTACTACTTCAAAATCAAATTCCATCAACAATAGAAACCATCGTACTAGTCGTCCCGTGCTACAAGGCTTATTGACCAAGTACAGTAGAGCTTGATGATCGATGAAGAATTTGAATTTGTTTTCCAAGAGGTAGTGACAAAACTTTTTTACTGCGTACACCATCCCTAAACCCTCTCTCTCAGTCGTGGTATAATTGCGCTCCGCTTGATTCAATTGTCTACTAGCATAGGCTATAGGGTGGTCTAACTTCCCTGTATCCACGGGTTGAGCTAAGATGCAACCAATGGCAAACTTGGAAGCATCCACGTGAGTGTGAAACGGTTTGTTCCAATTAGGTACTCGAAGGATTGGTGCTGAACTCAATCGACTCTTTAATTCATTAAAGGCTTATTCACATTCTTCTGTCCAATTGAATTGAGATAATAATGCATAAAGAGGTCTAGCAATTATGGCATACATGTGTATAAATCCACGGTAGTGTCCGCAATGTCCCATAAATGCTTGCACTTCTTTAGCAGTCTTTGGTCTCGGCAAAGGAATCACTTTGATTTTGTCTTCATCAGTTGAAATTCCATTTTTGGAGACAATGTGTTCTAATATCTTTCCTTGTCAAACCATGAAGACACACTTTTCTGGATTGAGGCATACTCTATATTGCCAACATTTGGCAAAAATCTTTCCTAGTTCAGGGATATGTTCTGATCGTATGGCTGAATAAGTGCATAAATCATCCACGTATACCTCCATGCTCTTTCTCAAGAACTCCTTGAATACATGGCACATCAATCTTTGGAAGGTGGCTCGGGCATTGGTTAGACCAAAAGGCATAACCCTAAAGACGTACACTCCCCATTCAGTTGCAAAGGTTGTTTTATGTTGGCCCTCAGGAGCAATGGCTACCTGATTATACCCTAAGAAGCCGTCTAGAAAACTATAAACTTCCTTCCTTGTCACTCTTTCCAAAAGATGATCAGTGATGGGTAATGGGTAACTATCTCTTATGGTGGCAGCATTCACTCACTTTTTTCAAATTAATGCATACCCTTAGCTTGCCATTCTTTTTCGGTATGACCACTAATGGTGACACCCATTCTGTGTGTTCAATCTCATAAATGAACCTAGCATCTAACAACTTATCTATCTCTTCCTTGATTTTTGCTGAGTAAACATCGTTATATGTGTATGGTCTTTGTTTGGAAGGTTTAACTTCAGATGTCATAGGGATTCTACGGGCACAAATAGAAGGATCTACTCCTTTCAAATCCTTATATGTTCAAGCAAAGACATCCCTATATTCTCGAATGAGTCGTATCAACTCTTGCTCTTCTTCCAGAGAGACATCTTGTCCTATAAAAGTACATCGTTCTTCTCCTTCCTCCAAGGTTACTACAATTTTCTTGTTTTGTTCTTAGATGTCATATGCTATTCCTGACTGTGCTTCTCATTTTGGCATTTGAAAGCAATTTTCCTCTCTTCTACTTCGTATTTTTTGAAGTGGGCAGGTACTTCGAATTGATCTTGGGGCTTGTTTTCTCTGTTATCTTTTTTTTTTAATCTAATCCAAGCTCTTCTTCTTGTGTCATTTCTTGATTTATTTCATTAGCTATGATGCTTACTCCTTGATTTCCACTTTCTGTTTCCATTTGCTCTTGCTCCATTTCAATGCTCTCATAATCCTCTTTCCATTCCTTTTCAATTACTTCTCCTTCTTCAGCCTCTTGAAGAACTACCATGTATAGACTAACGTAATATCCTTCCTCGTCAATGCATTCATTCATGATTATCACTTCTTCATTTACACATACATCGAGAGTGGCTAAAATCTCCATCCAATCATGAGGTTCAAATTCCTCATCCAGGAATATTTGAGGCATATAAGCTGGATCTTGTATAGACCTAGCAACTCCTTGCCTTTGCTGCCATCCTATCTTTCTCTCCTCTTCCTTTTTTGCGGTTTGGCATATCCATAGATGAGTGTCTTCGTTCATCCATGATTGGTCACTTGTACCTATACTGTGAATCGACTGATTGTCTTCCTCCTTATGAATCTGATTCCCTTGCAAGGGGGGAACATCTTGATATGTGTATGTGTGGAGATTTATTCATGTCGTGGTTCCTTCATGCTGTAAGTATACTGCATCTTTTCCCCAATCTTGCATTACCTTTAACTGTCTCATGAAGGGTCTTCCCAGTATCCTCTCATAATTGCTAGCCCTTTCAAATTGACAGATTGCTAGGGTGTGCTCGAATTCAACTCCACATGTAGTGAAAGTTACTCTTTCCAATAATCCCAAGGGTCGTTAAGTGTGTCCATCTGCCATTTGTATCTTCATGCATGTTGGTCTTAAAGCTGGTTTTTCCCCATTTCTTCCATATTTCTTTAGTCGCGATTCCTACTCCAGCTCTAGAATCTAAGATAGCTTCAGTGGTGTAACCCCTATAAGTAATTGGAAGGCATGTGTTTCCTTTGTCTCCCTCACTGAAATCTCCAACCTTATCGACCGGGATTTTGATTGTGGTCACTTCATGAGGCATCTCCTTTTCTTTTGACTTGGTCTCCAATTGACTGGTTAGCTTCTCCTTCAAATGTGGTTTAATCTTCAAAAGTTCTTCCAATGTCAGAGTACAAGGGATTTTTACCTTTCTAAGATGTTGTATGATGTCTGATGTTTGGATTGAGGGGTTCTGCTCTTTTTTGCTTATTGAGGGAATGCAGTATAATTCCGAATTATGTTCGTATTCTCCTGTGTAATTTGGCAAAGCCTTTACATTGTCATTTTCTTTGTCACTTTGATCAATTTGTAATAATCCTTCTGAATTTAGCTCTGGTATTGAGTGTTCCAATTCACCTTCTGCTTCTAGCTCCTCAAAGGGTGGTTCAATTCCTTCCACTTTCTTCCATCTGTCTTCTTGGACTCTTGCCCACAAGTCTTTAGGCCATTCCCCATCTACTTCGGGGACAACAGATCCTTCTCTCTTATCCTCACAGTAATTTCTATTATGTGTCTCACCTTCCTTTCCTTTCTTAGGATCATTAGGGATGACACACTCTTGGAATTCCTTTTCGGGAATTCGTGAATTGGGTAGTTGAAGAATAGGTCTTTCTAGGGTTTGTTGAGCCACTTCGATTAATTTTTTGCAAATCTCCAACCTTTCTTTCTCTAAGTCACCTCTAGGATATTCTTTTTCATGTTTTTCAATGGTTGGTCCCGCTCTTATTCGTGCCTGGTATGCCTGAATCCACATGGCTAACTCTTTTGGCATGGGATCTGCTAAAACTGATCCTACCTCTTCTTTTTTACACTTCCCTTTTTGATTTTCTTCTTCAAATTTTTGTTTTTCTTCTTGATCTTGTTTATTCTTTTCATTCTCCTTCTTTTGTTGTAGTTTCTTTTCCTTTATCCTGTCTCTACGGTTCTTCCATCTTTGTGTTCGTTTACTTGTGATACTTTTCCCAGGCTCTTTCGAGTCTTCAACTATTTGAGGTGTAGGTATATTCACTTCTCTGTCAACTCGATCATTCGCTTCGGTTTTTTCTGGGGTCTCTCTAGCTTTTGCTCTTGTTATTGCTTTCAATGGTACAGTGTACTCCTTATCGCTCCCTGACGACTCTATCACTTCTATCACATTGTTCTGCACGTTCGAGTTAACTTTGTTGGGGTTCTTGGGGCAATCTCTGAAAAGCTGTTCTTTACCACAATCACCACAGTATCCTTCCCAGACTTGCTGTGGTGGTGGTGGGTTTGGTAATGTACACTCTCTGATATAATGATCACCTCCGCATCTATAACATGGTCCCCTAGGTACAGGTGGCCTGTTCATAGGTCAGGGGGGTATGGGTGCTCTAGGAGCTGTGTACATCAATGACACATAATCCTGCTCATATCCATAAGAACTATCTGGTACTCTCTGATATAATGATCACCTCCGCATCTATAACATGGTCCCCTAGGTCCAGGTGGCCTGTTCATAGGTCAGGGGGGTATGGGTGCTCTAGGAGCTGTGTACATCAATGACACATAATCCTGCTCATATCTGTAAGAACTATCTGGTACTTCCATGCCATATGTATATGGTTCGTACATTTGTCCATATTCTATTATAGAGCTCCCATAAGCGGAGTAATTTCCTTGACTATGGTCATAGGATGAGTCATATGGTTCGTTACTAGTCAAAGGCGTGGCTTGAACTATTGCTCTCTCAAGGTTCTCTTCTTGTTGAGCTATTTTCACCGGGACTACATTTTGAGGGTGGGGTGGTTGTTGACCTAACACCGGTTGTGGTTGAGTGTAACCTTGATAAGCATAAGGTCGTGGTACTAGTGCCTGCTGCTGGTAGGTGGGATATCTAAAAGCTTCTCCTCCTTGATCTCTTTGAGGGTATCCATAAGGTCTTACTGGCAGTTGTACTGGTCTTGACTGTCTATTGTAAGGACAATTTTTTGTGCTGTGATTTGTGTATATTTGTTCTATGCTGCAATATTGTAGAGGGCCCGGGACGGGTGGTCTATTGATAAGCAGGTGGTGGGACTACTCCCCTAGTGCACAAATGAGAAGGATGATCACCTCCACAATGCATACATCATCTAAGCATGGGTACTCTCATTGGGTTGTTGGGGTAGTTCCTTTATCCTTGAACATTCAGTTTCTTTGCTACTAAGTCCGCTATTTCCTCTACATTGTTCTTTGGGCTTGATGTGTTGCTGGCGGAATCTTCACTTTTTATGCTACCTTGAGGTATTTTTAGATCTTCTACTAGATTGTCTTCTAGATCAATACATTCTTTCATACATTCTTGCAAAGTCTGAACTCTTTTCACATATACCAGAGATCTTAATGATCCATTCACTAACCCTTCCAAAAATAATGACACCATCTTGTTTTGAGTGGGTCTCTCTTCCACTGGGCATCTATCTACATATTGCTTGAATCTTCTTGCTGCCAATCTCACTTATTCTGTAGGAGCTTGCTTAAAACTATGGATCAATGAGGAAGAGTTGTTTTTAATTCCAGATTTGGTGAATTCTTCAATCAATTCTTGATAGAATTGTTCCATGTTTTGAAAATTATTAGGATCTAATGGCTGGAACCAAGCTAAAGCTATGTCTATCAAAGTTAGACCAAAGGATTCATATTGGAATAAGAAATCTTCCACTTGTTCGGCTCTGATTACTTGCTTGAATTCAGCTATATGATTGTAAGGTTCGCTAGAGCCATCATAATGGTTTCTCATGCATTTGGCGACTTGAATGGGTCTTAATCTTCTTCATGCTTTAAGAGGTCTAGGCATCATCGGGAAAACTGGTCTTCCTATGGGTATACCAGGTCCTCTTACTACAGGTGGTCTATATGGGACAAGGATTCTATTCCTTGGCTCAACAGGTGGTTGAGGCCGGTAGTTAGGGTTATTGGCAGGCATAGCAAATTGCACATGCGGTCTAACCGGTATATGCGTTTGTTGTGTTTGTCTAGAATGCTGATATGAGTCATCTTGAAAATTTCCTTGGGGGTTTTGTGAAGTGGTGGCTTGATCTCTAGGAGGGAACACTAGAATAATCTGATATTTCAACCTTGCTCTTTCTAACTCCGTTAGAGGCCAGTACCTCCTTTGGTTTTTGTCCAAATATGTGATAATGGTGGGGAGTTCAGGATCTTGTAACTCATAGATAGTAACTGGGTTAGTAGCCACTTCCCATAATGAAGAGTGGGCTCTGAGGAGATGCTCCATTCCATTGATCAAATACACATCCATTAGGGAATCATCTTGGGGAACTAGGTCTCCTCTCCAAACCCTAACAACAGTGGATCTACCTCTAGGGGTGGTCACTTGCTCTTCATGTCCCTCTTCATTAAGGTTATGAGCATTAACTTCTTCCCCTTGATCATTGATGCTTTCATGGTGTTCCGTAACAACATACTGAATATCTCTTTTGTCCATATAAAACCCTCCTGCATACTTAACCGCTGGCCTAGGTACTATGTAAGCATCTGTAGCTTTCTTTAGTCTGGCCATTGACCGGTTTAGACCATCTAGGTAGATAGGTAGCCCATGTTGGTTAGTGTTCACATATTCCAAAGATGTCCGATATTCACCCTTAATAATTGACATCATGCCAATTATTGGCACAGAGCTCTAGATATCCTCTGAAGCCATGGGAATTTCTTCTTCAGACTCACTCGAGGTTTCAGAGTAATGTGAATGACTAATTGGTTTGGCTACACTTCCTACAGAAGAAATCACACTTCTTCGGCTTCCTAGGGTTCTCCCAGACCTTAGGTTCATTCACTTAAAAATTCTCTTCTCGTTTTAACCACTCCTTGCTTCCAATGCTCCTTGGTGTGGTCCCAATTTATGGAATTACTTAATTGGCTGAGAAGCTTCCCCTGATTCCATGATACACGATATTCAACCCCAAAAGAGTATGTCAGGATACTCGATATCTGACACACTAGAAAGATACCACGATACTTGATATTTGAGCAAGACGATACATGATACTAGGTACCTGAGAAGGTCACGATACATGATACTTATGGGTGACAATACACGATACCTTAGCCACACGATACACAATATTCGACCACTAGACAGATCATGATACACGATACTTGAGGAAACACGATACACAATATCTCTCCAATATTGTGAGCCAATCACGATACTCGATACTCGATAGTCCACAAGGAGATTTTCCACGATACTCGCTACTAGACACATATCATTTTCTGTATCCCACGATACTCGATACTGTACGGGTATTGCAAAGAATAATTCCACGATACACGACACTTCACAAGTATCGCGGGAAATTTCCGACGATACTCGATATCCATCAAGTATCACAAAAGCTTCTTTCCACGATACACGATATGTCACAGGTATCGTGATCGGAATTTCACGATAGAAGATACACAACAAGTATCGCTATCTGATTTTCACGATACACGATACACGACATCTGACTAGTATCGTGAGAATCTCTCAATGATACACGATATTCGACGACTTGCAAGTATCGCGATACTCGACCACAGGAGTTCACGATACCCAAGTATCGCGATACCTCAACTGCGGGAGAACACGATACTTGACACTTTTTCAATTTTTTAGCTGGAGTTTTTGGATTTTAAATGCATACACATGTTCCTAAAGTGCATCTACCCTCTCCCCTCAGTCTGAATCTAAAAAATGAACTTTCTTCACCCCGGGATGACCTTCATGATACTTACCGCAGATCGTTTTAATGGAATACTTGATTTCACTAGAACTTATGAGTAAGAGGTGAGTCTGATTACCTTGGAAGCTACTCTTCACTCCTATACAACCCTTTCTAGCTCTGAGTAACTTCACAACTCTGCTCACGATCGTGATATTTGCTCTCCAGCTCTCACGATACTTGCTTTGAAAACAAGTGACTTGAACAAGACAATTTTTTGGCTTTTATACTTTTGGAAGCTCTTCCTAACTAAAAAGACTAATAGGCACAAAGGTTGAATACTACTCTCACTTCCTAACCTACTTCCCTACTCTACTCACTCCACTCACTTCCCTAGACTATCAACTCACTACACAGACTCCAAGAGCAAGAAGTAGTAAGTGCGGATGAGTGTGACTTACCAAAGAAGAGAAATTCACAACTCCTCTACTCGCTTCAATGCCACGAGCTACTTACCATCACACAAATGCCTCGGTTTGATTCTACTCCCCGATAATGGCCCCAAAAAAACGCGTGTACCTAAGGACAAACCTAGGGACTTGTGGAGAAAGAGACTATACCTCGATCCCCCTCAAGTGCATATAGTGGGGATTCACGCTTTAATTATCAATCCTAGGAGTATCAAAACCTAGCCGAGTGTATGAAGACATGCATTCAAATGATGATCAATGCAAATGAGCTTCCCAAAGAGTGCAATGAAGGCTAAGACTAATCCAAACAAGCTTCAACTGTCAGTCATGGTGTCACGATACTTGGAGCAGCAGCCAACAGTAAATTGAACTTTTCTCTCAGCTCCAAACTCCGAACATA
>CM035411.1:185367568-185372568 GCA_020310875.1 Ceratopteris richardii
GATAGCTTATCTCTCAACTTAGATTTTGAGCTATCACATGTGTAAAACTTTACACTGTGCACTGAGCACTACTCATTTCTTTAAACTCGAAAACTGCGCCTGTTTTAGGAGACTGTGAACACTCAACACATATGAATGTTCCTACAGATAATTCTCCTAACCTGTTTGCAATTAGACTCTAAAACTTTGATCAAAGACTCATCAACTATCAACTTAGATATCCTCAAAAGGATTTCACAAATGATTTACCACAGAAGGAGTAGACACGAAAAGATCGGGCGCAAATATTTCTTTCATTTCTGGAGAAGACTACAACTAAAAATAAGAGAGACTTCCACTCACTTCTCATGTATCTACTGACATTTACAATCACTTATTTCTCTATTCCTATGCTCATACATAGTCTCTTCTTGTCTTCTCTCTATACCCCGATATTTTTCCAAAAGTATTTATAGGCAATTATGTACAAACTTTTATCAAAGCATAAGTATATGTAACCTATGTCATAACTAATGTACATATGTGTACATGTCCTTCATTCTTGTGAATGTATCCATCTTCTTTACTTCAAATCTTCAATTGGTGATTGATGTGCACCAATAGCTCCCCCTCAATCATCAATTGAGGTTTCTCCTTTCTTCTTTATACCTGCCATGTCTTTAAACTTCTGTAGCTTTGGTCCATCCAAGCTCTTTGTAAGCATATCAGCTATCTGATCTTTAGTTGAAGTATGTATGACTTCAATCTCCTTGTCCATCACTTTCTCCCTTAGAAAGTGATACTGAATCTCAATGTGTTTGGTCCTGGCATGGAAAACAGGATTAGCAGCTAAATACAATGAACTCATGTTATCTCCAAATATAATTGGTATCCCATGCACAATGTCAAGACTCTTCATCAAGGTCTTGAGCCAAATCACTTCCTTTGCAGCTTCAACCATGCCTTTGTATTCTGCTTCTGTAGAAGACAAAGCAACTGTATGTTGCTTCTTGGAACACCATGAGATAAGTTTATCTCCCACATAACACATGTATCCAAAAGTAGATCTTCTATCATCTGGATTACCTGCCCAATTTGCATCACTATAGATTTTGATATTTGTATCTGAGGTAAAACCATAATACAAACCTTCATTGAGTGTACCCTTAATGTACCTCAACACTCTTTGACCTGCAATCCAATGTTCTTTCCTTGGGCAATGCATAAATTGAGACAAAACCCCTACTGCATATGATAAATCAGGTCTAGTTAAAGTAGCATAGATAAGACTACCAACCAAACTCTGATATTGTCTCATGTCCTTGAATTCTTCACCTCTAGACTTACTCAACTTGTGATTCACCTCCATTGGTGCTACCCTGCAATCATCCATTTTAAACTTGATTAACAAGTTCTTCAAATACCTTTCTTGAGTCACAAATACTCCATGTTGAGTGTATGTAATTTCCATGCCCAAGAAGTATGACAAGTCTCCCAAGTCACTAATTTTGAACTCCTTTTCCATTTGCTTCTTGAGTTTCTGTATTCCTTCTTCATCTGTACCTGTAAGGATTATATCATCAACATATATGCACATGTATATAAAACCATTATCACTTGCTTTGACAAGCAAGCTACTATCTGCTTTAGACACTTGAAATCCAAGTTCCTTCAAGAACTTTACAAGTCTATAGTTCCATGCCCTTGGGGCCTGCTTCAAGCCATACAAAGCTCTCTTGAGCTTGCACACATGATCTGGATACCTTTTATCTTTGAACCCTTGAGGTTGCTCCATGAACACATCATCTGAAATATAACCATTCAGAAAAGCATTTTTCACATCAAGTTGACATAACTTCCAACCTTTACATGCAGCAATAGCTATAAGTGTCCTGATGGTTGTCATCTTTGCCACAGGACTATAAGTCTCATCATAGTCAACACCATAAGTCTGAGCAAACCCTTTGACAACAAGTCTAGCTTTGTATCTAGACACACTTCCATCTGCAAATCTCTTGGTCTTGTAAACCCACTTGCATCCAATGATCTTCTGGCTATTTGGTTTAGGAACCAAATCCCATGTTTGATTTTCCAATAGTGCATCATATTCTTCCTGCATAGCTTTCTCCCATTTTTCCTTACCTCTTGCCTCTTCATATATAGAAGGGTCTTCATCTGTATTCATCATATAAGCATAATCTTTTGTGGCCAAAAATGAAGTATCATAGCTATACCTTGTAGGTTGCCACTTGTTCCTTGTAGACCTCCTAAGTTCTCCACTTCTTGAGGTTTCTGGTTCTTCATATTTAGGATCAAATCTTGGTATTTCTTCCACTTCAACCTGCACTTCATTATTCTCTTGTTCATCAAATATCTGAATCTTTGATTTACCTTTCCTTTGGCTCACTTCTTCCTCATTACCTGTATTGATATTAATTGTACCTGCATACCAAGTACTTTGCTCATCAAATGTCACATCTTTAGAAACCATGAATTGTTTTGTAGATGGATTCCACAATCTATAACCCATCTGCTTATCATCATAACCAATGAAAACATATTTTTCAGATTTAGGCTCTAACTTGTGCCTTAATTGTGATGGCACATATGCATATGCCACACATCCAAAAACTCTGCAATGATCCAAGGTAGGTCTCTTACCCCACCAAGCCTCATATGGTGTCATACCCTGCAAGGCTTTACATGGTAACCTATTGACCAAATAAGCAGCTGTATTTACAGCCTCAGCCCACAAATAATTAGGGTAATTTTTCTCTTTCATCATGGATCTTGCAAACTCAACAAGTGTTCTATTTCTCCTTTCTGCTACACCATTTTGTTGAGGAGAGTACCTGCAAGTAACTTCCCTTTTTATACCTGCATTCCACAAATAATCACTGAACTCATTAGAGAAATACTCTCCCCCTCCATCTGACCTTAGTCTTTTCAATTTGTGTCCTGTAATTCTTTCTGCATATACATGATAGTGTTTAAATGTATTAAACACCTCTGACTTATCTTTGATCACATAAATAGTGATCCATCTAGTAGCATCATCCACATAAATTACATAATACCTTGACCCATTTATACTGTAATCCTTTGATGGTCCCCACACATCTGTGTGTACCAACTCAAGCTTCTCTGAGTACATAAAACCATGCTTGGAGTAGGAAGACTTATGAGCCTTACCTAATTGACATGCCTCACATCTGTATGTCATATGTTGACCTGCAACATTAGGCAAACCAAGCACTGAACCATTGTTAATCATGTCTTTAATACCTCTTTCATTGAAATGTCCAAGCCTCTTATGCCAAAGATCTAACTCAGAGATCTTATGTCCTCCATATGTGAACATAGCATGACCAATATTGCCTTGAATCTTCAATGTAAATAGTCTTCCTTCTTTCTTCCCTGAAACAATCTGTTTATACCCTTGACTAGGATCTTCCACATATACTCCATCATTAGTGAACCTTACTTCATAACCTTTTTCCACAATTTGTCCTACACTTATCAAATTCTTAGGAATTGTAGGAACATACAAAACCTTACTCAATAAGGTACTACCATCCTTGGCCTTCACTGATCCAATTGACTTCACATTGTGCTTTGTGTTGTCACCTGTTTGAACAACATGATTAAAAACCTTATTCTCCAAATCAGTCATCAAAGATATATTACCACTCAAGTGGTTGCTACACCCTGAGTCAATGTAGAAGACTCTCTGATCTTCACTCTGACTTTCACAAGTAGCATTCATTATTAATGTTGAATCCTCCTTTTGATCTGAAGCATAATTGTAGTAGGTGTTGTTGTATTGTTGACTTTGGAAACCTCTTCCTGCATTTCTTCCAAAGTAACCCCTACTACCTCTGCCTCTGAAATTACCTCTTTGGTTTCTGCCACCTCTTCCTCTTACATTATAGTTTTGACTGTATCCATTATTATTCTGAGTATTATGCCAACAATCATTAGCTAAGTGATTTGTCTTACCACAAATCCAGCAAGCCTTGCCTCCATCTTTGTTATTCCTGCCTCTTCCTCTTCCTTTGCCACCTCCTCTTCCTCTTAGGAAGTTGGCTTGACTAGTTGTGCCTTCATCTTCACCTGCTTGTTGCTTTCCTTTGCTATTCTTTTTCTTGTCCTTTGAGTACATTGCATGACCTGCACTCTTGTCACTATCTCCTTTAACATCCTGCTCAAATGTTAGCATATGTCCTAGCAATTGATTTAAATCAGGAGTGAAATGATCAAGTGATAACTCTGTAGACAAAATGAATGGCTTCCATTTGTCATCACCTCTTAAACCTGTAAGGATTTGCCTTACCAATTTATCCTCCTCAATGTCTTCATCAACAGCTCCTAATGCATCTGCAATGTCTTTCATCCTTGTTACATAGTCTGAAATGGATTGAGAAGCCTTCTTCTTGAAGGTTGTAAACTCTGCCCATAAGGATGCCTTTCTTGACTTTGTAGTATTCTGGAAATGCTCCTCCAAAGCATTCCAAATATCAGTTGCACTTTCAAGACCTCGAATATGAGGCAACAAGTAATCATTGACTGCCATATATATAATACTCCTAGCTTGAGCATCTTTCTTCATCCAATTTTTCAAATCTGCTAACTCTTCCCTAGTTGGAACACTAGGATCTCTGAAACTTGGCATCTCCTCTTCACCTGTGATGTAGGCTATTAAATCTTTGCTCATAAGATGAGCTTCCATCCTCATTGACCATGCAGGATAGTTTTCCCTATCCAATTTCTCTATCTGAAGAGAATCTCCCATCTTGTGTCCTCCTGTGTATTGAAAACTTCAACCTTTATGAACAATATATGTACCTTTACTTCGAATTAGACTCCTTTTGTCCTTCTTGATGACGTATGGTCTCCTCCTCAAGCTTTACCTTCAAACTTTCACCTTCTAGCTCTTCAATTGTTGAAATTTTTGAATCTGCAGCAGTCGGAATCCTCCTTTTCTTGATTTTGATGTCTCCTGCTCTGATACCACTAATGGA
>CM035411.1:185395068-185400068 GCA_020310875.1 Ceratopteris richardii
GAAGAATGGCCAGATCATTTGATGTCTGAAAAAGTGATTTTAGGTCAACCATGGCTCCAACAAGGTAAAGTGATTTTGGATTTTGAAAAAATGAAGCTTAAATTGAACATAAATGACAAAAGGTTTTTAAAATTTTTATTGAGTAATGAAGAACAGGAAATTCAATCAGATGTGCATGATATACACTTGGAAGGATTCACGTTTGCATTTGAAGATACACAGACATTACCAATACAAATGTTAAATGATCAAGCTTCATGTAATCAAAATCAGCAAAGGATTGGAAGAACAAAGAAGGGTGGAGAGATAGGAAGAAGGTGGCAATCATGGCATTATCCAAAGAATCAAAACATCAGAACAAGAAGCACATGGAATCAAAGTCTACAGGAGGGCCGCTCATCAAAACAGAAATCCAGGACAAAATGGATATGGAGACAAAAAAATCCTACAAAATGCTTATCCGAAGGAAATGGATGTTTGCCTGAAACCAGGACAATTAGAGTTAGGAAGTATTGGCTCAAAAAATCAGAGTTGTTTCAATGGAAAAAGATCATCCATATTTGATCTATACTTAGAAAATCATAACATATTGAAAATTATGACAAAAATATTTGACCTTATCCTTTTTCTAAAAAGAGAATTAGGAGGGGAAGAAAAGAAATAGAAAAAATTATTATTGAAAAAAAATATTATTAAAAAATAGAAAAAGAAAAAAAGAAAGAAAAAAAAAGAGAAAAAAATAAAAGAAAAAAAAAAACAAGAAAGAACAGAAGGAATCATTGTTATTAAAAAAAAATAAGAGAGAGAGAAAGAAAAGTTGCCTTCTTTTTGACAAAAATTATATAGCACAAAGCAAGATCTAGGTAGAAGGGTAGTAGACTTCTATTTATTTTGTATTAATTTTTCTATCATTGATAAATGTTTTTTTCTTCTCCAAAAGAGTTGTTGGGAAAAGGGAGTGCACTAGACATCTTGCTACACCTGTAATGATCACTTTTATTGAGTCTTTTTGAAGATTTGGATTTTATTTTCATTCTTATGTCATGACATCTCAAAATAAATATTACTCTTTGATTTCTTGTGACTCATGTGGGTGGAGTTTTTCTTTGTGTATTTTATTTTCCTCAGAATGGTGAATGCAAAGGAGTTATCAATTCATGACTTCAAAGCAGAATCAGTCACTCTATCAAGAGGACATTGGTTCCTAGATAGTGAAGCTGTGGAAGAACAGGTGAACTTGGAATCTGATGAGGAACTAGAGATTCCAGAGGCAGAGAAGGTGGTGAAGGAGCTCAAAGAAACCCTAAGCATTATTGGACAACATATATTCACAGTGGGAGTAGGTGGATACAAATATACCATGCTGTGTCAAGAATTTTACAGATTTCAAAGGGTTGCTGTCAATCAGAAAAGATGGAAGGCAGTTGGTATACACAAATTATTGGAAGAACCCATCTTCTTCATTGATTTTGAAAGAGTGGCACAAGTAATGAGTAGTCTGCAGGAAATAGGAAAAGGGAATGATGCTTATTTCCGGTGCAAAGTCAAGAACAAGGATAATCAGGAGGTGGGTATCACTATAAAAGCAGAACATATCAGAGCAGCTTTACAATTCTACCATATGGGAACCAAGCTTGACCCCAACTTTGTAAAGAAGAATAAGGAAACTTATACAGGGTACACAAAATTCACTGACTTCAAAGGAAGAGAGAATGAAGAATATGCCACAAGGATGTTCTTACAATATTTCTGCTTCCCAAAGCTACCAAGGTATACCCTGCCATATAAATCTGTTACACTGTTGATGTTTAACAACAAGGATAGGACTAAGCCCTTTGGAGTAATGGATGTGACACCATACATCCATGAACAGCTGAAAGAAGCAGCAAAACACTGGGAACAGAAAAAATTCATGAATGGAGCCCAATTTTTAACCAGGATCATTTATCATGTCTTAGGAATGGAAGATCAGTTGAAACTGGCTCCAGAGGCACAATATTTTAGAAGCCTTATGTCAGGAATCAAGAGTCCTCCAAGGAAAATGGCTGTGAGAGAAATAGAAGGAGAAACCAGCATGAGGGGAGCAGGGATGAAAAGAAAGGTAATATCCGAGGAAGTGGTTCCTGTAAAGAAAAGGAGGTTGGACCCAAGAAAGGTTGAATTAGAGCCAGATGAAGCTACAAAAGAAGAACATGAAGATGCTCAGAAGCAGGTCCAGTCCTCTAGTGATCCTCATCCACCCCAAACAAGCAAAGAACAGTTATACACTTATCTAACTCAAGGAAATAACAAAAGAGCAATGTATGAGGCACAATATCAAAAGATGCTGGAAGATTATTCATGCAAGGCTATAGATTGGGTTCAGGAGGAGGTAGAGCATTATGAAGCACTTCATGATCAGATGATGACAACTGAAACAGAAGAGGTATTTGTTAAAAAGGAAGTAAAGCTATTAGCATACTTCAAAGAATTGCAAGGACCTCCAGAAACCAGAACCACAATTGTAGTAAAAAAGAAGGTTCAAAAGAAACCAGTGCAAAGAAAGAAGTTGTCCAAGAAGGAGAAGGGAAAATCGGTAGTTGAAGCTATAACTATAAAGGAGGCAGAAGAAGTAATAGTAAGAGATCAGCAGAAGGAATTTACTGCTAAAGAAGAGTCAAAAGTGGAAAAACCAGGACTTGGAGGATCTTCACATTTTTCCTCAGATTCTGAAAGTGACATTGAAAATTTCTTATTAAAAAGTCTGAATTTTTCAGTTCCAGGTACTCCTAATGTGGTTACACAGGCCACTGAGAAACAAAAAACACCTGAAGATTTGAGAAAGAAGGCTCAGGAGAAGCAGGTTCAAGAAGAGGCAGTTAAGCAAATTAGTCCTGAAGAAGAAAGAAGGATGATAAAAGGTAAAGCAGTAATGACAGAAGAGGAAAGTAACGTAAGAGAGGAATTCAGTTGTGGGCTGGTGCCTGCATGAATAAAACCAATATGGACAAAACCCTCACAAACTTATTTTAAATTAGATGAGAGCATAGCAGAAATAGTAAGGGAAGCACAGAAAAGCAGTCCAGCCATAAAACAGAAAGGTTCAGATCAAGTTCAGGAAGCAGAAGAAATAGAAGTGAAAAAGAATGTTCAAGAAGTTACAGAGGGGGTGGTAGAAAAGGAGATTATCCAAAGTATAAAAGATGTACTTCATGATTTAAAGAGGAATGAAGAATTTGCAACCGACAAAAATCAGGGACAAGAAGAAGAAATGGATCTTATGGACATTGATGAGCAGGAAGAAGGGCAGAAACAACAGACAAGCCATGATAAGATAAAATTCAGTGAGACAACTGAGTCAATTTTAATTCAAGAAACCTCAACCCAGGTAAAAGAAGCACAACTTTCTACAAAAGAACAACGAGAATTGGAGAATAACAAAGTAGAAGAAGTAAAGGCAGATGAAGATAGATCAAGACAAGAGAACTAGGATACTCAGACTTTGGAACATGAAGAAGAGATGGCAGATCAAGAAACACTGGAAACTCATCAAAGCAATGAAGGACACCAGGCTAAGGTTATAAAATATGAAGAAGAAGAGGAAGAGGAGAATGAGTGCAAAGAAGACAAACAAATAGAAGCTAAACAAATGGAAATGGAAGGGGGGTTGGAAAGAATACCCAAGAATATAAGATCTGCTTGCCAGATTATTATGAGCAACATTGAGCAGTTTAGACCTTCAAGCAGGAATATGATCATTTCAAGAATGGTAGCAGAGTCTGAATTTGAGAAAGGCAGTATGATCATTAAAGAGCACAAAAGGGAGAAGGAACAAATGTCAGAACAATTGAGGAAGGTGCAGGAGAAAAATGAGGAATTTACAAACAGAATAATTGCTTTGGAAGAGTTAGAAGTACAGAAACAAAATAGAATTCAATATCTAGAAGAAAAGAGTGTAAAACTAACAGAGCAGAATAATAAACTGGAAATGGAGCTGAGAAAATTTGAAGGAAGATATAGAACCTTGTAGACTTCTTATCAAATTTTGACTAAAGCAAATGAGGAAATCAACAAGCTATTATTGGAGGAAGGTCAGTTAAAGGATGAAAGTCAGACAACTCAGATGACAGAGGAAGAAAAGGAAGAATTACACAAAGAGATTAAGAGATTACAAATAGAATTGAAAGAAGCCAAGGAACTAGAGAAGCAGGCTAGTATACATGCTGCTACATCAATGAGAGAATATAACAAGTTGCACATGGATATGGAAAAAGAAAGGAGTGATTGGCAGTCAAGGATGGAAAAGGAAAAAAATGAATGGATAAAAGAAAGAGAGTTATGGGCAATACAGAACGGAAGTCTGATGGTGATAATAGAAGAATTACAGAAAAAGCTAGACAAGCCACAAGTTCAGGAAGAAACACATATAGAGACTACATATACAGAAGAATATGAGGTAGGAAATGATGATGGAATACAACATGGCAGTGAACCAGCAAATAAAAGACCAGAGGAAGAATATTCAGAAGAATTTGTCAAAAAATTGCTGACAAATAGAGAATCTAGAATGGATTTTATCAGAAAAATGCATGATGAATATGAAGATCAAATTGTCACATTTGCTTTGAATAAGGGGATTAATCCAGACCAGCATCATTGGGCTGCAGACGGACTGGGCATACCTTTATGTATGATCATGGAGAGTATCAAGAACTATCAAATAGCAAGAGTTGGATTACCTCCAAATAAATATCTAGAATATGAAGAAGATATTAACGTGACCAAAGAATTATTTGAGAGAGCCAATCCAAAGTGGAGGAACAAATGGTTGGATGCAAATAAAGAATGCAGGAAAATTTGGAAGGAAGCACCTCTTCAATTGAAAATTAATCCAGCTTACTGCCCAGTAGCAAGAAGAAGAGAATGGACAGTTTTTTGGGAAAGAGAGAGAGAAGGTCAAATCCCACCTAAATGGTTGAATTTCCCAAAAATAGCCGGTCCAAAGGCAGGAACATGGCCTA
>CM035411.1:185410068-185412568 GCA_020310875.1 Ceratopteris richardii
TCTTCACCTCCAAATTTACTCAATTTGTGATTCACCTCCATTGGTGTAGGTGCTACCCTGCAATCATCCATTTTAAACTTGATTAACAAGTTCTTCAAATACCTTTCTTGGGTCACAAATACTCCATGTTGAGTATATATAATCTCCATGCCCAAGAAGTATGACAAATCTCCCAAGTCACTTATTTTGAACTCCTTTTCCATCTGCTTCTTTAGTCTTTGTATTCCTTCTTCATCTGTACCTGTAAGGATTATATCATCAACATATATGCACATGTATATGAAACCATTATCACTTGGTTTGACAAGCAAGCTACTATCTGCTTTAGACACCTGAAATCCAAGTTCTTTCAAGAACTTTACAAGTCTATAATTCCATGCCCTTGGGGCCTGCTTCAAGCCATACAAAGCTCTCTTGAGCTTGCACACATGATCAGGATACCTTTTATCTCTGAACCCTTGAGGTTGCTCCATGAAAACTTCATCTGAAATATAGCCATTCAAAAAAGCATTTTTTACATCAAGTTGACATAACTTCCAACCTTTGCATGCAGCAATTGCTATAAGTGTCCTGATAGTTGTCATCTTTGCCACAGGACTATAAGTCTCATCATAGTCAACACCATATGTCTGAGCAAACCCTTTGACAACAAGTCTAGCTTTGTACCTAGACACACTTCCATCTGCAAATCTTTTTGTTTTATAAACCCACTTACATCCAATGATCTTCTGACTATTTGGCTTTGGAACCAAATCCCATGTTTGATTCTCCATCAATGCATCATATTCTTCCTGCATAGCTTTCTCCCAATTTTCTTTACCTTTTGCCTCTTCATATGTAGAAGGGTCTTCATCTGCTTTAATAATGTAAGCATAATCTTTGGTAGCCAGAAATGAAGTATCATAGCTATACCTTGTGGGTTGCCATTTGTTCCTTGTAGACCTCCTAAGTTCTCCACTTCTTGAGGTTTCTGGTTCTTCATGTTCAGGATCAAATCTTGGTGTATCTTCCACTTCAACCTGCACTTCATTATTCTCTTGCTCATCAAATATCTGAACCTTTGATTTACCTTTCCTTTGGCTCACAATTTCTTCATCATCTGTATTAATATTGATAGTACCTGCATACCAAGTACCTTGCTCATCAAATGTAACATCTTTTGATACAAGAAAATGTTTTGTGGATGGATTCCACAACCTGTATCCCATCTGCTTATCATCATAACCAATAAACACATATTTTTCAGCTTTAGGTTCCAATTTGTGCCTTAATTGTGATGGCACATATGCATAGGCCAAACATCCAAATACTTTGCAATGATCTAGTGTAGGTCTCTTACCCCACCATGCCTCATAAGGTGTCATTCCCTGCTAAGCTTTACAAGGTAGCCTATTGACCAAATAAGTAGCTGTATTTACAACCTCAACCCACAAATAATTTGGGCAATTTTTCTCCTTCATCATGGACCTTGCAAACTCAACAAGAGTCCTATTCCTCCTTTCTGCTACACCATTCTGTTGAGGAGAGTACCTGCAAGTAACCTCTCTTTTTATACCTGCATTCCACAAGTAATCACTGAACTCATTAGAGAAATACTCTCCCCCTCCATCTGACCTTAGTCTCTTCAATTTATGACCTGTAATTCTTTCTGCATATGCATGATAGTGTTTAACTGTATTAAACACTTCTGACTTATCTTTGATCACATAGATAGTGATCCATCTGGTAGCATCATCAACATAAATCACATAATACCTTGAACCATTGATACTGAAGTCCTTTGATGGTCCCCACACATCTGTGTGTACCAACTCAAGTTTCTGTGAATACATAAACCCATGCTTGGAATAGGATTGCTTATGAGCCTTACCTAATTGACATGCCTCACATCTGTATGTCATATGTTGACCTGCAACATTAGGCAAACCAAGCACTGAACCATTGTTAATCATGTCTTTAATACCTCTTTCATTGAAATGTCCAAGCCTCTTATGCCAAAGATCTAACTCAGAGATCTTATGTCCTCCATATGTGAACATGGCATGACCAATATTACCTTGAATCTTCAATGTGAACAATCTTCCTTCTTTCTTCCCTGAAACAATTTGTTTATACCCATTGCTAGGGTGTTCCACAAACACTCCTTCATTCGTGAACCTTACTTCATAACCTTTTTCCACAATTTGTCCTACACTTATCAAATTCTTAGGAATTGTAGGAACATACAAGACCTTACTTAATAAGGTGCTACCATCCTTGGCCTTCACTAATCCAATTGACTTCACATTGTGCTTTGTGTTGTCACCTGTTTGAACAACATGATTAGATACCTTATTCTCCAAATCAGTCATCAAGGCTATATTACCACTCAGGTGATTACTACACCCTGAATCAATGTAGAAGACTCTTTGATCTTCACTCTGCCTTTCACAAGTTGCATTCATTATCAATGTTGAATCCTCCTTTTGATCTGAAGCATAATTGTAGTAGGTGTTGTTAT
>CM035411.1:185422568-185452568 GCA_020310875.1 Ceratopteris richardii
GTGTTCTAATATCGTTCTAGATTAGCATCCTTTTGGTGGTACGGCGATTTCCGCAGACTTGACAAGGTTCAAGCCTTTGCCACGACGGCCATCAACAAGTGGTATCAGAGCGAAAGTATCACTAACAAGTGGTATCAGAGCCTAGGTTATTCATCATAATTGATATCAGAGCCGTGAGATCCAAGAAGTGGGTTCAGAGCCAAAGTTATTCACCATCATTGGTGTTAGAGCCAGCATACCGAAATTGGTAACGCAGAGCAGGTTAACCACAACAGTGGAACCAGAACGAGAAAGATTCTGAAGAGCAGAAAGATTCTCAAAAGTTCATCGAAAGTAACAGAAACAAGAAGATTATGGCAGATCATGTCCAAATTGATAAATTGGACAGAGATAATTATCCCGCATGGGTAATGCGCATGGAAGCCTTACTTATGAGTAAGGACTTAATGATGTATGTGACCGAAGAAGAGAAGAAGCCGACTTTCGAAGATGATAGTCAATCGGAAAAAGAAGAATTAGAAGCCTTGAAGCTGTGGCAGAAGAAAGATGCAACGACAAGAGCTTACATTTATAATACCATTACAGATCATCTACTACCACACATTAGAGGTCTGGAGAAAGTGGAGGACATATGGAGTGCATTGGAAGATCATTTCCAAAATACTACAAAAGCTAGGAAGGCTAGCTTATGGTCCGAATTCACAACGTTCAAAAAGAAGTCGACTCAAAGCATTAGTGACTATGTTACTAAAATGAAGGATCTAGCAGATAGTCTTGGATCCATAAATGAAGATGTCGAAGATCACAGATTGATAGTGCAACTGCTAACAGGGTTGAGAGGAGATGAAAGGTGGAAACCTTTCGTACTCTCAACTGAACTTTCTTTAAATCATTTTGTACTAGATTTAAATCAGTTGCTTGGTTTGATGCTCACATATGAGCAAGACCTGAAAGGAGATGGAGATAAAGGACAAAGTTCTGCAATGTACATGAAGAACAAGAAGAAAGACAAAGGTAAGTCAAAAGACAAAGAAGAGTCGAGAGTTCAGGCTTATTATGCAAGAGGTAAAGGCACCGTTAGAGGAAGAGCAAGAGGTTTTGGAAGAGGAAGAAGTAGCCAGAATAACAACAAAAAGGCTTGCTGGATCTGTGGACTAAGTAATCATCTGGCTCATGATTGCTGGCACAATCAACAAGGATCAAATCAAAATCAGAACAGTAATAGCAGAGGCAGAAGCGGAAGATATCAAAATAACTTTCAAAGAGGAAGACATAATCAAAGAGGAGGCTATGGTAGAGGTGGAGCAAGAAGTTGGGGACAAAATCAATCCTACAACACCACCTACAACAACTACGCAAATGACACACAGAATGAATGTCATACATCATTGATGATGAACTCAATCAGCACCTCAGATAATGAAGACCTAAAGGTATTTTACATTGATTCTGGATGTTCAAATCACTTGTCAGGAAATATAGAACTAATGTCAGAATTGGAAAAAGGTAGTTCCAGTCATACTGTTCAAACAGGTGACAATACGAGGCATAATGTACATTCAATTGGGAAAGTGAAGTGTAAGAGTGGAGCAGATTTTCTAACAAATGTTTTGTATGTTCCGACAATACCGAAAAATTTAATTAGCGTAGGAAAGATAGTTGAGAAAGGTTTTCAAGTCAGATTTACAGATGAAGGAGTATTCGTAGAAGATCTCGAGAATGGATACAATCAGATTGTCCCTGGTAAGAAAGAAGGCAGACTCTTTACCTTAAGAGTGCAAGGGAACATCGGCCAAGCGTTGCTCACACATGGTGAAAAGGTGATTACAGAACTTGATCTCTGGCATAAGAGATTAGGTCATTTCAATGAAAAAGGAATTAAAGCTATGATAGCAAATCAGTCAGTACTGGGATTACCGAATGTACAGAATCAACATATGATTCACAAGTGTGAAGCATGTCAGATGGGAAAAGCCCACAGGTTACCTTTCCAAAAGAAAGGATTCAAACATGATGGAGTACTCGAACTCATTCATACAGATGTAAGGGGTCCAACAAAAGAAGGATCAATCAGCGGATCGAGGTACTATGTTTTATTCATTGATGATGCTACAAGGTGGATAACTCTTTATGTTTTGAAAGAGAAATCAGAAGTGTTTGGAGCTTTCAGGCATTTTCATGCATATGTTGAAAGACTCACAAGTCGAAAACTTAAAAGACTGAGGTCTGATGGAGGGGGAGAATACTTCTCTCGAGAGCTCAATGATTATCTTTGGAATGCAGGTATTAAGAGAGAAATAACCTGCAGGTATACACCACAACAAAATGGTGTAGCAGAAAGAAGGAACCGAACTCTAGTTGAGTTTGCACGAGCTATGCTAAAGGAGAAGGAGTGTCCAAATTATCTTTGGGCTGAAGCCGTAAATACAGCTACATACTTGGTAAATAGATTACCATGTACGACATTAGATGGAATGACCTCGTATGAAGCCTGGTGGGGAAAGAAGCCAACACTTGATCATTGCAAAGTGTTTGGATCAGTAGCTTACACTTATATACCATCACAACTCAGACATAAGCTTGAACCAAAAGCCGAGAAATATGTGTTCGTCGGATATGATGAAAAACAGATGGGCTAGAGGTTGTGGAGCCCTCTAACAAAACAGTTTACTGTTTCCAGAGATGTTACATTTGATGAACAGAAAAGCTGGTATACAGATCAAAGTCACACAACGAAAGAATTTGAAGAAGAAGTAAGAAGGAAAGAGAAAGGGAAATCAATTGTACAGGTGAATAGAGATGAAGACTATATGCAGGCAAGTACGTCCAGGATCGGATCAGGTATGAGAAATGGAGATGAACAGGGATTTGATGAAGATGTGTATTCAGATACACATGAAGAGTTTGAACCAAGAAGGTCAAATAGGAACAGAAGACAACCAGAAAGGTATTCGTATGATACTTCGTACATAACTCAGAAAAATTATGCATATATGGTCAAAGATGATGAAGAACCTCAAAACTATGACGAAGCTAAAGGCAAGAAGCAATGGGAAGAAGCAATGGAAGAAGAGTTCAGCGCACTGGAAGAGAACAAGACATGGGAACTTGTTCCAAAACCAAACGGTAAGAAAGTAATCGGAATTAAATGGGTTTTCAAAGTTAAGAAGCTTGCAGATGGAAGGATAGCCAGATACAAAGCTAGACTGGTTATCAAGGGCTATGCTCAGACGCATGGCATAGATTATGACGAGACGTTTAGTCCGGTGGCAAAGATGTCAACCATAAGGACAGTAATTGCTATAGCAGCATCAAAAGGATGGAAGCTAAGTCAGCTAGATATAAAGAACGCATTTATGAATGGATACATATCAGATGAAGTCTACATGGAACAACCGGAAGGGTTTGTAAGTTCCAGATATCCAAACTTCATTTGCAGATTAAGAAAAGCACTTTACGGACTGAAGTAAGCCCCAAGAGCTTGGAATTACAGGCTTGTGAAATATCTCAATGAACTTGGATACCAAAGTTTGAAAGCAGATGCAAGTCTACTCATTAAGAGAACAGAAGAAGGTATGATCTACATTTGCATTCATGTAGATGACATCATAATCACAGGTACTTTAGATGAAGGAATTAAATAAGTAAAGAGATTACTCGAAAAGGAGTTTCAGATCAGTGACCTAGGAAAGTTGTCATACTTTCTAGGAATGGAAATCACATACACAGATCATGGTGTATATGTTACGCAAGAAAGGTATCTCCTAAACTTACTGAAGAAGTTTAATATGGAGAATTGCAGAGAAGCTTCAACACCGCTTGAAGCAAATCATAAACTCAACAAATATAGTGGTGTAGAGTTTAAAGATATGAGGAAATATCAGTTGTTAATGGGAAGCCTAATCTACGCTACACTAACACGACCGGATCTTAGCTATGCAGTAGGAGTTCTCTCACAATTCATGCATTGTCCGAAAGATCAACATTGGGTTGCAGGACAAAGAGTTCTTAGATATATCAAAAGAACTATAAAGGAAGGATTATATTATCCTTTTACGTCAGATATACAGCTAAGAGCATACAGTGACTCAGACTCGGCAGGAAGTCAAGATGACAGAAGGTCAACACATGGGTATATGATATACCTAGGAGATAAGCTAGTGAGCTGGTGTTCGAAGAAACAACACACAGTGGCTTTATCGTCAACGGAAGCAGAATATAAAGGACTTGTAGAAGCAGCTAAAGAAGTGATATGGATGCAGACCTTGTTCAAAAGCATGGGTATTGATCAAGGTATACCTATCATACATGGAGATAATATGAGTTCGCTGTATCTTGCAGCAAATCTAGTATTTCATGCAAGAACAAAGCACATAGAAATTCAGTATCATTTCCTGAAGGAAAAGGTAATGGAGAAGGAGATAGAAATATATACACTCCGACAAAAGATCAGATTGCAGATATTTTGACAAAGAGCTTGGATGGAACAAAAACAAGCAGATTCAAAGAAATGGCAGGTATAAAAGAAAGAAAAATATATGAAGACAGGAAGAGTCAAATTAGTGATTGAGGGGGAGCTGTTGAAGAATCACTCACGAATTTGACGTACAGACAAAGGAAGATAAAGAGAAGCGGAATCAAATATTCAGAAAATCAAAAGCCTTAATGAAGGGACAAATTCACGACCGTTATGTACAGTAGAAAATCGTGCAGAATCAGAATTTGTTACACCGAATCAAACTGTATATACAAAGAGAACGTGCATAAGAATAATAAGAGGGAAGTGCGAGCTAGAACGTGCGTGAGAAGAGCGCGCAGTATAAATAGAGCACATACAGAGGTCGAAGAGAGATATGAGAGAGAACAGAGAGATGAGAAAGTGAGAAGACGCCAGAGATTGCGTATGTACAGAGAATGAAGAGAGAGAGTGAGAAGTTCTTAGAAGACGCCATAGATCGCGTATGTACAGATGAATAACAGAAACCTGAAATGTCAGGTATTCATCTGAGAGAGATGGTAAACAGAAACTACTCAGTGTAGGAGAGTTTCTATAAGCTTGAGCAAGAAGAGGCCAAGCTAATTTGTACACATCTTCTCTAAGAGAAAATACATGTTCATGTGGAAGTTTGTGCGCACTGTTCGTATGTGAAGAACTCTGAGTATTTTCGTGTTACGGTAGAAAGTTCGTTAACCGTTAACTGTTACAGTTTGTTAGTAAACGTGTTCCTCGGTACTCTCTCAATCAATGAATATTTTCGGTCAGTTATAGTTTTTCTTAGAAAACGACTTTTCCGGTAGAACAACGAAGTATATCTCGTAGAGTAAATTAAAGTTTTGTATGAGAGATAGATGTATCAAAAACTTTACACATTTGATAAGTCAATGAGAGAGTTATGTGAAACAGACTTTCTGTAGAGTCATCTTCTCCAGAGTTTATCCAAAATCTTTATAATTGATCATTGATCCTCCAAATTAGTGAAGGTTATAAGTTACTCTTGATATAGAGGTGCTCTAATTTCAAGAGTTGCTTGTTCTTTTGGAGATTAACACTCTCCATCAGTGGTATCAGGAAGTATCAAAATTGAAGAAAGGAGGACCTCAACTGCTGCAGTCATAAAGAATTCAACATTTGAAGATTCAAAAGGTGAAAGCCTTAGAGCAAAGCTTGAGAAGGAGGCCATACGACATCAAGGAAGACAAAAGGAACATCATTCGAAGTAAAGGTAACCTTATTTCTCATAAAGCTAGAAGGATTTAATACACAGGTGAAGAAAGGATGGGAGATTCTCTTCAGATAGAGAAACTAGATAGAGAGAACTATCCAGCATGGTCCATGAGGATGGAATCTCATCTTATGAGCAAAGACTTGATAGGTTATATTATAGGTGAAGAAGAAAAGCCTCAGTTCAGAGATCCTAGTGTTCCAACTAGGGAGGAATTATCAGATTTGAAGACTTGGATGAAGAAAGATGCTCAAGCTAGGAGCATTATCTATATGGTAGTAAATGACTACTTGCTACCTCAGATTAGAGGTCTTGAAAGTGCAAGTGATATATGGAATGCTTTGGAGGAGCATTTCCAAAACACCACAAAGTCAAGGAAGGCATCCTTGTGGGCAGAATTTACTACATTCAAGAAGAAGGCCTCTCAATCTCAGATTATGTAACAAGAATGAAGGACATTGCAGATGCATTAGGAGTAGTTGATGAAGATATTGATGAAGATATTATCACTTGATCATTTTACTCCTGATTTAAATCAGTTGCTAGGACACATGTTAACCTTTGAGCAGGATGTCAAAGGTGAAGGTGGTGAAAGTGCAAGTCAAGCAATGTATTCAAAGGATAAGAAGAAGAATAGCAAAGGGAAGCAACAAGCAAATGAATATGAAGGTACAAATAGCCAAGCCAACTTCCTAAGAGGAAGAGGAGGTGGCAAAGGTAGAGGAAGAGGTAGGATTAATAAAGATAGAGTCAAAGCTTGCTGGATTTGTGGTAAGACAAATCACTTAGCTAATGATTGTTGGCATAATACTCAGAACAATGGTGGATATAATCAGAATTTTAATTCCAGAGGTAGAGGTGGCAGAAATCAAAGAGGTAATTTCAGAGGTAGAGGTAGTAGAGGTTACTTTGGAAGAAATGCAAGTAGAGGATTCCAAAGTCAACAATACAACAATACCTACTACAATTATGCTTCAGATCAGAAGGAGGATTCAACATTGATAATGAATGCAACTTTTGAAAGGCAAAATGAAGGTCAAAGAGTCTTTTACATTGACTCAAGGTGTAGCAATCACCTCAGTGGTGTTGATATATTTAGGTAGTGATGTGTGTGAACACGCTAGGACCACCGGGGCACTTTTTTCCCTCTTTAGGAGGTTTTTTCCCCTGGCTTGTATATACGGCTATAGCCCTAATGGGCTACTTATCTTTGTACATTCTTTAGTAATACATTCAGTATTGTGTGTTTGTGCTCCAAGCTTCTTCTTCCGCCTTGTGCTGTTCGCGTGCTTCCGCAGATGTCTAACTCCAACAATTGGTATCAGAGCAGGTCGTCGCTTCATCTAGGGCACCGTCGACACTCCTCCGTTTGCAGTCTCAGAATCGCACGAATTTTGGTGAGCATACTTAGCGTGTTTCCGAGATCAAAACAACTTTGCTGTGTGGTGCCGAAATCGCGATCTGAGCTCGTTTCGGCCTCCGAACACACTATCGTAGTGCTTGTGCAGGCTATTTTGTCTTTTTGTGCCAAAGGTATATACCAGTTTCTATTCGCTAGTTTAAGCAGGTCTAGCAGAATTCGTCTGGGCAGTTCCGTTCAACTTTTTGAGATACAATCAATTTTCTGCATCAAGGTATTTTAGTCACCAGCCATGGCTGAAAGCAGTGATGTATTCCATATGTTGGCTGTTGAGGATAAGTTGGATGGTACGAACTACCCATTATGGGCTTATATAATGCGACATGTTTTGGTTGCAAAAGGATTGTGGAACATTGTGTAGGGTGTTGAAAGACGTCATGTTACACCTGTAACGACAGGTACTGGAGCTGATGAAGATGGTGTCGAAGATGATATTCTGCAGATTCCTATTTGTGCTACTGTTTCTGTTGCACCTACTATAGAGCAAATTCGTTGGGATGGCAGAGATGCCTAGGCACATGCATTGATAGCTTTGTTGGTCAAACGTGCCATTATTCCTCATATTCGCTCTTGTAGAACAGCTGGGGATGCTTGGGATACACTTACCACATTGTACCAAGCTAGGAATGAGGCTCGTGTTGCTTACCTCCGAAAACAGTTGGAGAGTGAGCACATGAATGAAGGTGATTCTATGGACAGTTTCCTAACGAAGATCAAAGATTTGAAGGAGCAGTTGATTTCTGCTGATGAGGTTATACCAGATAGCTCACTTGTGCAGACCGTTCTGAATGGTCTTCCTGATTCATATCAGAGTTTTGCTTCTACTCTTCGGTTGATGATGAAAGGCAATCCGAATGCCTTATCATTTGAGGAGTTAGTCTCTGTTCTGTTGCAGGAAGATCAGTCCAGGTAGAACAGGTCCATTATGCGTGTTGCAGATCAAGCTTTCCTGGCTAGTCAGAAGGGCAAAGGAAAATGGAGCTCTTCTACTAGTAAGCAGAAATCTACAAATGCTGCACATTCGAAGAACCAGGATAAAGATGAGAAGAAATCAGCAAAGCAGAAATTGTTTTGCAAGTACTATAAAGGGAATGATCATATCATAAAGAACTGTCCAAAACTGGCTGCAAAAGAGGCGAAGAAAAAGGAGGCTGGAATGGTTGTTGCAGAAGCCTCTACACCAAAAACAGAGTCTACCAATCTTGTGCACGAAGAAGAATGGGCGTTTACTACTGTTTGCAGTTTTGACCCATCTTCTCATGAGCAGTGCATGTCTGCAGTGGACTTAGATGTTTGGTACTTTGACAGTGGGGTGACCAAACATATTACCTTGCAGCACAGTTTCTTCTCTTCACTCGAGCCTGCCCCTACAGGGAATACTGTCACATGCACCAACAACTCCTCTTATCCTGTCATGGGAGTTGGTAAGATCATTCTGACTACTGCTGATGGTAGTTCTTTCACCTTGTCAGATGCTTTATTTGTGCCAGGGATCAAGAAGAATCTGTTATCAGGTGCTGCATTAGCCAAGATTGGCTTGGTTGTGAAATTTGTTGATGACAGGTGTACAATTCATGATCTATCAAATGGTGATGTGATTATTGCTTCTGGCATTTTATGTCGTGGGTTGTATAAGCTCATAGACTATGAAAGATCTGTGAATGATTCGGCATGTGCAGTTCATGATTTTCAGGCTATGTCAGATGCAAAGCTTTGGCATGCATGCTTTGGTTATCTGAATTTCGCTAGTTTGCTACACCTGCAGAAATATGATATGGTGTCTTCTTTGCCCAAGCTTGAGGCACCTGGAAAACATGTATGTGAAGGCTTTTTTTTGGGCAAAATGCAGCGTTCCTCCTTTCCAAAAGATGGTTCAGTTCGGGCTATGCAGAAATTGTAGCTTGTACATAGTGATGTCTGTGGTCCTATGCAGACACCGTCTTTTGGGAATTACCTTTACTTCGTGACTTTCATTGATGATTTTTCTAGGAATGCATGGGTATATCCACTCAAAGCAAAGTCCAAAGTGTTCATGTGCTTTAAACAGTTTTTGGTTTTGGCTGAAAATCTGTCAGCATGTAAATTGGGCACCCTTCGTTTTGATCGGGGAGGGAATATACGTCTTCTGATTTTAATGCATTTCTGGCTGAACGTGGGATAAAACACCAGTGTACAGTGCCATATACACCTCAACAGAATGGAGTTGCTGAACGAAAGAACAGGTCACTCATGGAGATGGCGAGGTGCATGGTCAAGAGTCAGGCTTTACCACATAGTTTCTGGCTTGAGGCTGTCATGTGTGCAGCATATGTACTGAACAGGTGTCCCACTAAAGCGCTACAGTCTATCACTCCATATGAGGCTTGGCATGACGGCAAGCCATTTGTTGCTCATCTTCGTGTTTTTGGTTGTTTGGCATATGCACTAGTGCCTGAACAACATCGCAGAAAATTGGATGATAAGGCAGTAAAATGTATTTTTGTTGGGTACAGTTTTGAAAGTAAAGGCTATCGTCTATATCATCCATAGACTAAACACATTCTGGTTAGCCGTGATGTTGTATTGGTGGAAGATGCTATTCAGCCATTGCTTTCATGTACTAAGGAGACATCTGTTAGCTCCAAAGACATGTATGATACTTTGATGCCTCTTTTTACAGGTGGACAGTCTAGTGCTGGTCCTAATGAGGCAACTTCTCAGCCTTTGCAGGTTTCATATGATGATGCAGATCATTCTATTTCTGATGCAGATTTACATGATTTGTGGTAAGATAAATCACTTAGCTAATGATTGTTGGCATAATACTCAGAACAATGGTGGATATAATCAGACTTTTAATTCAAGAGGAAGAGGTGGCAGAAATCAAAGAGGTAATTTCAGAGGTAGAGGTTACTTTGGAAGAAATGCAGGTAGAGGATTCCAAAGTCAACAATACAACAATACCTACTACAATTATGCTTCAGATCAGAAGGAGGATTCTGTTGGGAAAGATGGATGGATCCTTCAGAAGATTGAGTAGGTGCTGCTAATCCTGCTTTGCACCAGCCCTCAGTGACTCCAGATATGATTAGTAGACACCCTTAGCTTCCAAATGATACCAAGAGATGCTATATGTACTTTGGAAAATGTTTGAGTAATGACTTGATCAAAACAGATGAGTTTGTGAATCACAGAGCTAGAAAACTTTCTATTTTGGTGTTGATACCTGCTCAGTCTTTCACTCAGTATGACCAGTACACTTACAATTGGCAAAATTCCTTCTGGAGGTATTCTATTAACTTAGTAAGCTACCATTTGCAAGTGAAATCATTCAAAATGATAAACTATACTAGGAGAAATAACTTTAGCAAATTTATGGACACCCTCGACTTTTTAGGAAGTATGCAAACAAATACCAGTGAGCACTTCGATGGCGATTTCTCGAGATTGGCTGAACCAAATTGCTTCAAAACTTTGTATGCTTGTAGTATGATTTGAGCTGAATCCAACAAGCTTTGAATCACTTGATTTGGTGGAGTAGGCACTGCGATATGCCTCTTTGAAGTTGACAGACTTGGAGGTAGAAACTCAGAGTACACAGAAGTGATAGATGTAAATGTATGTATTAATTCACATTGGTTTACAAACTCATTGGCATGCCAAGCATTGCCTAATGAGGTAGATATGTGTGAGATATGGTGTAGCTCTCTCACACACTCAATGATAGCAGAAATGAAGCTCGGGAGAACTCTGTCACCCGCGACTTTTTGATCACCTTTTATCCATGATGACTAAGAATTTGAATTCAAATTCAAATCCTTGATCCCTTCAATCAATCATCTAAAAGTATGGAGATATTCTCTCAATCATGTAATCTACGTTTTCCTCGAATCCATCAAGTAGGTGTGACATAAAGAAATGTCAAGTCTTTTTAGATTTTTACAAGGAGTAAAAATGGTAAGAACTTATAAGCATAAGTTCCTATGGTCCTTCCTTCAAGTGGTGTCTTCATGAAGTAATCCAAGCCAAATTGTGAAGGCTTGAATTGCACCAACAACTCCCCCTCAAGCCAAACACTTTGGCTTAAGTCTTCATCTTCAATCTTCAATCACATCCTGCAATCCAATCATGGATTTGAATCTGCATAATTTGTTTCCATCCAAGGCTTTAGTGAGTAAATCTGCACATTGCAAATTAGTAGACACATAGGTCAACTGAATGTCCTTGCTTAGAAACTTCTCTCTCACATAGTGGTAATGAGCCTCTATGTGTTTTGTTCTAGTATGATATATTGGATTAGCTACAAGGTGAAGAGAGCTTGTGTTGTCTCCAAAGATAATTGGGGGCCTAGTGTATAGGCCTAGCTCTGTATACAAAAGCTTTAACCAAATAGCTTCTTGAGTGGCATTGGCTAGCCCTCTATACTCTGCTTCAGTGGATGAAAATGCCCATGTTGGTTGTTTCTTGGCTGACCAAGAAATAGGTTTATCACCTGCAAAGGATAAGTATCCTGATGTGCTCCTCCTATCATCCTTGCATCCTGCCCAATCTGCATCTGAATACACTTTAATGTCAATATCTGATGTATAAGGAAAGTACAAACCATGGTTCTGAGTTCCCTTTAGATACTTCAAGATCTTCTTTGCTGCCTCAAGGTGAGGTACCCTTGGTTTGTGCATGAATTGACTTAGCACACTAACTCCATATGCTATGTCAATTCTGGTCAAGGTAGCATAATTCAAACTACCTACCATACTTTGATATCCTGTAATGTCTTGGACTTCATCCCCTTCATGAGCACTTAGCTTTAGGTTCACTTCCATTGGAGTACTTGAGACTTTAGCATCCTACAGGTTAAACTTCTTCAACATGTCTTGTACATACTTTTTCTGAGTGATATATATACTTGAATTAGTATAAACCAATTCAAGTCCTAGAAAGTATTTTAATAATCCAAGATCATTGATCTTGAACTCCTTCATCATCTGGTTTTTGATGCTTCTGATTCCTTGGACATCATTACCTGTAATGATGATATCATCAACATTAACACAGAGATAGATTACCTCTCAATTGCTCCTTTTGATAAACAATGAAGTATCTGCCTTGCTCATAATAAACCCTTGGTCTTGGAGGTATGTTGTCAGCCTGTAGTTCCATGCTCTAGGTGCCTGCTTCAATCCATATAGAGCCTTCTTCAATTTACAAACATAATTTACCTTCTTGGGATCTTCATAGCCAGGTGGTTGTGACATGTAGACTTCTTCAGATATCCATCCATTCAAGAAAGCATTCTTGACATCTAATTGGTACATGTTCCAATTTTTTGATGCAGCTACACTCACCAATAATCTGATTGTTGGCATCTTAGCCAGAGGAGAAAATGTCTCCTCATAATCAATGCCTTGGGTTTGTGCAAAACCCTTGGCTACCAACCTAGCTTTTTACCTGTTGATTGTACCATCAGAGTTCCTCTTTAGTTTGTAGATCCATCTGGATCCTATCACCTTCATAGAGTCCTTCTTGGGTACCAAGTCCCATGTGTCACTCTCCTTGAGAGCTTCTATTTCTTCATCCATAACTCCTTTCCATTCTGGTTTGGTGATTGCCTCTTCATATGAACTTGGTTCTTCACTTAACAAGTCCTTTGCAAGATAGATTGAATGCTTAGTTACAAGAGATGTATCATACCCATATCTGATAGGCTTCTTACTTTCTCTCTGAGATCTCCTTATTGCTTGAATTGAAGATTCTGGTATATCCTCAAGCTTCTTCATCTTCATCTTGCCTCTGGACTTCCATGCCTTGAATTCTTCAAGATTGATTGTGTCATCATCTTCTGGACTTGAGTCTTCCTTCTGGATTGGTTCTTCCTTTGAGAGTTTTGGAAACTCCTCTTCCAAATCATAGGATAGACTAACCTTCCTGCAATCATTCTCATACCATGAGTCATTCTCATCAAAGATGACATCTCTGCTTACCTTGAACCCTTTATTGGTTGGGTTGTAGAATCTGTACCCTTTTTGATTCAAGTCATAACCAATGAAAATACATTTTTCTGCTTTAGGGTCTAGCTTTCCCCTTACCTGTGAGGGAATATGCACATATGCTATACAACCAAAAATTTTGCAATGATCCAATGATGGTCTCTTACCATGCCAAGCTTCATAAGGTGTCATTCCATCAAGTGACTTTGATGGCAACCTGTTTATGAGATAGGTGGCAGTAGATACACTCTCTGCCCAAAGATAATTTGGCAACTTCTTTTCATTAAGCATGGACCTAGCTGTTTCAACAATAAGCCTATTCCTTCTTTCAGCTACCCCATTTTGTTCAGGTGAGTACCTTGTGGTTATCTCCCTTTTGATGCCTCTTTCCTGCAAGAAGTCCTCAAACTCATTTGAGAAGTATTCACCTCCTCCATCTGACCTTAGCTTCTTCAAGTTCCTTCTTGTTTGATTTTCAACTAGTGCAAGATACCTTTTGAAACAATTAAACACTTCATCCTTGTGCTTCATAAAGTATAACACAGTCCATCTGCTATAATCATCAATGAAAGACACATAGTACCTTGATCCTGAAATGGAGGGATCCTTGCTAGGTCCCCAAACATCTGTGTGTACCAAATCTAGGTAGTCTTCATGCATAAAACCTTTCCTTGAGTAGGGCAATCTGTGAGACTTACCAAACTGACAAGCACCACATTTGTAAATCATGTGTTGCTTGGATACATTAGGTATCCCAAGCACACATTGGTCCCTGCACATTTGCTTTAAGGTCCTTTCACCTATGTGACCTAATCTCTTGTGCCATATTTCTAATTCTGAAAGTGTTTGATCCTTGTAATTGTATAAAGCAATGTTTTTTGTGTCGTCTAGCTCAAAAGTAAATAATCTACCTGATTTTTCTCCCTTGGCTATCCTTTTGAATCCATGTCTTGGGTCCTCCACATATGCTCCATGTTGATTGAACCTGACCTGCAAACCTTTCTCCACAATCTGACCAACACTTATTAAGTTTTTGGTAATGGTTGGTACATAAAGTACCCTGCTCAATAGGTTCTGGTTACCATCACAAGTTTTTACATTTCCAATCTTTACTACAGAATGCTTAGTATCATCACCTGTCTGTACTTGATGTTTACCCTTGGGTTCCTCAAGATCAGAGAGTAGTGCCACATTGCCTGCTACATGATTAGAACACCCTGAATCAATATAAAACAGATGATCATCATTGATACCTGACTTGGAAGTCATATTCATGATCAATAGGGAGTCATCTTGCTCCTCTGTGTAGTTGTTGTAGTCTTTCCTATTTCTGAATCCTCCTTGGTAGTTACCATTATGGTTGTTGTTGTAATTGTTGTTGTAGTTATTGTTGTAGCCATTGTAGCCTTGGTGTTGGTTGAACCTTCCTCTGCCTTGAGAGTATCCACCTCTTTGATAGCCTCTTCCTCTCTGATTTTTGTAGTTTCTGTAGCACTCATCTGTGGTGTGGTTAGACAATCCACAAATGTTGCATGGTGATGAATTGTAGGGTCTCCCCCTACCTTGCTTACCTCCTCTGCCCTTGCCTCTTGAAGATCCACCTCTCCCTGCATAGTTGGCCTGGGAGGTAGAGCCTTCATCCTCTTGATTTTTACCTTTACCTTTGTCTTTACTCTTTTTATCAGTATATAGGGCAGAAGGAGTGTTACCTTTAGATGTATCTCCAACCTTTATGAACTTTGCTTCATGTGTGAATAGTTGGCCCATCAGAGTTGTGAGATCTGGGGTATGCATGTCCATGTAGAGATCCATTGCAGTGGTGAAGCTTTCCCACTTATCATGTGCCTTTAGTCCATTGGTTACTTGCCTTACTATTTGTTCCTCTTCAATCTCCTCTCCTATGTTTGCTAATTGGTCTGCCACATCCTTGATCTTGGTCACAAATTCTGAGACTGATTGTTTTGGTTGCTTCCTAAGGGTTGTGAATTCAATCCACAATTGATTCTTCTTGGCCCTTCTATTATATGAAAAGTATGATGACAAGGTTTCCCAAGTTTCTTGGGAAGTCTTACAATTCCTGATGTGAGGTAAAAGGAAATCAGATATAGAGTTAAGAAGATAAGACCTTGCCAATGCATCTTTTGCACACCATGTATTAAGCCTTTCTTGTTCTTCCTTGGTGGGTAGACCCCTTGCTTTGAATGAGGGCAATTCCTCATCTCCTGAGATGAATCCAAATAGACTTCTTCCTTGTAGATAGGTCTTCATCCTCAGAGACCAGTCTGAGCTTGATAATTCTTCCTGTCCAATTTATCAATGAATGAAGGAAAACCATCTCCCATGTTACCTTGTTTGCTCTGATACCACTGTTGGGAAAGATGGATGGATCCTTCAGAAGATTGAGTAGGTGCTGCTAATCCTGCTTTGCACCAGCCCTCAGTGACTCCAGATATGATTAGTAGACACCCTTAGCTTCCAAATGATACCAAGAGATGCTATATGTACTTTGGAAAAGGTTTGAGTAATGATTTGATCAAAACAGATGAGTTTGTGAATCACAGAGCTAGAAAACTTTCTATTTTGGTGTTGATACCTGCTCAGTCTTTCACTCAGTATGACCTGTACACTTACATATGGCAAAATTCCTTCTGGAGGTATTCTATTAACTTAGTAAGCTACCATTTGCAAGTGAAATCATTCAAAATGATAAACTATACTAGGAGAAATAACTTTAGCAAATTTATGGACACCCTCGACTTTTTAGGAAGTATGCAGACAAATACCAGTGAGCACTTTGACGGCGATTTCTCGAGATTGGCTGAACCAAATTTCTTCAAACTTTGTATGCTTGTAGTATGCTTTGAGCTGGATCCAACAAGCTTTGAATCACTTGATTTGGTGAAGTAGGCACTGCGATATGCCTCTTTGAAGTTGACAGACTTGGAGGTAGAAACTCAGAGTACACAGAAGTGATAGATGTAAATGTATGTATTAATTCACATTGGTTTACAAACTCATTGGCATGCCAAGCATTGCCTAATGAGGTAGAGATGTGTGAGCTATGGTGTAGCTCTCTCACACACTCAATGATAGCAGAAATGAAGCTCGGGAGAACTCTGTCACCCGTGACTTTTTTATCACCTTTTTGTCCATGATGACTAAGAATTTGAATTCAAATTCAAATCCTTGATCCCTTCAATCAATCATCTAAAAGTATGGAGATATTCTCTCAATCATGTAATCTACTTTTTCCTCGAATCCATCAAGTAGGTGTGAAATAAAGAAATGTCAAGTCTTTTTAGATTTTTACAAGGAGTAAAAATGGTAAGAACTTATAAGCATAAGTTCCTATGGTCCTTCCTTCAAGTGGTGTCTTCATGAAGTAATCCAAGCCAAATTGTGAAGGCTTGAATTGCACCAACAGATTCAACATTGATAATGAATGCAACTTGTGAAAGGAAAAATGAAGGTCAAAGAGTCTTTTACATTGACTCAGGGTGTAGCAATCACCTGAGTGGTGTTGATATATTTAGGTAGTGATGTGTGTGAACACACTAGGACCGCCGGGGCACTTTTTTCCCTCTTTAGGAGGTTTTTTTCCCCCGGCTTGTATATACGCCTATAGCCCTAATGGGCTACTTATCTTTGTACATTCTTTAGTAATACATTCAGTATTGTGTGTTTGTGCTCCAAGCTTCTTCTTCCTCCTTGTGTTGTTCACGTGCTTCCGCAGATGTCTAACTCCAACAATTGGTATCAGAGCAGGTCGTCGCTTCATCTAGGGTGCCGTCGACACTCCTCCATTTGTAGTCTCAGAATCGCACAAATTTTGGTGAGCATACTCAGCGTGTTTCCGAGATCAAAACAGATTTGTTGTGTTGTGCCGAAATCGCGATCTGAGCTCGTTTCGGCCTCTGAACGCACTATCGTAGTGCTTGTGCAGGCTATTTTGTCTTTTTGTGCCAAAGGTATATACCAGTTTCTATTCACCAGTTTAAGCGTCTCAAAGTCTGCTACAGGTCTAGTAGAATTCGTCTGGGCAATTCCGTTCAACTTTTTGGGATACAGTCAATTTTCTGCATCAAGGTATTTTAGTCACCGGCCATGGCTGAAAGCAATGATGTATTCCGTATGTTGGCTGTTGAGGATAAGTTGGATAGTACCAACTACCCATTATGGGCTTATATGATGCGACATGTTTTGGTTGCAAAAGGATTGTGGAACATTGTGTAGGGTGTTGAAAGACATCCTGTTACACCTGTAACGACAGGTACTGCAAATACAGGTGCTGGAGCTGATGAAGATGGTGTCAAAGATGATATTCCGCAGATTCCTGATGGTACAATTGATAGGTATAAGGCTAGGCTTGTTGTAAAGGGTTATGCGTAGGAAAGAGGCATTGATTTCGATGAGACCTTTGCACCTACATGCCGTATGACTACTGTTCGGAGCATTTGTGCACTTGAAGCCCATCATGGTTGGAATGTACATCAGTTGGACATTAAAACAACATTTCTGAATGGTGACTTGCATGAAGAAGTGTATGTTTTTCAGCCCCGTGGCTTTGTGCAGAAAGGGCATGAAAACCAGGTGTGCAGGTTAAAGAAGGCATTATATGGTTTAAAGCAAGCACCACGTGCTTGGTATGAGAAGATACATGCCTATCTGGTTGCACATGGTTTTGAGAATAGTCCAACTGAAAGCACCTTATATGTTAAGCGTGCTAATGATGTGCTTCTGATCATTGTTGTCTATGTTGACGACATGCTGCTCACTAGTCCTATTGAGAAGCATATTGCTGATTTCAAGGCTGATTTGCATGCCTCATTTGAGATGTCTGATTTGGGGCATTTGCATCACTATTTGGGCATTCAATTTATGCAAGTTGATGGTGGAATGGCTTTGTGTCAAACGAAATATATTGACACATTATTGCAGCATTTTGGCCTTGAAGACTGTAAGCCTATTGCCACTCCTATGGAGAAAGGTTTACGATTGAGTCTTCATGATGCTGGAGATGCATTTGATGTTGTTCTCTATCAGCAGGCTGTTGGATGCTTGATCTACTTATGCATTACTCGGCCAGATATTCAGTTTGCTATCTCACAGATGAGCAGGTTTATGCATTGCCAAGGAGTCACGCATTGGAAAGCGGTTAAGCGCATCTTTCGCTACTTGAGTGGTACTCGGCTAGTTGGGTTGTTTTATCCCAAGGGGGGATCACTATCGCCAGATTTGCATGCTTTTTCTGACTCAGATTGGGCTGGTTGCTATGACACTCGTGTGTCCACTAGTGGTTTTTGCTTCATGCTTGGTAGCTCATGTATATCTTGGTTGAGCAAGAAGCAGCCTACTGTGGCCACTTCCAGTTGTGAGGCTGAGTATAGGGCAGCTTTACAGCATCTGTTGAGTGTGTGTGGCTCAGACGCCTTATGGCTGATTTGGGTATTGGCAAGTCTTCTGCCACCACCATCTTCACTGACAGTCAGAGCGCATTGGCAGTTGCGAGGAACCCTGTGTTCCATGCTCGCACTAAGCACATTGAGGTGCATTATCACTATGTCAGGGAGAGGTTCTCTGCTGGGGAGATCAGCTTGGCATATGTGCCCACACAGGAGAACATTGCAGACCTTTTCACGAAGGCTCTACCTAGGGAGAAGTTTGAAGCTTTCCGCAAAGCTTTGGGCTTACTTCCTTTTGTGGAGTGATTTCCATATAGCTTGGCACTTCCTTATACATGAGTACCAGATCCTTGTTCACCGCATCACTCCCAGGGGGGATTTGTTGATATATTTAGGTAGTGATGTGTGTGAACACACTAGGACTGCCGGGGCACTTTTTTCCCTCTTTAGGAGGTTTTTTTCCCCCGGCTTGTATATACGCCTATAGCCCTAATGGGCTACTTATCTTTGTACATTATTTAGTAATACATTTAGTATTGTGTTTTTGTGCTCCAAGCTTCTTCTTCCTCCTTCTGTTGTTCACGTGCTTCCGCAGATGTCTAACTCCAACAAGTGGTAACATAGCTTTGATGACTGATTTGGAGAATAAGGTAACTAATCATGTAGTTCAAACAGGTGACAATACAAAGCACAATGTAAAGTCAATTGGATCAGTGAAGGCCAAGGATGGAAGTACTCTCTTGAGTAAGGTTTTGTATGTTCCTACAATTCCTCAGAATCTGATAAGTGTAGGACAAATTGTTGAAAAAGGTTATGAAGTTAGGTTCACTAATGGAGTGTTTGTAGAAGACCCTAGCAATGGGTATAAACAAATTGTTTCAAGGAAGAAAGAAGGAAGACTCTTCACATTGAAGAGTCAAGGTAATGTTGGTCATGCCTTGTTCACTTATGGAGGACATAAGATCTCTGAGTTAGATCTTTGGCACAAAAGGCTTGGACATTTCAATGAAAGAGGTATTAAAAATATGGTTAACAATGGTTTAGTGCTTGGATTGCCTAATGTTGCAGGTCAACATATGACATACAGATGTGAGGCATGTCAATTAAGTAAGGCTCAAGTGGAAAAAGGTAAGGAAAATTGGGAGAAAGCTATGCTGGAAGAGTATGATGCATTGATGGAGAATGGCACATGGGATTTGGTTCCTAAACCAAATAGTCAAAAGATCATTGGATGCAAATGGTTCTACAAGACAAAGATGTTTGCAGATGGAAGTGTGTCTAGGTATAAAGCTAGACTTGTTGTGAAGGGTTTTGCTCAGTCATATGGTATAGATTATGATGAGACCTATAGTCCTGTGGCAAAGATGACAACCATTAGGACACTCATAGCCATTGCTGCATGTAAAGGTTGGAAATTATGTCAACTAAGAATGCTTTTTTAAATGATTATATTTGAGATGATGTTTTCATGAAGCAACCACAAGAATTCATAGATGAAAGGTATCCAGATCATGTGTGTAAGCTCAAGAGAGCTTTGTATGGCTTGAAGCAGGCCCCAAGGGCATGGAATTATAGACTTGTGAAGTTCTTGAAGGAACTTGGTTTTCAAGTATCTAAAGCAGATAGTAGCTTGCTTGTTAAATCAAGTGATGATGGGTTCATATACATGTGCATATATGTTGATGATATAATTCTTACAGGTACTGATGATAAAGGCATTCAAAGCCTAAAGAAGCAAATGGAGAAAGAGTTCAAAATCAGTGACTTGGGAGACTTATCATATTTCTTGGGAATGGAGATATCATACACTCAACATGGAGTGTATGTAACTCAAGAAAGGTACTTGAAAAACTTGTTGATCAAGCTTAAGATGAATGATTGCAGGGTAGCACCTACTCCAATGGAGGTGAATCACAAATTGAGCAGATATGGAGGAGAAGAGTTTAAGGACATGAAGCTATATCAAAGTTTGGTTGGTAGTCTGATCTATGCTACATTAACTAGGCCTGACTTGTCATATGCAGTTGGAGTATTATCTCAATTTATGCATTGTCCTAGGAAAGAACATTGGATTGCAGATCAAAGGTACATTAAGGGTACACTCAAAGAGGGTTTGTATTATGGTTTTACATCAAATACAAACATCAAGACTCATAATGATACAGATTGGGCAGGTAATCCTGATGATAGGAGGTCAACTTATGGATACTTGTGTTATGTGGGAGATAAGTTAATTTCATGGTGTTCAAAGAAGCAACACACAGTTGCTTTATCATCCATAGAGGCTGAGTACAAAGGTATGGTGGAAGCTGCAAAGGAAGTGATATGGCTTAAGACTCTGATGAAGAGTTTTGACATCATTCATGTTGGAGTTAGACGTCTGCGGAAGCACGCGAACAACACAAGGAAGAAGAAGAAGCTTGGAGCACAACACACAAGACTGAATGTATTACTAGAGAATGTACAAAGATAAGTAGCCCATTAGGGCAATAGGCGTATATACAAGCCGGGGGAAAAAAACCTCCTAAAGAGGGAAAAAAGTGCCCCGGCAGTCCTAGAGTGTCCACACACATCACTACCTAAATATATCAACAAATCCCCCCTGGGAGTGATGCGGTGAACAAGGAGCTGGCACTCATGTATAAGGAAGTGCCAAGCTATGTGGAAATCACTCCACAAAAGGAAGTAAGCCCAAAGCTTTGCGGAAAGCTTCAAACTTCTCCCTAGGCAGAGCCTTCGTGAAAAGGTCTGCAATGTTCTCCTGCGTGGGCACATATGCCAAGCTGATCTCCCCAGCAGAGAACCTCTCCCTGACATAGTGATAATGCACCTCAATGTGCTTAGTGCGAGCATGGAACACAGGGTTCCTCGCAACTGCCAATGCGCTCTGACTATCAGTGAAGATGGTGGTGGCAGAAGACTGGCCAACACCCAAATCAGCCATAAGGCGTCTGAGCCACACACACTCAACAGTCGCTGTGAAAGCTGCCCTATACTCAGCCTCACAACTGGAAGTGGCCACAGTAGGCTGCTTCTTGCTCAACCAAGATATACATGAGCTACCAAGCATGAAGCAAAAACCACTGGTGGACACACGAGTGTCATAGCAACCAGCCCAATCTGAGTCAGAAAAAGCATGCAAATCTGGCGGTAGTGATCCCCCCTTGGGATAAAACAACCCAAGTAGCCGAGTACCACTCAAGTAGCGAAAGATGCGCTTAACCGCTTTCCAATGCGTGACTCCTGGGCAATGCATGAACCTGCTCATCTGTGAGACAACAAACTGAATATCTGGCCGAGTAATGCATAAGTAAATCAAGCATCCAACAGCCTGCTGATAGAGAACAGCATCAAATGCATCTCCAGCATCATGAAGACTCAATCGTAAACCTGTCTCCATAGGAGTGGCAATAGGCTTACAGTCTTCAAGGCCAAAATGCTGCAATAATGTGTCAATATATTTCGTTTGACACAAAGCCATTCCACCATCAACGTGCATAAACTGAATGCCCAAATAGTGATGCAAATGCCCCAAATCAGACATCTCAAATGAGGCATGCAAATCAGCCTTAAAATCAGCAATATGTGTCTCAATAGGACCAGTGAGCAGCATGTCATCAACATAGACAACAATGATCAGAAGCACATCATTAGCACGCTTAACATATAAGGTGCTTTCAGTTGGACTGTTCTCAAAACCATGTGCAATCAGATAGGCATGTATCTTCTCATACCAAGCACGTGGTGCTTGCTTTAAACCATATAACGCCTTCTTTAACCTGCACACCTGGTTTTCATGCCCTTTCTGCACAAAGCCACGGGGCTGAAAAACATACACTTCTTCATGCAAGTCACCATTTAGAAATGTTGTTTTAATGTCCAACTGATGTACATTCCAACCATGATGGGCTGCAAGTGCACAAATGCTCCGAACAGTAGTCATACGGCATGTAGGTGCAAAGGTCTCATCAAAATCAATGCCTCTTTCCTGCGCATAACCCTTTGCAACAAGCCTAGCCTTATACCTGTCAACTGTACCATCAGGTTTACGCTTCAGCTTGTATACCCACTTAGTGCCAATGGCCTTCTTGCCAGGAGGCAAGTCACATAAAGACCATGTACCATTCTTCATTATAGCATCATATTCAGATTGCATAGCAGCCATCCAATTTTCTGAATTTTGTGCTTCATCAAAAGAAACAGGTTCATTCTCATCACAGAGACTAGATGCAGCCATAGCATAGCAATCTGATGCAAAGGAGGCACTATGAGAGCCTGAACGAGTATGATATGACAAAGGTGCATCTAATTTGCTGTCACGCAAAGTCTGCACCAGCCATTTTGGCATAGTTTTTGCCTGCTCAATATCAGCTCTCTCATCAACAAGTGCATCATGTAGATCTGCATCAGAAATGGAATGATCTGCATCATCATATGAAACCTGCAAAGGCTGAGAAGTTGCCTCATTAGGACCAGCACTAGCCTGTCCACCTGTAAAAAGAGGCATCAAAGTATCATACATGTCTTTGGAGCTAACAGATGTCTCCTTAGTACATGAAAGCAATGGCTGAATAGCATCTTCCACAAAGACAACATCACGGCTAACCAGAATGCGTTTAGTCTGTGGATGATACAGACGATAGCCTTTACTTTCAGAACTGTACCCAACAAAAATACATTTTACTGCCTTATCATCCACTTTTCTACGATGTTGTTCAGGCACTAATGCATATGCCAAACAACCAAAAACACGCAGATGAGCAACAGATGGCTTGCGGTCATGCCAAGCCTCATATGGAGTGATAGACTGCAATGCTTTAGTGGGACACCTGTTCAGTACATATGCTGCACACATGACAGCCTCAAGCCAGAAACTATGTGGTAAAGCCTGACTTTTGACCATGCACCTCGCCATCTCCATGAGTGACATGTTCTTTCGTTCAGCAACTCCATTCTGTTGAGGTGTATACGGCACTGTACACTGGTGTTTTATCCCACGTTCAGCCAGAAATGCATTAAAATCTGAAGACATATATTCCCCCCCTCGATCAGAACGGAGGGTGCCCATTTTACATGCTGACAGATTTTCAGCCAAAACCAAAAACTGTTTGAAGCACATGAACACTTCGGACTTTGCTTTGAGTGGATATACCCATGCATGCCTGGAAAAATCATCAATGAAAGTCACGAAGTAAAGGTAATTTCCAAAAGAGGGTGTCTGCATAGGACCACAGACATCACTATGTACAAGCTGTAATTTCTGCGTAGCCCGAACTGAACCATCTTTTGGAAAGGAAGAACACTGCATTTTGCCCAAAATACAGCCTTCACAAACATGTTTTCCAGGTGCCTCAAGTTTGGGCAAAGAGGACACCATTTCAGATTTTTGCAGGCGTAACAAACTAGAAAAATTCAGATGACCAAAGCGTGCATGCCAAAGCTTTGCATCTGACATAGCCTGAGAATCATGAACTGCACATGCCGAATCATTCACAGATCTTTCATAGTCTATGAGCTTATACAGCCCACGACATAAAATGCCAGAAGCAATAATCACATCGCCATTTGAGAGATCATGGACTGTACACCTGTCATCAACAAATTTCACAACCAAGCCAATCTTGGCTAATGCAGAAACTGATAACAGATTCTTTTTTATCCCTGGCACAAATAAAGCATCTGACAAAGTGAAAGAACTACCATCAGCAGTAGTCAGAATGATCTTACCAACTCCCATAACAGGATAAGAGGAGTTATTGGCGCATGTGACAGTATTCCCTGTAGGAGCAGGCTCAAGTGAAGAGAAGAAACTGCGCTGCGAGGTAATATGTTTGGTCGCCCCACTGTCAAAGTACCAAACATCTGAGTCTACTGCAGACATGCACTGATCATGAGAAGATGGGTCAAAACTGCAGATAGTAGTAAACGCCCATTCTTCTTCCTGCACAAGATTTGCAGACTCTGTTTTTGGTGTAGAAGCCTCTGCAACAACCATTCCAGCCTCTTTCTTCTTTGCCTCTTTAGCAGCCAATTTTGGACAGTTCTTTATAATATGATCATTTCCTTTACAGTACTTGCAGAACAATTTCTGCTTTTCTGATTTCTTTTCATCTTTATCCTGGTTCTTCGATTGTGCAGCATTTGGAGATTTCTGCTTACTAGTAGAAGAGCTCCATTTTCCTTTGCCCTTCTGACTAGCCAGGAAAGCTTGATCTGCAACACGCATAATGGACCTGTTCTGCCTGGACTGATCTTCCTGCAACAGAACAGAGACTAATTCCTCAAATGACAAGGCATTCGGATTGCCTTTCATCGCCAACCGAAGAGTAGAGGCAAAACTCTGATATGAATCAGGAAGACCATTCAGAACGGTCTGCACAAGTGAGCTATCTGGTATAACCTCATCAGCAGAAATCAATTGTTCCTTCAGGTCTTTGATCTTTGTAAGAAAACTGTCCATAGAATCACCTTCATTCATGTGCTCACTCTCCAACTGTTTTCGGAGGTAAGCAACACGAGCCTCATTCCTAGCCTGGTACAAAGTGGTAAGTGTATCCCAAGCATCCTTTGCTGTTCTGCAAGAGCGAATGTGAGGAATAATGGCACGTTTGACAGACAAAGCTATCAATGCATGTGCCTGGGCATCTCTGCCATCCCAACGAATCTGCTCTGCAGTAGGTGCAACAGAAACAGCAGCACGAAGAGGAATCTGCGGAATATCATCTTCGACACCATCTTCATCAGCTCCAACACCTGTATTTGCAGTACCTGTCGTTACAGGTGTAACAGGACGTCTTTCAACACCCTGCACAATGTTCCACAATCCTTTTGCAACCAGTACATGTCGCATCATATAAGCCCATAATGGGTAGTTGGTACCATCCAACTTATCCTCAACAGCCAACATACGGAATACATCACTGCTTTCAGCCATGGCCGGTGACTAAAATACCTTGATGCAGAAAATTGACTGTATCTAAAAAAGTTGAACGGAACTGCCCAAACGAGTTCTGCTAGACCTGTAGCAGACTTCGAGACGCTTAAACTTGCGAACAGAAACTGGTATATACCTTTGGCACAAAAGGACGAAATAGCCTGCACAAGCACTGCGATAGTGCGTTCGGAGGCCGAAACGAGCTCAGATCGCGATTTCGGCACCACAAAACGAAGCTGTTTTGATCTCGGAAACACCCTGAGTATGCTCACCAAATTTTGTGCGAATCTGAGACTGCAAACGGAGGAGTGTCGACGGCGCCCTAGAAGAAGCGACGACCTGCTCTGATACCAATTGTTGGAGTTAGACGTCTGCGGAAGCACGCGAACAGCACAAGGAAGAAGAAGAAGCTTGGAGCACAACACACAAGACTGAATGTATTACTAGAGAATGTACAAAGATAAGTAGCCCATTAGGGCAATAGGCGTATATACAAGCCGGGGGAAAAAAACCTCCTAAAGAGGGAAAAAAGTGCCCCGACAGTCCTAGAGTGTCCACACACATCACTACCTAAATATATCAACAATTCAGAGTACACCCACTATTCATGGAGATAACATGATTTCATTGTATTTAGCTGCTAATCCTGATTTTCATGCCAGGACTAAACATATTGAGATTCACTATCACTTTCTAAGAGAGAAGGTGATGGATAAAGAAATTGAAGTAATACATACTTCAAAAAAAGATCAGATAGCTGATATGCTAACTAAAAGCTTGGATGGACCAAAGCTACAGAGATTTAAAGACATGGCAGGTATAAAGAAGATAGAAAAAACCTCAATTGATGATTGAGGGGAAGCTGTTGGTGCAGGGCAATCAATGTTGGGAAAGATGGATGGATGATCCAAGAGATTGAGTAGGTACTGCTAAAACCTACTTTGTACCAGCCCTCTTTAGCTTAAGACTTGATTAGTAGACTCCCTTAGCTTTCCAATGACACCAAGAAATGACCTATGCCCTTTGGAAATGATGTGTGCAATGATTGAATCAAAACAGATAACTTTGGAAGTCACAAACTCAAGAAAACCTTCTATTTTGGTCTTGACACCTGCTCAATGTTTTGCTCAGTGTGACCAGCACAGTAGCAATTGATAAAATTACTTCTAGGGGTATTCAATTATCTTAGTAAGCTACAATTTGCAAGTGGAATGATGTAAAATGACAAACTATACTCAGAGAAATTCATTTGCAAAATTAGCTATACCCCCGACCTTTTAGGACTATAGCAGAGATAGACTAGTGAGCACCTCGACGATGATTTCTCTGAATTGGCTGAATGAAATCACTTTAAACTTTGTCAGCATGTAGATGCCTTTGAGCTGAATTAAACAAACTTTGAATCACTGAATTTGGAGTAGTATTGACCGAGATATGCCCTTGACAAGTTAACAGACTTTTGAGTAGACTAGCAGGGAACACAAAGATGAATGATGTAAATGTATCTATTGATTAACAATTTTATACAATCCCATTGGCATGTCTAGCATTGCCAAATGGTGTAGATAGGTGTAGGCTATGATATAGTCCTTACACACACTCAAGCTCAACAGAATGAGCCTCGGGAATGGAGTGATCTACCCACGACTTTTTCACATCCAATTTTATAGGAAATGACTTAGGATTTGAATTCAAATTCAAATCTTTGGCTTCCTATGATCAAGCATCTAAAAGTTTGGAGATATTCTCTCAATCAAGTGATCTACTTTTCCACGAATCACTTAGGTAGGTGATTACAAAAGATTCTAAGTCCAATTAGACTTTTACAATGAGGTAAAGTGGTAATAAACCACTAGCATGTGTTCCTATGGTTCTTCATGCATGTGGAGTCTTCATGATGTCTTCCAAGCCAAATGTGTAGGCTTGTGATTTACACCAACAGCTCCCCCTCAAGCCAAACATTTTGGCTTAAGTCTTCATCTTCAATCTTCAAGTACATCCTGCAATCCAATCATAGATTTGAACTTGCAAAGTTTGGTCCCATCCAAAGCTTTAGTCAGCAAATCTACACATTGCATGTTGGTTGACACATAGGTCTGCTGAATGTCCTTGCTTAGCAACTTCTCTCTCACATAATGATAATGAACTTCTATGTGTTTGGTCCTCACATGATAGATAGGATTAGCTGCAAGGTGAAGAGAACTTGTATTATCTCCAAAGATAATTGGAAGCCTAGTATATAAGCCCAATTCTTAATACAAAAGCTTAATCCAAATTGCTTCTTGAGTGGCATTAGCTAGCCCTCTATACTCTGCTTCTATAGAAGACAATGCAACAGTTGGTTGCTTCTTTGCAGACCATGAAATTGGTTTGTCACCTGCAAAAGAAATGTATCCTGAAGTGCTTCTCCTATCATCCTTGCATCCTGCCCAATCTACATCTGAATAAACTTTTATGTCAATATCTGAAGTGTAAGGAAAGTACAAACCATGGTTCTGTGTACCCTTGAGATACTTCAAGATTCTTTTGGCAGCCTCTAAGTGAGGTATCCTTGGCTTGTGCATAAATTGACTTAGCACACTAACTCCATATGCAATGTCAATTCTAGTTAAGGTAGCATAGTTCAAGCTACCTACCATACTTTGATAACCTGTAATGTCTTGGACTTCATCACCTTCATGGGCACTTAGCTTTAAGTTCACCTCCATTGGAGTGCTTGCTGCTTTAGCATCCTGCAAGTGAAATTTCTTCAACATGTCCTGCACATACTTCTTCTGAGTAATGTATATTCCTGAATTAGTGTAAACTAATTCAAGTCCCAAAAAATACTTCAATAATCCAAGATCATTGATCTTGAACTCCTTCATCATTTGGCTTTTGATGCTTCTGATTCCATTGACATCATTGCCTGTAATGATGATGTCATCAACATAAACACAAAGATAGATTACCTCTGAATTACTTCTCTTAATGAACAGAGAAGTGTCAGCCTTACTCATGACAAAACCTTGGTCTTGGAGGTATGTAGTTAGGTTGTAATTCGATGCCCTAGGTGCCTGCTTCAATCCATATAAAGCCTTCTTTAATTTGCAAACATAAGTTACCTTCTTAGGGTGAAAAGTTAGTTAACAGTTACAGTTTTCCCAGTAAACGTTTTCCGGTACTTCTATGAGTTAGATCTCGAAGTACAGTGTAAAGTTTTGTATGAGATATAGCTTATCTTGTAGCTATAAGTCTCAGCTATAAATTGATCAAAGATTTTGGTAAAATAAACATGTACACAGAGTACAAAGTCTGACCGGAAAGAGGCATCCAGAACTGGTGAAGTTTTTTTCTTAAACTTCAGACAAAGTTCAATAAGTGAAGGAAGTTCAGGTATTACTTCCTTACTTCATGTATACACACTTGAAGTAACTACAACCAAAATTGTAGTTGATTTCGGTAGTATTCCGGTATAATTATGGTGAGATTTCGGTAACAATCCGGTAAAGTTCCGGTGAAATTTTGGTGAGTTTAAAACACAATTTTTTACAAAGTTAAGTGACGCAAAGATATTTTAACTGTAAGCTAATACAGTGAAGACTGGAGTAAATCAATTCAAAATTGAAGTTTAAAGGAAACGTGAAGCTTTCTGTAAAGTGAATTTTTGGTGTTCACTAGAAATAGTTATAAGTTTTCAGTTTCAGAAAGTTTGCTAAGCTACTGATGATTATAGAGGTGTTCTAACATCACTCTAGCTTAGTTTCTGTGGTGTAAGTGAATTCGCAATTAGCGCTGCACCAACAGTGGTATCAGAGCAAGTAAGATCCATCAGTGGTATTAGAGCAAGTAAGATCCATCAATGGTATCAGAGCAAGTAAGGTCCATCAGTGGTATCAGAGCAGTAAGATCCACAAGTGGTACGAGAACAGAAAAGGTTCTGAAGAGTAGGAAAGGTTTCTCAGAAGAAGAAACGGAAAGAGAATTTGAAGAATTCTCATAAAGGAAGGTGAAAGCTAACAAACGGCATCAAGAAACGTTCCAAAGTCAATCTCAAGGGTAAAGGTTTGTGAAAGGTAAAACCTTTTAATAGTACACTCACCGGAAGTAACAGAAACAAGAAGATCGTGGCAGATCATATCTCAATTGACAAATTGGACAGAGATAATTATTCGGCATGGGTAATGCAAATGGAAGCTTTACTTATGAGTAGAGACTTAATGATATATGTGATAGGAGAAGAAAGGAAGCCGACTTTCGAAGATGATAGTCAACCGAAGAAAGAAGAATTAGAAGCCTTGAAGCTGTGGCAGAAGAAAGATGCAACGACAAGAGCATATATCTATAATACTGCTACAGATCATCTACTACCGCATATTAGAGGTCTAGAGAAAGCAGAAGATATATGGAGAGCATTGGAAGATCACTTCCAAAATACTACGAAAGCTAGAAAGGCTAGCTTATGGTCGGAGTTCACAACATTCAAGAAAAAGCAAAGTCAAAGCATTAGTGATTATGTCACTAAGATGAAGGACTTGGCAGATAGTCTTGGATCAATTGGTGAAGATATCGAAGA
>CM035411.1:185457568-185460068 GCA_020310875.1 Ceratopteris richardii
TCGATGCCCGGTATCGACTTCTAGCATACAAGTGGTCTTATTCATGTGTGTGTAAAAGAGAGTATTTCTGGTGCAGAAGAAGAGCCTAAAAAAGCTCAAAGTCGATGCCCGGCATCGACTTTGGCTGAAATTCGATGCCAAGCATCAAATTTTTTATTTTTAGACACCCAGGATTACTAAAACAGGAAAAAATTCCACTTTTGGAAGTCATATAGGGTGCTCTTGTGAAGGCCATAACTTGAGTTCTAGAGATCCGTTTGATAGATATGATAGCTTGTTGGAAAGCTCTATTCTTCTAGTTTCAGCCGATAAAGTTTCATGGAGAAATAATACTTGAGCTAAGAGAAATTAGCAAAATACTAAAGGTATGTCATTTTAGTGACTAGAAAAATCTAAAGAAGCAAAGTTCTTGGTTTCGGCTATCATTTCTCAAATTTTGGAGTGGCAATGAGTTAATGGTGACCATAGAGGTGTTCTAGTGTCACATTAATTCATTTCTTGTGGTGTTTCATACATCAACAAGTGGTATCAGAGCAGAAAGTTCCTAAACAGCAAAAGGCGGCAAAGGTACGAGAAGTTTTGGAAAGTTTTCCATTAAAGTTTCAAAGGTGAAGCATTTGAAGACACAAGGCATCAAAAGGTTACTCCAAAAGTATCTTCATACACAAAGAACTCCAAAAAGTTATATTCTTTATCCTTTAAGATCACAGGTTGTAGCAGAAGGAAAGGAGTATGGCAGATCATATCTCCATTGACAAACTGGACAGAGATAATTACCCCGCATGGGTAATGAGAATGGAAGCCTTACTTATGAGTAAGGATCTCATGATATATGTTACAGGTGAAGAAGAGAAGCCAGTATTTGAAGATGAAAGCCGACCAAAGAAAGAGGAACTTGATGCTTTAAAGCATTGGCAGAAGAAGGATGCAAGTGCAAAAGCCTACATCTACAATACAATCTCTGATCATTTGCTACCTTACATCAGAGGATTGGAATCATCTGAAGATATATGGAATGCATTGGAGTATCATTTCCAAAGTACTACTAAAGCACGGAAAGCAAGTCTATGGTCAGAGTTTACAACATTCAAGAAGAAGCCAAGTCAAACCATTAGTGATTATGTCACTAAGATGAAGGATCTTGCAGATAGTCTTGGATCCATAGATAAAGATGTTGAAGATCACAGATTGATTGCTCAACTACTTGCAGGTTTGAGAGGGGATGAAAGGTGGAAACCTTTTGTCTTATCAACAGAACTTTCATTAAATCATTATGTTCCAGATTTGAACCAGTTTCTTGGTTTGATGCTCACATATGAGCAAGACTTGAAGGGAGATGGAGATAAAGGACAAAGTTCTGCAATGTACATGAAAAACAAGAAGAAAGGAGATAAAGGTAAAGCAAAGGATGAAGAGGAGTCGAGTTCTCAGGTTTATTATGCAAGAGGTAAAGGCACTGGTAGAGGAAGAGCAAGAGGCTTTGGAAGAGGAAGAGGTAATCAAAATAACAACAAGAAGGCTTGCTGGATCTGTGGATTGAGTAATCATTTGGCTCATTACTGTTGGCACAATCAACAAGGATCAAACCAGAATCAAAACAACAATAGCAGAGGCCGAGGTGGAAGATATCAAAGTAATTTCCAAAGAGGTAGACAAAGTTAAAGAGGAGGCTATGGTAGAGGTGGAGGAAGAAGTTGGGAACATAATCAATCCTACAACACCACCTACTACAACTATGCAAATGACACACAGAATGAAAGTCATACATCATTGATGATGAATTCAATCAGCACATCAGATAAAGAAGATCTAAAGGTATTTTACATTGACTCTGGATGTTCTAATCATTTGTCAGGAAACATAGAATTGATGTCAAAATTGGAAAAAGGTATTTCTACTCATACAGTTCAAACAGGTGACAATACAAGACATAGTGTACATTCAATTGGAAAAGTGAAATGCAAGAATGGAGCAGATTTGCTAACCAATGTTTTGTATGTTCCTACAATACCTAAAAACTTGATTAGTGTGGGACAGATAGTTGAAAAAGGTTAACAAGTCAGGTTTACAAATGAAGGAGTATTTGTGGAAGATCCAGAGAATGGATATAATCAGATTGTCTCTAGTAAGAAAGAAGGTAGACTCTTTACTTTAAGAGTGCAAGGGAACATTGGTCAAGCTTTGCTCACACATGGTGAAGCAGTGATTACAGAACTTGATCTCTAGCATAAGAGATTAGGTCACTTCAATGAAAGAGGAATTAAAGCTATGGTTGCTAATCAGTCTGTACTAGGATTACCAAATGTGCAAAGTCAACATATGGTTTATAAATGTGAAGCATGTCAAATGGGAAAAGCACACAGGTTACCATTTCAAAAGAAAGGATTCAAACATGATGGAGTACTTGAGCTCATTCATACAGATGTATGGGGACCAACAAAAGAAGGATCTATTAATGGCTCAAGGTATTATGTTCTTTTCATTGATGATGCTACAAGAT
>CM035411.1:185470068-185472568 GCA_020310875.1 Ceratopteris richardii
ATCTCAGTGATTACTCCATCAAATCAAGTGATTCAAAGCTTGGTTTATTCAGGTCGAAGTCTTCTATTAGCATAAAAAGTTTCAAGCAATTTGATTCAGCCATTTCTGAGAAATGGTTGTCGAAGCACTCTCTGGTCTACCTCTGCAACTCTCCCAAAAAAGTCAGGGGTAATCATAATTTTGCTAAAGTGATTTCTGTGAGTATAGTTCATCATTTTATCTCATACCACTTGCAAATGGTAGCTTGTTAAGCTAATTTAATACCTCTAGAAGGAATTGGATCAATTTCAACTGTGCTGGTCACACTGAGCATAACTCTGAGCAGGTATCAATACCAAAATAGCAAGTTTTCTTGGATTTGTGAAGTATCAAGTAGTCTGTTTTGATTTGATCACTACACACATCATTTGCAAAGTACATATATGATTTATTGGTGTCATTTGGAAGCTAAGGGTGTCTACTAATCATATCTGGAGTCAAAGGAGGGCTGGTGCAAAGCAGGTTTAGCAGCACCTACTCATTCTCTAAGTGCATCCATCCATCTTTCCCAACAGTGGTATCAGAGCAAACAAGGTAACATGGGAGATGGTTTTCCTTCATTCATTGATAAATTGGACAGGAACAATTATCAAGCTTGGTCTCTGAGGATGAAGACCTATCTACAAGGAAGAAGTCTATTTGGATTCATCTCAGGAAGTCCAGAGGCAAGATGAAGATGAAGAAGCTTGAGGATATACCAGAATCTTCAATTCAAGCAATAAGGAGATCTCAAAGAGAAAGTAAGAAGCCTATCAGATATGGGTATGATACATCTCTTGTAACTAAGCATTCAATTTATCTTGCAAAGGACTTGTTAAGTGAAGAACCAAGTTCATATGAAGAGGCAATCACCAAACCAGAATGGAAAGGAGCTATGGATGAAGAAATAGAAGCTCTCAAGGAGAGTGACACATGGGACTTGGTACCCAAGAAGGACTCTATGAAGGTGATAGGATCCAGATGGATCTACAAACTAAAAAGGAACTCTGATGGTACAATCAACAGGTACAAAGCTAGGTTGGTAGCACAGGGTTTTGCACAAACCCAAGGCATTGATTATGAGGAGACATTTTCTCCTGTGGCTAAGATGCCAACAATCAGATTATTGGTGAGTATAGCTGCATCCAAAATTGGAACATGTACCAATTAGATGTCAAGAATGCTTTCTTGAATGGATGGATATCTGAAGAAGTCTACATGTCACAACCACTTGGCTATGAAGACCCCAAGAAGGTAAATTATGTTTGTAAATTGAAGAAGGCTCTATATGGATTGAAGCAGGCACCTAGGGCATGGAACTACAGGCTGACAACATACCTCCAAGACCAAGGGTTTACTATGAGCAAGGCAGATACTTCATTGTTTATCAAAAGGAGTAATTCAGAGGTAATCTATCTCTGTGTTTATGTTGATGACATCATCAGTACAGGTAATGATGTCCAAGGAATCAGAAGCATCAAAAACCAGATGATGAAGGAGTTCAAGATCAATGATCTTGGATTATTGAAGTACTTTCTAGGACTTGAATTGGTTTATACTAATTCAGGTATATATATCACTCAGAAAAAGTATGTACAAGACATGTTGAAGAAGTTTAACCTGCAGGATGCTAAAGTCTCAAGTACTCCAATGGAGGTCAACTTAAAGCTAAGTGCTCATGAAGGGGATGAAGTCCAAGGCATTACAGGATATCAAAGTATGGTAGGTAGTTTGAATTATGCTACCTTGACCAGAATTGACATAGCATATGGAGTTAGTGTGCTAAGTCAATTCATGCACAAACCAAGGGTACCTCACCTTGAGGCTGCAAAGAAGATCTTGAAGTATCTAAAGGGAACTCAGAACCATGGTTTGTACTTTCCTTATACATCAGATATTGACATTAAAGTGTATTCAGATGCAGATTGGGCAGGATGCAAGGATGATAGGAGGAGCACATCAGGATACTTATCTTTTGCAGGTGATAAACCTGTTTCTTGGTCAGCCAAGAAACAACCAACAGTGGCATTGTCATCCACTGAAGCAGAGTATAGAGGGCTAGCCAATGCCACTCAAGAAGCTATTTGGTTAAAGCTTTTGTATACAGAGCTAGGCCTATACACTAGGCCCCCAATTATCTTTGGAGACAACACAAGCTCTCTTCACCTTGCAGCTAATCCAATATATCATGCTAGAACAAAACACATAGAGGTTCATTACCACTATGTGAGAGAGAAGGTGCTAAGCAAGGACATTCAATTGACCTTTGTGTCTACTAATATGCAATGTGTAGATTTACTCACAAAAGCTTCAATGGATGGAAACAAATTATGCAGATTCAAATCCATGATTGGATTGCAGGGTGTGATTGAAAATTGAAGATGAAGACTTAAGCCAAAGTGTTTGGCTTGAGGGGGAGCTGTTGGTGCAATTCAAGCCTTCACAATTTGGCTTGGATTACTTCATGAAGACATCACTTGAA
>CM035411.1:185482568-185485068 GCA_020310875.1 Ceratopteris richardii
CATGACTTCAATTTCTTTATCAATAACCTTCTCTCTCAAAAAATGATATTGAATTTCAATATGTTTAGTTCTAGCATGAAACACAGGATTTGCTGCCAAATATAAAGAGCTCATATTATCTCCACAAATGATAGAGTACTATGAACAACATCAAAACTCTTCATAAGTGTCTTTAGCCATATTACTTCCTTTGTAGCTTCCACCATGCCTTTGTATTCTGCTGATAGAGCAACTGTATGTTGCTTCTTAGAACACCATGAGATTAGCTTATCTCCCACATAACACAAATATCCATGTGTTGATCTTCTATCATCAGAATTACTTGCCCAATCTGCATCACTGTATATTTTGACTCTTGTATCTAAAGTAAACCCATAGTACAACCCTTCTTTGAGTGTACCCTTGATGTACCTAAGTACTCTTTGTCCTGTAATCCAATGTTCCTTTCTAGGACAATGCATGAATTGAGATAGAACTCCAATTGCATATGATAAATCAGGCCTTGTTAATGTAGCATAAATCAAGCTACCCACCAAACTCTGATAGAGCTTCATATCTTTGAATTCTTCTCCTCCATATCTAGTCAACCTGTGATTTACTTCCATTGGAGTTGGTGCTATCCTCCAATCTTCCATTTAGATTTGGTTAGTAAATTTTTCAGATACCTTTCTTGAGTTACATATACTCCATGCTAAGTATATGAAATCTCCATTCCCAAAAAGAATGACAAATTTCCCAAATCACTGATTTTGAATTCTTTCTCCATCTGTTTCTTAATCATGTGTATGCCTTTGTCATCTGTTCCTGTAAGTATTATGTCATCAACATAAATACAAACATAAATAAATCCATCTTCACTTGCTTTGACTAGCAAGCTACTATCTGCCTTTGATGCTTGAAATCCTAGTTCCTTTAGGAACTTTACAAGCCTGTAATTCCAAGCCCTTGGGGCCTGCTTCAATCCATACAAAGCTCTTTTGAGCTTACATACTTAATTTGGATACACTTGATCTTTGAAACCATCTGGTTGCTCCATGTAAACTTCATCTGAAATATAACCATTCAAAAATGCATTTTTAACATCTAATTCAGATAATTTCCAACCTTTGCAAGCAGCAATTGCTATGAGTGTCCTGATAGTTGTCATCTTTGCCACAGGACTATAAGTCTCATCATAGTCCACTCCATATGTCTGTGCATATCCCTTCACAACAAGTCTGGCTTTATACCTAGACACACTTCCATCTGCAAACCTTTTTGTTTTGTATACCCATTTAGATCCAATGATTTTCTGACTATTTGGCTTAGGAACCAAATCCCAAGTCTCATTTTCCATCAATGCATCATATTCCTCTTGCATAGCTTTTTTCCAATTCTTCTTCCCTTTGGCTTCATCATATGTGGATGGATCTTCATCTGCTTTTAACATGTAAGCATAATCTTTAGTAGTCAAGGATGAAGTATCATAGCTATACCTTGTAGGTTGCCATTTGTGCCTAGATGACCTTCTTACTTCTCCACTCCTTGAAGTTTCTGGTTCATCACATTCTGGATCAGATCTTGGCATTTCTTCAACTTTAACCTGTACTTCATTATTCTCATCTTCATCAAATATTTGAGCCTTTGATTTACCTTTCTTTTGATTCACAATTTCTTCAACATCTGCATGATTATTAAGTGTACCTGCATACCAAGTACCTTGCTCATCAAATGTAACATCCTTGGACACAAGGAATTGCTTTGTGGATGGATTCCACAATCTATAACCCATCTGCTTGTCATCATAACCAATAAATACATACTTCTCTACTTTAGGTTCCAATTTATGCCTCAATTGAGATGGCACATATGCATATGCCAAGCATCCAAATATTTTACAATGATCCAAGGTAGGTCTCTTACCCCACCAAGCTTCATATGGTGTCATACCCTGCAAGGCTTTACAAGGTAACCTATTGACCAAATATGTGGCTGTATTTACAGCCTCAGCCCACAAATAATTTGGACAATTTTTCTCCTTCATCATGGATCTAGCAAACTCAACAAGAGTTCTATTCCTTCTTTCTGCTACCCCATTTTGTTGAGGAGAGTACCTGCAAGTAACCTCTCTCTTTATACCTGCATTCCACAAGTAACCACTGAACTCATTAGAGAAATACTCTCCCCCTCCATCTGACCTTAACCTCTTCAATTTTTGACGTGTAATTCTTTCTACATATGCATGATAGTGTTTAAATGTATTAAACACTTCTGACTTGTCTTTGATCACATAAATTGTGATCCACCTGGTAGCATCATCAACATATATGACATAATATCTTGAACCATTTATACTGAAATCTTTTGAAGGACCCCACACATCTTTATGTACCAATTCAAGTCTTTCTGAAAACATAAAACCATGCTTATTGTATGATTGCTTATGAGCCTTACCTAACTGACATGCTTCACATCTGTACGTCATGTGTTGACCTGCAACATTAGACAATCCAAGCACTGA
>CM035411.1:185492568-185505068 GCA_020310875.1 Ceratopteris richardii
TGCTTGAATTGGGAAAATTACAAAAGGGCCTCTGTACTATCAGACCCTGTCCATCCCAAGAACCCTGAAACAAGATTAAAAGGACTTAACCGAAAGTACTTTTAACACTGGCACCATCTGTGGGAAATGGAGTAGTTGGTTGCACAGAAGATTAAAGATTGACGAAGAATTCTTTTATATATGCCAGTAACACACTCCGGTGAATCATACCCCAAATACTACAGAGATCAACATCCCTGGGAAGTTCTAAACTTATTAGAAACACCCCTTGGTGGTAGAAGTACAGGACAGTGAAGTCTAGTTGCAGAAGGTTCTGTACAGCCAGTCAACAAGGATTCTGGTGCTAGTTCGGTAGCACATGACGAGTTTTTGGTGAATTTTGGTGAATTTTGGTGAATTTTGCTGTGAGTCTAGTATCTTTTGGAGAAAGTACGGTGATTTTTGGTTATACAGAGACGTAGTGCGAAGTCAGTTCCGCACTATCTGGTCAGAATTCGGCTATTTCGGTGACAGGTTTTCGTTACCGGGTGAGAACGTTTCTGGTGATAGTGTAGCCTGGCCTGGTGAGACGTCGGCAAGTTTCAGTGGAAGTTCGATATCACTTGGTGGCAATTTGAAGTTTTTCGATGACACTGCGGTGCTGCCTGGTGGACACTTACTACGTTCACCACTTTTCAGTGCAAGTCTACCTAACCTCGACACCAAAGTTGAGGAAAGGCTGCTAGACTTGGAGTTAAGCAAACGGTTCAACGACATTTTAGGACCGAAAAGTGAGCAAGTTGATCATACAGTTCAGGAAGATCAAGAGATATCTCCCCAAAGTTCAGGTAACAACAACACCACCAACAACAGCACCATGAATGGTTCACAACAACAACAACAAATACTGCCACATCTGCAACTGCAATTTCAGCAGCAACAAGTTATCCAACTGCGTCCGGCACCAGTAGGGGTCACATATACGAAATTCGGTGGATTTCTAGGGGATGACCCCGACGCACATGTTTGCACATTCAAAATCAGTTAAGCAGTTTCGAACCACCCACTAGATCCGGCGTATAAGGCCATAGTGTTTCAGGCCACGCTGGTTAATGAAGCAGCGAGGTGGCTGACAGAATATGATATTAATCATTTTGGTGATTATGATGATGTGAAGGACGCGTTCCTGCAGAGGTTATTCTTGAAAAAGAACCCTGCAGAAATTTTTGCCTATTTGCAAAACAATTGGAAAAAACCGCACCAGAGTGTTGAGGAGTATGCAACACTGTTCAGAACTCACTTGCGGCAGCTGCCACCAGTGCATCCCAACCTGCCAGATGATGTCATAACACAATGATTCATCAACGGATTGAATCCACAGCTAAAATAGATCATGATCATTCAATGTGTGGGCGGAATGACATTGGACGTTGTCATTGCAATGGCCTTATAGTTGGAGCACAAAGTTGGAGGGTTTATGGAGGATCTGGAATGGTTGAAAGCAAGTAAGAACGTGACCGAGGATCCGTCCAAACAAGTGTATTGTACTAAGTGTAAGAATCTTGGTCACACTAGTTCCACATGTGCTCTCAATCAAATGTATTGTGCCATTTGTAACACATCAGGGCACTTAATAGAAAACTATGCATACAATGCAAAGGTGCAGGGTAGAGCGGCAATAAACGCCACAATACAGGAACAGGGGCAGCCAGCCAACCATTATGTACCACCACAGTTGCAGACCAACCAATAGCAGGGATACAGGAACAATGAGGGTCCGAGAAGTAACAATTTTAATCAAAATCAATGGCCTGCGGATACATCGGCTGAAGACACCGCTCTCCCACCCCCTCGATGTCATTTTTGCAGCGAAGTTGGCCATATTCGTAGATTTTGTAAAGAAGCCACAGAGTATAAAAAAAGAAAAAAGGAAAGACAAAATCCGATGAAAAATATGGTTTATATTTCCCTGGTTGATTCACAAGTAGCCACAGTACAGACAAGATCGGGAAAACAGTTGCAACCAGCAACTGAAGTTTTTGAGCCCGACATTCGTGAGCAACAGCGGATTTTTACAAAGGCCAGGCAATGGACAACTAAGGAGCTGATGGTGTTCCCTGACCCAGTTCCGGTAACTTAGCCTCCTCTGCCAAATGCAAGACCGGATGCACACAATTCTGCCTTGGCAACATCAGAATCACAACTAGAGTCGGTGATGACCACAACACAAACAGACCAGGTCTAGGACGTTATATCTAAGGCCTCAATCACACTTCCTCTGGGACAGTTGCTCGCCCTAGTTCCTAGTGTACGACAGCAATTCCAACAAAAGGTCAGCCCCGGACCTTCATGTACTCTGGCAACTGCGACCACACAACCTGAGATGGACCCTACGGTGGATCATATGGTACCACTGATCACCGTTTGGTATAAAACCAGAGGATCTCACAAGTTTTAATTGATGGAGGGTCTAGAGTGAATATTGCAAGAGATGCACTCTGTAAGAAACTAGGTTGGACCCCAATTGAACCAGTGCAGTTCTTTGTGCAAATGGCGGACCAATCCAGAGTCCATCCGGTTGGACTAGTGCATAATATTCCTATAACCCTGCATGGAACTACATTTAAAATGACTTTTGTAGTCCTGGAATTACTGGAATCTAGCCTTGACTACAACTTACTCTTCGATCGACCATGGCTAAAGCAAGCCAAGGTCGTGCAGGATCGGTCAGCTCAAGAGTTAATTTTTAAGAATAATCACCAGAAATATGTCGTTGCATTGGATGCTATGCAACCTTGTGATCTACACACACGCCCATATGTAGTAGAGCCAGTCCATATGTTGGATGGGCTATCTGATGAGGAGGAGGAGGATTTCCTCAAGACAAATAAGGACCTCATTGCATTAGGTACTGTAGACTTACAGTCGATAGCAGATAATTGGAGCCCGGCAGCTTGTACGGTCATACCACTGATTGGAGAAGCAAAAGCAGATGCCGACATAACTATGGATGAATCAACATTACAACAACTATTGCAGCCAGCTGATGATTTGGTAAAGTCTCGGCAGCTCTATGTACTGGAGGATCAGTTGATAACATACAATTTGGGTGACACGGCCAACCCGAGGCCAATAAAAATTAAGGCAAGATTAGCAGACAAATTCCAAAATGATTTGGTGCAACTCCTGTGCGAATTCTCAAATGTTTTCGCTTGGGATTACAGAGACATGAAGGGTCTTGCCCCATGAATTTATCAACACAGGGTGGTGTTGAAGCCAGATGCGCGGCCCTTCAAGCAACCCAGCTACCGGATGAACCCGCTTGCTGAAGGTTGGATTCATTGTCCCTATCAAACATGCAGAGTGGATCTCGCCAATAATGATAGTGCCTAAGAAAAATAAACAGTTATGCATTTGTGTCGACTATCAGAAGCTTAATGCAGCCACCGTACCGGATTCTTTCCCTCTTCCTTTTCTAGATACGATGCTCGATAAGGTAGCACGTCACGAAATGTATTCGTTCCTGGATGGCTACAGTGGATACAATCAAGTGAAGATGGCGGAACAGTATATACCGAAGATGGCATTCATCACCAACTGGGGCGTCTATGCATGCACTGTAATGTGGTTCGGTTTGTGGAACGCCCTGAGTACATTCCAAAGATGTATGCAGGAAGTGTTCTCACCTTACCTGACAATGTTTATGCAAGTCTATTTGGATGATTTTTCATTATTTGGCGATACTTCAGTGCACCTGTATCATTTACGATGTTGTTTTGAAAAGTGTCGGGAATATCGATTATGTTTGAATCCTACCAAATCGGTCTTTGCGGTATCCTGTGGGAAGCTGCTCGGTCATATCATCTCCAAACAGGGAATACAGGTAGACTCTGATAAGGTAGAATCAGTGTTGGAGGCACCGGTCCCTAAAACACCCAAAGAAGTTATGCAGTTTCTTGGCCAGATCAGTGCATGGTCGACACTTACGGTGGCTGGCTCATCTAGCGACGCCACTCAACCGACTTATGACCAGCACCCCCCATAAGTACGAATGGACTAATGAATGTCAAAGCACATTTGATTGTTTGAAGGTCCTATTGACGCAGGCTACGATCCTGCAACCACCTGATTGGGAACGTCCATTCCATGTATTTGTGGATGCGTCAGACATAGCAATTGGCAGTGTGCTGATGCAACAAACGGACAAATGGTTTCGACTAGTATACTATGCGAGCCGTCAATTAGCTCTTGTAGAGAGAAATTACTCCGTGACAAAATGAGAGTGTCTTGGTCTGGTATACTCTGTTAAGAAGTTCCGACATTACTTGCTGGGACGAAGATTCACTTTCCATGTGGATCATGCCACATTGGTGTATTTGGTTTGCCAACAACACTTAGGTGGCCGACTTGCAAGATGGGTTATACTATTACAGGATTTTGATTATGAAGCTATTCACCAACCAGGTACGACACACATCTTGGAAGACTTTTTATCTCGACTAGATTCTGGTGAGCCTCCGGTAGGTGTCGATGATACGACGCCGGCTATTTATGTAACCGAGGCAGCTCCTGCAGCATCTACAGAAGTTCGTGTTGCCCCTGCATACTATGATACATTAATGACTTTTCTTACTGATGGTTGTCTCCCTCCTAATACTCCCGCTACTCTGCGCCGGAAAATTGTAGTCTACAGTCGATGATTTCGGTTGATTATGGGTCAATTGTATTACATAGACCAGACTGGTGTCATGCTCAGATGTATCCCTCCACATGAATCAGCATCAGTTATTGCCATGGCTCACTCATCACCCCCTGGAGGACACTTCGCAGCTGATCTCACTCATCGCGAAATTCTGCCAAATGGGCTATGATGGCCTACAATGTAGAGAGATGTTGTTAAATATGTGCAGCAGTGTGATGTCTTTCAATGATCTGGACAGCCCTTGCAGCGACATTTCTTTCCTCTCCAACCTGTCTTGCCTCTTGAACCCTTTCAGAAGTGGGGTTTAGATTTCATTGGCCCAATTACACCCCCAGCGACCCTCACCAACAACCGATATATTTTGACTTGTACAGACTATGCCACTAGGTGGGCGGAAGCTTGGGCTCTACGTTCTGCCACAAATATTTTGGTGGATAAATGTTTGATGAAGGATGTTTTCCCTTGATATGGATTACCTCTGGAGATAGTGACAGACCAAGGTACACATTTTGTAGATACCTTAATGCGAGTGCTGACTCAAACTTTCCAAATTGTGCATAAATTCAGCTCATCTTACTATCCACGCGCGAATGGTCTTGCTGAGAGCACTAATAAGACTCTTCTGAATATTCTCCAAAAACTGATCTTGGAGTGTCCAAAATGATGGGACCAACTCTTACCTATGGTTTTGTGGGCTTATCGGACCACGTATAAAGTGGCTACCGGAATGACTCCGTTTAAACTTGCTTATGGACTGGAAGCTATTGTGCCAATGGAAGTGGTGGTGCCGAGCCTACATGTAGCCTTATCCCAGAACTTGTTGCCGGAAGAATCTTTTCCATTCCGGTTAGATGTTCTCAGATCATTGGATGAACAACGCTTGGAAAGCTTCATGATTCTTCAAGAAGTTCAGCTACGTCAAGCCCCTACTCATGATCGTTTTTTAAAAACCCTTGTATTTACGATTGGCCAACTCGTTTTATTCTATAATGCTAAAGCCAATAGATCTGCCGGAAAATTTAAGCTACAGTGGTTCGGCCCATACCGGATTGCTGAAGAAGTGGGACCTGCAACTTTCTGGTTGGCAACTTTAACAGGTGTCCTTCTTCCAAAAGCGATTAATGGCTCCAAACCCTGCCCCTATCACCCGCCGTCTGCTAACTCATGAGTTGTACTCAGTATTTTCCTCTTTTTTGCTTGTCACTTGATTTTCTTTTCTACCCCCTTGTTTCGGTTGACCAACTACCGTAATCCTTTCGTTTTGCTGATCTAATCATGATTAATAGCCGCCTTTGTGTCGCTGCTTCTGTTCATGCATGCATGTCACCATTATGAAGGATATATTTCCAATACTGCGTTATTATTAGGGTTCTTGCTGCCTAATTTTCCCCGTGATCTTACTTAATCTTGTTTCTTTCGCTGTTAATCGCTATTGTGTTTGTGTGTTTGCGACCATTGTCTATTCTGTGTCTTTGTTGCTCTCTACACGCACCATGGAAGATCTGGCTAACATAGCAACCTTCCGTGCAGGTCTCACTCGAGAGATGAGTGAGTACTTGCGTGCTCAGGGACTGTTGGCCTTCATTGAATTGCCTTGGCATTTAGTGGAGTGTCACCCCTTCCATGCGTAGATCATCTCTGCCATTGCTGCCATGCCTGGTACAGAGCAGTGTTGGCCGTTAACATGTTTAACCCCTCGTGTCGTAGTTATGCTACACACGGTTGCTGAGGGATTCCGTCTCCATCAAGAAGGGTTAGAGAATGGACCGCTTCTTCCTCTAGCCACCATGAAGGAATTGTTTCCCCGGCACTCATCTAATGAGTTTGCCATTCTCTGTTGACCCGAACCAGAGCGTACCGCTCTGTAATTCCTTGTCGCCGCATTAAACCTGCAAAAACGCACATATGGTATTTCCCGACCTTTTTACTCCATGATCGATACTGCCTCCCGCGAACCCGTCAATTTCACTTCCTTTTTCTTTAGGCGCATTCACCGTGAATGTGTAGCGGTTACAAAACAGTTAGCCAAGCATGAGATTCCTCGCACTCGTTTACCCCATCTCCTTACCCTTCTCCTTTCGGTGATACAAGCCGCACAACCCCCATCCAATGCTATTTTGTTACATGAAGAATCTACACGGATGGTCGAAGACGACGATGATGAAGACCTGCTTCATTTTTTTCACCGCAAACGCAGAGGCGTTAGTCCATCCAAAAGCTAGGTACAGGGCTCCAATGCGGGCCAAGAAGTTGAATTCTTCCATGACACCGCCACCTCCTTACAGGTCAAGTCCGTCCCATCTTCTTCTCTCAAGCAGCCGGATCAAGATGCTATCATGGAAGATGTAGTTGAAGTCTCATCGCAGGAAGAATCTCATCAACCAAATGCTGAGCTGTGAAGGAGATCACGAAAGCTACTGGGGGTACAAACTGTCGATCGCCTTCATTACCAACCGCTAATGTCCAAGCAGATGCAATCATGGTCCAAGCAGATGCAATCACGGTCCAAGCAGATGCAGTCACGCATTTGACTGGAAATACTGAGACCATTACCAAAGCTACTGTGGAGGATGTTGGTGTAGAGAAATCAACAATTAAATTTTTTATGAAGGCTTGGAAGTCAAGGACTAAATAAAAGATCAAATTATGAAGCATGGAAAAAGGATGAAGATGTGTATACATATGTACATTATTTTGAAGTTAGCTCACTTATGCTTTTGATTAGTTATGAGCTTGTAAATATTTGCCTATATATACAAAGAAAATGTCGGGGCAAAGTAGAGAGATTATGTGAGAACAATATTTGAGGAGAATTAGATGCCAATAGACATTTTAGAAGTGAGTAGAATCTCTCTCATTACTCAGATGTAAATTTCTTAGAAATGGGAATATGTTGCACCCGATCTTTCTGAGTATTCTCCTTCTGTGTTGAATCTTTTGTGAAATGCTTTTGTACAAGTCTAATTCTATAGTTGATTGACCTATGTACAAATTCTCAGCTTCTAATTGTGATCAAGCTGAGAGAATTGAGTGTAGGAACATTTACATGTGTGAATGGGAAGAAGAGAAGTTACAGGAGGTGCAAAATTCGGTGCTAATGTTTTGGTGAGTTCTCCTTCCACAGTGTAAAGTTTTGAGCAAGCAAGCACTCATTCTTGAAGTTGGAAGGTAAGCTACCTGTGACTAAAAGCATTTGCTTAAATGACTTCTAGATTGAGAGAACCAAGTGTTAGAAGTTATAGGTGTCTGAATCGACTTCTCAGAAGAGCAGTTTTAGACATAGGTGACTTGTTAAGTTCATTTCTCAAGATCTACTGAGTCTTTTGGAATGATTTAACTTGGAGGAGGTGCAAAAACTATAGGTGACACTTTATGCAAAGTTTTATAAAAAACTTTACACATTGATAAGTCAATGAGAGAGATATGTGCAGCAGACATTCTGTAGAGCCATCTTCTTCACAGTTTATCCAAAATCTTTATAATTGATCATTAATCCTACAAATTAGGAAAGTTTTTGAGTTACTCTTGATATAGAGGTGCTCTAATTTCAAGAGTAGCTTGTTCTTTTGGAGATTAACACTCTCCATCAGTGGTATCAGAGCAGGAAGTATCAAAATTGAAGAAAGGAAGACCCCGACTGCTGCAGCTGTAAAGAAATCAATACTTGAAGGTTCAAAAGGTGAAAGCTTAAGAGAAAATCTTGAGAAGGAGGCCATATGACATCGAGGAAGACAAAAGGAGTATCATTCAAAGTAAAGGTACATCTATTGCTCATAAAGTTTGAAGAATTCAATACACAGGTGAAGAAAGGATGGGAGATTCTCTTCAGATAGAGAAGTTGGATATAGAGAACTATCCAGCATGGTCAATGAGGATAAAAGCTCATCTTATGAGCAAAGACTTGATAGGTTATATTATAGGAGAAGAAGAAAAGCCTTAGTTCAGAGATCCTAGTGTTCCAACTAGGGAGGAATTATCAGATTTGAAGACTTGGATGAAGAGAGATGCTTAAGCTAGGAGCATTATCTATATGGCAATCAATGACTACTTGCTACCTCACATTAGAGGTCTTGAAAGTGCAAGTGATATATGGAATGCTCTAGAGGAGCATTTCCAAAACACCACAAAGTCAAGGAAGGCATCCTTATGGGCAGAATTTACTACATTCAAGAAGAAGGCCTCTCAATCTGTCTCAGATTATGTAACAAGAAAGAAGGACATTGCAGATGCATTAGGAGCAGTTGATGAAGATATTCAGGAAGATAAACTGGTAAGGCAAATTCTCACAGGTTTAAGAGGTGATGACAAATGGAAGCCATTCATTTTGTCTTCTGAATTATCACTTGATCATTTCACTCTTGATTTAAATCAGTTGTTAGGACATATGCTAACCTTTGAGCAGGATGCCAAAGGTGAAAGTGATAAAAGTGCAGGTCATACAATGTATTCAAAGGATAAGAAGAAGAATATCAAAGGGAAGCAACAAGCAAATGAAGATGAAGGTACAACTAACCAAGCTAACTTCCTAAGAGGAAGAGGAGTTGGAAAAGGTAGAGGAAGAGGCAGGAGTAATAAAGATGGAGTCAAGGCTTGCTGGATTTGTGGTAAGACAAATCACTTAGCTAATGATTGTTGGCATAATACTCAGAGTAATGGTGGATATAATCAGAACTTTAATTCAAGAGGAAGAGGTGGCAGAAATCCAAGAGGTAAATTCAGAGGTAGAGGTAGTAGAGGTTACTTTGGAAGAAATGTAGGTAGAGGATTCCAAAGTCAACAATACAACAATACCTACTACAATTATGCTTCAGATCATAAGGAGGATTCAACATTGATAATGAATGCAACTTGTGAAAGGCAAAGTGAAGATCAAAGAGTCTTCTACATTGACTCAGGGTGTAGTAATCACCTGAGTGGCAGCATAGCTTTGATGACTGTTTTGGAGAATAAGGTAACTAATCATGTAGTTCAAACAGGTGACAATACAAAGCACAATGTGAAGTCAATTGGATTAGTGAAGGCCAAGGATGGTAGTACTCTCTTGAGTAAGGTTTTTTATGTTCCTACAATTCGAAAGAATTTGATAAGTGTAGGACACATTGTTGAAAAAGGTTATGAAGTTAGGTTCACTAATGAAGGAGTGTTTGTGGAAGACCCTAGCAATGGGTATAAACAAATTGTTTTAGGGAAGAAAGAAGGAAGATTGTTCACATTGAATATCCAAGGTAATGTTGGTCATGCCTTTTTCACTTATGGAGGACATAAGATCTCTGAGTTAGATCTTTGGCACAAGAGGCTTGGACATTTCAATGAAAGAGGTATCAAAGATATGGTTAATAATGGTTCAGTGCTTGGTTTGCCTAATATTCTAGGTCAACATATGACATACAGATGTGAGGCATGTCAATTAGGTAAGGCTCATAAGCAATCTTATTCCAAGCATGGTTTTATGTATTCAGAGAAGCTTGAATTGATACACAGAGATGTGTGGGGACCATCAAAAGACTTCAGTATCAATGGCTCGAGGTATTATGTGATTTATGTTGATGATGCTACCAGATGGATCACTATCTATGTGATTAAGTCAGAGGTATTCAATACATTCAAACATTATCATGTGTATGCAGAGAGTTACAGGTCATAAGCTGAAGAGACTAAGGTCAGATGGAGGGGGAGAGTATTTCTTTAATGAGTTCAGTGATTACTTGTGGAATGCCAGTATAAAAAGGGAAATTACTTGCAGGTACTCTCCTCAACAAAATGGTGTACCAGAAAGGAGAAATAGAACTCTTGTTGAGTTTGCAAGATCCATGATGATGTTGGAACAAACCAATCATAAATTGGTGATTACAAAGAGCTTGAAGCAAGTTTATAATCAGATTGAAGTGGAAAAAGACACTTGAGAAAGTGAAGAGGTCTCAGAAGTGAAGTTTCTATACATATGTACATTACAGGTGGAAATTCTTGTAATATGAGTATAGATATTCCTTAGGATGATAAGGAGTAATATAACAGACGTGGGATAAGTCTAAAACCATATGTATATAATTCAATGATGTAAAGAAATAAGGAGGAGAGTCATTAGAGAACAAGTGTCATAGAGATAGATGTGAAGAGAGTCATCTTCAAGAAATAGCGACGGGTATTTCGTAGATTTCTCTCAGTCTAATCATGTGGATCAGAAATCCTTTTGTACACATCTAATCTAGAAGCTAATCAAGCTATGTTCAGAATTTTATGATCCAATTTCTTTCCTACTATGAGTATGATCAATAGGAACATTTGTATGTAGAATCTGCAGATAGACTTCTCAGAGTCGCACACTTTTCTGTGTCAATGTTTTGCTTAGATCTCAGTGCATAGTGTAAAGTCTTTAATGAGTGAGCATTCAAAATCTAAGTTAGAAGGTAAGGAAGCTATGGCTAAAAGAATTTAGCAAAACGGGATTTGTGCTGTGAGAAATCAACTTAAGAAGTTGACCATGTCAAAGTCACCATTTCTGGAAGATAGTTTTTGACATACCTTTGATCTTAAGGATCAAATTAAAGTTTTAAGGATTCTTTTGAAGAACTAATGGTTGATATGATTGCACAAAGGTAGTGTGGAGATTTGTGCATCATTGGTTTGAAGAAATCTGAAGATATGTGCAGGTATTGAAGTCAATTTGTGAAGCATACTTTCTGAAGAAGGAATCTCTTCACTTAGAGAAGTGCTAGTGAAAGTTTTGATAAATGAAGATAATATTTGTGTAAATTTTGATCAATAACTGATATAGAAGTGTTCTTTGATCAGTATAGATCAAACATTTGGAGATTAAGAAGTCTCCAACAGTGGTATCAGAGCTTAAGGTGCAATACAAGTGAAGTAAAGATATTGGAAGTCCCGATTACTGCAGATATTGAAGTTATTTCTAATTGAAGGTGGACAAGGACAAATTCTTAAAGATAACCTGCAGAAATACAAAGCACGAGTTTGAAGGATCAAAAAAGGATTGAAGGATCATATCAAAGGTACTCTTTACTATCATAAATCATAGTAATTGCAGATACAGAAGATCAAAAGATGGGAGAAAGTTTGCAGATTGATAAGCTAGATAGGGAGAACTATCTAGCTTGGTCCATGAGGATGGAGGCACACCTCATGAGCAAAGATTTGATGGTGTTCATTACAGGAGAAGAAGAAAAGCCTGAGTTTGTAGATCCTAGTATTCCAACTAGGGAAGAGCTTGCAGATTTGAAGACTTGGATGAGAAAGGATGCTCAAGCTAGGAGCATCATTTACATGGCTATAAATGATTATCTTCTACCTCATATCAGAGGATTGGAAATTGCAACAGATGTTTGGAATGCTTTGGAAGAGCATTTCCAAAATACAACCAAGTCAAGTGAGTCTTCATTATGGGCAGAGTTTACAACCTTTAAGAAGAAGAGTTCACAATCAATTTCTGATTGTGTGGCAAGGATGAAGGATATTGCAGATAGCTTGGGAGCAGTAGATGAAGACATTGAAGAGGATAAGTTGGTAAGGCAAATACTTACAGGTCTGAGAGGAGATGAGAAGTGGAAGCCTTTCATATTGTCCATAGAATTGTCACTTGATCACTTTACTCCTGATCTTAATCAATTGCTAGGACACATGCTAACTTTTGAGCAGGACATTAAGGGAGATAATGATAGGAGTGCAAGTCAAGCTATGTAGTCCAAGGACAAGAAAAAGAATGGCAAAGGGAAGCAGTCAAGTGATGATGAAGGATCTTCAAGTCAAGCTAACTTTACAAAAGGAAAGATGAACTTCAGAGGTAAAGGAAAAGGAGGTAAGA
>CM035411.1:185530068-185532568 GCA_020310875.1 Ceratopteris richardii
TTGGCAAGGTCTTATCTCTTAAACTCTATATCTGACTTTCTTTTACCTCATGTAAGAAACTGTAAGACTTCCCAAGAGACTTGGGAAACCTTGTCAAATTACTTTTCTTCCAACACAAGGGCTAGGAAGAACCAATTATGGATTGAGTTCACAACACTTAGGAAGCAGCCCAAGCAATCAGTCTCAGATTATGTGACAAAGATCAAAGATGTGGCAGACCAACTAGCAAGCATTGGAGAGGAAATTGAAGAGGAGCAAATAGTCAGGCAAGTGACAAATGGACTCAAGGCAGATGATAAGTGGGAAAGTTTCACCACTGCAATGGACCTCTACATGGACATGCATACTCCTGATCTCACAACACTCATGGGCCAACTATTTACACATGAAGCAAAGTTCACCAAAGCTGGAGATCAATCAAAAGGTAATAACCCCTCTGCTCTCTTTACTGATAAGAAAGTTAAAGATAAAGGCAAGAAGAAACAGGATGAAGAAGGCTCTACCTCTCAAGCCAATTATGCAGGGAGAGGTAGGTCATCTAGAGGAAGAGGCAGAGGAGGTAAGTCAGGTAGGGGGAGACCCTACAACTCATCACCTTGCAACATCTGTGGGTTGTCCAATCATACCACAGATGAATGCTACAAGAACTACAAAAATCAGAGAGGAAGAGGCTACTCAAGAGGTGGATACTCTCAAGGAAGAGGTAGATTCAACCAACATCAAAGCTACAATGGGTACAACAACCAATACAACAACAATTACAACAACAACCACAATGGAAGCTACCAAGGTGGATTCAGAAATAGAAGAGACTACAACAACTACACAGAGGAGCAAGATGACTCCTTATTGATCATGAATATGACCTCAAAGATAGGTACAAATGATGATCATTTATTTTACATTGACTCAGGATGTTCTAACCATGTAGCTGGCAATGTGGCATTGCTTTCTGATTTGGAAGAGCCCAAGGGCAAACATCAGGTACAAACAGGTGATGACACTAAACACTCTGTGGTCAAAATTGGAAATGTAAAGACATGTGATGGTAATCAGAACCTACTAAGCAGGGTACTCTATGTACCAACAATAACTAAGAATTTAATGAGTGTTGGTCAGATTGTGGAGAAAGGTTTGCAGGTCAGATTCACACAACATGGAGCATATGTGGAGGACCCAAAACAAGGATTCAGAAGGATAGCCAAAGGGGAGAAATCAGGTAGATTATTTACATTTGAGCTAGAAGATACAAAAAATATTGCCTTGTATAATTATAAGGATCAGACACTCTCAGAGTTAGAGATATGGCATAAAAGACTAGGGCACATAGGTGAAAGGACTATCAAGCAAATGTGCAGGGATCAGTGTGTGCTTGGGATACCTAATGTATCCAAGCAACACATGATTTACAAATGTGGATCATGTCAATTTGGTAAGTCTCACAGATTACCCTACTCAAGAAAAGGTTTCATGCATGAAGACTACCTAGACTTGGTACACACAGATGTTTGGGGACCTAGCAAGGACCCTTCCATTTCTGGTTCAAGGTATTATGTGTCCTTCATTGATGACTATAGCAGATGGACCATTTTGTACTTTATGAAGCATAAAGATGAAGTGTTTAATTGTTTCAAGAGGTATCTTGCACTTGTTGAGAATCAAACAGGTAGGAACTTGAAGAAGCTAAGGTCAGATGGTGGAGGAGAATACTTCTCCAATGAGTTTGAAAATTTCTTGCAGGAAAGAGGCATCAAGAGAGAGATCACTACAAGGTACTCACCAGAACAAAATGGGGTAGCAGAAAGAAGGAATAGACTTATAGTGGAAACAGCTAGGTCTATGCTCAATGAAAAAAGGTTGCCAAATTACCTATGGGCAGAGAGTGTGTCCACTGCCACCTATCTCATCAATAGGTTGCCATCCAAATCACTTGATGGCATGACTCCATATGAAGCATGGCATGGTAAGAGACCCTCTCTGGATCATTGTAAAATCTTTGGGTGTGTTGCATATGTGCATATTCCCTCACAGGTAAGAGGAAAGCTAGACCCAAAGGCAGAGAAATGTATCTTCATTGGTTATGATTTGAACCAAAAAGGATACAGATTCTACAATCCCACAAACAAAGGCTTCAAGGTAAGCAGAGATGTCATATTTGATGAGAATGACTCATGGTATGAGAATGAATGCAGGAAAGTGAGTTTACCCTATGACATGGAGGAAGATTTTCCAAAGCTTACCAAGGAAGAGCCAACTCAGCAAGAAGACTCAAGCTCAGATGATGATACCATAAACCTTGAAGAGTTCAAGGCTTGGAAATCCAAAGGAAAGATGAAGATGAAGCAATTGGAGGACAAGGCAGAAACTTCTAATCAAGCTATGAGAAGATCTCAGAGAGAGAAGAAGAAACCTATCAGATTTGGGTATGACACATCACTTGTAACTAAACATTCTGTATATCTTGCAAAAGACTTGTTGAATGAAGAACCAGGTACCTATG
>CM035411.1:185547568-185565068 GCA_020310875.1 Ceratopteris richardii
TCTCTCCATAAGGACAGTACTGCCCCATACTGTTAATCCATTTATTGCACATCTCTGTTTTATACATGCCCTGGGGAAACGCAAAGCATGCCAGATCTTCAGCTAATGCCACCAATTTCACCTGCGCTGCCTGCATAATGGCGAAGTGTTTTAGATATTGATTTCTTCTTCCTGTTCTTTCTTTTAAAGAGGAACACGAAATAAGGCAATTTATCAGGCGCATCAAAATGCTTCCATTGACACTTAACTTTTAAGCCTATTATTCATAACAGATTTGCTTACCTTCACCACTCCCAAGCATGTCTTTCTGTTTTGGCGCATGTGTGTACTCACTTCGTCCATAGTTGTTCCATCATTATGGCCATGAATATGTATATCATCACATTTTAATGGTGTCAGAATTCCGTCTGGACTCGATGGTGCTCTGGAACCAGTTTGCTGCTGACAATAACCGTCTGCACGGATTGAAATACATTTAGGAACATTAAACGCTGGGCTATACCGTTCATGAACCTTCCAAAACAGTGTCGGCATAGGTGGGCCCTTGTTCATCCCACTGAACCCAGCTTTATGGTCTGCATAACTATTTACTACATGCCTATCACTGCCGTCGTCCAACCCTCTGTTTCTCGGATCCCAAACATTCAAAGATGAGCATTCTGCCATGTGAGATAATCTGTCTAATACATGTCTTGAATGCTGTTCCATTAACTCGCATCTTTGCACATGCAAAATTGAACGTGAATCGTTCCAGGCTAATTCACACGCGACTTCTTCGAAATAGGGTGGGGGATGCTGAAAGTCTGCAGGTTGAATAAGGGCAGTGCGTACGGCAGGTGCAGTTGCATTAGACGCTTCATCTATTATCTTGATGTTTTCATTCGATGAGAGACTTTTATATTGGTTGTTAAAGTGACGTGACAAGAAGACATAATTATTTGAAGACGTTATAATAGAAGTGCATGGCTGATCCGTGTAAGGCTTTAATGAGATGTTCTTCTGCATTGTGTAGCTAATACAGTTGGCACAAGGCCCCGCTTTGTCATCGGATATCAAAGATGATGCGCAACTTGCTTCACCACCATTCTCGTATCGATGTTCTTGCATCCTTGTAGAAATAGATGTAGATAAAAACGTCTGGCTGACGTTGCCACTTCGGCAGGTTCTAAAAGGCACAGAAGAGGCGGTTAGCGGCGATATACAACTTTGACACTTCCAATAGATACTAGTAACAATAAGAGCACCGGTAAACCTTTCATCATACGTAAGTGTGGCTCCTGGAGAATCGGTTAGGATGAAAACTTCTTCACGGTTCCTGATAGCTTCGTTTATTGTATCCCTTGTTGCAGAAGGAGCTGCATGAAGTACTAATGATCTGCCTACGCCCTCATAAATAGGCCTAGCAATAGGCTTCGATGAAACTTCTTCTGGATCCGTCGTCGCAGCACACCCAGTGGAAATGTCACTTGTACCTGATGCCATACCCTGATTGACAGAATTCAAGGCTTGGCCTCTACGAACTAGCTGCGTACCTTTGGTCTGCTTTAAAGTATCCCCGATATTATCCATATTTCAACTAATCTGCTTCACCGCTCCGATGTCACCTATTAAAATGAAAGTTTTGCTTAAGCAGATAAGGTCATCCGATTTGACCAATTTTAACGTGTCGGACTATTATCTCTTATTTAAGAGCAAGCAAATGCCACTGTTCTTGGATTCAAAGAAGCTTGTGGACGCATCCTGCGAACTCATTACGTGCCCTTGATAAGTTGCAATATTTCTCATTTTAACAAAAGGCGTGAGGGAAGCAAGACTTTTATTTCAATACCTGTTAAAATATGCAGTCTTTCATGAACGAAATGAACTAAGTGAACGCAGAATGGAACAACGTACATTCAATAAAATGCCAAGAAGATATCCTTATCGTTGAAGGTATTAAGAAATTACCTACCTTAAACGATGGATTCAGTAGTATCAAGATCCATGTTGTGGTAAACGTTAATGGTTATTTACGACCGCGTTTCGTTTCCAAAGAAGAGAAACGAGCACGTTGCATCTGAAAAGTGCACCTGCTGCAGGTATATGCGACAACCAGAGAGAGAGAGAGAGAGAGAGAGAGAGAGAGAGAGAGAGGGGATTATCTTTGTTTCCAAATCATAGAATCACATAGAGCACCGATTAAATATCATTAGACGAGGTCAATTGTTTCCCTGCATCGATAAGATCCAGACGAGGTGCGCATCTGAGCACAAATTTTAAAGCTAGGAGAAAAAAATTGTTAAAACTGGAAATCTCTCAAAATAATAATCATCGTTAACCGCCTAAGACATCTACTGAGGACGTGCCTGCAGGAAACATTGCAAAATAAACTAATACCATGTCCCTTGATTTCCGGACGCAATTTCGATGCTTTCGCAAACTGTTAAATTGTGCCCGTTATGAACCTTAACATTCATTGATCATTAAAAGTTCAAGCATTAATGCAGCACTGCTTGGGAACCTAATTATCATAACTAGAGACAAAATATGAACACTAAGAATAAGAATAAAGATTAACAACGAAGTGCGTGATACTCCTTCAGCCATATGAGGGAAAAGTATTAGCATGAATGAAGCTGGAATGGAGACCAAATGAAAGCTGAACTGCACAGCGAATGAGATTAGCGTAGAGAAACATATAAGTAACGATCATTTCTAAATTTTCGCATCCACAAGCACCGCTATGCTAGCGTTCCAACATTACAGTCAAATGTCATGAGTATCAGTATCCAAGCCGCAGGATCCAGAAAGGAATTAAAAAATGCATATACGTTCGACGCTGCATAGTCTGAGGAAAGACCTTCAGCCCGCGGAAGCTTTTCGCCCGGCGATGGGAAATCCTTTCCTCTGCTGTAAAGCAATGCCACGACAAAATAGTTTGATGATGTGCAGGTATTTCAAGCAGAGTTTACACCTGAAAAGTACACTTGCAGCCTTCATCATTCAGGCCCCCTCCAAATATGCGTACCACACGCTCTCCTCGGTTGCGATAGCACCATGTTAACAACAAGGTTATTGTAGCGTGAGAATATCTCATCTAAGCAGTTGCCCATACAAACGCATGTATGCATAACTAACATGAAAACGTCATTGAGATTTCCTAGGTATATTATTCCTTGAAAGAAAAATCAAAGTCACAGACTGGGCAATGCAAATCACAAAGTGAACATACGTGTTCTTCCAAAACATGGCATAAAACTCCGGAATGAATCCGTACTTTGGAAGATTTATAGTTGATGCACAAGGATATAATGCCTCAATGGTACGTGCATGATGTGAGAGAGACAGAGAGAGAGAGAGAGTACAGGGCTACATCTTGTAGCAGCCATTTAGACGCTTTCTTTACAACCATCCTTTTGTTAAAGAGAGATTTACACAAGTGAAAAACAAAATAAACTTTGAGCATATCTAAGTTGTTGATCAGTAAATCATACGAACTGTACTTTCTTCGTTTTATGCAGCACATGCATATTCATCATTGAGGCATTTGATAGCCGAAATCATGAATACCCAATATCCTCTTCTTGGAATTCCTTTTAAGTGAAATTGAATTTATACTAGAAACGTATGGTACTTTTGTACGTAATTCAGAGAGGTTTACATGATTTCTTAATAATATCTTGATCTTTAATGGGAGATAGCCACACGAGCTTGGGTATCATTCTCATTGAAATTAGCTTACTTTCAGAATTCTTAATTCTCCAACTAAGAATAACTATTGTGCTTCTAAGAGGAATCGAATGGTTTCCATTGAGAGAGGAGATTTGATTATTTTCTAGCCATACATTCTAATTGTGATACAAAACTTCAGTGAAAACCCATAAGTTCTTTGAATAAGGTTTGATACTAATGGAAATAGGCCAATCAACTAAACTTAAGAAATAGTTTGACCCTCTTCATATTGCATTACTACAAAAAGGAGAATACTAGGCGAATCGACTCAATTTACATATTAGGCACCATGAGCTTCGTACTTGGACTTTCTCTTCGTTGATGTTAGTCCATTTGTTGATCTTAGTGAGTAACTTTTTGTCCTGCATTGTTAGATATCAAAGGCTTTAGATTTTTAGTCTTTGCCTATTGATATTGATGCCCCATTATATGCCTTATCAGATATTGAGATTCATTTAATTGAAATTCTAGCATTTCCTTCAATAGTGGTAATGTTTTCAAATGAAATGTGTATCTTTCTTTATTTAGAGTTAAATAAATTCTAAAAGTCCATAGATCCATCAGACCCCTCAACTACGTAATCCTATTGAGTTTACCAATAAACAAATCCTTAAGGTGTTGTATATATATATATATATATATATATATATATATATATATATATATATATATATATATATATATATACATAGATATATATATACATACATATATATATACATACACACACACACACACACACATATATATATATATATATATATATATATATATATATATATATATATATATATATATGTGTGTGTGTGTGTGTGTGTGTGTGTGTGTGTATACATACATATTTAAATTGCCTGAAATGCCTTTAGTCTCTCATTGAATATTTGGAGGAACTATGCAGGAAAGGATGATGTTTGGAAAAGACGATGGAAAAAAGTCTAACCTAGCCTTTCCTTGGAATTTTAGGGCTGTTTTTTGTTATGGGATATAGCTGATTAGATTGTCTAATAAACATGGATTTCCTTTCCGCTTTTTATACTATTATTTGAACTCCAATTATTTGGTTGGTGCATTATGATACCTCTGAGCATGCTCAATTATTTATTTTTACCCTTGATTATAGAGAGAGTTTTTTAATGTCGTTGATCAATATAGCATAAACATCGCCGGGAGTTGTGCATGTTTAACCATTATAGTAACTACACTAGGTCCTTAATTTGTGAGGTTTGGTTGTTCTTAGTGGTCTTTTAAGATCTTGGTATGATTGTTTTTGGATATTAAATCGACCCTGAGTGATGTATCAATTTGAAAGCCCAATGAAAAAATTTATATTCAAGGAGATTGAAATGCCTCACTTTCTCTTTTTACTGAACATTTCTTATTATGCTATAGCAAGGTTTCCGTCAGTGTGTGTATATTCGAATGTAAGTTTCGCTGATGCTTTCAAGCATGTATGAGTGCATTACCTTTCTTATTTCTTCATTACTGGTCAATTCCTACCGAATGGTGCTCTGTATCATTGAATTGGAATGAATCAACTTTGGGGCGTAGGGAAGGGGGTCACCATACTCAAATATTGTATGTGGCTCTTGTTTCGAATATGATTCAAACCTTGAAATGTCTTGAGTATGGGCTTAGATACCCCTTCGTATGTGTCTATGTGCACGTTCTGCAAAGAATGTTTTTTTGGCCTTCCAATGTTGCGGGACATGACATGTAATATGCTTTTTTTGATGCGATTCAAAATGAAGGATATGATATTAGTGGCCAATGTTCTATTGAGAAGATGTAGTTACCTTCCTAGGAACCTACTTTGCTACATTGCCTGGAAGAATTTCCTAAGATTGCATACCAAAAAAATCGAAAATTTTCTTTGTGGCAACAAATTCACTTATTTTTTTGGTTTTATTGATGATTGGTTTCTCTCTTTTGTACCTACAAGCGAACATAAAGAAGAGGATAAGGAAGATGTTTATGTGTTCCATATGTATGCATATATGTGTGTGACTATGTGTATGCGCATATGTGTGTGTATGAGTTTACACGTGTATGGGTTTATATGTGTATGTGTTTGCATATGTGATCATGCGAGCATGGAGATGTATATATGTACAAGTGCTTATATATGTGGATGTACTTTGCTATGTGTGTATGTGCATGTGTTTATGTGAATTCATCTAATATATTTTGTGTGTATTTAATGTGTGTGTTATTTCTAATTATGTGCATATGTTTATGTGAGCCTTGATGTTTGTGTATGAATGTGTACATGTTTCAGCCAATGTGTGTGTTTGTGTGATGTGCATGTGCATATGTATGAAGACATCTATGTGCATGTGTCTCTATGTGTTGATGAATGTATTTGTTTATGGTTCTATGGATGTGAATGTGTGTCTAACTATGAGTGCCGTTGTGTGTATGTATTTGTGCAATATATGGTTCTTTGTGTGTATGTATGTATGGACATGTGTGTTTTTGTATATTTTTTAGGATGTTTTATATGTGTATGTGAGCATGCTTATAAGTGTGTATGTGTATAAATAAGTAAATGGGTGTGAATGTGTACTCATGTATGTGTATGTAAGTGAGTGTATGTTTCCATGTGTATACCTATGTTGCTATGTATCCATGTGCCTATGAAAATATTTATGTCTCTATGTGTTATGTGAAGGAATATGTGAACCTATATAAATATGTGTGTGCATTTAAATGATCTTATGTATTTGAAATATATATATATATATATATATATATATATATATATATATATATATATATATATATATATATATATATATATATATATATATATATATATGTGTGTGTGTGTGTGTGTGTGTGTGTGTGTTTAAAAATTTCATCTCTATTTAATAAATCTTTAATCCTAAAATTAAAAAATCAAAACAAAAGAAAACAAATAAGTAATTAAATTCTAATATGTACATATATGAGTATGTGAAGTTGTGTATAGTATGAGTGTGCATGAGTGTGACAGGGCATGTGTTTGTGTCAATGTATGAAGAGTGTGAGAGTGTATAGGAATGCATATGTGTGTGTGTGTGTGTGTGCTATGTGGAGAGAAGTGAGGAAATGTGTCTGTGTTAAGTGTGAAGTTTTTGTGTATGTGCTGTTAAAAGTACTTTTGCTTAAGTCCTTTTAATCTCGTCTCGGGGTTCTTGGGATGGACAAGGGTCTGATAGTACAGAGGCCCTTTTGTAATTTTCCCAATTCAAGCATTCAATTAACAATTAACTACTTTCCGATTCAACACTTATCACTGTGCAATGCATCTACTATATGTATCAAGCACTTACGGATTCAAGCAGAACTGTTAAAGTTAATCGCAATGTTATGGTAATTAATGATTAATTACTGAACTTAATATTCAACATAGTACTCAGAGTTCTTCAAAAATGTGCAACACAGCATCTACAGCGAGATCGCCCAGACAGACAGTCTGGCGATTCCCCTTTGCCGAAGAATACGGTGCTTGCCTTTTCATTACTCAAAAGAGGGTTACATCTTTTCGCCACGCCCTTTCGGTGCGTGCGAATATGGAAAAATAAAATTACATAGAGATCCAATCCGGCAGCTATCACTGGCACGCATGGTGGACTCGAACCCAAAAATGAAAATTACATTAAGGCTCATCAATGATGCCCTGGATATACAAAGTTGGAGCTAACTTAAAGGTTCGGGTAATCTTCTGTTTTAAAGAATCTAAAAGATCTTTCAAAATGGTAGGCTCGATAAGTTGGGCATCAGTTCGGACGGAACTGGCAGCGATAACTTGACTCATTAACGATTCTGTTTGTGTCTGCAAAAATGCTTCCTGAAGGTAGAAGTCATTAGCAATGATAGCATCTCTTCTGAGCTTTATTTTGGCTATCTCTGCATCAATTCTCGAGAGCCTGTCCGCTTAAACACCTAATTGCTTCTCGCATCATTCCAGCTCCTCAGTTTGAAACTGCATCGTCTTATAATAGGCTTCTTGCTCTCGTTTAAGCACTTCCATCTCTTTCTTTAATTGTATAGTCCGGCCAATTTCCGCTTCTAATTCACGACTTTTCTGAAAAAGGTATTCGGACACCAGCTTTAACTCTGCAGTAGTGTGCATGGCAAGGTCGGCCATATCCTATCCTTTCTGCTCTACCACAGCAAGATATGTGTATGTCTCCTCCAGCAGATTGCCGAGAGCAACTCGAGCATCTTCCTTATCACATACCATTTTGTTGGTGCAAGGCAATCAACAATTGAAGTTTTGGGTGAAGAATTGAAGTCAAGGATTGAAGAAAAGACCAAGTCATGAAGCATGAAGGAAATGCACAAAGATGTGTATACATATGTACATTATTTTAGAGTCAGCTCATCATATACTTGTGTATGGTCACAAGCTTGTAAAAATTTGCCTATATATACAAAGAAAATGTCGGGGCAAAGTAGCGAGATTATGTGAGAACAAGATTTGAGGAGAATTAGATGTCATTAGACTTTTAGAAGTGAGTAGAATCTCTCTCATTACTCAGATGTAAGAATTTCTCAGAAATGAAAAATGTTGCGCCCGATCTTTCTGTGTATTCTCCTTCTGTGCTTGATCATTTCAAGAATCCTTTTGTAGATGTCTAAGTCCATAGTTAATGAGTCTATGGTTAAAGTTTGAGAGCCTAGTTGTAAACAGACTGTGAGAATTATGAGTAGGAACATTCATATGCAAAGAAGTATTCACTGGTTCCTGAAACAAGCATTTTCATAAACGGGTTCTAGATTAAGAGAACCAAGTGTTAGAAGTTACAGGTGTCTGAATCGACTTCTCAGAAGAACAATTTTAGACATAGGTGATTTGTTAAGTCCATTTCTCAAGATCTACTGAGTCTTTTGGAATGATTTAACTTTGAGAAGGTGCGCAAACTATAGGCGACACCTTGTGCAAAGTTTTGTCAAAAACTTTACACTTTGATAAGTCAATGAGAGAGTTATGTGCAGCAGATTTTCTGTAGAGTCATCATCTTCATAGTTTGGTCAAAATTTTGATAATTGGTCATTGATCCTCTAAATTGGTGAAGGTTTGCAGTTACTCTTCATATCGAGGTGTTCTAAATTCAAGAGTAGCTTGTTCTTTTGGAGATTAATACTGTCCATGAGTAGTATCAGAGTAGGAAGCATCAAAAGTGAAGAAAGGAGGATCCCGACTGCTGCAGTCATAAAGAATTCAACATCTAAAGGTTCAAAAGGTGAAAGCTTGAGGGCAAAACTTGAGAAGAAGGTCATACGACATCAAGGAAGACAAAAGGAACATTATTCAAAGTAAAGGTAAATCTATTACTCATGAAGTTTGAAGAATTCAATATACAGGGGAAGAAAAGATGGGAGATTCTCTTCAGATAGAGAAGTTGGATAGAGAGAACTATCCAGCATGGTCAATGAGGATGGAAGCTCATCTTATGAGCAAAGACTTGATAGCTTATATTACAGGTGAAGAAGAAAAGCCTCAATTCAGAGATCCTAGTGTTCCAACTAGGGAGGAATTATCAGAATTGAAGAATTGGATGAAGAAAGATGCTCAAGCTAGGAGCATTATCTATATGGCAGTCAATGATTACTTGCTACCTCACATTAGAGGTCTTGAAAGTGCAAGTGATATATGGGATGCTTTGGAGGAGCATTTTCAAAACACCACAAAGTCAAGGAAGGCATCCTTGTGGGCAGAATTTACCACTTTCAAGAAGAAGGCCTCTCAATCCATCTCAGATTATGTAACAAGGATGAAGGACATTGCAGATGCATTAGGAGCAGTTGATGAAGACATTGAGGAGGATAAATTGGTGAGGCAAATCCTCACAGGTTTGAGAGGTGATGACGAATGGAAGCCATTCATTTTTTCTACTGAATTATCACTTGATCATTTTACTCATGACTTAAATCATTTGCTATGACATATGTTAACCTTTGAGCAGGATGTCAAAGGTGAAGGTGACAAGAGTATAGGTCATGCAATGTATTCAAAGGATAAGAAGAAGAATATCAAAGGAAAGCAACAAGCAAATGAGGATGAAGGTGCAACTAGCCAAGCTAACTTCCTAAGAGGAAGAGGAGGTGGCAAAGGTATAGGAAGAGGCAGGAGTAATAAAAATGGAGTCAAAGCTTGCTGGATTTGTGGTAAGACAAATCACTTAGCTAATGATTCTTGGCATAATACTCGGAGTAATGGTGGATATAATCAGAATTTTAATTCAAGAGGAAGAGGTGGTTGAAATCAAAGAGGTAATTTCAGAGGTAGAGGTAGTAGAGGTTACTTTGGAAGAAATGCAGGTAGAGGATTCCAAAGTCAACAATACAACAATACCTACTACAATTATGCTTTAGATCAGAAGGAGGATTCAACATTGATAATGAATGCAACTTGTGAAAGGCAAAGTGAAGATCAAAGAGTCTTCTACATTGACTCAAGGTGTAGCAATCACCTGAGTGCCAACATAGCTTTGATGACTGATTTGGAGAATAAGGTAACTAATCATGTAGTTCAAACAAGTGACAATACAAAGCACAATGTGAAGTCAATTGGATCAGTGAAGGCCAAGGATGGAAGTACTCTCTTGAGTAAGGTTCTGTATGTTCCTACAATTCCTAAGAATCTGATAAGTGTAGGACAAATTGTTGAAAAAGGTTATGAAGTTAGGTTCACTAATGAAGGAGTGTTTGTGGAAGACCCTAGAAATGGGTATAAACAGATTGCTTCAGGGAAGAAAGAAGGAAGATTGTTCACATTGAAGATCCAAGGTAATGTTGGTCATGCCTTGTTCACTTATGGAGGACATAAGATCTCTTAGTTAGATCTTTGGCACAAGAGGCTTGGACATTTCAATGAAAGAGGTATCAAAGATATGGTTAATAATGGTTCAGTGCTTGGAGTGCCTAATATTGCAGGTCAACATATGACATACAGATGTGAGGCATGTCAATTAGGTAAGGCTCATAAGCAATCTTATTCCAAGCATGGTTTTATGTATTCAGAAAAGCTTGAGTTGGTACACACAGATGTGTGGGGACCATCAAAAGATTTCAGTATCAATGGTTCAAGGTATTATGTGATTTATGTTGATGATGCTACGAGATGGATCACTATCTATGTGATCAAAGATAAGTCAGAGGTATTCAATACATTCAAACATTATCATGTGTATGCAGAGAGAATTACAGGTCATATATTGAAGAGACCAAGGTCACATGGAGGGGGAGAGTATTTCTCTAATGAGTTCAGTGATTACTTGTGGAATGCAGGTATAAAAAGGGAAATTACTTGGAGGTAATCTCCTCAACAAAATGGTGTAGCAGAGAGAAGAAATAGAACTCTTGTTGAGTTTGCAAGGTCAATGATGAAGGAGAAAAATTACCCTAATTATTTGTGGGCAGAGGTTGTAAATACAGCTACTTATTTGTTCAATAGATTACCATGTAAAGCTTTGCAGGGTATGACACCATATGAGGCATGGTGGGGTAAGAGACCTACTCTAGATCATTGCAAAGTATTTGGATGTTTGGCATATGCATATATGTGCCATCACAATTGAGGCATAAATTGGAACCTAAAGCTGAGAAGTATGTATTCATTGGTTATGATGATAAACAGATGGGATATAGGTTGTGGAGTCCCTCCACAAAACATTTCCTTGTGTCTAAGGATGTTACATTTGATGAGCAAGGTATTTGGTATGCAGGTACAATCAATATATATGCAGGTGATGAAGAAATTGTGAATCAAAAGAAAGGTAAATCAAAGGTTCAGATATTTGATGAAAAGGAGAACAATGAAGTGCAGGTTGAATTTGAAGAAGTTCCAAGGTTTGATCCAGAGTGTGATGAATCAGAAACTTCAAGAAATGGAGAACTCAGAAGGTCAACAAGATACAAATGGCAACCTACAAGGTATAGCTATGACACTTCTTTTTTGACTATCAAAGATTATGCTTATATGATAAAGGCAGATGAAGATCCATCTTCATATGAAGAGGCAAAAGGTAAGGAGAATTGGGAGAAAGCTATGCAGGAGGAGTACGATGCATTGATGGAGAATAAGACATGGGAGTTGGTTCCTAAACCAAATAGCCAGAAGATCATTGGATGCAAATGGGTCTACAAGACAAAGAGGTATGCAGATGGAAGTGTGTCTAGATATAAAGCTAGACTTGTTGTGAAGGGTTTCGCTCAGACATATGGTATAGATTATGATGAGACCTATAGTCCTATGGAAAAGATGACAATCATCAGGACACTCATAGCTATTGTTGCATGTAAAGGTTGGAAGTTGTGTCAACTAGAGGTGAAGAATGCTTTTCTAAATGGTTATATTTCAGATGATGTTTTCATGGAGCAACCACAAGGATTTAGAGATGAAAGGTATTCAAAGTATGTGTGCAAGCTCAAGAGAGCTTTGTATGGTTTGAAGCAGGCCCCAAGGGCATGGAATTATAGACTTGGGAAGTTCTTGAAAGAACTTGGTTTTCAAGTATCTAAAGCAGATAGTAGCTTGCTTGTCAAAGCAAGTGATGATGGGTTCATTCATATGTGCATATATGTTGATGATATAATTCTTACAGGTACAGATGAGAAAGGCATTCAAAGCCTAAAGAAGCAAAAGGAGACCCATTTGCATCCAATGATCTTCTGACTATTTGGTTTAGGAACCAAATCCCATGTGGGGATTCTCCATCAATGCATCATACTCCTCCTGCATAGCTTTCTCCCAATTTTCCTTACCTTTTGCCTCTTCATATGTAGAAGGGTCTTCATCTGTCTTTATCATATATGCATAATCTTTGGTAGCCAAAAAAGAAGTGTCATAGCTATACCTTGTAGGTTGCCATTTTTGTCTTGATGACCTTCTAAGTTCTCCACTCCTTGAGGTTCCTGGTTCATCATACTCTGGATCAAATCTTGGCACTTCTTCAACTTCAACCTGTACTTCATTGTTCTCCTCTTCATCAAATATTTGAACCTTTGATTTACCTTTCTTTTGATCCACAATTTCTTCATCACCTGGATAAATATTGATTGTACCTGTATACCAAGTACCTTGCTCATCAAATGTAACATCTTTAGACACAATGAATTGCTTTGTGGATGGACTCCACAACCTATATCCCATCTGCTTATCATCATATTCAATAAACACATACTTTTCAGCTTTAGGTTCCAATTTGTGCCTTAATTGAGATGGCACATATGCATATGCCAAACATCCAAATACTTTGCAATGATCTAGAGTAGGTCTCTTACCCCACCATGCCTCATATGGTGTCATACCCTGCAAATCTTTACATGGTAACCTATTAACCAACTAAGTAGCTGTGTTTATAGCCTTAGCCCACAAATAATTTGGGCAATTTTTCTCCTTCATCTGTTGGAGACTTCTTAATCTCCAAATGTTTGATCTATACTGATCTAAGAACACTTCTATATCAGTTATGGATCAAACTTTACACAAATATTGTCTTCATTTATCAAAACTTTCACTAGCACTTCTCTGAGTGAAGAGATTCCTTCTTTAGAAAGTCTGCTTCACAAATTGACTTCAATACCTGCACATATCTTCAGATTTCTTCAAACCAATGATGTAGAAATCTCCACACTACCTTTTCACAATCATATCAACCATTAGTTCTTCAAAAGAATCCTTAAACCTTTAATTTGATCCTTAAGATCAAAGGTATGTCAAAAATTGTCTTCCAAAAATGGCGACTTTGACATGGTCAACTTCTTAAGTGGATTTCTCACATCACAGATCCCGTTTTGCTAAATGCTTTTAGCCATAGCTTCCTTACCTTCTAAATTAGATTTTGAATGCTCACTCATTAAAAACTTTACACTATGCACTGAGATCTAAGCAAAACATTGACATGGAAAAGTGCACGACTCTGAGAAGTCTATCTGTAGATTCTACATACAAATGTTCCTATTGATCATACTCACAGTAGGAAAGAAATTGGATCACAAAATTCTGAACATAGCTTCATTAACTTCCAAATTAGATGTGTACAAAAGGATTTCTGATCCACATGATCAGACTGAGAGAAATCTACGAAATACTTGTCACTATTTCCTAAAGATGACTCTCTTCACATCTATCTCTATGACAGTTGTTCTCTAATGACTCTCCTCCTTATTTCTTTACATCATTGACTTATATACATATGGTTTTAGACTTATCCCACATCTATTACATTACTTCTTATCATCCTAAGGAATATCTATACTCAGATTACAAGAATTTCCACCTGTAATGTACATATGTATACAAACTTCACTTCTGAGATCTCTTCACTTTCTCAAGTGTCTTTTTCCACTTCAATCTGATTATAAACTTGCTTCAAGCTCTTTGTAATCACCAATTTGTGATTGGTTTGTTCCAACAGCTCCCCCTCAATCACTAATTGTGATTATTCCATTCTTCTTCACTCCTACCATCTCTTTGAATCTCTATAGCTTAGGTCCATCCAAGCTTTTTGTCATCATATCCGCAACTTGTTCTTTTGTTGAAGTATACATCACTTCAATCTCTTTATCAAGTACCTTTTCCCTCAAGAAATGATACTGAATCTCTATATGCTTAGTCCTGGCATGAAAAACAGGGTTAGCTGCCAAATACAACGAACTCATATTATCTCCAAAAATAATCGGAGTACTCTGATCAGTTCCAAAACTCTTCAACAAGGTCTTTAACCAAATCACTTCTTTTGCAGTCTCTACCATTCCTTTATACTCAGCTTCTGTAGATGACAAAGAAACTGTATGTTGCTTCTTTGAGCACCAAGAAACTAACTTATCTCCAACATAACGGAGATACCCATGAGTAGACCTTCTATCATCTGAATCACCTGCCCAATCTGCATCACTAAATACTTTGATTCTTCCATAATACAGACCTTCACTTAGGGTTCCTTTGATATATCTTAGTACCCTTTGAGCTGCAATCCAATGAGTCTTCTTTGGACAATGCATAAATTGTGATAGCACACCTACTGCATATGATAGATCTGGCCTTGTCAAGGTAGCATAGATTAAGCTACCTATGAAACTCTGATATTTCTTCATGTCATTGAATTCTTCACCTCCATACTTGCTCAACTTATGCCTTACCTCCAATGGTGTACTTGAAGGCCTGCAATCCTCCATGTTAAGTTTGATCAGAAGATTCTTCAAGTACCTCTCTTGTGTAACATATACTCCATGTTGAGTATATACAATTTGCATTCCTAAGAAATAAGATAAGTTTCCCAAATCACTTATCTTAAACTCCTTCTCTATTTTTTTCTTAAGCTCATTGATTCCTTGAGCATCTGTACCTGTGACAATGATATCATTGTTGGAGTAGAACAATCAACAATTAGTGATTACATAAAGTCCAGAAGTGGAAAGATAAATGAAAGATTGAAGATCAGTTTCAAGGGAAAGAGTAGATTCAGAAACTAAGTTCTTTTGTACATTATTCTTGTAAATATTTCAATGAGTGACGAGTTAGACTATATAGATACGTGCTTATAGTCGAGAGAGAGATATAGAAGAAATAGAGAAGACAATAGATGTGAAGAATAGAAGAATAGGAAAGAATGAGATGAACATTATGTGTGTCATTCATCAGATGTATGAAGATTTATGAGAAGAAAAAGTTTTTAGAGAATTGCACGTCGATCTTTTTTCTAATTCTCCTTCTGTGTTTAGTCTTATGAGAAATTCTTTTGTACACATCTATGTCCATAGTTAATCTATCTATGGTTAAAATTTGAGAGTCCAATTACAAACAGGCTGAGAGAATTTTGAATAGGAACATTTATATGTAAGAAAGTTCTGAGTGTCTTCTGAAACAGGTGCAGATTCGATGATCAAAGAAATGGACAGTGCTCAGTGTATAGTGTAAAGTTTTACACAAATGAGGACTCAAAATTTAAGTTGAGAGGTAAGCCATCTATGGCTAAATGCATTTGATTAAACGGGCTATAGTTTGGGAGAACCATAGCTTAGAAGTTACAGGTGTCAAAGTCGTTATTACAGAAAGGCAGTTTCAGACATAGGTAAATTGTTTGAGTCATTTCTCATAATCTACTCAAGAATTTGAAGTGTTTTAACTTGGAAAAGATGCACAACCTCTAGGCAACACAGTCTACAAAGTTTTATCAAAAACTTTACACGAATGATCAGTCAATGAATGATTAATGTGCAGCAGACTTTTTCTGAGAAGTGATTTTTTCACAGTTGATCAATTTCTTGATAGTTTGGTGATTATTCTTTAAAATTAAGTGGAGTCTGAAGTTATTCTTGATATAGAGGTGGTCTAACATCAAGGATAGCTTGTTCTTTTGGAGATTAACACTCTCCATCAGTGGTATCAGAGCAGGAAGCATCAAAATTGAGAAAAGGAAGACTCCGACTGCTGCAGACATACAAAATTCAACATCTGAAGGTTCAAAAGGTGAAAGCTTGAGGACAAAGCTTGAGAAGGAGGTCATACGACACCAAGGAAGACAAAAGGAGTATCATTCAAAGTAAAGGTAACCTTATACTTTATAAAGATTGAAGAATTCAATACACAGGTGAAGGAAAGATGGGAGATTCTCTTCAGATAGAGAAATTGGATAGAGAGAACTATCCAACATGGTCAATGAGGATGGAAGCTCATCTAATGAGCAAAGACTTGATAGGTTATATTACAGGTGAAGAAGAAAAGCCTCAATTCAGAGATCCTAGTGTTCCAACTAGGGAGGAATGATCAGATTTGAAGAATTGGATGAAAAGAGATGCTCAAGCTAGGAGCATTATCTATATGGAAGTCAATGATTACTTGCTACCTCACATTAGAGGACTTGAAAGTGCAAGTGACATTTGGAATACTTTAGAAGAACATTTTCATAATACAACCAAATCAAGGAAAGCTTCATTATGGGCAGAGTTTACTACCTTCAAGAAGAAGGCTTCACAATCAATATCTGACTATGTGACAAAGATGAAAGATATTGCTGATTCTTTAGGTGCAGTTGATGAAGATATTGAAGAAGATAAGTTAGTAAGACAAATTCTGACAGGACTAAGAGGAGATGAGAAGTGGAAGCCTTTTATTTTGTCTACAGAACTTTCATTAGATCATTTCACTCCTGATTTGAATCAATTGTTAGGACATACGCTAACTTTTGAGAATGATATCAAAGGAGATTTTGATAAGAGTGCAGGTCATGCAACGTATTCTAAAGACAAGAAGAAAGCTAGCAAAGGAAAGCAACAATCAGTTCAAGATGAAGGTATTCCAAGCCAAGCAAACTTCCTAAGAGGTAGAGGAAGTGGCAGAAGTAGAGGAAGAGGCAGAAATATCAAAGATAATGCGAGAGCTTGTTGGATATGTGGTAAGAACAACCATTTATCTCATGATTGTTGGCACAATTATCAAAGCAATGGTAATTTTAATCAGAACTTTAATCAAAGAGGAAGAGGTGGCAGATATCAGAGAGGAAACTTCAGAGGAAGAGGTGGTAGGAATTCTTTTGGAAGAGGTGGAGGAAGAAATTTCCAAAATCAGTCCTATAATAACACCTACTACAATTATGCATCAGATCAGAAAGAAGACTCGACTCTTATTATGAATGCAACATGTGAAGCCTCACAAGAAGACATGAGAGTGTTTTATATTGACTCAGGATGTAGTAATCATCTGAGTGGAAATATTGCTTTGATGACTGATCTAGATCATAAGGCAATCAATCATACAGTTCAAATAGGTGATAATACAAAGCACAAAGTAAAGTCACTT
>CM035411.1:185582568-185585068 GCA_020310875.1 Ceratopteris richardii
TCTTCTGAGTTCTCCACTTCTTGAAGTTTCTGGTTCATTACACTCTAGATCAAATCTTGGCACTTCTTCAACTTCAGCTTATACCTCATTGTTCTCTTCTTCATCAAATATCTGAATCTTTGATTTACCTTTCTTTTGATTCACAACTTCTTCATCACTTGCATAAATATTGATTGTACCTGCATACCAAGTACCTTGCTAATCAAATGTAACATCCTTTCACACTAGGAAATGTTTTCTGGATGGACTGCACAACCTATATCCCATCTGCTAATCATCATATCCAATAAACACATACTTTTCAGATTTAGGTTCCAATTTGTGCCTTAATTGAGATGCCCCATATGCATATGCCAAACATCCAAATACTTTGCAATGATCTAGAGTAGGTCTCTTACCCCACCATGCCTCATATGGTGTCATACCCCGCAAAGCTTTACATGGTAACCTATTAACCAAATATGTGGCTTTATTCACAGCCTCAACCCACAAATAATTTGGGCAATTTTTCTCCTTCATCATGGATCTTGCAAACTCAACAAGAGTTCTATTCCTCCTTTCTGCTACACCATTTTTTTTAGGAGTGTACCTGCAAGTAATTTCTCTTTTTATACCTGCATTCCACAAGTAATCATTGAACTCATTAGAGAAATACTCTCCCCCTCCATCTGACCTTAGTCTCTTCAACTTATGACTTGTAATTCTCTCTACATACACATGATAATGTTTGAATGTATTGAATACCTCTGACTTATCTTTGATCACATAAATAGTGATCCATCTGGTAGCATTATCAACATAAACCACATAATACCTTGAGACATTGATAGTGAAATCCTTCAATGGTCCCCACACATCTGTGTGTACCAATTCAAGCTTCTCTGAATACATAAAACCATGCTTGGAATAAGATTGCTTATGAGCCTTACCTAATTGACATGCCTCACATCTGTATGTCATATGTTGACCTGCAGTATTAGGAAATCCAAGCACTGAACCATTATTAACCATATCTTTGATACCTCTTTCATTGAAATGTCCAAGCCTCTTGTGCCAAAGATCTTACTCAAAGATCTTATGTCCTCCATAAGTGAACAAAGCATGACCAACATTACCTTGGACCTTCAATGTGAACAATCTTCCTTCTTTCTTCCCTGAAACAATTTGTTTGTACCCATTGCTAGGGTCTTCTACAAACACTCCTTCATTAGTGAACGTAACTTCATAACCATTCTCAACAATTTATCCTACACTTATCAGATTCTTAGGAATTGTAGGAACATACAAAATCTTACTCAAGAGAGTACCACCATCCTTGGCCTTCACTGATCCAATTGACTTCACATTGTGCTTTGTATTGTCACCTGTTTGAAGTACATGGTTAGTTACCTTACTATCCAAATCATTCATCAAAGCTATATTACCACTTAGGTGATTGCTACACCCTAACTCAATGTAGAAGACTCTTTGGTCTTCACTTTGCCTTTCACAAGTTGCATTCATTATCAATGTTGAATCCTCCTTCTGATCGGAAGCATATTTGTAGTAGGTACTGTTGTATTGTTGACTTTGGAATCCTCTACCTGCATTTCTTCCAAAGTAACCTCTACTACCTCTACCTCTGAAATTACCTCTTTGATTTCTACCACCTCTACCTCTTGAATTAAAGTTCTAATTATATCCACCATTACTGTGAGTATTATGCCAACAATCATTAGCTAAGTGATTTGTCTTACCACAAATCCAGCAAGCTTTGACTCCATCTTTATTACTCCTCCCTCTCATCTACCTTTGCCACCTCCTCTTCCTCTGAGGAAGTTAGCTTGGCTAGTTGTACCTTCATCTTCATTTGCTTGTTGCTTCCCTTTAATATTCTTCTTCTTATTCTTTGAATACATTGCATGACCTGTACTTTTATCACTTTCTCCTTTGACATCTTGCTCAAAGGTTAGCATATGTCCTAGCAACTGATTTAAATCAGGAGTGAAATGATCAAGTGATAATTCAGTAGACAAAATGAATGGCTTCCATTTGTCATCACCTCTCAAACCTGTGAGGATTTTCCTTACCAATTTATCCTCCTCAATATCTTCATCAACTGCTCCTAATGCATTTGCAATGTCCTTCATTCTTGTTACGTAATCTGAGATTGATTGAGAGGCCTTCTTCTTGAATGTGGTAAATTCTGCCCACAAGGATGCCTTCCTAGACTTTGTGGTATTTTGGAACTGCTCCTCCAAAGCATTCAATATATCACTTGCACTTTCAAGACCTCTAATGTGAGGTAGCAAGTAGTCATTAACTGCCATGTAAATAATGCTCCTGGCTTGAGCATCTTTCTTCATCCAAGTCTTCAAATCTTATAATTCCTCCCTAGTTGGAACACTAGGATCTCTGAACTGAGGCTTTTCTTCTTCACATGTGATATAACTTATCAAGTCTCTGCTCATGAGATGAGTTTCCATCCTCATTGACCATGCTAGATAGTTCTCTCTATCCA
>CM035411.1:185590068-185595068 GCA_020310875.1 Ceratopteris richardii
TTCGGTTTCGGTTTCTGTTTCGTCTTCGGTTTCAGTTTCGGTCACTCCACCATCTCTTGGAGTTGTACTCAAGTTCTCTCTCTTTATTACTTGTGGAAGGCGCGCGCGTCGATTTCAAGATTGGATCCAACAAAGAATCAAGTGTATCTCTCAATCCGTAGGTCAGATTGAGGCGTGTAATATACCGTTGGAAAGCTCTCGGAACGAACTTTCCAATGAGCTAGCTTGGAAGTGTGAATTCCTTCAAAATCCTTGGGTGGCACTTGATTGAGTGTTCAAGATACCAAGCAAGGTTGAGAACACGGGATCAAGACACCAAGGTTGCAAACAAGAAGGTTCAATACACCAAGGTTAAGAGCAAGGGTCCAAGAGCACCATGGAAGATTTCTGTAATTCACTTTTACCTGGAGTTTCATTCGAGCAAGAGTTAGAGATTATGAACCAAGAACTTCAAGCACTTCAACAAGCCATACAAGGACGTTATGCTATGCTTCAATTCGACGGACGAAAAGATGGCCGCTTTGTCTTATCATGGCTATCCCTATTCAACGATTTCTTTTCCGATGAGTTATATTCAGAAGATAAGAAAATCGAGTTTGCCACTAATTATTTGGTAGGAAGAGCACAACAATGGTGGAGTGATCTTTGTCATAGTGCAGATTGTCCACGTACCTGGAAGGCTTTTCAAGAAGAGTTTAAGGATTCATTTCTACCTTTAAAGTTTACCCTACATGTTTGATAATTGTGATGCATTTACATATTGAATTTAGTCCATAGGAGCATATTCAAGTTTTGCTTGCCCAAATTCATTAGAAAGACTATGTCCGCATCTCACAGATACTTTTAATAACTTAACACCTCCATGAACATTTCCATGCATGTATTTTTACATGGAACATGCCTATGTTTTTTTTTTTTTTTCTTTCGTTCAGTGATGAAACATGTGACTGGCTATCCATGTTTATTATTTTATCAACTGAGGTCAGTTGTCTTTTCAACTGAGGGGCGTGTTATGAATTATGGAATATGTTGAACAAGTAATTGTTGGAGTGTTAAATTATTAATGTATTATGGAAGATGTTGGCCAATGCATTGTTGGATTGAAATATAGAACACCCAATGCATTGTTGGATTGAAAAATAAAATAGCCAATGCATTGTTGGATTGTCACATGGAATATGTTGAACACTGCATTATAATTGTTAGAGTGTTGAATTATTTTATCAACTGAGGTCAGTTGCTTGTCAACTGGGAGGAATGTTGTATATTATTGAACAATACATTGCTAAAGTGTTATATTATTAATGTATTAATATGTTTTTGATGTTTCTGATATAGCAGTTGAAGGTTCGTGAGGAGCGTGCAAGGCGTGAAAGGGCGGACATCAATAATCCGAATAATTATTATTTAGCTTGTAAATAAACCTGCGTAGAAGGTTCTATTGTTAGAAAAGTAATGGTTAGAATAAGGGTCATTGTAGACCGCAGTTTCTGTTATTCAAAGTAATGGCTTTTTGTAAAAGTTACTAACTTTTAGTTTCACGCCTACTTTTTGAAGCCGCCCTCATGTAACCACTATTTTCGACGTAATCAAAAGTCCTATAAATGATGGAAAGTGTTAATCTCCAAAAGAACAACCTACTCTTGTGATTAGAGCACCTCTATACCAAGAGTAAGTCAAAACCTTTACCAAATTAGATGTCCAATCTCCAAATTATCAAAAACTTGAAAATTCTGTGAAGAAGATGAAACACAGAAAGTCTGCTGCACAATTTCTTCTCATTGACTTATCAAATCTTTAAAGTTTTCTATGAAATTTTGTATGGAGTGTCGCCTAGAGATTGCGCACCTCCTCCAAGTTAAAATTCTTCAAAAGGTTTAGTATAACTTGAGAAATCAACTTCACAAGTTACCTATGTCCAAATCAGTACTTCTGAGAAGTCGATTTGACACCCCCAACTTCTTAACTTTGGTTCTCACAATGTTGAACCCGTTTTGCCAAAACCTTTTGACTGTAGATAGCTTATCTCTCAACTTAGATTTTGAGCTATCACATGTGTAAAACTTTACACTGTGCACTGAGCACTACTCATTTCTTTGAACTCGAAAACTGTGCCTATTTTAGGAGACTGTGAACACTCAACACATATAAATGTTCCTACAGATAATTCTCCTAACCTGTTTGCAATTAGACTCTAAAACTTTTGTCACAAACTCATCAACTATCAACTTAGATATCCTCAAAAGGATTTCACAAATGATTTACCACAGAAGGAGCAGATTCGTAAAGATCGGGCGCAAGATTTCTTTCATTTCTGGAGAAGACTACAACTGGAAGTAAGAGAGACTTCCCTTCACTTCTCATGTATCTACTGACCTTTACAATCACTTATTTCTCTATTCCTATGCTCATACATAGTCTCTCATTGTCTTCTCTCTATGCCCCGACATTTTTCAAAAGTATTTATAGGCAATTATGTACAAACTTTTATCAAAGCATAAGTATATGTAACCTATGTCATAACTAATGTACATATGTGTACATGTCCTTCATTCTTGTGAATGTATCCATCTTCTTTACTTCTAATCTTCAATTGGTGATTGATCTGCACCAACAGCTCCCCCTCAATCATCAATTGAGGTTTCTCCTTTCTTCTTTATACCTGCCATATCCTTAAACTTCTGTAGCTTTGGTCCATCCAAGCTCTTTGTAAGCATATCAGCTATTTGATCTTTAGTTGAAGTATGTATGACTTCAATCTCCTTGTCCATCACTTTCTCTCTTAGAAAGTAATACTGTATCTCAATGTGTTTGGTCCTGGCATGAAAAACAGGATTAGCAGCTAAATACAATGAACTCATGTTATCTCCAAATATAATTGGTATCCCATGCACAATGTCAAGACTCTTCATTAATGTCTTGAGCCAAATCACTTCCTTTGCAGCTTCAACCATGCCTTTGTATTCTGCTTCTGTAGAAGACAAAGCAACTGTATGTTGCTTCTTGGAACACCATGAGATAAGTTTATCTCCCACATAACACATGTATCCAAAAGTAGATCTTCTATCATCTGGATTACCTGCCCAATCTGCATCACTATAGATTTTGATATTTGTATCTGAGGTAAACCCATAATACAAACCTTCATTGAGTGTACCCTTAATGTACCTCAACACTCTTTGACCTGCAATCCAATGTTCTTTCCTAGGACAATGCATGAATTGAAACAAAACCCCTACTGCATATGATAAATCAGGTCTAGTTAAAGTAGCATAGATAAGACTACCAATCAGACTCTGATATTGTCTCATGTCCTTGAACTCTTCACCACCAAACTTACTCAATTTGTGATTCACCTCCATTGGTGTAGGTGCTACCCTGCAATCATCCATTTTAAACTTGATTAACAAGTTCTTCAAATACCTTTCTTGGGTCACAAATACTCCATGTTGAGTATATGTAATCTCCATGCCCAAGAAGTATGACAAGTCTCCCAAGTCACTTATTTTGAATTCCTTTTCCATCTGCTTCTTGAGTCTTTGTATTCCTTCTTCATCTGTACCTGTAAGGATTATATCATCAACATATATGCACATGTATATGAAACCATTATCACTTGCTTTGACAAGCAAGCTACTATCTGCCTTAGACACCTGAAATCCAAGTTCTTTCAAGAGCTTTACAAGTCTATAGTTCCATGCCCTTGGGGCCTGCTTCAAGCCATACAAAGCTCTCTTGAGCTTGCACACATGATCTGGATACCTTTTATCTTTGAACCCTTGAGGTTGCTCCATGAACACATCATCTGAAATATAACCATTCAGAAAAGCATTTTTCACATCAAGTTGACATAACTTCCAACCTTTACATGCAGCAATAGCTATAAGTGTCCTGATGGTTGTCATCTTTGCCACAGGACTATAAGTCTCATCATAGTCAACACCATAAGTCTGAGCAAACCCTTTGACAACAAGTCTAGCTTTGTATCTAGACACACTTCCATCTGCAAACCTCTTAGTTTTGTAAACCCACTTGCATCCAATGATTTTCTGACTATTTGGTTTTGGAACCAAATCCCATGTTTGATTCTCCATCAATGCATCATATTCTTCCTGCATAGCTTTCTCCCATTTTTCCTTACCTCTTGCCTCTTCATATATAGAAGGGTCTTCATCTGTATTCATCATATAAGCATAATCTTTTGTGGCCAAAAATGAAGTATCATAGCTATACCTTGTAGGTTGCCATCTGTTCCTTGTAGACCTCCTAAGCTCTCCACTTCTTGAGGTTTCTGGTTCTTCATATTCAGGATCAAATCTTGGTATTTCTTCCACTTCAATCTGCACTTCATTATTTTCTTGTTCATCAAATATTTGAATCTTTGATTTACCTTTCCTTTGGCTCACTTCTTCTTCATTACCTGTATTGATATTAATTGTACCTGCATACCAAGTACTTTGCTCATCAAATGTCACATCTTTAGAAACCATGAATTGTTTTGTAGATGGATTCCACAATCTATACCCCATCTGCTTATCATCATAACCAATGAAAACATATTTTTCAGCTTTAGGCTCTAACTTGTGCCTTAATTGTGATGGCACATATGCATATGCCACACATCCAAAAACTCTGCAATGATCCAAGGTAGGTCTCTTACCCCACCAAGCCTCATATGGTGTCATACCCTGCAAGGCTTTACATGGTAACTTATTGACCAAATAAGTAGCTGTATTCACAGCCTCAGCCCACAAATAATTAGGGCAATTTTTCTCCTTCATCATGGATCTTGCAAACTCAACAAGTGTTCTATTTCTCCTTTCTGCTACACCATTTTGTTGAGGAGAGTACCTGCAAGTAACTTCCCTTTTTATACCTGCATTCCACAAGTAATCACTGAACTCATTAGAGCAATACTCTCCCCCTCCATCTGAACTTAGTCTCTTCAACTTATGACGTGTAATTCTTTCTGCATATGCATGATAGTGTTTAAATGTGTT
>CM035411.1:185600068-185610068 GCA_020310875.1 Ceratopteris richardii
CTTTATACCTGCCATGTCTTTGAACTTCTGTAACTTTGGTCCATCCAAACTCTTTGTAAGCATATCAGCTATCTGATCTTTTGTTAAAGTATGTATAACTTCAATCTCCTTATCCATCACCTTCTCTCTTAGAAAGTGATACTGTATCTCAATGTGTTTGGTCCTGGCATGAAAAACAGGATTAGCACCTAGATATAATGAACTCATGTTATCACCATAAATGATAGCTATGCTCTGTATAGTGTCAAAACTCTTCATGAGAGTCTTAAGCCATATCACTTCTTTTGCAGCTTCAACCATGCCTTTGTACTCTGCTTCTGTAGATGACAAAGCAACTGTATGTTGCTTCTTTGAGCACCAAGAAATCAACTTATCTCCCACATAACACATGTATCCATAGGTTCACCTTCTATCATCTGGATTACCTGCCCAATCTGCATCAGTATATATTTTGATATTTGTATCTGATGTAAAACCATAATACAAACCCTCTTTGAGTGTTCCCTAAATGTACCTCAACACTCTTTGACCTGCAATCCAATGCTCTTTCCTAGGACAATGCATAAATTGAGACAACACCCCAACTGCATATGATAAATCAGGCCTAGTTAATGTAGCATAGATAAGACTACCAACCAAACTCTGATATTGTTTCATGTCCTTGAACTCTTCACCTCCAAATCTGCTCAATTTGTGATTCACCTCCATTGGAGTAGGTGCTACTCTGCAATCATTCATTTTAAACTTGGTTAACAAATTCTTCAAATACCTTTCTTGAGTCACATACACTCCATGTGAGTGTATGAAATTTCCATGCCCAAGAAGTATGACAAATCTCCCAAGTCACTGATTTTGAACTCTTTCTCCATTTGCTTCTTTAGGCTTTGTATGCCTTTCTCATCTGTACCTGTAAGAATTATATCATCAACATATATACATATGTAAATGAACCCATCATCACTTGCTTTGACAAGCAAGCTACTATCTGCTTTAGATACTTGAAATCCAAGTTCCTTTAAGAACTTTACAAGCCTATAGCTCCATGCCCTTGGGGAATGCTTCAAGCCATATAAAGCTCTCTTGAGCTTACACACATAATCTGGATATCTTCCATCTCTGAATCCTTGAGGTTGCTCCATGAAAACATCATCTAAAATATAACCATTCAAAAAAGCATTCTTCACATCTAATTGACACAATTTCCAACCTTTGCATGCAGCAATTGCTATGAGTGTTCTAATGGTTGTCATCTTTGCCACTCGACAATAAGTCTCATCATAGTCAATACCATATGTCTGAGCAAACCCTTTAACAACAAGTCTAGCTTTGTACCTAGACACACTTCCATCTGCAAATCTCTTTGCCTTATAGACCCACTTGCATCCAATGATCTTCTGACTATTTGGTTTTGGAACCAAATCCCATGTTTGATTCTCCATCAATGCATCATATTCTTCCTGCATAGCTTTTTCCCAAATCTCTTTACCTTTTGCCTCTTCATATGTAAAAGGGTCTTCATCTGCTTTAACCATGTAAGCATAATCCTTAGTAGTCAAGAATGAAGTATCATAGCTATACCTTGTAGGTTGCCATTTGTGCCTTGTAGACCTCCTGAGTTCTCCACTTCTTGAGGTTTCTGGTTCTTCACATTCAGGATCAAATCTTGGTGTCTCTTCCACTTCAACCTGCACTTCATGATTCTCTTGTTCATCAAATATCTGAATCTTTGATTTACCTTTCCTTTGGCTCACAATTTCTTCATCATCTGTATTAATATTGATAGTACCTGCATACCAAGTACCTTGCTCATCAAATGTAACATCTTTTGATACAAGAAAATGTTTTGTGGATGGATTCCACAACCTGTATCCCATTTGCTTATCATCATAACCAATAAACACATATTTTTCAGCTTTAGGTTCCAATTTATGCCTTAATTGTGATGGTACATATGCATAGGCCAAACATCCAAATACTTTGCAATGGTCTAATGTAGGTCTCTTACCCCACCATGCCTCATATGGTGTCATACCCTGCAAGGCTTTACAAGGTAGCCTATTAACCAAATAAGTAGCTGTATTTACAGCCTCAGCCCACAAATAATTTGGGCAATTTTTCTCCTTCATCATGGACCTTGCAAACTCAACAAGAGTCCTATTCCTCCTTTCTGCTACACCATTTTGTTGAGGAGAGCACCTGCAAGTAACTTCTCTGTTTATACCTGCATTCCACAAGTAATCACTGAACTCATTAGAGAAATACTCTCCCCCTCCATCTGACCTTAGTCTCTTCAATTTATGTCCTGTAATTCTCTCTGCATACATATGATAATGTTTGAAAGTATTGAATACTTCTGACTTATCTTTGATCACATAGATAGTGACCCATCTGGTAGCATCATCAACATAAATCACATAATACCTTGAACCATTGATACTGAAATCCTTTGATGGTCCCCACACATCTGTGTGCACCAACTCAAGTTTCTCTGAATACATAAACCCATGCTTAGAATAAGATTGCTTATGAGCTTTACCTAATTGACATGCCTCACATCTGTATGTCATATGTTGACCTGCAACATTAGGCAATCCAAGCACTGAACCATTATTAATCATGTATTTAATACCTCTTTCATTGAAATGTCCAAGCCTCTTATGCCAAAGATCTAACTCAGAGATCTTATGTCCTCCATAAGTGAACAAGGCATGACCAACATTACCTTGAATCTTCAATGTGAACAATCTTCCTTCTTTCTTCCCTGAAACAATTTGTTTATACCCATTGCTAGGGTCTTCCACAAACACTCCTTCATTAGTGAACCTCACTTCATAACCTTTTTCCACAATTTGTCCTACACTTATCAAATTCTGAGGAATTGTAGGAACATACAAGACCTTACTCAATAAGGTGCTACCATCCTTGGCCTTCACTGATCCAATTGACTTCACATTATGCTTTGTATTGTCACCTGTTTGAACAACATGATTAGATACCTTATTCTCCAAATCAGTCATCAAGGCTATGTTACCACTCAGGTGATTGCTACACCCTGAGTCAATGTAGAAGACTCTTTGATCTTCACTCTGCCTTTCACAAGTTGCATTCATTATCAATGTTGAATCTTCCTTTTGATCTGAAGCATAATTGTAGTAGGTATTGTTATATTGTTGACTTTGGAAACCTCTACCTGCATTTCTTCCAAAGTAACCCCTACTACCTCTACCTCTGAAATTACCTCTTTGATTTCTGCCACCTCTTCCTCTTGAATTATGGTTCTGATTGTATCCACCATTACTTTGAGTGTTATGCCAACAATCATTAGCTAAATGATTTGTCTTACCACAAATCCAGCAAGCTTTTGCTCCATCTTTGTTATTCATGCCTCTTCCTCTACCTTTGCCACCTCCTCTTCCTCTTAGGAAGTTGGCTTGACTAGTTGTGCCTTCTTCTTCATTTGCTTGTTGCTTTCCTTTGTTAGTTTTCTTCTTGTCTTTAGAGTACATTGCATGACCTGCACTCTTGTCAACATCTCCTTTGATATCATTCTCAAAAGTTAGCATATGTCCTAACAATTGATTCAAATCAGGATTGAAATGATCCAATGAAAGTTCTATAGACAAAATAAAAGGCTTCCACTTCTCATCACCTCTTAGTCCTGTGAGAATTTGCCTTACCAATTTATCTTCTTCAATGTCTTCATCCACTGCTCCTAATGCATCTGCAATGTCCTTCATCTTTGTCACATAATCAGATATTGATTGTCAAGCCTTCTTCTTGAAAGTAGTAAACTTTGCCCATAAAGATGCCTTTCTGGACTTTGTAGTGTTTTGGAAATGCTCCTCCAAAGCATTCCATATTTCACTTGCACTTTCAAGACCTCTAATGTGAGGTAGCAAGTAGTCATTGACTGCCATATAGATAATGCTCCTAGCTTGAGCATCTCTCTTCATCCAATTCTTCAAATCTGACAATTCCTCCCTAGTTGGAACACTAGGATCTCTGAATTGAGGCTTTTCTTCTTCTCCTATAATATAGGCTATCAAATCTTTGCTCATTAGATGGGCTTCCATCCTCATTGAGCATGCAGGATAGTTCTCTCTATCCAATTTCTCTATCTGAAGAGAATCTCCCATCCTTCCTTTACCTGTGTACTGAATTCTTCAATCTTTATAAAGTATAAAGTTACCTTTACTTCGAATGACACTCCTTTTTTCCTTTTTGATGTCGTATGATCTCTTCCTCAAGCTTTTCCTTCACACTTTCACCTTTTAATCCTTCAGATGTTGAATTCTTTGCAACTGCAGCAATCAGGATCCTCCTTTTCTCAAATTTGATGTTTCCTGCTCTGATACCACTGATGGAGAGTGTTAATCTCCAAAAGGACAACCTACTCTTGAACTTAGAACACCTCTATATCAAGAGTTAGTCAAAACCTTCACCAATTAAAAAAATCAATGACCAAATATCAAATTCTTGAACAAACTGTGAAGAAGGAGATTACTCAGAAAATCTGCTGCATATATCTTTCTCATTGACTGAGTAAATGTGTAAAGTTTTTTATGAAACTTTGCACAAGGTGTCACCTAAAGATTGCGCACCTTCTCCAAGTTAAATCACTCCAAAAGATTCAGTAGATCTTGAGAAATCCACTTAGAAAGTTACCTATGTCTAAATCTACACTTCTGAGAAGTTTATTTGGACACCCCTAACTTTTAACACATAGTTCTCTCAGTATAGAACCCGTTTAAGAAAATGCTTTTAGCCATGAGTAGCTTACCTTCCAACTTAAAGATTAAGTGCTTACTTGCACAAAACTTTAAACTGTGGAGTGAGAAATGATCAAATCATTAAGATCAAAATTTGCGCCTGTTTCAGGAACCAGTGAATACTTTCTCACATGTAAATGTTCCTACACACAATTCTCTTAGGCTGATCACAATTGGAAGCTAAAACTTTGTACAGAGATCGATCAACTCTAGATTTAGACTTGTACAAAAGCATTCCACAGAAGATCTATCACAGAAGGAGAAGACATGAAAACTTCGGGCGCAAATTTTCTTCTATTCCTCAGAAAATTACAACTAAGTTATGAGAGAGACTTCTTCTCATTCCTATGAACTCTAATGAGTCTTACAACTTACAAATGCACTATTCTCATACTCTCCTATTGTCTCCTCTATTTCCCCGACATTTTTCAAAAGTATCTATAGGCAAATATGTACAAGCTTATAACTAAACAGAAGTATAAGTGATCTATGTCTTCACTAATGTACATATGTGTACATGTCTTTCAATCTGTGAATATATCCATCTTCTATGCTTCAAGAATTGACCTTATTTCCATCCTTTGTCCTTCAAATCTATAATTGGTGATTGGTATGCACCAAAAATATATAAATATATATATATATATATATATATATATATATATATATATGTGTGTGTGTGTGTGTGTGTGTGTGTATATATATGTGTGTGTGTGTGTGTATATATGTATATATATATATATATATATATATATATATATATATATATATATATATATATATATATATATATATATAGATAGATAGATAGATAGATAGATAGAGCGATAGATAGATAGATAGATAGATAGATAGATAAATAGATAGATAGATAGATCTATATATATATATCTATCTATCTATCTATTATCTATCTATCTATCTATCTATCTATCTATCTATCTATCTATCTATCTATCTATCTATCTATCTATCTATCTATCTATCTATCTATCCATCTATCTATCTATCTATCTATCTATCTATCTACCTATCTATCTATCTATCTATCTATCTATCTATCTATCTATCTATCTATCTATCTATCTATCTATCTATCTATCTATCTATCTATCTATCTATCTATCTATCTATCTTGATGGAGAGTGTTAATCTCCAAAAGAACAAGTTACTCTTGTATTTAGAGCACCTCTATAACAACAATAACTCAAATCTTCACCAATTGTAGAAGATCAATACTCAATTGTCAAATTTTTTGAACAAACTGTGAAGAAGGAGAATACACAGAAAGTCTATTGCACATAAATCACTCATTACCTTATCAATTGTGTAAAGTTTTTTATAAAACTTTGTATGAGGTGTCGCCTATAGATTGCACACTTTCTCCAAGTTGAATCACTCCAGAAGATTCAGTAGATCTTGAGAAATGATCTCAACAACTCACCTATGTCTAAAACTGTTCTTCTGAGAAGTCGATTTAGACACCTATGACTTTAAACCTTTGGTTCTCTCAATCTAGAACCCTTTTCTACACATGCTTTTAGCCACAAGTAGCTTACCTTCCAACTTAAAGATTAAGTACTTGCTTGCTCAAAACCTTAAACTGTGGAAGGAGAATTGATCAAAACATTTGTATCGAATTTTTCACCTCCTGTAACTTCACTTCTTCTCTTCACAGATGCAAATGTTCCTACACTTAATTCTCTCAGCTTGATCACAATTGGAAGCTAAAAATTTGTACAGAGGTCGATCACCTATAGACTTAGACTTGTACAAAAGCATTTCACAAAAGATCTAACACAGAAGGAGAAAACTCAAAAATATCGGGCGCAACATTTTCTTCATTTCTGAGAAAATTACAACTGAGTGATGAGTGAGTCTTAACTCACTTCTAAGATGTCTAATGACACATACAACTCCTGATTACTCTATTATCATGCTCTCTCATACTTGCCCCGACATTTTCATAGTATATATATACAAAAATTTACAACCTTATGACTTCTCAAAGATATAAGTGAACTATTTGCACATATGTGTACACATCTTCGTCTTCTGAATGTATTCTTCTTCCATGCTTCACAACTTGAATCTTTCCTTCAATGCTTGACTCCAATTCTTCATTAAAACATCAATTGTTGATTGCTCTGCACCAACAGCTCCCCCCCAATCATCAATTGAGGTTTTCTCTAACTTCTTTATGCCTGCCATGTCTTTGAATCTCTGTAGCTTTGGTCCATCCAAGCTTTTGGAAAGCATATGAGCTATCTGATCTTTTGTTGAAGTATGTATGACTTCAATCTCTTTATCCATCACCTTCTCTCTCAGAAAGTGATGCTGAATTTCAATGTGTTTAGTCCTTGCATGAAACACAGGATTAGCAGCTAAATACAATGAACTCATGTTATCTCCATAAATGATAGGTGTACTCTGTATGGTGTCAAAACTCTTCATGAGAGTCTTAAGCCATATCACTTCCTTTGCAGCTTCAACCATACCTTTGTACTCAGCTTCTGTAGATGATAAAGAAACTGTGTGTTGCTTCTTTGAACACCAAGAGATTAACTTATCTTCCACATAACACAAGTATCCATATGTTGATCTCCTATGATCAGGATTACCTGCCCAATGTGCATCACTATATATTTTGATGTTTGTATCTGATGTAAAACCATAATACAAACCCTCTTTGAGTGTACCCTTAATGTACCTCAACACTCTTTGACCTGCAATCCAATGTTCTTTCCTAGGACAATGCATGAATTGAGACAAAACTCCAACAACATATGACAAGTCAGGCCTGGTTAATGTAGCATAGATCAGACTACCAACCAAACTCTGATATTGTTTCATGTCCTTGAACTCTTCACCTCTATATCTGCTCAATTTGTGATTCATGTCCATTGGAGTAGGTGCTACCCTGCAATCATTCATTTTAAACTTGATTAACAAGTCTCTCAAATACCTTCCTTGAGTCACATACACTCCATGTTGAGTGTATGAAATCTCCATGCCCAAGAAATATGACAAGTCTCCCAAGTCACTGATTTTGAACTCTTTCTCCATTTGCTTCTTTAGGCTTTGAATGCCTTTCTCATCTGTACCTGTAATTCTTCTGTACCTGTAAGAATTATATCATCAACATATATGCACATGTAAATGAATCCATCATCACTTGCTTTAACAAGTAAGCTACTATCTGCCTTAGATACTTGAAATCCAAGTTCTTTCAAAAACTTCACGTCTATAATTCCATGCCCTTGGGGCCTGCTTCAAACCATACAAAGATCTCTTGAGCTTACATGCATAATCTGGATACCTTCCATCTCTGAATCCTTGAGGTTGCTCCATGAAAACATCATCTGAAATATAACCATTCAAAAAAGCATTCTTCACATCTAATTGACATAATTTCCAACCTTTACATGCAACAATGGCTATGAGTGTCTTGATGGTTGTCATCTTTGCCACAGGACTATAGGTCTCATCATAATCAATACCATATGTTTGAGCAAACCCTTTCACACCAAGTCTAGCTTTATACCTAGACACACTTCCATCTGCAAACCTCTTTGTCTTGTAGACCCATTTGCATCCAATGATCTTCTGACTATTTGGTTTAGGAACCAAATCCCATGTCTGATTCTCCATTAATGCATCATATTCTTCTTGCATAGCTTTCTCCCGATTTTCCTTACCTTGTGCCTCTTCATATGTGGAAGGGTCTTCATCTGCCTTTATCATGTAAGAATAATCTTTGGTAGCCAAAAAAGAAGTGTCATAGCTATACCTTGTAGGTTGCCACTTGTGTCTTGATGACCTTCTGAGTTCTCCACTGCTTGAGGTTTCTGGTTCTTCATACTCAGGATCAAATCTTGGCATTTCTTCAACTTCAACTTGCACTTCATTATTCTCCTCTTCATCAAATATCTGAACCTTTGATTTACGTTTCTTTTGACTCACAACTTCTTCATCACATGTATTAATATTGATTGTACCTACATACCAAGTACCTTGCTCATCAAATGTAACATCTTTTGATACAAGAAATTGTTTTGTGGATGGACTCCACAACCTATATCCCATCTGCTTATCATCATAACTAATGAATACATATTTTTCAGCTTTAGGTTCTAACTTGTGTCTTAATTGTGATGGCACATATGTATATGCCAAACATCCAAATACTTTGCAATGATCCAAGGTAGGTCTCTTACCCCACCATGCCTCATATGGTGTCATACCCTGCAAAGCTTTACATGGTAGCCTATTGACCAAATAAGTAGCTGTATTTACAGCCTCAGCCCAGAAATGATTTGGGCAATTTTTCTCCTTCATCATTGACCTTGCAAACTCAACAAGAGTTCTATTTCTTCTCTCTGCTACACCATTTTGTTGAGGAGAGTACCTGCAAGTGATTTCCCTTTTTATACCTGCATTCCACAAGTAATGACTGAACTCATTGGAGAAATACTTCCCCCCTCCACCTGACCTTAGTCTCTTCAATTTATGGCCTGTAATTCTTTCTGCATACACATGATAATGTTTGAATGTATTGAATACCTTTGACTTATCTTTGATCACATAGATAGTGATCCATCTGGTAGCATCATCAACATAAATCACATAGTACCTTGAACCATTGATACTGAAATCCTTTGATGGTCCCCACACATCTGTGTGTACCAACTCAAGCTTCTCTGAATACCTCTTTGATTTCTACCACCTCGTCCTCTTGAATTAAAGTTCTGATTATATCCACCATTACTCTGATTATTATGCCAACAATCATTAGCTAAGTGATTTGTCTTACCACAAATCCAGCAAGCTTTGACTCCATCTTTATTATTCCTAACTCTTCCTCTACCTTTACCACCTCCTCTTCCTCTTAGGAAGTTGGCTTGACTAGTTGTGCCTTCATATTCATTTGCTTGTTGCTTTCCTTTGCTATTTTTCTTCTTATCATTTGAGTACATTGCATGACCTGTACTCTTGTCACCTTCACCTTTGACATCCTGCTCAAAGGTTAACATGTCCTAGCAACTGATTTAAGTCAGGAGTAAAATGATCAAGTGATAATTCAGTAGACAAAATGAATGGCTTCCATTTGTCATCACCTCTCAAACCTGTGAGGATTTGCGTTACCAGATTATCCTCCTCAATGTCTTCATCAACAGCTCCTAATGCATCTGCAATGTCCGTCATTCTAGTTACATAATCTGAGATGGATT
>CM035411.1:185659710-185692210 GCA_020310875.1 Ceratopteris richardii
ACTTTGAGAATGAAAACAATGACTTATCAGCACAAACTCGATGCCAGGCACCGACTTGCTTGGAAAACTTGAACTTTTGAATTCATCACACAGTAGGCAAGCATGGAGATGATGAAGAGAGTCTCATACATAGAAATTTAATTATTTCTTCTCATAGCTATGAAAAAAGTCAGAAGTTTTACAGGTGATTTCTCAGTCAGAGAAGCTCGACTCTATTCAGTCATACAAAATGAACTCTTTCTCACATTCTATCAATCTCTTCCACTTCTTCTCTCTTCGCCTCAGTTGATACAAACTAACTGATATAGATTTTCTCATTCTGGTGATTTTTAAAAAACTTCTAGAACTAAAGTGAACTAACTTTACAAATATAATACACTTGTGAATTTGTCCCTTCACATTGGCATGTGGTTTTCTTCTAAAGCTTTGACCTTCAAATATATGTCCAATTAGTGATTGTTTCTCCAACAACTCCCCCTCAATCACTAATTGGCATTCTCTGTTTCTTCATATCATCTGCTTTCTTCTACTCCTGCCATGCTTTTGAATCTGCTGGTCTTCACACCATCCAAGCTCTTTGTCATTAGGTCTGCTATCTTATCTTTTGTAGAAATGTACTCCACTTTTATTTCTTTCTCCATTACCTTTTCTCTCAGGAAATGATAATGTATCTCTATATGTTTTGTTCCTGCATGAAATACTGGATTTGCTGCAAGATAAAGTGAAATCATATTTTCTCCAAGTATTGTAGGTATACCTTGATCAATGCCCAAGCTTTTGAATAATGTCTGCATCCATATGACCTCCTTAACTGCTTCCACAAGTCCTTTGTACTCAACTTCAGTTGATGATAATGCTATTGTATGTTGTTTCTTTGAACACCAACTTACAAAGTTATCACCAATGTATATCATGTAGCCATGAGTTGATCTTCTGTCATCTTGGTTACTGCCAATCTGGCGTTGTACCTATTGATTGTGCCATCAGAATTTCTTTTAAGCTTATAGATCCATCTGGATCCTATTACCTTCATTGAGTCCTTCTTAGGTCCTAATTCCCATGTGTCACTTTCTTTGAGCGCATCAATCTCCCCATCCATAGCTTCTTTCCATTCTGATTTGGTTATTGCTTCTTTGTATGATCCTGGTTCTTCATTTGACAAATCTTTGGCAAGATAAACAGAATGTTTAGTAACAAGAGATGTATCATACCCATATCTGATAGGTTTCTTGCTTTCTCTTTGTGATCTTCTAAATGGTTGAGCTGAGCATTCAGGTATGTCTTCAAGCTTCTTCATCTTCATTTTGCCTTTGGACTTCCATGCTTTGAATTCTTCAAGGTTGATAGTATCTTCATCATCTAAACTTGAGGTTTCATTCTGAGTAGGTTCTTCCTTTGTAAGACTTGGAAATTCCTCTTCCAAATCATAGGGTCATTTGACCTTCCTACATTCATTCTCATACCAAGAATCATTTTCATCAAAGACAACATCTCTACTTACCATGAATCCCTTATTGATGGGATTATAAAACCTTTAACTTTTTTTATTTAAATCATTACCCAATAAAGATGCATTTTTCAGCCTTTGGGTCTAGCTTAAATCTTATCTGAGAAGGAATGTGTACATATGCTACACATCCAAATATTTTGCAATTGTCAAGTGAGGGTCTCTTACCATGCCATGCTTCATAGGGTGTCATACCATCAAGAGACTTAGATGGTAACCTGTTTATGAGGTAAGTGGCAGTAGAAACACTCTCTGCCCATAGGTAATTAGGTAACTTTTTCTCATTTTTGTAGGAACATACAAGACCTTACTCAATAAGGTGCTACCATCCTTGGCTTTCACTGATCCAATTGACTTCACATTGTGCTTTGTATTGTCACCTATTTGAACAACATGATTAAATACCTTATTTTCCAAATCAGTCATCAATGCTATGTTACCACTCAGGTGATTGCTACATCCTGAGTCAATGTAGAAGACTCTTTGGTCTTCACTTTGCCTTTCACAAGTTGCATTCATTATCAATGTTGAATCCTCCTTCTGATCTGAAGCATAATTGTAGTAGGTACTATTGTATTGTTGACTTTGGAATACTCTACCTGCACTTCTTCCAAAGTAACCCCTACTACCTCTACCTCTGAAATTACCTCTTTGATTTCTGCCACCTCTTCCTCTTGAATTATAGTTCTGATTGTATCCACCATTATTCTGAGTGTTATGCCAACAATCATTAGCTAAATGATTTGTCTTACCACAAATCCAGCAAGCTTTGGCTCCATCTTTGTTACTCCTGCCTCTTCCTCTACCTTTGCCACCTCCTCTTCCTCTCAGGAAGTTAGCTTGACTAGTTGTGCCTTCTTCTTCATTTGCTTGTTGCTTTCCTTTGTTAGCTTTCTTCTTGTCTTTAGAGTACATTGCATGACCTGCACTCTTGTCAACATCTCCTTTGATATCATTCTCAAAAGTTAGCATATGTCCTAACAATTGATTCAAATCAGGAGTGAAATGATCCAATGAAAGTTCTGTAGACAAAATAAAAGGCTTCCACTTCTCATCACCTCTTAGTCCTGTGAGAATTTGCCTTACCAATTTATCCTCTTCAATGTCTTCATCCACTGCTCCTAATGCATCTGCAATGTCCTTCATCTTTGTCACATAATCTGATATTGATTGTGAAGCCTTCTTCTTGAAAGTAGTAAACTCTGCCCATAATGAAGCCTTCCTTGATTTGGTTGTGTTCTGAAAATGCTCTTCCAAAGCATTCCAGATGTCACTTGCACTTTCAAGACCTCTAATGTGAGGTAGCAAGTAGTCATTGCTTGCCATATAGATAATGATTCTAGCTTGAGCATCTCTTTTCATCCAATTCTTCAAATCTGACAATTCCTCCCTAGTTGGAACACTAGGATCTCTGAATTGAGGCTTTTCTTCTTCACCTGTAATGTAAGCTATCAAGTCTTTGCTCATTAGATGAGCTTCCATCCTCATTGACCATGCAGGATAGTTTTCTCTATCCAATTTCTCTATCTGAAGAGAATCTCCCATCCTTCCTTTACCTGTGTACTGAATTCTTCAATCTTTATAAAGTATAAGGTTACCTTTACTTCGAATGACACTCCTTTCGTCTTTCTTGATGTTGTATGATCTCCTCCTCAAGCTTTGCCTTCAAGCTTTCATCTTTTAATCCTTCAGATGTTGAATTCTTTGCAACTGCAGCAGTCGGGATCCTCCTTTTTCTCAAATTCGATGTTTCCTGCTCTGATACCACTGATGGAGAGTGTTAATCTCTTGGTGCTCAAAGAAGCAACATACAGTTGCTTTGTCATCTACAGAAGCAGAGTACAAAGGCATGGTTGAAGCTGCAAAGGAAGTGATATGGCTTAAAACTCTCATGAAGAGTTTTGACACTATACAAAGCATACCTATAATTTATGGAGATAACATGAGTTCATTATATCTAGCTGATAATCCTATTTTTCATGCCAGGACCAAACACATTGAGATATAGTATCACTTTCTAAGAGAGAAGGTGATGGATAAGGAGATTGAAGTTATACATACTTCAACAAAAGATCAGATAGCTGATATGCTTACAAAGAGCTTGGATGGACCAAAGTTACAGAAGTTCAAAGACATGGCAGGTATAAAGAAGATAAGAGAAACCTAAATTGATGATTGAGGGGGAGCGTTGGTGCAGAACAATCAACAATTGAAGATTTGGAAGACAATAGATGGAGACAAGATCAAGTCTTGAAGCAAAGAAGGGGAATACATTCACAGGTTGAAGAACATGTACACATATGTACATTAGTGAAGACATAGATCACTTATACTTTTGTTTAGTCATAAGCTTGTACATATTTGCCTATAAATACTTTTAAAAAATGTCGGGGCAGTAGAGGACACAATAGGAGAGTATGAGAATAATGCATTTGTAAGTTGTAAGACTCATTAGAGTTCATAGGAATGAGAAGAAGCCTCTCTCATAACTCAGTTGTAATTTTCTGAGGAATAGAAGAAAAGTTGCGCCCGAAGTTTTCGTGTCTTCTCCTTCTGTGGTAGATATTTTGTGGAATGATTTTGTACAAGTCTAAGTCTAGAGTTGATCAACCTCTGTACAAAGTTTTAGCTTCCAATTGTAATTAGGCTAAGAGAATTGTAAGTAGGAACATTCATATGTAAAGAATGTTCACAGTCTTATCAAACAGGCGTAGATTTCAAGTTCAATGAAATGAGTAGTGCTCAGTGCACAGTGTAAAGTTTTACACATATGATAGCTCAAAATCTAAGTTGAGAGATAAGCTATCTACAGCTAAAAGGATTTGATCAAACGGGTTCGACATTGGGAAAACCAAAGTTAAGAAGTTAGGGGTGTCCAAATCGACTTCTCAGAAGTGCTGATTTAGACATAGGTAAATTGTGAAGTAGATTTCTCAAGATCTACTGAATCTTTTGGAGTAATTTGACTTGGAGGAGGTGCGCAATCTTTAGGCGACACCTTGTGCAAAGTTTCATAAAAAACTTTACACATTTACTCAGTCAATGAGAAAGATATATGCAGCAGACTTTCTGAGTAATCTCCTTCTTCACAGTTTGTTCAAGAATTTGATATTTGGTCATTGATCCTTTAAATTGATGAAGATTTTGACTTACTCTTGATATAGAGGTGCTCTAATTTCAAGAGTAGGTTGTTCTTTTGGAGATTAACACTCTCCATCACTGTTGGTGCAGACCAATCACCAATTGAAGATTTGGAAGACAATAGATGGAGACAAGATCAAGTCTTGAAGCAAAGAAGGTGAATACATTCACAGGTTGAAGAACATGTACACATATGTACATTAGTGAAGACATAGATCACTTATACTTTTGTTTAGTCATAAGCTTGTACATATTTGCCTATAAATACTTTTGAAAAATGTCGGGGCAGTAGAGGAGACAATAGGAGAGTATGAGAATAATGCATTTGTAAGTTGTAAGACTCATTAGAGTTCATAGGAATGAGAAGAAGTCTCTCTCATAACTCAGTTGTAATTTTCTGAGGAATAGAAGAAAAGGTGCGCCCGAAGTTCTCGTGTCTTCTCCTTCTGTGGTAGATATTTTGTGGAATGATTTTGTACAAGTCTAAGTCTAGAGTTGATCGACCTCTGTACAAAGTTTTAGCTTCCAATTGTAATCAGGCTAAGAGAATTGTAAGTAGGAACATTCATATGTAAAGAATGTTCACAGTCTTCTGAAACATGTGCAGATTTCGAGTTCAATGAAATGAGTAGTGCTCAGTGCACAGTGTAAAGTTTTACACATATGATAGCTCAAAATCTAAGTTGAGAGATAAGCTATCTACAGCTAAAAGGATTTGATCAAACGGGTTCGACATTGGGAAAACCAAAGTTAAGAAGTTAGGGGTGTCCAAATCGACTTCTCAGAAGTGCAGATTTAGACATAGGTAACTTGTGAAGTAGATTTCTCAAGATCTACTGAATCTTTTGGAGTAATTTGACTTGGAGGAGGTGCGCAATCTTTAGGCGACACCTTGTGCAAAGTTTCATAAAAAACTTTACACATTTACTCAGTCAATGAGAAAGATATATGCAGCAGACTTTCTGAGTAATCTCCTTCTTCACAGTTTGTTCAAGAATTTGATATTTGGTCATTGATCCTTTAAATTGATGAAGATTTTGACTTACTCTTGATATAGAGGTGCTCTAATTTCAAGAGTAGGTTGTTCTTTTGGAGATTAACACTCTCCATCAGTGGTATCAGAGCAAGAAACATCAAATTTGAGAAAAGGAGGATCCCGACTGCTGTAGTTGCAAAGAATTCAACATCTGAAGGATTAAAAGATGAAAGCTTGAAGGCAAAGCTTGAGGAGGAGATCATACAACATCAAGAAGGACGAAAGGAGTGTGATTCGAAGTAAAGGTAACCTTATACTTTATAAAGATTGAAGAATTCAGTACACAGGTAAAGGAAGGATGGGAGATTCTCTTCAGATAGAGAAATTGGATAGAGAAAACTATCCTGCATGGTCAATGAGGATGGAAGCTCATCTAATGAGCAAAGACTTGATAGCTTACATTATAGGTGAAGAAGAAAAGCCTCAATTCAGAGATCCTAGTGTTCCAACTAGGGAGGAATTGTCAGATTTGAAGAATTGGATGAAAAGAGATGCTCAAGCTAGAAGCATTATCTATATGGCAGTCAATGACTACTTGCTACCTCACATTAGAGGTCTTGAAAGTGCAAGTGACATTTGGAATGCTTTGGAAGAGCATTTTCAGAACACAACCAAATCAAAGAAGGCTTCATTATGGGCATAGTTTACTACTTTCAAGAAGAAGGCTTCACAATCAATATCTAATTATGTGACAAAGATGAAGGACATTGCAGATGCATTAGGAGCAGTGGATGAAGACATTGAAGAGGATAAATTGGTAAGGCAAATTCTCACAGGACTAAGAGGTGATGAGAAGTGGAAGCCTTTTATTTTGTCTATAGAACTTTCATTGGATCATTTCACTCCTGATTTGAATCAATTGTTAGGACATATGCTAACTTTTGAGAATGATATCAAAGGAGATGTTGACAAGAGTGCAGGTCATGCAATGTACTCTAATGACAAGAAGAAAGCTAACAAAGGAAAGCAACAAGCAAATGAAGAAGAAGGCACAACTAGTCAAGCTAACTTCCTGAGAGGAAGAGGAGGTGGCAAAGGTAGAGGAAGAGGCAGGAGTAACAAAGATGGAGCCAAAGCTTGCTGGATTTGTGGTAAGACAAATCATTTAGCTAATGACTGTTGGCATAACACTCAGAATAATGGTGGATACAATCAGAACTATAATTCAAGAGGAAGAGGTGGCAGAAATCAAAGAGGTAATTTCAGAGGTAGAGGTAGTAGGGGTTACTTTGGAAGAAGTGCAGGTAGAGGATTCCAAAGTCAACAATACAATAGTACCTACTACAATTATGCTTCAGATCAGAAGGAGGATTCAACATTGATAATGAATGCAACTTGTGAAAGGCAAAGTGAAGACCAAAGAGTCTTCTACATTGACTCAGGATGTAGCAATCACCTGAGTGGTAACATAGCATTGATGACTGATTTGGAAAATAAGGTATTTAATCATGTTGTTCAAACAGGTGATAATACAAAGCACAATGTGAAGTCAATTGGATCAGTGAAGGCCAAGGCTGGTAGCACCTTATTGAGTAAGGTCTTGTATGTTCCTACAATTCCTAAGAATCTGATAAGTGTAGGACAAATTGTGGAAAAAGGTTATGAAGTAAGGTTCACTAATGAAGGAGTGTTTGTGGAAGACCCTAGCAATGGGTATAAACAAATTGTTTCAGGGAAGAAAGAAGGAAGATTGTTCACATTGAAGATTCAAGGTAATGTTGGTCATGCCTTGTTCACTTATGGAGGACATAAGATCTCTGAGTTAGATCTTTGGCACAAGAGGCTTGGACATTTCAATGAAAGAGGTATCAAAGATATGATAAATAATGGTTCAGTGCTTGGATTGCCTAATGTTGCAGGTCAACATATGACATACAAATGTGAGGCATGTCAATTAGGTAAGGCTCATAAGCAATCCTATTCCAAACATGGTTTTATGTATTCAGAGAAACTTGAGTTGGTACACACAGATGTGTGGGGACCATCAAAGGATTTCAGTATCAATGGTTCAAGGTATTATGTGATTTATGTTGATGATGCTACCAGATGGATCACTATCTATGTGATCAAAGATAAGTCAGAGGTGTTCAATACATTCAAACATTATCATGTGTATGCAGAAAGAATTACAGGTCATAAGATGAAGAGACTAAGGTCAGATGGAGGGGGAGAGTATTTCTCTAATGAGTTCAGTGATTATTTGTGGAATGCAGGTATAAAAAGGGAGGTTACTTGCAGGTACTCTCCTCAACAAAATGGTGTAGCTGAGAGGAGGAATAGGACTCTTGTTGAGTTTGCAAGATCCATGTTGAAGGAGAAAAATTGCCCAAATTACTTGTGGGCTGAGGCTGTAAATACAGCCACTTATCTGGTCAATAGGCTACCATGTAAAGCCTTATAGGGTATGACACCATATGAGGCATGGTGGGGTAAGAGACCTGCATTAGACCATTGCATATGCATATGTGCCATCACAATTAAGGCACAAATTGGAGCCTAAAGCTGAAAAATATGTGTTCATTGGTTATAATGATAAGCAGATGGGATACAGGTTGTGGAATCCATCCACAAAACATTTTCTTGTATCAAAAGATGTTACATTTGATGAGCAAGGTACTTGGTATGCAGGTACTATCAATATTAATACAGATGATGAAGAAATTGTGAGTCAAAGGAAAGGTAAGTCAAAGGTTCAGATATTTGATGAACAAGAGAATAATGAAGTGCAGGTTGAAGTTGAAGAGATACCAAGATTTGATCTTGAATGTGAAGAACCAGAAACCTCAAGGAGTGGAGAACTTAGAAGGTCATCAAGACACAAGTGGCAACCTACAAGGTATAGCTATGATACTTCTTTTTTGGCTACCAAAGATTATGCTTACATGATAAAAGCAGATGAAGACCCTTCTACATATGAAGAGGCAAAAGGTAAAGAAAATTGGGAGAAAGCTATGCAGGAAGAATATGATGCATTGATGGAGAATCAAACATGGGATTTGGTTCCAAAGCCAAATAGCCAGAAGATCATTGGATGCAAGTGGGTTTATAAGACAAAGAGATTTGCAGATGGAAGTGTGTCTAGGTACAAAGCTAGACTTGTTGTAAAAGGGTTTGCTCAGACATATGGTATTGACTATGATGAGACTTATAGTCCTGTGGCAAAGATGACAACCATCAGAACACTTATAGCAATTGCTGCATGTAAAGGTTGGAAATTATGTCAATTAGATGTGAAGAATGCTTTTTTGAATGGTTATATTTCAGATGATGTTTTCATGGAGCAACCTCAAGGATTCAGAGATGGAAGATATCCAGATCATGTGTGTAAGCTCAAGAGAGCTTTATATGGCTTGAAGCAGGCCCCAAGGGCATGGAACTATAGGCTTGTAAAGTTCTTAAAGGAACTTGGATTTCAAGTATCTAAAGCAGATAGTAGCTTGCTTGTCAAAGCAAGTGATGATGGGTTCATTTACATATGTATATATGTTGATGATATAATTCTTACAGGTACAGATGAGAAAGGCATACAAAGCCTAAAGAAGAAAATGGAGAAAGAGTTCAAAATTAGTGATTTGGGAGATTTGTCATATTTCTTGGGCATGGAGATTTCATACACTCAACATGGAGTGTATGTGACTCAAGAAAGGTACTTGAAGAATTTGTTAACCAAGTTTAAAATGAATGATTGCAGAGTAGCACCTACTCCAATGGAGGTGAATCACAAATTGAGCAGATTTGGAGGTGAAGAGTTCAAGGACATGAAACAATATCAGAGTTTGGTTGGTAGTCTTATCTATGCTACATTGACTAGGCCTGATTTATCATATGCAGTTGGGGTGTTGTCCCAATTCATGCATTGTCCTAGGAAAGAACATTGGATTGCAGGTCAAAGAGTGTTGAGATACATTAAGGGTACACTCAAAGAGGGTTTGTATTATGGTTTTACATCAGATACAAATATCAAAATATATAGTGATGCAGATTGGGCAGGTAATCCAGATGATAGAAGATCAACCTATGGGTACATGTGTTATGTGGGAGATAAGTTAATCTCTTGGTGCTCAAAGAAGCAACATACAGTTGCTTTGTCATCTACAGAAGCAGAGTACAAAGGCATGGTTGAAGCTGCAAAGGAAGTGATATGGCTTAAAACTCTCATGAAGAGTTTTGACACTATACAGAGCATACCTATCATTTATGGAGATAACATGAGTTCATTATATCTAGCTGCTAATCCTGTTTTTCATGCCAAGACCAAACACATTGAGATACAGTATCACTTTCTAAGAGAGAAGGTGATGGATAAGGAGATTGAAATTATACATACTTCAACAAAAGATCAGATAGCTGATATGCTTACAAAGAGCTTGGATGGACCAAAGTTACAGAAGTTCAAAGACATGGCAGGTATAAAGAAGATAAGAGAAACCTCAATTGATGATTGAGGGGGAGCTGTTGGTGCACACCAATCACCAATTGAAGATTTGGAAGACAATAGATGGAGACAAGATCAAGTCTTGAAGCAAAGAAGGGGAATACATTCACAGGTTGAAGAACATGTACACATATGTACATTAGTGAAGACATAGATCACTTATACTTTTGTTTAGTCATAAGCTTGTACATATTTGCCTATAAATACTTCTGAAAAATGTTGGGGCAGTAGAGGAGACAATAGGAGAGTATGAAATAGGAATGAGAAGAAGTCTCTCTCATAACTCAGTTGTAATTTTTTGAGGAATAGAAGAAAAGTTGCGCCCGAAGTTTCTGTGTCTTCTCCTTCTGTGGTAGATATTCTGTGGAATGCTTTTGTACAAGTCTAAATCTAGAGTTGATCGACCTCTGTACAAAGTTTTAGCTTCCAATTGTAATCAGGCTAAGAGAATTGTAAGTAGGAACATTCATATGTAAAGAATGTTCACAGTCTTCTGAAACACGCGCAGATTTCGAGTTCAAGGAAATGAGTAGTGCTCAGTGCACAATGTAAAGTTTTACACATATGATAGCTCAAAATCTAAGTTGAGAGATAAGCTATCTACAGCTAAAAGGATTTGATCAAACGGGTTCGACATTGGGAAAACCAAAGTTAAGAAGTTAGGGGTGTACAAATTGACTTCTCAGAAGTGCAGATTTAGACATAGGTAACTTGTGAAGTAGATTTCTCAAGATCTACTGAATCTTTTGGAGTAATTTGACTTGGAGGAGGTGCGCAATCTTTAGGCGACACCTTGTGCAAAGTTTCATAAAAAACTTTACACATTTACTCAGTCAATGAGAAAGATATATGCAGTAGAATTTCTGAGTAATCTCCTTCTTCACAGTTTGTTCAAGAATTTGATATTTGGTCATTGATCCTTTAAATTGATGAAGATTTTGACTTACTCTTGATATAGAGGTGCTCTAATTTCAAGAGAAGGTTGTTCTTTTGGAGATTAACACTCTCCATCATCGGGGCAGTAGAGGAGACAATAGGAGAGTATGAGAATAATGCATTTGTAAGTTGTAAGACTCATTAAAGTTCATAGGAATGAGAAGAAGTCTCTCTCATAACTCAGTTGTAATTTTCTGAGGAATAGAAGGAAAGTTGCGCCCGAAGTTTTCATGTCTTCTCCTTCTGTGGTAGATATTCTGTGGAATGCTTTTGTACAAGTCTAAGTCTAGAGTTTATCGACCTCTGTACAAAGTTTTAGCTTCCAATTGTAATCAGGCTAAGAGAATTGTAAGTAGGCACATTCATATGTAAAGAATGTTCACAGTCTTCTGAAACACGCGCAGATTTCAAGTTCAATGAAATGAGTAGTGCTCAGTGCACAGTGTAAAGTTTTACACATATGATAGCTCAAAATCTAAGTTGAGAGATAAGCTATCTACAGCTAAAAGGATTTGATCAAACGGGTTCGACATTGGGAAAACCAAAGTTAAGAAGTTAGGGGTGTCCAAATCGACTTCTCAGAAGTGCAGATTTAGACATAGGTAACTTGTGAAGTAGATTTCTCAAGATCTATTGAATCTTTTGGAGTAATTTGACTTGGAGGAGGTGTGCAATCTTTAGGGGACACGTTGTGCAAAGTTTCATAAAAAACCTTACACATTTACTCAGTCAATGAGAAAGATATATGCAGCAGACTTTCTGAGTAATCTCCTTCTTCACAGTTTGTTCAAGAATTTGATATTTGGTCATTGATCCTTCAAATTGATGAAGATTTTTACTTTCTCTTCATATAGAGGTGCTCTAATTTCAAGAGTAGGTTGTTCTTTTGGAGAAACCTCAATTGATGATTGAGGGGGAGCTCTTGGTGCAGACCAATCACCAATTGAAGATTTGGAAGACAATAGATGGAGACAAGATCAAGTCTTGAAGCAAAGAAGGTGAATACATTCACAGGTTGAAGAACATGTACACATATGTACATTAGTGAAGACATAGATCACTTATACTTTTGTTTAGTCATAAGCTTGTACATACTTGCCGACATTTTTCAGAAGTATTTATAGGCAAATATGTACAAGCTTATGACTAAACAAATGTATAAGTGATCTATGTCTTCACTAATGTACATATGTGTACATGTTCTTCAACTTGTGAATGTATTCACCTTCTTTGCTTCAAGACTTGATCTTGTCTCCATCTATTGTCTTCCAAATCTTCAATTGGTGATTGGTCTGCACCAACAGCTCCCCCTCAATCATCAATTGAGGTTTCTCTTATCTTCTTTATACCTGCCATGTCTTTGAACTTCTGTAACTTTGGTCCATCCAAGCTCTTTGTAAGCATATCAGCTATCTGATCTTTTGTTGAAGTATGTATAACTTCAATCTCCTTATCCATCACCTTCTCTCTTCGAAAGTGATACTGTATCTCAATGTGTTTGGTCCTGGCATGAAAAACAGGATTAGCAGCTAGATATAATGAACTCATGTTATCTCCATAAATGATAGGTATGCTCTGTATAGTGTCAAAACTCTTCATGAGAGTTTTAAGCCATATCACTTCCTTTGCAGCTTCAACCATGCCTTTGTACTCTGCTTCTGTAGATGACAAAGCAACTGTATGTTGCTTCTTTGAGCACCAAGAGATTAACTTATCTCCCACATAACACATTGATGGAGAATGTTAATCTCCAAAGGAACAAGTTGACCTTGAATTTAGACCACCTCTATATCAAGAACAACTTCAGACTCCATCAAATTTAGAGAACATTCATCAAATTATCAGAAAATTGACTATTCTGAAAAATTCAACTTCTCAGGAAAGTCTGCTGCAGATTAATCCTTGATTGACTAACCATTTATGTAAAGTTTTTTATAAAACTTTGTAGGTTGCTTCGCCTTAAGATTGCGCATCTTTTGCAACTTGAATCTCGTCAAATGACTGAGTATACTCTGAGAAATAACACAAACAATTTACCTATGTGTAAATCTCCTTCTCTGCAGTAGCGACTTTGACACCTGTAACTTCTTAGCTTTGGTTCTCCCAATGTCGAACCCGTTTTATCAAATCCTTTTGGCTGTAGATAGCTTATCTCTCAACTTAGATTTTGAGCTATCATATGTGTAAAACTTTACACTGTGCACTGAGCACTACTCATTTCATTGAACTCAAAATCTACGCCTGTTTCAGGAGACTGTGAACATTCTTTACATATGAATGTTCCTACACACAATTCTCTTAACCTGATTACAATTGGAAGCTGAACTTTTTTACATAGGTTGATCAACTCTAGACTTAGACTTGTACAAAAGCATTCCACAAAAGCTTTACCACAGAAGGAGAAGACACGAAAATTTCGGGCGCAACTTTTTTCCTATTCCTCACAAAATTACAACTAAGTTATGAGAGAGACTTCTTCTCATTCCTATGAACTCTATTGAGTCTTACAGCTTACAAAAGCACTATTCTCATACTCTCCTATTGTCTTCTCTTGTCTCCTCTATTGCCCCGACATTTTTCCAAAATATTTATAGGCAAATATGTACAAGCTTATAACTAGACAAAAGTATAAGTGATCTATGTCTTCACTAATGTACATATGTGTACATATCATTCATCCTGTGAATGTTGTTGGTGCATTTTACCCAAGCCTACATGCTTGATATATTTGATATTATCCTCATTTGTAAGTCACATGAGTAGTCATGTGAACACCTCTTGTAAAAGAGTACATTTTATCTCTTGTAAATGGAAAAAGAAAAAAGGAAAAGGATGGCTTACCTCATCCATGATGTAAAAGCAAATTCGTGGTTCTAACTACCTAAAACCACGAAATTTAGAGCTGAGGGAATCTCTCCTAACTTTGGGGATCACTTTTAGGTGGAGCCATTCCAATTCGAATTCAAAACTCCCTCCAAGAATAGCTATAAAAGGAGCAAGAAGGAAGAGGTGATTAGCAAGCCTTGTACGTGACCACTTCATGTCATTTTGTAGAGATTGAAGAGCTTACTCCATAGCTCTATCATTCTACTCCCATTGTGCAAAGATTCATTGCCAATGTGGTTGTAATCATATGTGAATCTATACATTTATCATCATCTACTTCTCTGTTTTGTTCTCTGCTATACTCACTCAGAGCAGTACCTTCAGAAGGTAATATCTCGAGTTCTACTGATCTATTTTCAGTGTTTTAAAGTGCGTTGGATAGCTCCGACTGTCTACGTTCCGCATATAAAATTTCAAGGTCATTAAATTAATATTTTTGGAGATATCTGCATTTTACTGCTTACTGGTCTATCTCTACAGAGCCCCGAGAATTGTGGGGAGGTTCCAGAAATTGTTGAAACTTGTTCTTAGTGCTCAGTCCATCATTTGAAGTGTTTTAACTTGGATTGGGAAGCTTGCTAAGTCTATTTGCTATGCCCAAAAGGAATTTTTCAAATTCTTACCAGGTTGAGAGCACTGTTCATTTTTTCCAGCAGGTGTATGTCCAAAAATAGCAAGTTTTGGGAACTAGTCATTTCGCAACTAGTCTGTCTTGACTTAAACTTTTGGGATACATGTTCCAAAGTACTTGGCTGATATTTTGGTGGATTTAGGAAGCTCAAAGGGTCTACTAATCAACTCTGAAGTCTCAATTGGCTGGTGTGAAGTTGGTTGTAGCGGCACCTACTCATCTTTGGATTGCATCCACCATCTCTCTTCACAGTGGTATCAGAGCATAGTCAAGCAACATGGGAGATGGATTTCCATCAACAATTGACAAATTGGATCGAAACAACTACCCGACATGGTCTCTAAGGATGGAGGCTTACCTTCAAGGGAGGAATCTATATGGATTCATATCCGGAGATGAAGCAATGCCAACCATGAGGAACAAAGGGCAACCATCACATGAAGAAGTGGAAGGACTTTCGAATTGGTGTTCAAAGGATGCACTTGCAAGGTCCTATATACTAAACTCAATCTCTGATTTTCTTTTACCTCATGTCAAGGGATGCAAGACATCAAGAGAAACCTGGAATGCACTTGCTTCTTTCTTCTCTTCCAACACTCGAGCAAGGAAGAACCAATTGTGGATGGAGTTCACAACAATGAAGAAAAGCCCGAAGCAAAATGTGACTGATTATGTCACAAAGATGAAGGAGATTTCCGACCAACTTGGAAGCATTGGAGAGGTAATTGAAGAGGAGCAAATCGTAAGACAAATCATGAATGGAATCAAAGCAGATGACAAGTGGGAGTCCTTCACAACAGCCATGGATTTATACATGGATATGCATGTACCCGACCTCAACACACTCATGGGCCAACTCTTCACTCATGAAGCAAAGATTAGCAAAGGTGGTGAGTCCTCAAGAGGTAATCAAACTTCTGCCTTATATTCTGATAAAGCTAAGGTCAAGGACAAGTCAAAGAATAGGAAGAATGAAGATGAAGGAAGCTCTTTCCAAGCAAACTTTGCAGGTAGAGGAAGAGCTAGAGGAAGAGGCAGAGGTGGAAAGCAAGGCAGGGAGAGATTCCAATGATCTCAACCTTGCAACATATGTGGCTTATCTAACCATACTACTGAAGAATGTTTCAGGAACCCGAGGAACTCAAGAGGAAGAGGATTCAATAGAGGTGGCTATGGATCAAATAGAGGTAGATACAATGGAGGCTACAACAACAACAACTACTACAACAACAATTACAACAACAACAACAACTATCAAAGTGGCCATAGAGGAAGAAGAGATTACAATAACTATGCAGAGGACCAAAGTCAAGAAGATTCATTATTGATTATGAATCTATCAACGAAGAAGGGTAAGGATGATGATCACATATTTTACATTGATTCGGGATGCTCGAACCATGTAGCAAGAAATGTGGCTTTACTTTCTGATTTGGAAGATCCTCATAACAAGCATGAAGTGCAGACAGGAGATGATACAAAGCACTCAGTGGAGAAGATAGGTAATGTGAAGACATCATATGGGAATATTAATCTCTTAAGCAAAGTCTTGTATGTCCCTACAATTACCAAAAATTTAATAAGTGTTGGACAGATTGTTGAAAAAGGATTGCAGGTTAGATTCAACCGATTTGGAGCATATGTTGAAGACCCAAGGCAAGGCTTTCGAAGGATTGCCAAAGGAGAAAAGACAGGAAGGCTTTTCACTTTTGAAGTGGAAGATACAAAGAACATAGCTTTGTTTAGCTATGGATCTCAAACTCTAACAGAGTTGGAGATATGGCACAAAAGGCTTGCTCACATTGGTGAGAGGACACTCAAACAGATTTGCAGGGACCAAAGTGTACTTGGTTTGCCTAATATCACAAGGCAACACATGATTTATAAGTGTGAAGCTTGTCAACTCGGCAAGGCTCATAGACAACCTTTCTATAAGAAAGGATATATGTATCAAAATCCTTTGGATCTAGTGCACACAGATGTGTGGGGTCCAAGTAAGGAGCCATCTATATCAGGCTCAAGATATTATGTGTCTTTCATAGATGATTGTAGCAGGTGGACCATTCTGTTTTTCATGAAGCACAAGGATGAAGTGTTTAATTGCTTTAAGAAGTATATTGCTCTTGCTGAAAATCAAACAGGTAGGACATTGAAAAGACTCAGATCAGATGGTGGAGGAGAATACTTCTCTTCTGAATTTGATGTCTTCTTGCATGAAAGAGGCATTAAAAGAGAAGTCACTACAAGGTATACACCCGAACTCAATGGTGTAGCAGAGAGGAGGAACAGAGCTATTGTCGAAGCTGCAAGGTCCATGCTCAACGAAAAGGGATTGCCAAACTACCTATGGGCAGAGGCTGTGTCGACAGCCACATATCTCATAAATAGACTTCCATCTAAGTCACTAGATGGAACCACTCCATATGAAGTGTGGAATGGAAGAAGACCTAGTCTAGAGAAATGCAAAATCTTTGGATGCTTAGCCTATGCTCACATTCCTTCTCAAGTAAGAGGGAAATTGGATCCCAAGGCAGAGAAGTGCGTATTTATTGGTTATGACCAAAACCAAAAAGGATATAGATTGTACAATCCAACCAATAAAGGATTTTCTGTGAGTAGAGATGTAATTTTTTATGAAAACAAATCATGGTTTGATGATGACAGGAAAGTGAAGCTGCCGTATGACTTGGATGAAGACTTTCCATCACTTCAACCAAAGGAACCAAAGCAGCTTGAAGAAAGTGATTTGGAGATTGACCTAGAAGACCTGGAAATACTAAAGCTATGGAAGAACAAAGGTAAACCAAAGATGCAGGATGCTACATATGGACCGGATAGCTCACATCAACCACTTAGAAGGTCTTCAAGGGAGAAGAAGAAACCAGAGAGGTTTGGTTATGATACTTCTTTCGTCACCAAGCACTCAATCTACATTGCAAAGGATTCAACCAATGAAGAACCTACCACATTTGAAGAAGCACAAAGCAAGAAATCTTGGAGAGATGCAATGGATGAAGAAATGGAAGCCTTGAAGGAGAATGACACTTGGGAGCTTGTACCTAACAAGCCATCTATGAAGATAATCGGATCTCGATGGATATACAAAATCAAGAGGAATCCAGATGGAAGTATAAATAGACACAAAGCAAGGTTAGTTGCTAAAGGGTTTGCTCAAACCCATGGTATTGATTATGAGGAGACTTTCTCTCCTGTTGCAAAAATGCCTACAATTAGGGTTCTCATAAGTCTTGCTGAATCTAGAAATTGGAATCTTTATCAACTTGATGTAAAGAATGCTTTCTTGAATGGATGGATTTCTGAGGAAGTGTATATGGCACAACCTCCTGGATATGAGGATGCACATCATCCTAACTATGTATGCAAACTAAAGAAAGCTTTGTATGGATTGAAGCAAGCTCCAAGAGCTTGGAATTTCAGATTGGTGACTTATTTGCAGGACCAAGGATTCAAAGCTAGCAAGGCGGATACCTCTTTGTTCATAAAGAGGAATGGATCTGAAGTGATCTATTTATGTGTGTATGTTGATGATATTATTATCACAGGCAATGATCTTGAAGGAATCAAACAGGTAAAGAGTCAAATGAAGGAGGAGTTCAAAATAAGTGACCTCGGACCACTCACTTATTTTCTTGGATTGGAGTTGATCTACACAGATTCAGGTATATACATCACACAAAGGAAGTATGTCCATGACATGCTCGTCAAGTTCAAGATGGAAAATACCAAGTGTGCAGGTACACCTATGGAGCAAAATCATAAGCTTAGTGCTTATGAAGGAGAGCCAATTGAAGACATCACAAGCTATCAAAGCTTGGTTGGAAGTTTGAACTATGCAACACTCACAAGAGTGGATATATGCTATAGTGTTAGCATATTGAGTCAGTTTATGCATAATCCGAGAAGACCACATATGGAAGCGGCCAAGGAGTCCTCAAGTACCTAAAGGGGACCATGAATGAAGGTTTGTTCTATTCATATACTTCAGATATTGAGCTAAAGGTCTACTCAGATGCAGATTGGGCCGGATCTAAAGATGATAGAAGAAGCACATCAGGATATATATCATTTGCAGGTTCAAAAATCATTTCTTGGTCATCGAAGAAGCAACCAACTGTGGCATTATCTTCTACCGAAGCTGAATATAGAGGTTTGGCTAATGCAACTCAAGAAATCATGTGGTTAAAGTCTTTGTACACAGATCTTGGACTTCATTCTTCAACACCTCACATTTTTTATGACAACACAAGCTCACTACATCTAGCAGCTAATCCGGTATACCATGCTAGAACCAAGCATATTGAAGTCCACTACCATTACGTAAGGGAGAATCTAATGAGCAAGGATATTCAACTATCTTATGTCTCTACAGATATGCAATGTGCCGACATGCTGACTAAAGCTCTTGATGGTACAAAATTAAGTAGATTCAAGTTGATGATTGGCTTGCAGGAAATCAAGGACAATTGAAGACTTATTTGAAGGCCAAGCATGTTAGGCTTGAGGGGGAGCTGTTGGTGCATTTTACCCAAGCCTACATGCTTGATATATTTGATATTATCCTCATTTGTAAGTCACATGAGTAGTCATGTGAACACCTCTTGTAAAAGAGTATATTTTATCTCTTGTAAATGGAAAAAGAAAAAAGGAAAAGGATGGCTTACCTCATCCATGATGTAAAAGCAAATTCGTGGTTCTAACTACCTAAAAGCACGAAATTTAGAGCTGAGGGAATCTCTCCTAACTTTGGGGATCACTTTTAGGTGGAGCCATTCGAATTCGAATTCAAAACTCCCTCCAAGAATAGCTATAAAAGGAGCAAGAAGAAAGAGGCGATTAGCAAGCCTTGTACGTGACCACTTCATGTCATTTTGTAGAGATTGAAGAGCTTACTCCATAGCTCTATCATTCTACTCCCATTGTGCAAAGATTCATTGCCAATGTGGTTGTAATCATATGTGAATCTATACATTTATCATCATCTACTTCTATGTTTTGTTCTCTGCTATACTCACTCAGAGCAGTACCTTCAGAAGGTAATATCTCGAGTTCTACTGATCTATTTTCAGTGTTTTAAAGTGCGTTGGATAGCTCGGACTGTCTATGTTCCGCATATAAATTTTCAAGGTCATTGAATTAATACTTTTGGAGATATCTGCATTTTACGGCTTACTGGTCTATCTCTGCAGAGCCCCGAGAATTGTGGGGAGGTTCCAGAAATTGTTGAAACTTGTTCTCAGTGCTCAGTCCATCATTTGAAGTGTTTTAACTTGGATTGGGAAGCTTGCTAAGTCTATTTGCTATGCCCAAAAGGAATTTTTCAAATTCTTACCAGGTTGAGAGCACTGTTCATTTTTTCAAGCAGGTGCATGTCCAAAAATAGCAAGTTTTGGGAACTAGTCATTTCGCAACTAGTCTGTCTTGACTTAAACTTTTGGGATACATGTTCCAAAGTACTTGGCTGATATTTTGGTGGATTTAGGAAGCTCAAAGGGTCTACTAATCAACTCTGAAGTCTCAATTGGCTGGTGTGAAGTTGGTTGTAGCGGCACCTACTCATCTTTGGATTGCATCCACCATCTCTCTTCACAGTGGTATCAGAGCATAGTCAAGCAACATGGGAGATGGATTTCCATCAACAATTGACAAATTGGATCGAAACAACTACCCGGCATGGTCTCTAAGGATGGAGGCTTACCTTCAAGGGAGGAATCTATATGGATTCATATCCGGAGATGAAGCAATGCCAACCATGAGGAACAAAGGGCAACCATCACATGAAGAAGTGGAAGGACTTTCGAATTGGTGTTCAAAGGATGCACTTGCAAGGTCCTATATACTAAACTCAATCTCTGATTTTCTTTTACCTCATGTCAAGGGATGCAAGACATCAAGAGAAACCTGGAATGCACTTGCTTCTTTCTTCTCTTCCAACACTCGAGCAAGGAAGAACCAATTGTGGATGGAGTTCACAACAATGAAGAAAAGCCCGAAGCAAAATGTGACTGATTATGTCACAAAGATGAAGGAGATTTCCGACCAACTTGGAAGCATTGGAGAGGTAATTGAAGAGCAGCAAATCATAAGACAAATCATGAATGGAATCAAAGCAGATGACAAGTGGGAGTCCTTCACAACAGCCATGGATTTATACATGGATATGCATGTACCCGACCTCAACACACTCATGGGCCAACTCTTCACTCATGAAGCAAAGATTAGCAAAGGTGGTGAGTCCTCAAGAGGTAATCAAACTTCTGCCTTATATTCTGATAAAGCTAAGGTCAAGGACAAGTCAAAGAATAGGAAGAATGAAGATGAAGGAAGCTCTTTCCAAGCAAACTTTGCAGGTAGAGGAAGAGCTAGAGGAAGAGGCAGAGGTGGAAAGCAAGGCAGGGGGAGATTCCAATGATCTCAACCTTGCAACATATGTGGCTTATCTAACCATACTACTGAAGAATGTTTCAGGAACCCGAGGAACTCAAGAGGAAGAGGATTCAATAGAGGTGGCTATGGATCAAATAGAGGTAGATACAATGGAGGCTACAACAACAACAACTACTACAACAACAATTACAACAACAACAACAACTATCAAAGTGGCCATAGAGGAAGAAGAGATTACAATAACTATGCAGAGGACCAAAGTCAAGAAGATTCATTATTGATTATGAATCTATCAACGAAGAAGGGTAAGGATGATGATCACATATTTTACATTGATTCGGGATGCTCGAACCATGTAGCAAGAAATGTGGCTTTACTTTCTGATTTGGAAGATCCTCATAACAAGCATGAAGTGCAGACAGGAGATGATACAAAGCACTCAGTGGAGAAGATAGGTAATGTGAAGACATCAGATGGGAATATGAATCTCTTAAGAAAAGTCTTGTATGTCCCTACAATTACCAAAAATTTAATAAGTGTTGGACAGATTGTTGACAAAGGATTGCAGGTTAGATTCAACCGATTTGGAGCATATGTTGAAGACCCAAGGCAAGGCTTTTGAAGGATTGCCAAAGGAGAAAAGACAGGAAGGCTTTTCACTTTTGAAGTGGAAGATACAAAGAACATAGCTTTGTTTAGCTATGGATCTCAAACTCTAACAGAGTTGGAGATATGGCACAAAAGGCTTGCTCACATTGGTGAGAGGACACTCAAACAGATTTGCAGGGACCAAAGTGTACTTGGTTTGCCTAATATCACAAGGCAACACATGATTTATAAGTGTGAAGCTTGTCAACTCGGCAAGGCTCATAGACAACCTTTCTATAAGAAAGGATATATGTATCAAAATCCTTTGGATCTAGTGCACACAGATGTGTGGGGTCCAAGTAAGGAGCCATCTATATCAGGCTCAAGATATTATGTGTCTTTCATAGATGATTGTAGCAGGTGGACCATTCTGTTTTTCATGAAGCACAAGGATGAAGTGTTTAATTGCTTTAAGAAGTATATTGCTCTTGCTGAAAATCAAACAGGTAGGACATTGAAAAGACTCAGATCAGATGGTGGAGGAGAATACTTCTCTTCTGAATTTGATGTCTTCTTGCATGAAAGAGGCATTAAAAGAGAAGTCACTACAAGGTATACACCCGAACTCAATGGTGTAGCAGAGAGGAGGAACAGAGCTATTGTCGAAGCTGCAAGGTCCATGCTCAACGAAAAGGGATTGCCAAACTACCTATGGGCAGAGGCTGTGTCGACAGCCACATATCTCATAAATAGACTTCCATCTAAGTCACTAGATGGAACCACTCCATATGAAGTGTGGAATGGAAGAAGACCTAGTCTAGAGCATTGCAAAATCTTTGGATGCTTAGCCTATGCTCACATTCCTTCTCAAGTAAGAGGGAAATTGGATCCCAAGGCAGAGAAGTGCGTATTTATTGGTTATGACCAAAACCAAAAAGGATATAGATTGTACAATCCAACCAATAAAGGATTTTCTGTGAGTAGAGATGTAATTTTTTATGAAAACAAATCATGGTTTGATGATGACAGGAAAGTGAAGCTTCCGTATGACTTGGATGAAGACTTTCCATCACTTCAACCAAAGGAACCAAAGCAGCTTGAAGAAAGTGATTCGGAGATTGACCTAGAAGACTTGGAAATACTAAAGCTATGGAAGAACAAAGGTAAACCAAAGATGCAGGATGCTACATATGGACCAGATAGCTCACATCAACCACTTAGAAGGTCTTCAAGGGAGAAGAAGAAACCAGAGAGGTTTGGTTATGATACTTCTTTCGTCACCAAGCACTCAATCTACATTGCAAAGGATTCAACCAATGAAGAACCTACCACATTTGAAGAAGCACAAAGCAAGAAATCTTGGAGAGATGCAATGGATGAAGAAATGGAAGCCTTGAAGGAGAATGACACTTGGGAGCTTGTACCTAACAAGCCATCTATGAAGATAATCGGATCTTGATGGATATACAAAATCAAGAGGAATCCAGATGGAAGTATAAATAGACACAAAGCAAGGTTAGTTGCTAAAGGGTTTGCTCAAACCCATGGTATTGATTATGAGGAGACTTTCTCTCCTGTTGCAAAAATGCCTACAATTAGGGTTCTCATAAGTCTTGCTGCATCTAGAAATTGGAATCTTTATCAACTTGATGTAAAGAATGCTTTCCTGAATGGATGGATTTCTGAGGAAGTGTATATGGCACAACCTCCTGGATATGAGGATGCACATCATCCTAACTATGTATGCAAACTAAAGAAAGCTTTGTATGGATTGAAGCAAGCTCCAAGAGCTTGGAATTTCAGATTGGTGACTTATTTGCAGGACCAAGGATTCAAAGCTAGCAAGGCAGATACCTCTTTGTTCATAAAGAGGAATGGATCTGAAGTGATCTATTTATGTGTGTATGTTGATGATATTATTATCACAGGCAATGATCTTGAAGGAATCAAACAGGTAAAGAGTCAAATGAAGGAGGAGTTCAAAATAAGTGACCTCGGACCACTCACTTATTTTCTTGGATTGGAGTTGATCTACACAGATTCAGGTATATACATCACACAAAGGAAGTATGTCCATGACATGCTCGTCAAGTTCAAGATGGAAAATACCAAGTGTGTAGGTACACCTATGGAGCAAAATCATAAGCTTAGTGCTTATGAAGGAGAGCCAATTGAAGACATCACAAGCTATCAAAGCTTGGTTGGAAGTTTGAACTATGCAACACTCACAAGAGTGGATATATGCTATAGTGTTAGCATATTGAGTCAGTTTATGCATAAGCCGAGAAGACCACATATGGAAGCGGCCAAGGAGTCCTCAAGTACCTAAAGGGGACCATGAATGAAGGTTTGTTCTATTCATATACTTCAAATATTGAGCTAAAGGTCTACTCAGATGCAGATTGGGCCGGATCTAAAGATGATAGAAGAAGCACATGAGGATATATATCATTTGCAGGTTCAAAAATCATTTCTTGGTCATCGAAGAAGCAACCAACCGTGGCATTATCTTCTACCAAAGTTGAATATAGAGGTTTGGCTAATGCAACTCAAGAAATCATGTGGTTAAAGTCTTTGTACACAGATCTTGGACTTCATTCTTCAACACCTCACATTTTTTGTGACAACACAAGCTCACTACATCTAGCAGCTAATCCGGTATACCATGCTAGAACCAAGCATATTGAAGTCCACTACCATTACGTAAGGGAGAATCTAATGAGCAAGGATATTCAACTATCTTATGTCTCTACAGATATGCAATGTGCCGACATGTTGACTAAAGCTCTTGATGGTACAAAATTAAGTAGATTCAAGTTGATGATTGGCTTGCAGGAAATCAAGGACAATTGAAGACTTATTTGAAGGCCAAGCATGTTAGGCTTGAGGGGGAGCTGTTGGTGCATTTTACCCAAGCCTACATGCTTGATATATTTGATATTATCCTCATTTGTAAGTCACATGAGTAGTCATGTGAACACCTCTTGTAAAAGAGTACATTTTATCTCTTGTAAATGGAAAAAGAAAAAAGGAAAAGGATGGCTTACCTCATCCATGATGTAAAAGCAAATTCGTGGTTCTAACTACCTAAAACCACGAAATTTAGAGCTGAGGGAATCTCTCCTAACTTTGGGGATCACTTTTAGGTGGAGCCATTCGAATTCGAATTCAAAACTCCCTCCAAGAATAGCTATAAAAGGAGCAAGAAGGAAGAGGCGATTAGCAAGCCTTGTACGTGACCACTTCATGTCATTTTGTAGAGATTGAAGAGCTTACTCCATAGCTCTATCATTCTACTCCCATTGTGCAAAGATTCATTGCCAATGTGGTTGTAATCATATGTGAATCTATACATTTATCATCATCTACTTCTCTGTTTTGTTCTCTGCTATACTCACTCAGAGCAGTACCTTCAGAAGGTCATATCTCGAGTTCTACTGATCCATTTTCAGTTTTTTAAAGTGCGTTGGATAGCTCCGACTGTCTACGTTCTGCATTTTACTGCTTACTGGTCTATCTCTGCAGAGCCCCGAGAATTGTGGGGAGGTTCTAGAAATTGTTGAAACTTGTTCTCAGTGCTCAGTCCATCATTTGAAGTGTTTTAACTTGGATTGGGAATCTTGCTAAGTCTATTTGCTATGCCCAAAAGGAATTTTTCAAATTCTTACCAGGTTGAGAGCACTGTTCAATTTTTCCAGCAAGTGTATGTCCAAAAATAGCAAGTTTTGGGAACTAGTCATTTCGCAACTAGTCTGTCTTGACTTAAAGTTTTGGGATACATGTTCCAAAGTACTTGGCTGATATTTTGGTGGATTTAGGAAGCTCAAAGGGTCTACTAATCAACTCTGAAGTCTCAGTTGGCTGGTGTGAAGCTGGTTGTAGCCGCACCTACTCATCTTTGGATTGCATCCACCATCTCTCTTCACAAATGTAACCACCTTCTTTGCTTCAAGACTTGATCTTATCTCCATCTTTTTGTCTTCCAAACTTCAATTGGTGATTGGTCTGCACCAACAGCTCCCCCTCAATCATCAATTGAGGTTTTTCTTATCTTCTTTATGCCTGCCATGTCTTTGAACTTCTCTAACTTTGGTCCATCTAAACTTTTTGTAAGCATATCAGCTATCTGATCTTTTGTTGAAGTATGTATAACTTCAATCTCCTTATCCATCACCTTCTCTCTTAGAAAGTGATACTGTATCTCAATGTGTTTGGTCCTGGCATGAAAAACAGGATTAGCAGCTAGATATAATGAACTCAATATTATCACCATAAATGATAGGTATGCTCTGTATAGTGTCAAAACTCTTCATGAGAGTCTTAAGCCATATCACTTCTTTTGCAGCTTCAACCATGCCTTTGTACTCTGCTTCTGTAGATGACAAAGCAACTGTATGTTGCTTCTTTGAGCACCAAGAGATTAACTTATCTCCCACATAACACATGTATCCATAGGTTGACCTTCTATCATTTGGATTACCTGCCCAATCTGCATCACTATATATTTTGATATTTGTATCTGATGTAAAACCATAATACAAACCCTCTTTGAGTGTTCCCTTAATGTACCTCAACACTCTTTGACCTGCAATCCAATGCTCTTTCCTAGGACAATGCATGAATTGAGACAACACACCAACTGCATATGATAAATCAGGCCTAGTTAATGTAGCATAGATAAGACTACCAACCAAACTCTGATATTGCTTCATGTCCTTGAACTCTTCACCTCCAAATCTGCTTAATTTGTGATTCACCTCCATTGGATAGGTGCTACTCTGCAATCATTCATCTTAAAGTTTGTTAACAAATTCTTCAAATACCTTTCTTGAGTCACATACACTCCATGTTGAGTGTATGAAATTTCCATGCCCAAGAAGTATGAAAAATCTCCCAAGTCACTGATTTTGAACTCTTTCTCCATTTGCTTCTTTAGGCTTTGTATGCCTTTCTCATCTGTACCTGTAAGAATTATATCATCAACATATATGCATATGTAAATGAACCCATCATCACTTGCTTTAACAAGCAAGCTACTATCTGCTTTAGATACTTGAAATCCAAGTTCTTTTAGGAACTTTACAAGCCTATAGTTCCATGCCCTTGGGGTCTGCTTCAAGCCATATAAAGCTCTCTTGAGCTTACACACATGATTTGGATATCTTCCATCTTTGAATCCTTGAGGTTGCTCCATAAAAACATCATCTGAAATATAACCATTCAAAAAAGCATTCTTCACATCTAATTGACACAATTTCCAACCTTTGCATGCAGCAATTGCTATGAGTGTTCTAGTAGTTGTCATCTTTGCCACTGGACTATAAGTCTCATCATAGTCAATACCATATGTCTGAGCAAATCCTTTAACAACAAGTCTAGCTTTGTACCTAGACACACTTCCATCTGCAAATCTCTTTGTCTTATAGACCCACTTGCATCCAATGATCTTCTGACTATTTGGTTTTGGAACCAAATCCCATGTTTGATTCTCCATTAATGCATCATATTCTTCCTGCATAGCTTTCTCCCAAATCTCTTTACCTTTTGCCTCTTCATATGTAGAAGGGTCTTCATCTGCTTTAATCATGTAAGCATAATCCTTAGTGGTCAAGAATGAAGTATCATAGCTATACCTTGTAGGTTGCCATTTGTTCCTTGTAGACCTTCTAAGTTCTCCACTTCTTGAGGTTTCTGGTTCTTCACATTCAGGATCAAATCTTGGTGTTTCTTCCACTTCAACCTGCACTTCATTATTCTCTTGCTCATCAAATATCTGAACCTTTGATTTACCTTTCCTTTGGCTTACAATTTCTTCATCATCTGTATTAATATTGATAGTACCTGCATACCAAGTACCTTGCTCATCAAATGTAACATCTTTTGATACAAGGAAATGTTTTGTGGATGGATTCCACAACCTGTATCCCATCTGCTTATCATCATAACCAATAAACACATATTTTTCAGCTTTAGGTTCCAATTTGTGCCTTAATTGTGATGGCACATATGCATAGGCCAAACATCCAAATACTTTGCAATGGTCTAGTGTAGGTCTCTTACCCCACCATGCCTCATATGGTGTCATACCCTGCAAGGCTTTACAAGGTAGCCTATTGACCAAGTAGCTGTATTTACAGCCTCAGCCCACAAATAATTTGGGCAATTTTTCTCCTTCATCATGGACCTTGCAAACTCAACAAGAGTCCTATTCCTCCTTTCTGCTACACCATTTTGTTGAGGAGAGTACCTGCAAGTAACCTCTCTTTTTATACCTGCATTCCACAAGTAATCACTGAACTCATTAGAGAAATACTCTCCCCCTCCATCTGACCTTAGTCTCTTCAACTTATGTCCTGTAATTCTCTCTACATACATATGATAATGTTTGAAAGTATTGAATACTTCTGACTTATCTTTGATCACATAGATAGTGATCCATCTGGTAGCATCATCAACATAAATCACATAATACCTTGAACCATTGATACCGAAAACCTTTGATGGTCCCCACACATCTGTGTGTACCAACTCAAGTTTCTCTGAATACATAAACCCATGCTTAGAATAGAGTTGCTTATGAGCCTTACCTAATTGACATGCCTCACATCTGTATGTCATATGTTGACCTGCAACATTAGGCAATCCAAGCACTGAACCATTATTAATCATGTCTTTAATACCTCTTTCATTGAAATGTCCAAGTCTCTTGTGCCAAAGATCTAACTCAGAGATCTTATGTCCTCCATAAGTGAACAAGGCATGACCAACATTACCTTGAATCTTCAATGTGAACAATCTTCCTTCTTTCTTCCCTGAAACAATTTGTTTATACCCATTGCTAGGTTCTTCCACAAACACTCCTTCATTAGTGAACCTTACTTCATAACCTTTTTCCACAATTTGTCCTACACTTATCAAATTCTTAGGAATTGTAGGAACATACAAGACCTTACTCAATAAGGTGCTACCATCCTTGGCTTTCACTGATCCAATTGACTTCACATTGTGCTTTGTGTTGTCACCTGTTTGAACAACATGATTAGATACCTTATTCTCCAAATCAGTCATCAAGGCTATATTACCACTCAGGTGATTGCTACACCCTGAGTCAATGTAAAAGACTCTTTGATCTTCACTCTGCCTTTCACAAGTTGCATTCATTATCAATGTTGAATCTTCCTTCTGATCTGAAGCATAATTGTAGTAGGTATTGTTATATTGTTGACTTTGGAAACCTCTACCTGCATTTCTTCCAAAGTAACCCCTACTACCTCTACCTCTGAAATTACCTCTTTGATTTCTGCCTCCTCTTCCTCTTGAATTATAGTTCTGATTGTATCCTCCATTACTTTGAGTGTTATGCCAACAATCATTGGCTAAATGATTTGTCTTACCACAAATCCAGCAAGCTTTGGATCCATCTTTGTTACTCCTGCCTCTTCCTCTACCTTTGCCACCTCCTCTTCCTCTTAGGAAGTTGGCTTGACTAGTTGTGCCTTCTTCTTCATTTGCTTGTTGCTTTCCTTTGTTAGTTTTCTTCTTGTCTTTAGAGTACATTGCATGTCCTGCACTCTTGTCAACATCTCCTTTGATATCATTCTCAAAGGTTAGCATATGTCCTAACAATTGATTCAAATCAGGAGTGAAATGATCCAAAGAAAGTTCTGTGGACAAAATAAAAGGTTTCCACTTCTCATCACCTCTTAGTCGTGTAAGAATTTGCCTTACCAATTTATCTTCTTCAATGTCTTCATCCACTGCTCCTAATGCATCTGCAATGTCCTTCATCTTTGTCACATAATCAGATATTGATTGTGAAGCCTTCTTCTTGAAAGTGGTAAACTCTGCCCATAGGGATGCGTTCCTTGACTTTGTAGTGTTTTGGAAATGCTCCTCCAAAGCATTCCATATCTCACTTGCACTTTCAAGACCTCTGATGTGAGGTAGCAAGTAGTCATTGACTGCCATATAGATTATGCTCCTAGCTTGAGCATCTCTTTTCATCCAATTCTTCAAATCTGATAATTCTTCCCTAGTTGGAACACTAGGATCTCTGAATTGTGGCTTTTCTTCTTCTCCTGTAATGTAAGCTATCAAATCTTTGCTCATTAGATGAGCTTCCATCCTCATTGACCATGCAGGATAGTTCTCTCTATCCAATTTCTCTGTCTGAAGAGAATCTCCCATCTTCCTTCACCTGTATTAACAGATCTTTAAACTTTATGAGGAATAAATGTACCTTGACTTCAAATATTACTCCTTCTGATCCTTTTGACAACTTCAATGTGTCTTCCTTCAAGCTTTCTTCAATCTTTGTCCTTTTGATCCTTCAAGATGTAAAGTTTGTATTTCTGCAGCAATTGGAGTCTCCTTTTCCTCGATTCTGATGCTTCCTGCTCTGATACCACTGACGGAGAATGTTAATCTCCAAAAGAACAAGTTGACCTTGAATTTAGACCACCTCTATATCAAGAACAACTTCAGACTCCATCAAATTTAGAGAACATTCATCAAATTATCAGAAAATTGACTATTCTGAAAAATTCAACTTCTCAGGAAAGTCTACTGCAGATTAATCCTTGATTGACTAACCATTTATGTAAAGTTTTTGATAAAACTTTGTAGGTTGCTTTGCCTTAAGATTGCGCATCTTTTGCAACTTGAATCTCGTCAAATGACTAAGTATACTCTGAGAAATAACACAAACAATTTACCTATGTGTAAATCTCCTTCTCTGCAGTAGCGACTTTGACACCTGTAACTTCTTAGCTTTGGTTCTCCCAATGTCGAACCCATTTTATCAAATCCTTTTGGCTGTAGATAGCTTATCTCTCAACTTAGATTTTGAGCTATCATATGTGTAAAACTTTACACTGTGCACTGAGCACTACTCATTTCATTGAACTCGAAATCTGCGCCTGTTTCAGGAGACTGTGAACATTCTTTACATATGAATGTTCCTACACACAATTCTCTTAACTTGATTACAATTGGAAGCTGAAATTTTGTACATAGGTTGATCGACTCTAGACTTAGACTTGTACAAAAGCATTCCACAAAAGCTTTACCACAGAAGGAGAAGACACGAAAATTTCGGGTGCAACTTTTTTCCTATTCCTCAGAAAATTACAACTAAGTTATGAGAGAGACTTCTTCTCATTCCTATGAACTCTATTGATTCTTACAGCTTACAAAAGCACTATTCTCATACTCTCCTATTGTCTTCTCTTGTCTCCTCTATTGCCCCGACATTTTTCCAAAATATTTATAGGCAAATATGTACAAGCTTATAACTAGACAAAAGTATAAGTGATCTATGTCTTCACTAATGTACATATGTGTACATATCATTCATCCTGTGAATGTAACCACCTTCTTTGCTTCAAGACTTGATCTTATCTCCATCTTCTTGTCTTCCAAACTTCAATTGGTGATTGGTCTGCACCAACACACATGTACCCATAGGTTGATCTTCTATCATCTGGATTACTTGCCCAATCTGCATCACTATATATTTTGATATTTGTATCTGATGTAAAACCATAATACAAACCCTCTTTGAGTGTACCCTTAATGTATCTCAACACTCTTTGACCTGCAATCCAATGTTCTTTCCTAGGACAATGCATGAATTGGGACAACACCCCAACTGCATATGATAAATCAGGCCTAGTCAATGTAGCATAGATAAGACTACCAACCAAACTCTGATATTGTTTCATGTCCTTGAACTCTTCACCTCCAAATCTGCTCAATTTGTGATTCACCTCCATTGGAGTAGGTGCTACTCTGCAATCATTCATTTTAAACTTGGTTAACAAATTCTTCAAGTACCTTTCTTGAGTCACATACACTCCATGTTGAGTGTATGAAATCTCCATGCCCAAGAAATATGACAAATCTCCCAAATCACTAATTTTGAACTCTTTCTCCATTTGCTTCTTTAGGCTTTGTATGCCTTTCTCATCTGTACCTGTAAGAATTATATCATAAACATATATACATATGTAAATGAACCCATCATCACTTGCTTTGACAAGCAAGCTACTATCTGCTTTAGATACTTGAAATCCAAGTTCCTTTAAGAACTTTACAAGCCTATAGTTCCATGCCCTTGGGACCTGCTTCAAGCCATATAAAGCTCTCTTGAGCTTGCACACATGATCTGGATATCTTCCATCTCTGAATCCTTGAGGTTGCTCCATGAAAACATCATCTGAAATATAACCATTCAAAAAAGCATTCTTCACATCTAATTGACATAATTTCCAACCTTTACATGCAGCAATTGCTATAAGTGTTCTGATGGTTGTCATCTTTGCCACAGGACTATGAGTCTCATCATAGTCAATACCATATGTCTGAGCAAACCCTTTTACAACAAGTCTAGCTTTGTACCTAGACACACTTCCATCTGCAAATCTCTTTGTCTTATAAACCCACTTGCATCCAATGATCTTCTGGCTATTTGGCTTTGGAACCAAATCCCATGTTTGATTCTCCATCAATGTATCATATTCTTCCTGCTTAGCTTTCTCCCAATTTTCTTTACGTTTTGCCTCTTCATATGTAGAAGGGTCTTCATCTGCTTTTATCATGTAAGCATAATCTTTGGTAGCCAAAAAAGAAGTATCATAGCTATACCTTGTAGGTTGCCACTTGTGTCTTGATGACCTTCTAAGTTCTCCACTCCTTGAGGTTTCTAGTTCTTCACATTCAGGATCAAATCTTGGTATCTCTTCAACTTCAACCTGCACTTCATTATTCTCTTGTTCATCAAATATCTGAACCTTTGACTTACCTTTCCTTTGACTCACAATTTCTTCATCATCTGTATTAATATTGATAGTACCTGCATACCAAGTACCTTGCTCATCAAATGTAACATCTTTTGATACAAGAAAATGTTTTGTGGATGGATTCCACAACCTGTAT
>CM035411.1:185709710-185719710 GCA_020310875.1 Ceratopteris richardii
TTGATAAGTCAATGAGAGAGTTATGTGGAGCAGACTTTTTGTAGAGTCATCTTCTTCACAGTTTATCCAAAATCTTTATAATTGATCATTGATCCTCCAAATTAGTGAAGGTTATAAGTTACTCTTGATATAGAGGTGCTCTAATTTCAAGAGTAGCTTGTTCTTTTGGATATTAACACTCTCCATCAGTGGTATCAGAGCAGGAAGTATCAAAATTGAAGAAAGGAGGACCCTGACATCTGCAGTCATAAAGAATTCAACATTTGAAGATTCAAAAGGTGAAATCATGAGATCAAAGCTTGAGAAGGATGCCACACGACATCAAGGAAGACAAAAGGAACATCATTCGAAGTAAAGGTAACCTTATTTCTCATAAAGCTAGAAGGATTTAGTACATAGGTGAAGAAGGGATGGGAGATTCTCTTCAGATAGGGAAACTGGATAGAGAGAACTATCCAGCATGGTCCATGAGGATGGAAGCTCATCTTATGAGCAAAGACTTGATAGGTTATATTACAGGTGAAGAAGAAAAGCCTCAGTTCAGAGATCCTAGTGTTCCAACTAGGGAGGAATTATCAGATTTGAAGACTTGAATGAAGAAAGATGCTCAAGCTAGGAGCATTATCTATATGGCAATCAATGACTACTTGCTACCTCACATTAGAGGTCTTGAAAGTGCAAGTGATATATGGAATGTTGAGGTTATGTGATGTCGCAGCAAAAGCTTGTTCACTAACAAGACTACAGAAAATTGCCATGCCTCAACTAGAACTAAGCTAAAGTGATGTTAGAACACCTCTATAATCATCAGTAGCTTAGCAACCTGAAAACTTTACTACTGTTTTAGTGAAAACTAAAAATTCACTTTACAGAAAGCTTCGCATTTCCTTCAAGCTTTAATTCTGAACTGATTTACCTCAAACTTTACACTACTGTGTTTGCTTATAGTTAAATAATTTCTTTGTCACTTAACTGTGCCAAAACTGAGCTTTAAACTCACCAAATATCACTAGAACTTCACCGGACTATCATCGTAATCTTATCGGAATCTTACCGGAATCAACTGCAAATCTGTTTGTGATTACTTCAAGTGATTATTGATGAAGTAAGGAAGTAATACCTGAGCTTCCTTCACTGAATGAACTTTATCTGAAGTTTGAGAAAAAACTTCATCAGTTCTTTACGGTCAAACTTAGTACTGTGTGTACACGTCCGTTTCACAGAAATCTTTTGATCAACTTATAGTTGAGACTATTAGCTTCAAGATGAGTTATCACTCATGAAAATCTTTACACTGTGCTGTGAGATCTAACTCTGAGAAGTACCAGAAAACTTTTACTGAAAAAACTGTAACTGTTAACTAACTTTCACAGTAACATGAAATCACTTCTTCCACATGAACATGTGTTTTCTATTAGAGAAGATGTGTACAAAATAGCTTGGCCTCACTTTGTGCATAGCTATGGAAAACTCTCCTACTCTGAGTAGTTATTCCTTACCATCTCTCTCAGATGAATACCCGACACTTCAGGTTCTATTATTCATCTCTACATACGCAATCTCTGGCGTATTCTACAGATGCGCTTCTAAGCTTTCTATCTGAGCTCACCTTCTTCGTTCATAGTATTATGATCTTCTACCTCATATATATACATTTTGTTCCGAGATTCAAGACTCGTATTTTTTGAAGTTTCTATGAACTATATTATAGTCGTGAATTTGTCCCTTCACTAAGGTTTGATTTTCTGAATGCTTTGTTTCTACTTCTCTTTGTCTTTCTTCGTCTTTATGTCTGTCTGTATGTCAAATTTGTGAGTGATTCTTCAACAGCTCCCCCTCAATCACTAATTTGCATTCTCTGACCTTTCATATATTCTTCTTTTCTTTTATACCTGCCATTTCTTTGAATCTGCTTGTCTTTACTCCATCTAAGCCCTTTGTCAGAATATCTGCAATCTGATCTTTTGTAGATATGTATACTATTTCAATCTCTTTTTCCATTACCTTTTCCCTCAGGAAATGATATTGAATTTCTATGTGTTTTGTTCTTGCATGAAATACTGGATTTGCCGCAAGATACAACGAGCTCATATTATCTCCATGTATGATAGGTATACCTTGATCAATACCCATGCTTTTGAACAAGGTCTGCATCCATATCACTTCTTTAGCTGCTTCCACAAGTCCTTTATATTCTGCTTCTATTGATGATAAAGCCACTGTGTGTTGCTTCTTTGAACACCAGCTTACAAGCTTATCTCCTAGGTATATCCTATACCCATGTGTTGACCTTCTGTCATCTTGACTTCCTACCCAATCTGAGTCACTGTATGCTCTTAGCTTTATATCTGATGTAAAAGGATAATATAATCCTTCTTTTATAGTTATTTTGATATATCTAAGAACTCTTTGTCCTGCAACCCAATGTTGATCCTTCGGACAATGCATGAACTGTGAGAGAACTCCTACTGCATAACTAAGATCTGGTCTTGTTAGCGTAGCATAAATCAAGCTTCCCACTAACGACTGATACTTCCTCATATCTTTAAACTATGCACCATCATATTTGTTGAGTTTATGATTTACTTCAAGCGGTGTTGAAGCTTCTCTGCAATTCTCCATGTTAAACTTCTTTAGTAAGTTTAGGAGATACCTTTCTTGTGAAACATATACACCATGATCTGTATATGTAACTTCCATTCCAAGAAAGTATGATAACTTTCCTAGATCACTGATCTTGAACTCTTTTTCAAGTAATCTTTTTACCTCCTTGATTCCTTCATCTGAGGTCCCTGTGATTATAATGTCATCTACATAAATACAAATGTAGATCATACCTTCATCTGTTCTCTTAATGAGTAGACTTGCATCAGCCTTTGAGCTTTGGTATCCAAGGTCATTGAGATACTTCACAAGTCTATAATTCCAAGCTCTTGGAGCTTGTTTCAATCCATAGAGAGCTCTTCTTAATATGCAAACATGATTTGGGTAACTCGAACTTATAAACCCTTCAGGTTGTTCCATGTAAACTTCATCTGATATATATCCATTTAAAAATGCATTCTTTATAACCAGCTGACTTAGCTTCCATCCTTTTGATGCTGATATAGCAATCACTGTCCTTATGGTTGACATCTTTGCCACCGGACTAAATGTCTCATCATAATCTATGCCATGCGTCTGAGCATAGCCTTTGACTACCAGCCTAGCTTTGTATCTGGCTATCCTTCCATCTGCAAGTTTCTTAACTTTGTAAACCCATTTATTTCCAATCACTTTCTTACCTTTTGGTTTCGGAACAAGTTCCCAAGTCTTGTTCTCTTCCAGCGCATTGAATTCTTCCTTCATTGCTTCTTCCCATTGTTTCTTACCTTTTGCTTCACTGTAATTCTGAGGTTCTTCATCTTCCTTTACTAAGTAAGCATAGTTTTTCTGAGTCAAATAAGAAGTGTCATAGGAATACCTTGTCGGTTGTTTCCTAACTCTGTTTGACCTTCTTGGTTCAAACTCTTCATGTGTATCTAAATACACATCTTCATCAAATCTTGGTCCATCTTCATTTCTCATACCTGATCTGATTCTGGACATACTTGCCTGCATATGATCTTCATCTCCATTTACCTACATATGTGATTTACCTTTTTCAATTCTTCTTATCTCTTCTTCAAGTGTTTCAACACTATGCTCTTTATCTGTATACCAGCTCTTTCCTTCATCAAATGTCACATCTCTGGAAACAATAAACTGTTTGGTTAGAGGACTCCATAACCTATAACCCATCTGTTTTTCATCATATCCGATGAACACATATTTTTATGCTTTTGGTTCAAGCTTATGTCTTAGTTGTGATGGTACATAAGCATAAGCAACTGATCCAAACACTTTACACCAAGCTTCATAAGGGGTCATTCTATTTAAAGTTGTACATGGTAATCTATTTACCAGATATGTTGTTGTGTTTACAGCCTCAGCCCAAAGATAATTTGGACAATTCTTCTCCTTTTGCATCGCTCTTGCAAACTCAACTAGAGTTCGGTTTCTTCTTTCTGCTACTCCATTTTGTTGCGGTGTATACCTGCAAGTTACTTCTCCTTTGATACCTGCATTCCACAGATAATCATTGAACTCTCGAGAAAAATATTCTCCTCCTCCATCAGACCTTAGTCTTTTAAGTTTCTATCCTGTAAGTCTTTCAGCATATGCATGAAAATGCCTGAAAGCTCCAAATACTTCTGACTTCTCTTTCAAAACATAAAGAGTTACCATCTTGTTGCATCATCAATAAAAATAATGTAATACCTTGAGCCGCTGATAGATCCTTCTTTTGTCGGTCCCCATACATCTGTATGTATGAGCTCTAGCACACCATCGTGTTTGTACCCTTTCTTCTGAAATGGTAACCTGTGGGCTTTTCCCATCTGACAGGCTTCACACTTGTGAATCATATGTTGATTCTTCATATTTGGTAATCCTCTGACGGATTGTTTCTCCACCATAGTTTTGATTCCTGTTTCATTAAAATGTCCTAACCTCTTATGCTAGAGGTCTAACTCTGTAAATACCTCATCACCATGTGTGATCAAGGCTTGACCAACATTCCCTTGTACTTTAAGAGTAAAAATTCTACCTTCCTTTTTACCATGGACAATTTGTTTGTATCCTTTCTCTGGATCTTCAACAAATACTCCTTCATTTGTAAACCTGACTTGAAAACCTTTTTCTACTATCTGACCCACGCTGATCAGATTCTTCGGAATTGTTGAAACATACAAAACATTTGTTAGTAGGTCAGCTCCATTCTTACACTTTACTTTTCCAATTGACCTTACATTATGTTTTGTATTATCACCTGTCTGTACTGTATGATTTGAGATACCTCCTTCAAGTTCTGATAACAATTCTATATTTCTTGACAAATGATTTGAACAACCAGAGTCAATATAGAATACCTTGAGGTCTTCATTCTCTCATACTTATCGAGTTCATCATCAACGTTGTATGACCGTCATTCTGTGTATCATTCGCATAGTTGTAGTAGGTAGTGTTGTGAGACTGATTCTATCCCCAACTTCTTGCTCCACCTCTACCATATCCACCTCTTTGGCTTTGTCTTCCTCTTTGATATCTTCTGCTTCTGCCTCTACTGTTATTGTTCTGATTCTGACTTAATCCTTGAGAATTATGCCAGCAAACATGAGCCAAATGATTGCTTAATCCACAGATCCAACAAGTCTTCTTGTTGTTAGTTTGATTACCTCTTCCTTTACCTCTTTTACTTCTTACGTTACCTCTTCCTCTTGCAAAATTTGCTTGAGTAGTCATTTCTTCTTCATCTTTTTCTTTACCTTTATCACCTTTCTTCTTATTCTTTGCATACATAGCCGAACTATGTCCTTTATCTCCGTCCATCTTCAAATCTTGCTCAAACATTAACATTAGTCAAAGCAACTGATTTAAATCTGGTACAAAATGATTTAAAGAAAGTTCAATTGAGAGTACGAAAGGTTTCCACCTTTCATATCCTCTCAGTCCTGCAAGCACTTGTGCTATCAACCTATGATCTTCGATATCTTCATCAATAGATCCAAGACTGTCTGCCGAGTCTTTCATCTTAGTGGCATAATCACTAATGCTTTGACTTTGCTTTTTCTTGAACGTTGTAAACGCTGACCATAAGCTAGCCTTGCTAGCTTTGGTAGTGTTTTGGAAATGATCTTCCAATGCACTCCATATGTCCTCCGCTTTCTCCTGACCTCTAATGTGCGGTAGTAGATGATCTGATTGTAGATATAAGCTCTTGCCATTGCATCTTTCTTCTACCACAGCTTCAAGGCTTCTAATTCTTCTTTCTTTGTTTGACTGTCGTCTTCGAAATTCGGCTTCTTTTCTTCTCCTGTCACATATATCATTAAGTCCTTACTCATAATTAAGGCTTCCATGCGCATTACCCATGCGGGATAATTATATCTGTCCAATTTGTCAATAGAGATATGATCTGCCATAATCTTCTTGTTTCTGTTACTTTCGGTGAGTATAACGTTAAAGGATTTTACCTTTTGTAAACCTTTACCCTTGAGAATTACTTTGGAATGTTTCTTGACACCGTTTGTCATTGATCATCTCAGCTTTCACCTTCCTTGTGAAAATTCTTCAAATTCTCTTGTATCTTCACTTTCGTTTACTCTTGAGGACCTTTCTGTTCTTCAGAACCTTTTCTGCTCTGATACCACTTTGTTGAGGTTATGTGATGTCACGGCAAAAGCTTGTTCACTAACAAGACTACGGAAAATTGCCACGCCTCAACTAGAACTAAGCTAAAGTGATGTTAGAACACCTCTATAATCATCAGTAGCTTAGCAACCTGAAAACTTTACTACTATTTTAGTAAAAACTAAAAATTCACTTTACAGAAAGCTTCGCGTTTCCTTCAAGCTTTAATTCTGAACTGATTTACCTCAAACTTTACACTACTATGTTTGCTTATAGTTAAATAAATTCTCTGTCACTTAACTATGCCAAAACTGAGCTTTAAACTCACCAAATATCATCATAACTTCACCAGACTGTCACCGTAATCTTAACGGAATCTTACCGGAACCAACTGCAAATCTATTTGTGATTACTTCAAGTGATTATTGATGAAGTAAGGAAGTAATACCTGAGCTTCCTTCATTGAATGAACTCTATCTGAAGTTTGAGAAAAAACTTCATCAGTTCTTTACGGTCAGACTTAGTACTGTGTGTACACGTCCGTTTCACAGAAATCTTTTGATCAACTTATAGTTGAGAAAATTAGCTTCAAGATGAGCTATCACTCATGAAAATCTTTACACTGTGTTGTGATATCTAACTCTCAGAAGTATCAAAAAACTTTTACTGAAAAAATTGTAATTGTTAACTAACTTTCATAGTAACATGAAATCACTTAGATTTCTTCACATACGAAGAATGTGCTCAAACTTCTTCCACATGAACATGTGTTTTCTATTAGAGAAGATGTGTACAAAATAGCTTGGCCTCACTTTGCGCATAGCTATGGAAAACTCTCCTACTCTGAGTAGTTATTCCTTACCATCTCTCTCAGATGAATACCCGACACTTCAGGTTCTATTATTCATCTCTACATATGCAATCTCTGGCATCTTCTACAGATGCGCTTCTAAGCTTTCTATCTGAGCTCACCTTCTTCGTTCATAGTATTATGATCTTCTACCTCATATATATACATTTTGTTCCGAGATTCAAAACTCGTATTTCTGGAAGTTTCTATGAACTATATTACAGTCGTGAATTTGTCCCTTCACTAAGAATTGATTTTCTGAATGCTTTGTTTCTACTTCTTTTTGTCTTTGTTTGTCTTTATGTCTGTCTGTATGTCAAATTTGTGAGTGATTCTTCAACATGGAATGCTTTGGAGGAGCATTTCCAAAACACCACAAAGTCAAGGAAGGCATCCTTGTGGGCAAATTTACTACATTCAAGAAGAAGGCCTCTCAATCCATCTCAGATTATGTAACAAGAATGAAGGACATTGCAGATGCATTAGGAGCAGTTGATGAAGATATTGAGGAGGATAAATTGGTAAGGCAAATCGTTACAGGTTTGAGAGGTGATGACAAATGGAAGCCATTCATTTCGTCTACTGAATTATCACTTGATCATTTTACTCCTGATTTAAATCAGTTGCTAGGACACATGTTAACCTTTGAGTAGGATGTCAAAGGTGAAGGTGATAAAAGTGCAGGTCAAGCAATGTATTCAAAGGATAAGAAGAAGAATAGCAAAGGGAAGCAACAAGCAAATGAAGATGAAGGTACAACTAGCCAAGCCAACTTCCTAAGAGGAAGAGGAGGTGGCAAAGGTAGAGGAAGAGGCACGAGTAATAAAGATGGAGTCAAAGCTTGCTGGATTTGTGGTAAGACAAATCACTTAGCTAATGATTGTTGGCATAATACTCAGAACAATGGTGGATATAATCAGAATTTTAATTCAAGAGGAAGAGGTGGCAGAAATCAAAGAGGTAATTTTAGAGGTAGAGGTAGTAGAGGTTACTTGGGAAGAAATGCAGGTAGAGGATTCCAAAGTCAACAATACAACAATACCTACTACAATTATGCTTCAGATCAGAAGGAGGATTCAACATTGATAATGAATGCAACTTGTGAAAGGCAAAATGAAGATCAAAGAGTCTTCTACATTGACTCAGGGTGTAGCAATCACCTGAGTGGTAACATAGCTTTGATGATTGATTTGGAGAATAAGGTAACTAATCATGTAGTTCAAACAGGTGACAATACAAAGCACAATGTAAAGTCAATTGGATGAATGAAGGCCAAGGATGGAAGTAGTCTCTTGAGTAAGGTTTTGTATGTTCCTACAATTCCTTAGAATCTGATAAGTGTAGGACAAACTGTTGAAAAAAGTTATGAAGTTAGGTTCACTAATGAAGGAGTGTTTGTGGAAGACCCTAGCAATGGGTATAAACAAATTGTTTCAGGGAAGAAAGAAGGAAGACTCTTCACATTGAAGATTCAAGGTAATGTTGGTCATGCCTTGTTCACTTATGGAGGACATAAGATCTCTGAGTTAGATCTTTGGCACAAAAGGCTTGGACATTTCAATGAAAGAGGTATTAAAGATAAGGTTAATAATGGTTCAGTGCTTGGATTGCCTAATGTTGCAGGTCAACATATGACATACAGATGTGAGGCATGTCAATTAGGTAAGGCTCATAAGCAATCTTATTCCAAGCATGGTTTTATGTATTCAGAGAAGCTTGAATTGGTACACACAGATGTGTGGGGACCATCAAAAGATTTCAGTATCAATGGTTCAAGGTATTATGTGATTTATGTTGATGATGCCACCAGATGGATCATTATCTATGTGATTAAAGATAATTCAAAGGTATTCAATACATTCAAACATTATCATGTGTATGCAGAGAGAATTACAGGTCAAAATTTGAAGAGACTAAGGTAAGATGGAGGGGGAGAGTATTTCTCTAATGAGTTCAGTGATTACTTGTGGAATGCAGGTATAAAGAGAGAGGTTACTTGTAGGTACTCTCCTCAACAAAATGGGGTAGCAGAGAGAAGAAATAGAACTCTTGTTGAGTTTGCAAGATCCATGATGAAGGAGAAAAATTGCCCAAATTATTTGTGGGCTGACGCTATAAACACAGCTACTTATTTGGTCAATAGGTTACCATGTAAAGCTTTGCAGGGTATGACACCATATGAAGCTTGGTGGGGTAAGAGACCTACTTTAGATCATTGCAAAGTACATCAATTATACTACTTTAGATCATTGGATGTTTGGCATATGCATATATGCCATCACAATTGAGACATAAATTGGAACCTAAAGCTGAAAAATATGTGTTTATTGGATATGATGATAAACAGATGGGATATAGGTTGTGGAGTCCATCCACAAAAAAATTATTAGTGTCAAAGGATGTTACATTTGATGAACAAGGTACTTGGTATGCAGGTACAATCAATATTTATGCAGGTGATGAAAAGGTTTTGAATCAAAAGAAAGGTAAATCAAAGGTTCAGATATTTGATGAAGAGAAGAACAATGAAGTACAGGTTGATGTTGAAGAAGTGCCAAGGTTTGATCCAAAATGTGATGAACCAGAAACCTCAAGGAGTGGAGAACTCAAAAGGTCATCAAGACACAAATGGCAACCTACAAGGTATAGCTATGACACTTCTTTTTTGACTACCAAAGATTATGCTTATATGATAAAGGCAGGTGAAGACCCTTCTACATATGAAGAGGCAAAAGGTAAGGAAAATTGGGAGAAAGCTATGCAAGAGGGGTGTGATGCATTGAGGGAGAATGGCACATGGGATTTGGTTCCTAAACCAAATAGTTAGAAGGTCATTGGATGCAAATGGGTCTACAAGACAAAGAGGTTTGGAGATGGAAGTGTGTCTAGGTATAAAGCTAGACTTGTTGTGAAGGTTTTTGCTCAGACATATGGTATAGA
>CM035411.1:185752210-185767210 GCA_020310875.1 Ceratopteris richardii
GCTCACGCCATCGCGCCCTGACCATCGCGATTGGCTCAAGCCATCGCATCTGTGACCATCGCGACGGTTCACTTCGGACCATCGCGATTGTTCACGTTGACCATTGACTGACGCCATCGCGATTGTCCGCGTGATCGAGCCATCGCGATGATTCACACTCACGCCATCGCGATTGTCCACTTTCACGCCATCGCGACGGTGCACTTCAGACCATCGCGACGGTTCGCGCATCAGGCCATCGCGATTGTTCACCCTCACGCCATCGCGACGGTCCCAGACCATCGCGATTGTCTCACACCATCGCGATTGTGCACCCCCATCGCAAAATTTAGGGTTTCATTTTTTGGCCAATTTTGAGGCTATTTTTGGGAAATTTTTGGGTGATTAGACTCATAGGAGACCCCTTAGCTCATATTTGGAGAAACACCGGTTTGTCAATTTTTACCCCCCAGGGCCTGAACGGTCATAACTTTTTCATCCGAAGTTCGTTTTTTGAGCTTAATAGCTCATTAGAAAGCTCTCTACGAGTACTACGTGACCTCAACTGTTTTTTTCTTGAAGGATACGTCTATTTTTAGATAAGCCATTTTGAGGTTGACCTAGTTTGGGACTAGAAAGCCAGGGGGCAAGCATTGAAAAGTTGGGCAAAAGGGAAGGGACTTAAAAGGTGTATATACTCAAGTGCTTGATCATCCAACTGTGAATTGGTCTAATATCGGATTTTTCCAGGTCTAGCAAGGGCAATCAAAGGCAACCAAAGCAAGGCAGTGAAGGGCATAAAGCTTGGGAAGCGCGGCTTCTTGGGCATCAGAGCAACCAGAAAAGCTGACTCGAGGTTGGAAGATTACTCAACCCCCTCAGTCAATTCTTAGCTTAGGATAAACGTTAGCATTGTGGATTTAAGACGATAGGAATGCCTCAAGCTCAAGAGAATTAAATTTATCAAGTTCAAGACTAAAGTAAAGGTGTGTGACACGAAAACCTAAAGGAAAGAACATAAGTCTGACGGAACGAGAACTCAAAGTACCACGGAAAGTCGAATTCCTGACGCATACATTAAGACAAGAATCTAAAGAAATCTAAAAAGAATCAAGACAGTAATAACAAAGAATCATTGACGATCTGAGCGTGTACTGAGTGTGCAAGGAAGAAAATTAATGAACCTTAGATCGGGCAAACATATAGGCAAGTCAGACCGACGAAGCCTTAGATCATCAGAGGCAAGTGTAAGAACTACTGCACAATCGTGGGCTCAACAATTGAACACTAGTTATCCCTACGAGAGCTCAGATACTAGTGATTCAGAAATGGCATTTAGCACAGAAAGACCAGAAGGAGGGTCTAATGTAGCCTATTTAGAAAAACCAGAAGGACCCTATAGAACACAACTAGAGTTTCTCCGAACCAACCGATTAGGTGCTCGCATCTATGAGGATGGTTTGCGAAGGCAAGTGGTGCAAATGCACAACCCCGATCAACCCATTGGATTGGAACATCCAGTGGTGAAATTCGAGAGAGACGCATACATAGACAAGGAAGGAACGATGTACATCTTAAGTACGCAGCCAAACAATACCAACGAGTTTGGCGTGATTCAACCAGAGACGGAAGCAAAATATCAAGGAAAAGAACCATTAGAAGAGCCTAGAACACCTAGAGGGAAATCTGTACTGACGCGAGTACTAATCCCAGAATGGATCCCTCAGGACAACAGAAGCATAGAGTTGTTTGTAAATAAAGAAACTGATGAAGCCTTTTGGAGATACAAGACAGAACTACTTAGTGAGGTAGGTATCATCACTATATACGAGTTCAAGGACCCGGATACACCTGGAAGGGTTGTATACCTGGATGAGACTTCAGAAAGAGTCTTTGTGGTGCCTGACCATGCTAAAAACACATACACATGGAGAGGTGAATTGGTATTCCCTCCATCTAGAACGAACATGAATACAAGTCAACAAGGGGCAGGAACATCATCAGCCCATGGAAATCAAAGAGATAAAAATAAAGAAAGACCCGAAGTAAGCTTCACTCATCCCATGGGGAGAGATAGAACAACCACGGACACTAATAGAGCGGATAGACAAAGAGATCATGGAATACCAGGTGGTAGAGATGATTTTCCTCTACCCAGACCACGTGAATACGCAAGAGTATTAAGACCCACTCAATTAGTGAAATCCATGAAGAATTACTTTGATGGGACAGGAGATCCCTATGACCATGTCGCAGAATTCAAGCAAGTACTAAGAGCGGAACAAGTTGAAGACATGTTCACGCAATACAACACATTTGGACTAACGTTAAAGAATACAGCTTTAACTTGGTTCCAACCATTGCAACAAAGGCAATTTAGAGACATCCATCACTTTTTAGAGTCATTCATCATTGAATTCTCTAAAAGTGGGATTAGACATGACACGTCTTCGTTGATTCATAGCTTCAAACAGACCCCTCAGGAAACAGTTAGACTGGCAGGACGTAGGTTTAGACAATATGTTGAACGATGTCCAATGCAAGAGCTACCCTCACAAGCCAAGCAAGTGTCATTGTTTTTAGATGGCTTGTTGAGCTCTAAACTACGCTCCTACGTGTACCTAAAAGAACCCAGAACGCTAGAGCAATGTGTAAGAATTTGTATAGACATTGAGGACAACTTAGGAGACGAGTTGGAACTCTCAAAGGTCTATAAGGACTCAGACTGTTCATCTCTAGCATCCACAAAATTGTCTAGCTCAATAGAAGACCTAGCAGAAAAAGTGGCCCAGAAATTAAGAGTTTCTAGTAAACCTAGGGTGCTAATGAACAAGCGTTGTTACACCTGTGGTGGTGACCATATGGCAAATGTGTGTCCCAATGCACCACAACCACAAGCCAACCCTAGTGGCCAATACTGTACAATTGAGAGAAGATACACGAATCATACGGCTCAGGACTGCCCATACAACAAACAAACCGTGAGACAGAACTACCCGCAAGCATACCCGCAGCCAGGTAGGTATCAAGGCCAATACAATGCTCAGCCTTATTACTATAGGCCTCCTCAGAACTACCCATACCAGGCTCAACAGAGACCTCAACCTGTCTTAGCTCAGCAGCCACCCCCACCAGCTAATGTCATCTCAGTCAAATACGCTACTGCAGAAGAGAACCTAAGTAGAGCTTTAGTGCCTTCTTCACCTTTGATCACAGAGAGTGACCCACACTCAAACAGTTTTGACTCTACTCATGTAGATAGTCCACCCGCATATTACACAGAGTCACCAGAACACGTAGAAACATATCATTATGATAGTCCACCAGTGGAACCTAGTTGGGAGCCAGACTATGCTAATGTGATGTACACAAACCCAAATCCGCGACCCCAATTGAGACAACAAAGACCACAGGGCCCTAGAGGACCATGCTTTAGGTGCCAAGGAGATCATTTCATAAAGGATTGTCCACATCCCCCGATAGCAGGACAATCACAGTACTATAACATACAAGGCTTTTGCGCCGATTGTGGCAAAGAGCACATAATAAGAGACTGCCCTAAGAACCCTGTTAACGCTTCGAATGTGACACCGATCAATGTGGTAGGTATTGTAAATAACGCAGATGGATCCAACCCTACATACGTGCCTATCCAAGCTATCACAAGAGCCCAGGCGCTCTTACAGAATCAACAGCTTAATCAAGAGAAAGTAGCCGGACCCAGTGAAGTTGCAGAATCTAGCAGTAAAAAGAAAAAATCTTGGAGAGATTCTAGAGAAAGGATAAAGAGAAAATGGAGTAAAAAGATAAGTGAGTTGGAAGGAAGTTTGAAGGAATTTAGAGCCAAAATTCTAGAATTGACTTTGCAAGAATTGAGTCAAGAGAATCCAGCTCAGAAATCAGGATCAGTTTTAGCGGAACCCATACCAGAAAATCTAGACATGATGTTTCGTGCATATCAGGCTAGATTAAAAGAGGGACCTCAGGTAGCTGAAATGAGCAAAAACTACCCTCGAGCTGATCTAGAAATTGAGAGAACTAAACTTTGCATGAAGATGGTAGAACTAGCACAAGCTTTGTTCGAAGCCTCTAGATATCTTAATTGGAATAACATGGCAAAACCGGAATTACATTTTCAAGGACTAATGGAGAGGCTAGAATATTTGATTGAAAGCAAAGAGAAAAAGGATCAGCATAGGAACCCTATTGTCTCAGAGACACAGGAAAGGAATGCACCATCCCTGTCTCAAGTACCCAATACAGAAAGTCAAGACAATTTGTCTTCCATACATAAATACTCACATGAATTTTTGAGAGAAATCCAAGAAGAGAAATGGAGAAAAGAACAAGGAACTCATCCTCCTATTCAAGAAATAGATGACTTGCAAGAACAATTTCCCCAAGACATTCCCTCTATTTACGGTGGTGTAGAGGAGGAACAACTGAGTGAACACACAGGCTTTGAATCTAATTCTTTACAAGAATTACCTCAGTTCACAGGACCTCAGGAAGCAAAGTCTATTAATATGAGAGCACCCACGATAATAGTGAGGAATGAAGAATCAGTAATCCCTAGAAACACGAAAGTGATCAAGAACACTAAAGTACAATGTAATCTCACTCTAGAGGAGTTGTTAAAGGTAAAACCAGAATTGTGGAAGCATGTAGCAAATCAATTCCCCGAGCTTGCTACTACTCCCTCACAAATAGGATCACATAAGATGGTACCAGAGATACCCGTAGAAAATGTTGGAGATGTAAGCGAAGGAGAGGAAGGTAACACTTATCTTCCAATAACCCATCAGGGCTACACCACAAAAGCCATCTTAGATTCAGGAGCCGGAGTAGCCATAGCTACCACCGCTTTATGGAAACGTTGGGGTAAGCCAGCATTAAGACCCACCAGGATGAAGCTACAAATGGCTGACGGACACATAGAAAAACCATTAGGCTTACTAGAAGGCATATCTCTCACCACTTGTGGTGTAGAATTTGAGCATACCTTTGCCATTTGTGACTTTGCAAAAAATCATGCATATGAGATGATATTGGGACGACCATTCATGCGTCAGTTGCAAATTGTACAAGATTGGGGAACTAATTCTTTGTACTTGCAACATTTAGGGGTGACTACCAAAGTCAATCTTAAAGACTATTCACATAGAGATGTACCCCCAATACAATGGAATACCATCCATAAGACACCAGTAGAGACGGAATCTGTGCACTCATTAGAATCAGATCCTTCTTGGTTGCATGAGGATACTCATTTATGGATGTGTAAAGTAGCAAAACAAGAGGAAGAAAGGTTAGAAGCCAGGACCTTAGGTGCAGAACAACATCCACGAACCCTTCAGGATCCAGCTTACGCACCTGTAGTATTTCCAGATGAAGAGTTTGAACCCCATGGTTGGGCAGAAATCCTAGCAACCATGGATGTAGCCATCAATGAAGAACAATGGACACCCCACTGTGACGAGGATGGCTATGACATTTCAGTTTTCACGATAGAGCCAATCATGAGTGATTCAATTTTAGAAGAATGTGAACCTAACACTGATGCATTTGAGGATGCAAGCGATTTTGATTTAGAATCAATTATCATGGACCCACCCTTTGCATCCGAGGAAGAATATTTTTTCGAGGTAGAGACTCGCACTCAGAGACACGAGGAAATTACGAATGAGGTGAGGTTAGCCACGGAAGTTACTAACAAGAGTGAAGGCAAGAAAAGAGAGAAGAAGGAAACCATGTCAGAAAAAGAAGAATCTTTATTTGAAGTACCCGAGAACTTCAAGAAATATGAAATCAAAGATAGAAGAATCATGGTACGAATGCCTAATAGAAAAGCGAATGACGGACAAGTATATGATAACCGAGAGAAAACCAAGAAAATAATAGTTGCTATCGAAGGAGAAGAAGAAAAATGTACATACATAGGGCATGATTTGACAACTGAAGAAGAAGAAGAGCTAGTTGCCCTATTGCGCGAATATAGAGATGTTTTTGCTTGGAGTTACAAAGATTTGAAAGGAGTAGATCCAGATATATGTTCTCATAGAATCCCTATGACTCCAGATGCAAAACCGACAAAACAGAAACCTTACACGTACAATGATAACTACGCTGCGAAGATTAAAGAGGAGATAGATCGCTTGATAGAAGCAGGATTCATTTACGAAATTGAGCATACCGAATGGGTATCCCCCATTGTGGTTGTGCCCAAGAAGAATGGAAAATTGCGTGTGTGTATTAACCTTAAAAAAGTTAATGCCGCCACGATTAGAGACAGTTATCCTCTTCCTATCACAGAACATCTATTGGAAAGAGTTGCGGGAAAGGAAGTTTACAGCTTTCTTGATGGATTCTCAGGCTATAATCAAGTAGCCATTGCTCCAGAGGACCAACACAAGACGGCTTTTGCCACTGAATGGGGCATATTTGCATTTCGTGTGATGCCATTTGGCTTAACAAATGCACCCGCCACTTTCCAGCGACTCATGTGTCATGTTTTTAAGGAATTCCTACGCAAGAGTTTGGAAGTTTATGTCGATGACTTATGTGCACATTCAAATGTAAGACAGACACATATCCCAGAGTTAAGACAAATATTTGACAAATGTCGAGAATATCAGGTTTGTTTGAACCCAGAAAAGTGCGTTTTCATGGTCAGACAAGGCAAAATTCTAGGACACATTGTGTCAAAAAATGGAATCTCTACGGATGAAGAAAAGGTGAAGGTAATTGCAGAATTACCTAGACCAACTAATGTGAAAGAGGTACAGGCATTTATGGGCCATTGCGGTTATTATAGGAGATTCATACACATGTATGCAATCATAGCCAAGCCTTTTTACTCTCTTTTAACCAATTTCGAATGGACAAATGAATGTGAAAATTCATTCAATGAACTTAAACGACGCTTGTGCTCAGCACCTATATTGACAACCCCAGATTGGAGTAAGCCATTCCATGTACATGTGGATGCATCCAATTATGCCATAGGATGTGTGTTAGCACAACCCACGAATGAAGGTAACATAGATCTCCCCATAGCTTACACTAGTAGACAATTGAACGCAGCAGAAAGAAATTACACCACGACGGAACGAGAAGGATTAGGGATGATCTACGCAGTAAAGAAGTTTAGGCACTACTTGTTGGCCAATAAATTCAAGTTCTTTACAGATCATCAAGCCCTATTGTACCTAGTCAACAAACCATGTAACACAGGACGATTGATACGTTGGTTTCTATTACTCATGGAGTATGATTTTGAAGTCGTAGTCAAGAAAGGAAAGACACATCTTAGAGCTGACCACCTTTCGAGATTAACCTCAGGAGAAGCTCCTCAAGGAATAGCGGATGAATTACCAGATGCTTATTTGTTTAATCTTGAGATAGCACCAGAATGGGCTAAACCTATAGTCCCTATTCTGACATACGGACCCAAGAATCCTAAGATAAAGATCAAAGAAGGAGAGATTACCATGTCTCAGAGATACCAAATAATGGCAGGAAGCATATATAAACAGGATAATCAAAAGATTCTTGCTTGTTGTGTAGATGAATCAGAACATGCGAATTGGTTGCAATTAGCACACATAGGTGCACTAAAGCAACATCATTCGAAACATCGAACATTACAGACTCTGCATAGACTAGGAGTATATTGGCCTTCGATGGAAGCAGATGTCTACAAATTGTGTAAAGAATGCCATGTTTGTTGTGAAAGACCACCAGTAGAGCATGCTACATTATATCACGTGTCTCTCACACCAGACTGGAGTGAACCTTTAGTGACATACTTGAGGACGAAGACATTCCCTCAAGGAATGACCTTAGCTCGACAACGCAGTCTAGAGCAGGAAGCTCACGACTATTCACTTATTGGCGATAATCTATACAAAAGAGGATGAGATGGATATCTAAGACAATGTGTTCATGAGAGCGATTATCTGAGCATACTAGAGACTGCACACCAAAGTGTTGCAGGAGGTCATTTTGGACCCGATAGGATAATCAAAGCCATCCTCTTTGCAGGATTATGGTGGCCCACTCTTCACATGGATGCTCATACCTATGTTAAGAGATGTGATGTGTGCCAAAGAACTCAGTTTCCTACTCGCAGGGATGAAATGCCACTGAAACCCATGATGGGCGGACGTGCATTTTCTAAGTGGGGTATAGACTTTGTAGGACCCATTAACCCCCCTGCAAAAGGTACACATGCTGAATACATTATTGTTGCCACAGATTAACTTACGAAATGGGTAGAGGCAAAAGCCACAAAAAAGAATGATGCACACACAACTGCAAAATTCTTATTTGAGAATGTCTTTACAAGATATGGACTGCCTATAGAGTTAGTGAGCGATCGAGGCACTCACTTTCTAAACCAAGTCATTGAATATTTGTTACAGGATTTTATGGTGATTCACAAGAAATCCGCACCATATCATCCTCAGGCCAATGGTCAGGCTGAAAGCACTAATAAGATCCTTTGTAACGTACTGACGAAACTCGTGAACAACAAATGTTCAGATTGGGACAAACAGTTACACCACGCTGTTTGGGCATATCGAGTGGCCTACAAGACCGTACTCAATGCAACTCCCTTTCAGATGGTTTTTGGTCAGAATGATGTGCTGCCTTTGGACTTCTTGATACCGACCCTTAAGGTTGCACAAGAACATCAGTGGACCGGCCATGAATTATCAGCGAGAATAATGGACTTGGAACGATTAGGAGAAACCAGGCTAAAGGCGGCAGCAGGAATATATGTAGCGAAGAAGCGATAGAAAGCATATTTTGATGCACATGTGAAAGATAAAGGCCTAAAAGAAGGAGATTTAGTTCTAGTATATACGCTGAAACAGCACGCACGTAAGTTAGAAAAGCGAGGTTATGGACCTATGATCATTAACAGACTCTCAACAAGTGGAGCAGTACAATTAGCCACTTTAGAAGGAGATATAATGCCTAATTATATTAGTGGCTGTAGAGTCAAGCTATATCAGGAACCTCTTACTGAGGATATGCTTAGACGACTCACGTTGGCAAAGAAGCGTAAGGAGGAAGAAAATAGAATACGAGCGGAAGCTCAGGTAGAAGCAATAGAACGCATTAAATGCATGAAGTTAAGAAGACAAGGACTAGGGAGAGAACATTATAACCATCTGGAAACTACACCCAGATATCCCATGGCCATGTGTCAAGTAAAGTCAACCACTCATCCTAGTATAGTGGACAGGAGACCATTCATTACAGTCAGGCTAGAGCACGACAACCCTTGCCAAGAGCTCAGGGCTTTAATTGACTCAGGTGTTGCGACTAGTGCTATTAGATGGTCCCACTATAAGGATTCAGGAATAGAAATGCGGCCAAGTGAGGCATACCTCATAGGCCTAGGAGGCATGGAGACCCCTTGCATGGGTGAGGTGGACCTTCCTATCCTCATTAAGGATGTGACCATGACAGCGAAGCTACTAGTGTGCCATGATGACGACCTGATAGAACCCCTAATCCTTGGCCAAGATTGGCTATACTATCACTCAGTGGACCTAAATCTTAGACAAGGCTATATACAGATTGGAACCTTAGAACAGAAGCGAGTGATACCGCTTGACTTCCCTAATTGCATTCCGATTGAGGTTTGTAACCCTAGACCCTATGAAACGCATGCGACAGAAGACCGGAAGATCTTGGGTCAGACCAGTCACGTTACGTCTACACCAACCCACTCGGGCTTGGCTATGGACAGTTGTCAATCAAAAGGACGACAGGAGATCTTCCCTGGGGCTTCCTGCAAACTAGAAGGGGCAGCTACCCAACCGCTAGGGCAGATGAACACAATCAGCGGTCAGGTGGGTTGCATCAGCGGCCAAATGAGCACAGCACCCTGCGGTGCTCATCCTCCCAAACTTGTTGCAGATTGGCCTAGATTAAAGATAAAGAACGAATCACTTCCTAATGGGCAGGTCACGCAAGTGTTGGATCTCCCTTCTTTTCCAAAGCAGAGCGTCCATTGGACCTCTCAAACCCAACCTCGAAGGAGTCAACCACAACAGAGGAACCCAGACCGACGACACCACCAGACAAGGCAAGGAAAGCAGCAGTATCAACATCACAAAACAAGTGGCACGAAACAAATATGGGTGCCAAAAGGACAGCAACCACAGGCTATTGGCAACACTGCAGACGAGAGCAGGACAAAGTTTCAACAGAAGCAGAGTCAGCATCCAAAGTCCCCTCGATCTTCTTCCCCAAGTACAAATACTCGGCAGATTTGGATCGCCAAGAAGTATCTTATCAATCGACCCACACCCATGCAGATTTGGGTACCCAAACAATGTATTATAGCCCAACCCTCAAGCCATGTAATGTATACCCCTCAGAAATCTGTCCATCCCTCAATACCACCAAACCCGATACCGCTTTTTGTCCCTCAGCAGAAACATACCACCCACTCCAAGACTCTTAGGAAATGGATACCGAAACGTATCCAAACGTCTTCTTGTACCCCATTATCTAACAATTCTCCCACCCCATTTAAACTCCACCCTTGTAATAATTCACCCTCAACCAAACCTTGTATAAATTCATACACCCAAACCCCACATCATGCATAATAAAAGCTCATCAAGAATTGTAGGCATAATCTGAACCATGTAGGCGTCTAGAGACCTGCATTAGTTTTGCAAATAATCATTGCATCAATCACTTCATGACACTTGGCTACACGGGTTACACATCGGTTATGGAAAGGGATTGCGGTCTCACCTTAATGGGATCATAATTAATTTCCATGCTAATGTGTTAATCTTTTGTAGCAGATCTTTTCCATTAGCTCGTCAGTCATCATGCAAACCGAAGAAGGACAATCAGAAGCTGGCCCAAGCACACCAATGGCCAATATTGGAGAATTACTCGCGGAATCTTATCCGACGATGCAACCACCAGAGTTTCAAGGTTTTCCAGGACCCATGCCAATCGACGATCCTCCTAGAGGATATACTGAGAAGATTCATCGTAATTCTCACTGGTTTCAAGGCCTAGCAGGACCATTAGCAGACGCTGATTTCATATTTGAGGCCAATTTGGCATTTGATCTTCGCACCTGGACCAAGTACCAGTTCTTTTCAAGAGAATTTGAAGGACTGCAGAATACACAAGATTTTAACGCACGTTTGGGCACGAGCGGGATTTACAGAATATTTTAGTGACCCTTTGCCTAAACCGGATTTTTACAGATGTTTTTACTTGGTAACCACCTTGACAGCTTCAGAGAACAAGGATCTACCTGGCACATTCATGTTACCATCCTTGGTAAATGATCCTCCATTTAGAAGGTTTTATTTGTCTAAAGATTTAATTCGTGCAGCTCTGAAAATACATGGAACACACACTCCGACAGAGAGAGAACGGCTAGTCCCAGAGCAGATGAAACGTGGTGACGTAACTAAGTGGGAGGATATTTTAGCTATAACCCCTGAGCTCTCCAAGCCATTATGGATATGCATGCAGCATTTTGCTTTCCCAGCTCAGGATCGTTTTACCATGCCCCACAAAAGAATCTGGTTTGGATTATACTTAGCATGTACTGGACCTCAAACAGTTGATCTAGCTAGCTAGATAATTGATCAGCTCTATTTGGCACAACATAGGTGGGAGTGAAAGAAGGTAATCAATGGATGCTGCGCCCTCACCAGGATCATATATATGTGCTTGGCGTATGACTTACCCATAGAGCATGCCATGACTAGTGAGGAACTGAAGGCATTCAAAGGGACCACTAGGAAGGCTAGAAAGTCTAGCAAAGGCAGAGGCGGAAAGCGGATGAGAGGCACTATCCCATGCCTACAAGTCCCAGAATCACCCTCGCCACAATCATCTCCAGAGCAGTCACCAACAGCAGCCACTCCCACGGTACCACCAATTCGTATACGGTTATCAAGACCAGTTACGCCGGAGGGCACCACCAGTACTGTTGCACCCCAAGCAGCCACAACCACAGAACCTATCACCACAGCAGCTGAAATTCCCACCACCATTGGTGCGGAAGCTTTCTCTTTTCCAATACCCCATTTAGAAGCAGAACAAGCAACACTAAACACAACGTTTGATTTTGAGATGCCCGATGCATTCTCCAATGAGTTCCAGTTTTCAGAAGGACAATTGTTTTCTTAAGAATTTGAAAGGCCTAGCTACCCTACCACACCCAGGGATCAGCCACAAGGACAGATCGTGTCCAGCTCTGATGACGAAAGAACAGCAACCGATGATGACGAAGGAGACGACGAAGCTAGCCAGGGAACACAGGAATCCCAAGAGCATGAACAGACAGATGGCCAAGGCCAACAAACAGACACACATGGTGATACAAGTACCCATGAAGATGAAACTTACAAAGCAGCGGCTTACACACTAGCTATCAAGAAGCTGTATAGAACAATGGAAAAAGTTTGGGCACGCAAAAAGCTGACAGAGGAAGAGAGTCAAACAATAATAGAACAAGAACTTGTCACAGGCGGATTCGAAGACGCATACATCAAAGGATTCAGAGAGTTAGTCAAATCAGTAGGCTCCAATGAAGCACTCAGGTACTTGCAAAGAAAGCCACTACCACAGTTTGACCCCCGCAGAGTACGACTACTTTCAAAGCCCGGCAAATACATTCATGTACCAACAGGAGCACAGTCTTCTGAACAAGCCAGGGAGGCACGCCTCGTCCCCGAAAGTTTGTTGGCTGTAGAAACCATCTTTGTAGATTCCCCACCCCGCGCTACAGCTGTACAAACCTCAGTAGTCACTGAAGTACCGACCACCCCAACCGCTCCTCTCTCACCGCCCGTCCATCCAGCCTCCCCTCTTCACCCTCCTTCCCCCAGACCAACATCTTCATTCGCCGGTGGCGTTGCAGAAATTGTCTTTACGACCACTAACCCCACAATTCCCGCACCCATTAGCCCTAGTCTACCCCCTCCCACACCCACCTTTCTATCCAACCCATTCCTTCATCAATCTCTTCCATCTTTCCCCACAACTCCACGACCCCTTTTCCCATTCCCACCGCCATTAACCTTCTCCCCCGTCTCACCTCCCCGACCCACTGTAACCCCTCTTTCCCCTTTCTACCAAGCTGCTCCAGCCAGCCCCCCTGTAAATTACCCCTCAACCTTTGTAAATCCCGTATTTACACCAGCACGAGTACCCACGATCACACCCATATTCACGGTCACCACACTAGACACGTCCACTGACATGGACATCTCACCACCCACTGCACCATCACTCACTTCACTCACGGCACAAACATTTTTAGGCACATCACAATTTTCAACAATCACTACATCATCCACCTTCCCACCCCCATTCCCCATTCCCGTTGCATCTACACCCACTGCATTTTCATTTAGCACCCCATTAATACTATCACCCACTGTAGATAATGCATTTCGACAGATGTTCATGTGTATGACGCAAGTAAGAGATGAGTTCACATCTCTTGGTGATAATTATCAGCAGCTGTAGAGGACAACCAATGACTTACAGTCGCAGCTTAATTTATTGTCTATTGAGAATGCCTCTCTGAACACCGGCTACCAGGAATTACGCGAGGCTTATCACAAATTGGAACTAGAAAGCGAAGAAAAGACCAAGGAAGCCACTGCTGACCTGGATAACTTATTAAGAGCCCAGACAGTCCGCAATGCAACGCTAACACGAAACATGGGCTTAGTACGAAGACACCTAGCAGCCGCCAAGGAAGAAAACCAGCGCTTACAGGATCAGAACCGAGAAAACTTAGAAGCAGCGCTCGACCACCCAGACCAACCACTCAGTCCTAGCAGGTTCAAAGCCATTCCTTCAGACTCGATGAGGATGCTGCTAGACGATCATGTAAGATTACTAGATGAATACGACCGCATGAACGAGGAGTTACAGAAACTCAAAGAAGATCACAAATTACTCCAGTTACGAGCACCGGCACACCAAGACGTACCAGCACCTGTGGACCCCTCTCCTGACATCTTAGAGGAACTCAACGCATTACGGGCCCAGGTATCGAACCTTGAATCAAGGATTGCAGTATATGAAGCACCACCAAGGCCAGATTCCCCACCTGAGCTTCCAGCTGAGGAAGAAACGGTCCCCATTCCGGTGGAGGAAACATTTGAAGAGGCATACGAGCCACAACCCATCCCAGGCGGACGCGTCACGGTCGAAGGTCAGATGACGTACGAACTTCCGACCCCCGCGTGGATGAAGACTATTGAGGAACTTGGAACAACGCACTCAGCTAGAGTAGAGGCACAATTACATGCCATGGCGATGATAGAAGAACGGATTTTACAGTCTCCATTCTTTGCTCATTTGGCCCCGCGACGATACATATCTGGACATGAGCTACAGTATAAACCGTATTTTATGTTAATGGCTGAATACCAGTTAGCCATTGAGAAAGAGACAGGTAAGAAACCATCGCATGCAACTCAATTCGAGGAGGCCGATCTACCACTGGATGCGCAGCAAGGAGTGATCTATCAACCAGAGTGGCACAAAGAGTTATTACAGCAGTATCCAGAAATGATGAGTACATGGGTAAAGGCACCTTTGCATTTAAAGTACAACTCATGTTGGGGACCAGTACCACGACGCCGCTCCTGGACTACCTTTGCTATTAAGGTACAAAACAATAAGCAGTGCCAAGACTGGTTGAATTACCCCTATTTTAAGCCACCCATCGAGTTACCAACTGTTGGCTACATGATGGCTACAATTCGCCACTGGCTCCCTAGATTAAAGCATATGGACGATATAGCGGCGCATATGACTGTCAAAATCTTTGACATGATGCAAATGATTTTTAAAGTCTTCCGACGCGTCAAGGCACCGCATGTCAACACCCCGGGCTTTGAGCATGGCAATTTCGATCTGGTATATGATATGAGTACAACGCCATTGCTACGGGTGTGTTATGCCTGGCATTGCAGAATAAAATATCTACCGGCGTGCTAC
>CM035411.1:185774710-185779710 GCA_020310875.1 Ceratopteris richardii
TGCATTGGAGTATCATTTCCAAAGTAATACTAAAGCACGGAAAGCAAGTCTATGGTGAGAGTTTACAACATTCAAGAAGAAGCCAAGTCAAACCATTAGTGATTATGTCACTAAGATGAAGGATCTAGCAGATAGTCTTGGATCCATAGATGAAGATGTTGAAGATCACAGATTGATTGCTCAACTACTTGCAGGTTTGAGAGGGGATGAAAGGTGGAAACCTTTTGTCTTATCAACAGAACTTTCATTAAATCATTATGTTCCAGATTTGAACCAGTTGCTTGGTTTGATGCTCACATATGAGCAAGACTTGAAGGGAGATGGAGATAAAGGACAAAGTTCTGCAATGTACATGAAGAATAAGAAGAAAGGAGATAAAGGTAAAGCAAAGGATGAAGAGGAGTCTAGTTCTCAAGCTTATTATACAAGAGGTAAAGGCACTGGTAGAGGAAGAGCAAGAGGTTTTGGAAGAGGAAGAGGTAATCAGAATAACAACAAGAAGGCTTGCTGGATCTGTGGATTGAGTAATCATTTGGCTCATGACTGTTGGCACAACCAACAAGGATCAAATCAAAATCAAAACAACAATAGCAGAGGTCGAGGTGGAAGATATCAAAGTAATTTTCAAAGAGGTAGACAAAGTCAAAGAGGAGGCTATGGTAGAGGTGGAGGAAGAAGTTGGGGACAAAATCAATCCTACAACACCACCTACTACAACTATGCAAATGACACACAGAATGAAAGTCATACATCACTGATGATGAATTGAATCAGCACATCAGATAAAGAAGATCTAAAGGTATTTTACATTGACTCTGGATGTTCTAATCATTTGTCAGGAAACATAGAATTGATGTCAGAATTGGAAAAAGGCATTTCTAGCCATACAGTTCAAACAGGTGATAATACAAGACATAGTGTACATTCAATTGGAAAAGTGAAATGCAAGAGTGGAGCAGATTTGCTAACCAATGTTTTGTATGTTCCTACAATACCTAAAAACTTGATTAGTGTGGGATAGATAGTTGAAAAAGGTTTTCAAGTCAGGTTTACAAATGAAGGAGTATTTGTTGAAGATCCAAAGAATGGATATAATCAGATTGTCTCTGGTAAGAAAGAAGGTAGACTCTTTACTTTAAGAGTGCAAGGGAACATTGGTCAAGCTTTGCTCACACATGGTGAAGCAGTGATTACAGAACTTGATCTCTGGCATAAGAGATTAGGTCATTTCAATGAAAGAGGAATTAAAGCTATGGTTGCTAATCAGTCTGTACTAGGATTACCAAATGTGCAAAGTCAACATATGGTTTATAAATGTGAAGCATGTCAAATGGGAAAAGCACACAAGTTACCATTTCAGAAGAAAGGATTCAAACATGATGGAGTACTTGAGCTCATTCATACAGATGTATGGGGACCAACAAAAGAAGGATCTATCAGTGGCTCAAGGTATTATGTTCTTTTCATTGATGATGCTACAAGATGGATAACATTATATGTTTTGAAGGAAAGATCAGAAGTGTTTGGAGCTTTCAAGCATTTTCATGCATATGCAGAGAGAGTCACATGTCAAAAGCTTAAAAGACTGAGGTCTGATGGAGGGGGAGAATTTTTCTCCCAAGAGTTCAATGATTATCTTTGGAATGCAGGTATTAAGAGAGAAATAACTTGCAGGTATACACCACAACAAAATGGTGTAGCAGAAAGAAGGAACAGGACTTTGGTTGAGTTTGCTAGAGCTATGCTAAAGGAGAAGAATTGTCCAAATTATCTTTGGGCTGAGGCTGTAAATACAGCTACATATCTTGTGAATAGATTAGCATGTGCAGCTCTCAATGGTATGACTCCATATGAAGCTTGGTGGGGTAAGAAACCAACACTAGATCATTGTAGAGTGTTTGGATCAATTGCATATGCTTATGTGCCATCACAGCTTAGGCATAAACTTGAACCAAAGGCAGAAAAATATGTGTTCATTGGTTATGATGAAAAGCAGATGGGTTACAGGTTGTGGAATCCTCTAACCAAACAATTTATTGTTTCTAGAGATGTTATATTTGATGAACAGAAAAGTTGGTATGCAGATCAAAGTCATACAGCTGAAGAATTTGAAGAAGAGGTAAGAAGATGTGAGAAAGGAAAATCAATTGTGCAGGTAAATAGAGATGAAGACTATACGCAAGCAAGTACATCCACAAGTGGATTAACAAGAAGAAATGAAGAAGCTCCTATATTTGATGAAGAAGTGTATCCAGACACATATGAAGAATGTGAACCAAGAAGGTCAAGCAGGACAAGGAGACAACCAGAAAGGTATTCTTATGATACTTCTTACATAACTCAGAAGAACTATGCATATATGGTCAAAGATGATGAAGAACCTCAGAACTATGATGAAGCTAAAGGTAAGAAGCAATGGGAAGAAGCAATGAAGGAAGAATTCAATGCACTGGAGGAGAACAAGACATGGGAACTTGTTCCTAAACCAAATGGTAAGAAAGTAATTGGAAATAAATGGGTTTATAAAGTGAAGAAGCTTGCAGATGGAAGTATAGCCAGATACAAAGCTAGATTGGTGGTGAAAGGCTATGCCCAGACCTATGGCATAGATTATGATGAGACATTCAGTCCCGTAGCTAAGATGTCAACTATAAGGACAATCATTGCTATTGCAGCTTCAAAAGGATGGACTCTAAGTCAATTGGATATAAAAAATGCATTCTTGAATGGATACATATCAGATGAGGTATACATGGAACAACCTCAAGGGTTTATAGATTCCAGGTATCCAAATTTTGTTTGCAGGTTGAGAAGAGCATTGTATGGATTGAAGCAAGCTCCAAGAGCTTGGAACTATAGACTGGTGAAGTATCTCAATGATCTTGGATATCAAAGTTCAAAAGCATATTCAAGTCTACTTATCAAAAGAACAGAGGAAGGTACAATCTACATTTGTATTTATGTAGATGACATTATAATCACAGGTACTTCAGATGAAGGAATCAAGGAGGTAAAGAGATCGCTTGAAAAAGAATTCAAGATCAGTGACCTAGAAAAGTTATCATACTTTCTTGGAATGGAAGTTACTTATACAGATCATGGCATATATGTGTCTCAAGAAAGGTATCTTCTGAACTTGTTGAAGAAGTTTGATATGGAAAATTGCAGAGAAGCTTCAACTCCACTTGAAGTTAATCACAAGCTCAGTAAATATGATGGTGCAGACTACAAAGATATGAGGAAGTATCAATCTCTTGTGGGTAGTTTGATTTATGCTACACTAACAAGACCTGATCTTAGTTATGCAGTGGGAGTTTTGTCACAATTCATGCATTGTCCAAAGGACCCACATTGGATTGCAGGTCAAAGAGTTCTCAGATATATCAAAGGAACTATAAAGGAAGGATTATATTATCCTTTTACATCAGATTTGAAGTTGAGAGCCTATAGTGATTCAGATTGGGCAGGTAATCAAGATGACAGAAGATCAACTCATGGTTACATGATATATATTGGTGATAAGCTTGTAAGTTGGTGTTCAAAGAAACAACATACAGTAGCATTATCATCAACTGAAGCAGAGTACAAAGGACTTGTGGAAGCAGCTAAGGAAGTCATATGGATGCAGACATTGTTCAAGAGCTTAGGCATTGATCAAGGTACACCTACAATACATGGAGATAATATGAGTTCACTTTATCTTGCAGCAAATCCAGTATTTCATGCAAGGACAAAGCACATAGAGATACAGTATCATTTCCTCAGAGAAAAGGTAATGGAGAAGGAGATTGAAGTGGAGTACATTTCTACTAAAGATCAGTTAGCAGACATAATAACAAAGAGCTTGGATGGTGTGAAGACCAGTAGATTCAAAAGCATGGCAGGAGTAAAAGAAAAGAAGATGATCTGAAGAAATAGCGAATGTCAATTAGTGATTGAGGGGGAGCTGTTGGAGAAACAATCACTAACTGGACATATATTTGAAGATCAAATATTAGGAAGAAAACCCCATGCCTATGTGAAGGGACAAATTCACAAATGTATCATATTTGTAAAGTTAGTTCACTTTAGTTCTAGAAGTTTTTTTTTTTAATCACGAGAATACGAAAATCTATATAAGTTAGTTTGTATCAACTGACGCGGTGTGAGAGAATAGAGAGAAGAAGTAGAAGAAGGAGTTCATTTATACGATTGTGTATAGTCGGGATTCTCTGAGTGAGAAAGCATCTGTAAAACTTCTGAGTTTTTTCTAGTTATGAGAAAGAACTGAGTAAAGTTCTGTGTATGAGTCTCTCTCCATCATCTCCATGCTTGCCTACTGTGTGATGAATTCAAAAGTTCATGTTTTCTGAGCAATTCGATGTCTGGCATCGAATCTTGGCTGATAAGTCATTTTTTCATTCTCTATGTGTTAACTGTTGTTGAATCTTCTAAAAATATGAAGTTTGTGGAGCAACTCGATGCTTAGCTTCGAGTTCCAGCATAAAATGGATGCCCGGCATCGACTTCTAGCATATAAGTCATCTTCTTCATGTGTGTGTAAAATAGAGTGTTTCTGGTGCAGATAAATAGCCAAAAAAAGCCCAAAGTCGATGCCCGGCATCGACTTGGACTGAAATTCGACGCCACGCATCGAATTTTTTATTTTTGGACACCAGGATTACTAAAACAAGAAAAAATTCCAATTTTGGAAGGTCATATAGGGTCATCTTGTGAAGGCCATAACTTGAGTTCTAGAGATCCGTTTGATGCATATGATAGCTTGTTGGAAAGCTCTACTCTTCTAGTTTTCGCCTAAAAAGTTTCATGGAGAAAAATTACTTGAGCAAGGAGAAACTAGCAAAATACTGAAGGTATGTCATTTCGGTGACTATGAATTTCTGTAGAAGCAAAGTTCTCACTTTAGGCTATCATTTCTCAAAGTTTGGAGTGGCAATGAGTTAATGGTGACCATAGAGGTGTTCTAGTGTCACCTTAATTCATTTCTTGTGGTGTTTCAT
>CM035411.1:185784710-185787210 GCA_020310875.1 Ceratopteris richardii
AAGGAAAGCAACAATCAGGTGAAGAAGAAGGCACTTCAAATCAAGCAAATTTCATAAGAGGAAAAGGAAATGGCAGAAGTAGAGGAAGAGGCAGAAACAACAAAGATAATGCAAGAGCTTGTTGGATATGTGGTAAGACCAATCATCTATCTCATGATTGTTGGCACAATAATCAGAACAATGGTAATTATCAGAATTTTAATCAAAGAGCAAGAGGTGGTAGATTTCAGAGAGGAAACTTCAGAGGTAGAGGTGGTAGGAATTCTTTTGGAAGAGGTGGAGGAAGAAGCTTCCAAAATCAATCCTATAATAACACCTACTACAACTATGCATCAGATCAGAAGGAGGATTCGACTCTCATTATGAATGCAACATGTGAAACCTCACATGAGGACATGAGAGTGTTCTATATTGATTCAGGATGTAGTAATCATTTAAGTGGAAATATTGCTTTGATGACTGACCTAGATCATAATGCAATTAATCATACAGTTCAGACAGGTGATAATACAAAGCATAAGGTAAAGTCAATTGGTTCAGTCAAAGCTAAAGATGGGAGCACTCTTCTGAGTAAGGTTCTTTATGTTCCCACAATTCCAAAGAATTTGATCAGTGTAGGTCAAATTGTGGAAAAAGGATATGAGGTAAGGTTCACCAATGATGGAGTCTATGTTGAAGACCTTAGTCAAGGGTATAAACAGGTTGTTACAGGAAAGAAAGAAGGAAGGCTCTTCACATTGAAGGTACAAGGAAATGTTGGACATGCTATGTTCACATATGGAGAGCAGAAGGTGTCAGAATTGGATCTTTGGCACAAAAGACTTGGACACTTCAATGAAAGAGGTATCAAGAGACATGATTAATAATGATTCAGTGCTTGGATTGCCTAGCATTGCAGGTCAACACATGACATACAGATGTGAGGCATGTCAATTAGGTAAGGCTCATAAGCAATCCTATTCCAAGCATGGGTTTATGTATTCAGAAAGACTTGAATTAGTGCATACAGATGTGTGGGGTCCTTCAAAGGACTTTAGTATAAATGGTTCAAGATATTATGTCATTTATGTTGATGATGCTACCAGATGGATCACAATTTATGTGATTAAAGAAAAGTCAGAAGTGTTTAATACATTTAAACACTATCATGCATATGCAAAAAGGATTACAGGTCAAAATTTGAAGAGACTAAGGTCAGATGGAGGGGGAGAGTATTTTTCAAATGAATTCAATGATTACTTGTGGAATGCAGGTATAAAGAGAGAAGTTACTTGCAGGTACTCTCCTCAACAAAATGGTGTAGCAGAAAGGAGAAATAGGACTCTTGTTGAGTTTGCAAGGTCCATGATGAAAGAGAAGAATTGCCCAAATTATTTGTGGGCAGAGGCTATAAATACAGCTACTTATTTGGTCAATAGATTGCCTTGTAAAGCTTTGCAAGGTATGACACCATATGAAGCTTGGTGGGGTAAGAGACCTACCTTGGATCATTGCAGAATATTTGGATGTTTGGCATATGCATATGTGCCATCTCAATTGAGGCATAAGTTGGAGCCTAAGGCAGAAAAATATGTATTCATTGGTTATGATGATAAGCAAATGGGATACAGGTTGTGGAGTCCATCCACAAAGCAATTCCTTGTATCCAAGGATGTTACATTTGATGAGCAAGGTACTTGGTATGCAGGTAAATATAATGTACATGCAGATGTTGAAGAAGTAGTGGATCAAAGGAAAGGTAAAGCAAAGATTCAATTAATTGATGAAAATGAGAATAATGAAGTACAGGTTGAAGTTGAAGAGAGGCCAAGGTTTGATCCAGAATGTGATGAACCAGAGACTTCAAGAAGTGCAGAAGTTAGGAGGTCATCTAGGCACAAATGGCAACCTACAAGGTATAGCTATGACACCTCATTCTTGACTACTAAAGATTATGCTTATTTGGTAAAAGCAGATGAAGATCCATCTACATATGATGAAGCCAAAGGCAAGAGAAATTGGGAAGAAGCCATGCAAGAGGAGTATGATGCATTGATAGAGAATCAGAATTGGGATCTGGTTCCTAAACCTAATAGCCAGAAAATTATTGGATGTAAGTGGGTTTACAAAACAAAAAGATTTGCAGATGGAAGTGTGTCTAGGTACAAAGCTAGACTTGTTGTGAAAGGGTATGCACAGACATATGGAGTGGACTATGATGAGACCTATAGTCCTGTGGCAAAAATGACAACCATCAGAACTCTCATAGCAATTGCTGCTTGCAAAGGTTGGAAGTTATCTCAATTAGATGTTAAAAATGCTTTTTTGAATGGTTACATTTCAGATGAAGTTTACATGGAGCAACCAGATGGGTTCAAAGATCAAGTGAGTCCAAATTATGTGTGTAAGCTCAAGAGAGCTTTGTATGGACTAAAGCAGGCCCCAAGGGCATGGAATTATAGGCTTGTAAAGTTCTTGAAGGATCTTGGATTTCAAGCATCAAAGGCAGATAGTAGCTTGC
>CM035411.1:185797210-185824710 GCA_020310875.1 Ceratopteris richardii
TCTACACATACACATACACATACACATAAACATACACAAACACATACACATACACATGCACATTCACATACACATTCACATACACATACATATATGCATATACATACACATATGGATACACATAGGCATACACATACCCATACACATACACATACACACACAAACACATACACATACATACACACACATACACATACACTCACACATACACATACACATATACAACACATACACATGCACATGCACACGCACATACACATTCACATAAACATGCACATACACATGCACATACAAATACACATACACATTCACACACACACATCCACATCCATATCCACATACACATACACATACACCACATACACCTACAAATGCACCTACACATACACATACACATACAAATAGAAATACATATACACATGCACATGAACATGCACATGAACATACACATACACATTCACATACACACATACACATACAAACATACACATACACATAAAAATACACATACACATACATATACACATACACATACACATATACACACATAAATGTATGCATACACATACATATATACATACATATAGACATACACATACACACACATTCACACCAAAACTCAAAAATGGATTTCATACCACTGATGGGGGATGATTCTAACACCTTAATACAACAATGGAAGATGATTGCCCTCCACTAGGTCCACAAAGAGTGTGTTATGTGGACAACTCCTAGGAGGGAGGTGTGAACCGACTCTTATCTTTGTTTAGATGGGCTCACACATGAGTTCCATGTGGCACCCATGTGGATCCAAATTGGGTACTCTTGATGTAGGAAGAGAGAATGAATTGGGTAGTGTGCAGCTGGGTGGTGAAATATACTAAGAATCTCCATGTGCATTGAACTCTTCAGAGCAGCCCATCATCATCTTTCTTGATTACTATGTTGAACAACTTCCAAAATGGAGGGCTTCATCGGGACTCTCATCTTATATTGGTATCTGAGCTACACAATGTGCGAATGTGCCTAATCGAAAGATAGACACCCAGGAATGAAACATGTTCACACATAGCCATGCAGAGGAGCACGTGCAGGCATCGAGGCTCTTCCCTCCTCCCTCCCTCTTTGTTTAGGAGCTAATGAATATCTTCTTGTTCTTATACCCAAAAAAAGGGGCAGTGGACTGCACATATGGGATAACACACATCTTCAACACACCTGCTCACGATATTTTTGGGAGAAGATAAGCTTGAAGGAGGTAAAAGGAGCTGTGAATTTTGAGTTTTTTTTCCTTGTTTTGGACCATCAAAAGTTCATGTATTGAGCAAAGATTGAGGGAACAAAAGGAGTATGTATGTACATTGGTCTATGGATATGGGATAAGGGCCAAGTGAAATATCATTCAACCATTTCCAAGGTGCCAAAGTACCATCCCCATGAAGAATTGCTCTTTCACTTCCCATTCTTGACATACCCACCTTCTCCAATTCATAGCTTTGTGCTCCGACATCTGATTCAAGAGATCTTTTTCATTATGAAGTTATACTTCTAAGCTTTAATCAGCATCAAATGATGATTGATTTGGAGAAGTTTTGCCAAACCAAAATCCCTCTGTAGCACTTCAATAGAAACTAGGCATCCACGTTTGGGCCTAGTTTTTTATCATTTGGCATCGGAATTGACTTTTTTCACTTGGAGTAGCCTTGTAGCTTCGAAGTACAGGTGCTTGACCACTTACTTTGGATTGGAAAGGGTTGTCAAAAACCAAAAGTGCTTCAGTTTGGCTCAATTTGCTTATTTGGGGCTATTGTTATATGCTTTTGGCATCATTTTTGTTGGTATTTGGTGCTCAGAACCCTCTCGGGCCAATTGAACATTTCAAATTTTCATTTGGGCCTAGGAAGGATTGCAAAATAGTGCCTTCACGCTTCAAACGTTGCTTTGGAAGCATTATTTTGTATTAGAGAAGTGCTCTAGTACTATTTTTTCTCTCTTTCTTGCATATTAAGTTTACTTCCATTCCTTTTACACACTCTAGTTAGAAAACAAGGGGAGTAAAATATGGATTCTAAGGATAAAAAAGTTTTAAACCACACTTCTCCACCTAGAGAAAAATAAATAGAGGATCTTGACCACAGGATGGAAGAGGTAGAGCTTCAACAAGAAATCGAGCACAACCTAGAGGGAAAAGAGCCACAAGAAGAAGATTATTCTTATGTGGAATTCTACGATGAGTTTTTTACACACAAACAATTCATAGAGTTAAAGGAACAGAGCCTTAGACTGGAACGGGACATTGGTAGCATGATGTCTCTTATTGAATAGCGTAAGTCTTAGATGATCTCACTTGAGACACATGTCACTTCATTCCTCGCTAGAAAGGAAAGAGAAATGCATATTCCTATGGACACGGCTAGGAAAGATGTTTCTTTTTCTAGTAAGCATAAAGGAGAAAGTTATAGGGAAGCTGCCCTGCTGAAAGACCTTAAGCCACCTACTTTTATAGGGGATGATCATGAGAGAAATAAGGATGCGGTCTACACTTTTTTGTTAAAGTGGAATGACTTGCATCAACTAAAGGGCACCCCACCTGAGTATCGTGTGCTAGAGGAAAGTCTCTCACTTGGCCCCCGTGCTTATAAGTGGTGGATTAGTCTCAAGGAGGCGAATTCTATCCCTACATACTAGGTTGAGTTTGAAACTCTTTTCTTGAAAGGTTTTCTTCCTGAGAATGAGGAAGAGAGGAACTGAGATGAGTGGGATAGGATCACTCAGAGAGGTAGACCTTTATCAGTCTACATATCCCACTACAAGGAGATCATTTTGAAGCTTAAGGGATTGGATGACTTTTAAAAAACAAGAGGGTTTGTTAGGGGCTTGTTAGGGGCTTAGATAAATCCATCAAGAGGGAGGTAAGAAGAAATATACCTAAGACATTTGAGGAGGTGATCAAGTATGCTCAAATATATGAGGACCATAACCACCCTCAATATACTTCTATGGAGATGGATCAGCCCCTCAAACCTCTTAGCAAAACCAAGTTCAAGAAGAAAGTGTCAATGGGGAAAACAAAATCTCTAAACAAAGATCACAAGGGCCTAGATTACCTACTAAGCAGTTTGAAAGATCCAAGAGGTGTTTGTCTCCTAGCCATGCATAGTGGAACTATCCACTCAAGAAGGGGGAGAAAAGAAGAGGACCAAAGAGTAGTACCATTGATAAGGGCAAAAAGGCAGTCCACCTAGTGTAGACACTTCGTATTCATGGCAACTCTAGCTGCAAGGGAGTGGAAGTGATGCATGAGGATATTGAGCACACATGTTGTTTGACACAGTCATTGTTGTGAAGAGATGGATAGGTATGTGCTTGAAGATGAAGAGGTGTTGCAAAATCCTTGATCTACACCAGCCAAATGAACTCCAGGAGTATATGGTGGGCCCTTTTAGCTTGCCAATGGATGTATTAGACACCCTATGTACCTTGGAAGATCACTCTCAAAAAGATAGATCAAAACAGATAAGTTTGAGTTAGCTCAGAGGTGAAAAACTTGCTATTTTGGTTCATACACATGTCTAGTGTTTTGCATAATTCTCTGAGCACAGCAGCAATTAGCTTAATTCCTCTTGGGGAAGTCTATTTAAATTAAAGAGCTAACTTTCAAGAGTAAGCTCATCAAAAATAATGAACCACACACTGAGAATGATGTTTAACAACTGATGACATCATCCCGATTTTCACGGGCTGCTATAGTTTGAGACCAGTGAGCAGAAAAATGCACATAACTCCATATTTAAGAATCCAATGATTATGAAAATTTTTACGCTTATATTAGACAGTAAGTTGAATCCAACAAGCTTTAAATCATTGAATTTGAATAAGTACACACGGCGAAACAGCTCTGACAATATGAGTAAAAAAGTCAGGTACCTGACAGAGAAGTGAAAATGACAGACAGGGTTGACTTCAACTGAACATAACTGAAGATTGCAATACCCAAATGAAATGAAAATGGGTGAGCATATAGTAGATTTATAGAGCTAACTTTACCAAGTTAAATCACTAAAAATGATGCACCAAGCTCAGAGAAACTATCTCTGCAATCTGACTGAGAAAACTGAGAGATATGGCAGTGAGTAGTACACTTCACAAGAACATGGAAATATGAACCCAAATGATAATGAAAATGAAATTATATTGCTTGTACAATACAATGGACTTATTGATACATATGTGTGCCTTGGAATCACACCCTGATATGGCATAAAGCTCAGCTCTTGGAGGTCTTCACATAGTTCTCTCTAACCACGACTAAAGCTGCCATCTATTTATAGTTGAGTTTGGGAGGCTAACTTCCCTCAATCACTCTCCAATCAATTAGTGATTGATTTGATTCTCTACCTACCACAAATCACGAATTCATGGCTCCTCTTTCCCGTTTTTGATCAAGTGGACTCAACCACTTAAGATTCTCTCACTTTTACATTAAGTAAACTCTTCAAAAGTTACAAGAGAAAGTTCACAAGTGAACTTTACATTGTCTTCATTTTAAGGCTTCTTCTATGACTTTGTGGGACCCAAGCCAATACTTAGGCTTGTCATAGACTTGCTCCAATAGCTCCCCCTCAAGCCAAGTATGCTTGAGGTCTTCAATCTTCCAAGATTACCTATAAACCAATCATAGCCTTGAATTTGCAAAGCTTTGTACCATCCAATGCTTTGGTTAGAATATCTGCACATTGTTGACGAGTGGATACATATGATATTTGAATCTCTTTGCTTAGAACCTTCTCTCTTACATAGTGATGATGAACTTCAATATGTTTAGTCCTTGCATGAAAAGTAGGATTAGCAGCCAAATGAATAGAACTCATATTGTCACCATAAATAGTTGGAGTTCCAAACTCCAATCCAAGATCTTTGAATAATGTCTTCATCCACATAGCTTCTTGTGTAGCTATGGCAAGACCTCTGTATTCAGCTTCAGTAGAAGAGAGAGCAACTGTGGGTTGCTTCTTGGATGACCATGAAATAAGCTTTGAACTTGCAAAGGTAAGATAACCTGAAGTGCTCCTTCTATCTTCTTTTGAGTCAGCCCAATCTGCATCAGAAAGTAGCTTCAAACCTAAATCAGATACATAAGGATAATAAAGTCCTTCATTTATGGTTCCTTTGAGATACTTGAGAATCCTTTTGGCAGCATCCATATGTGTTTTCCTTGGTGTGTGCATAAATTGACTTAGCACACTCACACTGTAACATATATCTAATCTTGTCAATATGGCATAGTTGAGACTACCCACTAGACTTTGATATGATGTGATGTCCCCTATGAGTTCACCTTCATGTGAGCTCAATTTGTGATTGACCTCCATTGGAGTACCTGCAATCTTACAATCTTGCATCTTGAATTTTGCCAACATGTCCTTAATGTACTTTCTTTGAGTGAGAAACAAACCATGATCTTTGTAGACAACTTCCAAACCTAGGAAGTAGGTAAGTGAACCCAAATCACTTATCTTGAACTCTTCTCTCATCTGATCTTTGATCTTCTTCATACCATCTGCATCATTTCCTGTCAATATAATATCATCTACATATACACATAAGTAGATGACCTCGGAGTTACTCTTTTTGATAAAGAGTGAAGGATCTACCTTGCTTGGTTGAAAGGCTTTGTCCTGCAAGAATGAAACAAGCCTGAAATTCCAAGCTCTTGGGGCTTGCTTGAGACCATACAATGCTTTGTTAAGTTTACACACATAATCAGGATAAACTTGATTCTCAAAACCAGGTGGTTGTGCCATATATACCTCTTCTGTTATCCAACCATTCAAGAATGCATTCTTTACATGTAGTTGAAGTATCTTCCAATTCTTGGAAGAGGCAATACTAAGCAAAACCCTAATAGTAGGCATCTTTGCCACAGGAGAGAAGGTCTCCTCATAATCAATTCCCTGAGTTTGTGCAAAGCCTTTTGCTACAAGCCTTGCCTTATACCTGTTAATGGAACCATAAGAATTCTTCTTGAGTTTATAGACCCATCTTGAGCCTATTACCTTCATGGATGAAGTCTTGGGCACCAAATCCCAAGTGTTGCTTTCCTCAAGTGCTTCAATCTCTTCCTTCATTGCATGCTTCCATTCTGATTTTGCTTTGGCCTCTTCAAAGGATGATGGCTCCTCTTGGTTTATGTCATGTGCTATGTAGATAGAATGTTTAGTTACTAATGAGGTGTCAAACCCATACCTTTCTAGTTTTTTCTTTTCCCTCATAGATCTTCTTAGGCCATGATGTGATGATTCTGCCTCATGTCCAAGTTCTTGCAATTTTGCTTTACCTTTAGACTTCCATGCTTTGATCTTTTCCATATGAGATTCTTCATCATCCTCCGAGGTGTCTTGTTCTTCAATCTTTGGTTGTTCTCTACCAAGCTTTGGAAAATCTTCTTCAAGATCATATGGTAAATTGACCTTCCTGCATGAATCTTCATACCATGAATTGTTCTCATCAAAAACTACATCTCTGCTTACCAAGAATCCTTTGTTGGTAGGGTTGTATAACCTGTAGCCCTTTTGATTGTTGTCATATCCAATAAATACACACCTTTCTACCTTTGGATCCATCTTGCCTCTAACATGTGAAGGAACATGAGCAAAAGCAATACATCCAAAAATTTTACAATGATCTAAGCTTGGTCTTCTTCCATTCCAAGCCTCATATGGAGTTATCCCATCAAGGGATTTTGAAGGCAACCTGTTAATCAAGTAAGTGGCTGTAGATATAGCCTCAACCCATAGATAATTAGGTAAATGCTTTTCACTTAACATGGACCTTGCAGCTTCAACAATTGTCCTATTCCTCCTTTCTGCCACTCCATTTTGCTTAGGAGTGTACCTTGTAGTTACCTCTCTTTTGATTCCTCTTTCTTGAAGAAAAGAATCAAACTCATGGGAGAAGTATTCTCCCCCTCCATCTGACCTTAGCCTTTTTAGTGATTTACCTGTTTGATTCTCCACAAGAGCCAAATATCTTTTGAAACATGAAAAAAATTCATCTTTGTGTTTCATAAAGAATAGGATAGTCCATCTGCTGCAATCATCAATAAAGGAGACATAATACCTTGATCCAGATATTGAAGCTTCCTTGCTAGGTCCCCATACATTAGTATGAACCAACTCCAAGAGATCTCCATGCATATAACCTTTCTTCATGAATGGTAACCTGTGAGACTTTCCAAATTGACATGCACTACACTTATAAATCATATGTTGTTTTGACAAGTTAGGAAGTCCAAGTACACTTTGGTCCCTGCAAATTTTCTTTAATGACCTTTCACCAATATGTGCTAACCTTTTGTGCCATACTTCCAATTCTGTGAGTGTCTAACTACCATAGTTAAAGAGAGCAATGTTTCTAGTGTCTTGTAATTCAAATGTGAACAATCTACCTGCCTTTTCACCTTTTGCAATTCTTCTGAATCTTTGACTTGGATCTTCAACAAATGCTCCTGCTTTTGTGAACCTGACTTGCAACCCTTTCTCTACTATCTGCCCAACACTTATCAAATTCTTTGTAATGGTAGGGACATAGAGTACCTTACTGAGTAGGTTGATGTTTCCATCAGGTGCTTTGACATTGCCTATTTTCTCCACAGGATGATTTGTGTCATCTCCTGTTTGTACCTCATGCTTATTCCTTGGATCTTCTAAATCTGATAGGAGTGCCACATTTCCTGCCACATGATTTGAACAACCTGAATCTATGTAGAAAACATGCTCATCAGATTTACCTTGTGGCATAGCCATGTTCATGATCAATAATGAATCCTCTTTGTTTGAGTCTTCTATGTAGTTATTGTAGTCTCTCCTTCCTTTGTAGCCTCCTTGATAGTTTGAATGATTGTAGTTGTTGTAGTTGCCATGATAGTTGTTGAACCTTCCTCTTGAGTAGCCATAACTTCCTCTATTGTATCCTCTTCCTCTTTGATTCTCGGAATTCCTAAAGCAAGTTTCAGTTGTCTAATTAGTTAATCCACAAATAGAACATGAGTTGGAGTCTTGGGATCTCCCCCTGCCTTGTCTACCTCCTCTTCCTCTACCTCTGCCATGTCTTCCTCTACCTGCATAGTTAGCTTGATATGTACCTGCTTCATAATCCACTTTCTTTGCCTTTCCTTTGTTATCTTTGGACTTGCTTTTATTATTGTATAAAGCTGAAGATTGATAACCTTTAGAGCTTTCTCCATTTTTTATAATCTTTGCCTCTTGAGTAAGTAGTTGTCCAATGAGTGTATTGAAATCAGGTACATGCATGTCCATGTACAAATCCATAGCTGTGGTGAATGCTTCCCACTTGTCATCTGCCTTCAAGCCATTGATAACCTGCCTTACAATTTGCTCTTCATCTATTACCTCTCCAATGCTTCCCAACTGATCTGCTATGTCCTTGAGCTTTGTGACAAAATCAGTCACATTTTGTTTGGGAGCCTTCTTGAGAGTTGTGAAATCCAGCCATAGTTGATGCTTCCTAGCTTTAGTACTTGAAGAGAAGAAGGCTTCAAGTGCATCCCACACTTCCTGAGATGTTTTACAACTTCTAATGTGAGGCAACAAAAAATCTGAGATAGAGTTGAGGAGATAAGACCTTGCAAGTGCATCCTTGGAGCACCATGTGCTCAATCTTTCTTGCTCTTCTTGTGTTGGTTGACTTTTGTTCCTAAAACTTGGCATAACTTCATCTCCAGCCACATAACCATATAAGCTTCTACCTTGGAAATAAGCTTCCATTCTTAATGACCAAGCTGAGTAGTTACCTCTGTCCAATTTGTCAATTGATGAAGGAAATCCATCTGCCATGTTGTCCAACCTTGCTCTGATACCACTGTGAAGAGATGGATAGGTATGTGCTTGAAGATGAAGAGGTGTTGCAAAATCCTTGATCTACACCAACCAAATGAACTCCAGGAGTATAGAAACAGCTCTGACAAGATGAGTAAAAAAGTCGAGTACTTGACAGAGAAGTGAAAATGACACACATGGTTGACTTCAACTGAACATAACTGAAGATTGCAATACCCAAATGAAATGAAAATGGGTGAGCATATAGTAGATTTATAGAGCTAACTTTACCATGTTAAATCACTGAAAATGATGCACCAAGCTCAGAGAAACCATCTCTGCAATCTGACTGAGAAAACTGAGAGATATGGCAGTGAGTAGTACACTTCACAAGAACATGGAAATATGAACCCAAATGATAATGAAAATGAAATTATATTGCTTGTACAATACAATGGACTTACTGATACATATGTGTGCCTTGGAATCACACCTTGATATGGCATAAAGCTCAGCTCTTGGAGGTCTTCACATAGTTCTCTCTAACCACGACTAAAGTTGCTATCTATTTATAGTTGAGTTTGGGAGGCTAACTTCCCTCAATCACTCTCCAATCAATTAGTGATTGATTTGATTCTATACCTACCACAAATCACGAATTCGTGGCTCCTCTTTCCCTTTTTTATCAAGTGGACTCAACCACTTAAGATTCTCTCACTTTTACATTAAGTAAACGTTTCAAAAGTTACAAGAGGTAGTTCACAAGTGAACTTTACATTGTCTTCATTTTAAGGCTTCTTCAATGACTTTGTGGGACTCAAGCCAATACTTAGGCTTGTCATAGACTTGCTCCAACAATTGTGTTCACCTTAGTTTGGACCACATGACTTGTTTAAACTTTATGGTAGTGTACACGGGACCAGGGTACAAGTCATGATAGATGAATCTACTACTCACAATTTCATAAACTATGCACTTTTCAAGAAGCTAAAGATTCCCCAGCAGCCTAGTGCACATAAATACATAGTATCTATGATGCAAGGGGAGGACAAGAGGATATGGGATACTATGGAATCCAATTTGGAAGTCAAGATGCAGGATTATACAGACCATATGGACTTCCAAATCATGAACATGGAGAGGATAGACCTTGTATTAGGAAGAGAGTGGCTTGGGGGTTGGGAAGACACACTTAAATGTAGTTATCAAAACAACACACTTGAGTTTGAAAGAAATGGAAGTAAATTTTGTATACAAGGAGAGATATGTACCTAGTGCACCTTTCATCTCATCTTTACAGTTGTATAGTCTTTTTCATTTTTAGCATGTATAGGAGTTTTTTTGTTGTATAATCAAGACTTTGAGAATTGTACACACTTCATCTGATGTATATTTTCATGCTAGAAATGTAAATATGGACAAGACGTTTTACTATTCTTTCTTGCAAGAGTGTGTTGTTAAAGGTTTTAAAGATCTTATGTTTGAATTTAGAGATGTTTTTCCCATTGACTTACCTAGAGGGCAACCACTTGAGAGAGGGGACATCGACCATGCTATTGAGGTAGTTACTAATACTAACCCTATTTGTAAGCCACCTTATAGGCTTAGTGTTTCTCAACATGAGGAGGTTGAGAGGGAACTTTAGGATTATTTAGGTAAGGGCTTCATTAGACCTAGTAACTCACCTTGGGCATCACCAATGCTCTTGATCAAGAAGAAAGATGGCTCTATGAGATTATGTATAGACTATGGAGCACTAAACAAGGTAACTATCAAAAATAGGTTTCCAATGCCTAGATTGGATGACCTATTTGATCAGTTACATCAAGCTAGGTATTTTATCAAGCTTAACCTTAGATCAGGGTATCATCATATTAGGATTAGGGAAGAGGATGTCCCAAAAACTGCATTCAAAACTAGATATGGGCACTATGAGTTTTTTATGATGCCTTTCGGTCTCACCAATGCTCATGCCACTTTCATGTAGCTCATGAATAGTGTGTTATGGCCTTATCTAGGATAGTTCGTAGTAGACTTCCTAAATGATATTCTGATCTATAGTAGATCAAAATAAGAGCACATAGAACACTTGAAAAAGTATTCCAACTTGGAACACTTGGAAAATTATTCCAACTTGGAACACTTGAAAAAGTATTCCAAGTGTTAAGAGGAAATATGGATCCTAAAAAAGTAAGGGCTATAATAAATGGCCACATCCCAAGAACCTAGAAGAGTTGCAGATCTTCCTAGGTTTATTAGGATTCTATCAAAGATTCATTAAGAATTATGCCAAGATTGTTGTCCCGATGTCAAAACAACTTAAAGGGAAAGGGAAAGCCTTTCATTGGGGAGATGAACATAAGCAAAGTATGGAGAAATTGAAAGTGGCAATTGCTATAGCTCCACTTTTACATATAGCAAATCCCAATAAACCCTTTGTGGTTGAGACTAACGTGAGTGATTATGCTATAGGAGTGGTTTTAGTTCAGGATGGTCAAGTAGTAGCTTTTGAGAGTAAGAAACTAGAACCAGCTCAGAAGAATTACTCCGTCTATGAGAAAACGTTGTATGCAATTGTCCATGCTTTGAAGAAATGGCATCATTACTTATATGGTGCCAAATTCACAATAATGTTTGATCAAGAGAGCATTAAGTGGCTCTCTAGTCAAACAGACCTTAAAGGTAGGAAGGCCCAATGGGCAGAGACCCTTCAGGAGTTTGATTATGAGCTTAAGTATAGGAAGGGAAAGTCTAATGTAGTGGCTGATTCTCTTAGCCACATGCCTATGCTTAACAGACTGAGTTTTCCTCATATCACTAGTGAGCTACTTGAGTCCATTAGAGGGTAATGTAGACTTGATCCTACATATTCAGAGATTTGGGAAGCCATAGAGGATGGGGATCGTGATACATGGGTTTCCAATAAGGATGGAGTATCGATGGGTCCTCAAGAAGGATTCAAGTGGAAGAATTACAATATTCATGATGGATATCTGTTATATAAGGGTAAGGTGTGTGTCCCTAGAGACTTTGAGATGAGACGCTACATTCTATATGAGTGCCATGACACACCTAGTGAAGGACACCCAAGAGTTAATAAGACCTATGATCTTGTTAAGAGGCAATTTTACTAGACTGGACTTCAAGGACATCCTAGAGTATGTGCTTAAGTGCATTAATTGCCAGGTCAATAAAGTTGAAAGGTTAAGGATTGGAGGACTACTCCACCCATTGGACATTTCCAATGGGAAGTGGGAGAGTATCTCCATGGATTTCATAGTTGGATTACCTAAGATACAAAGAGGGTAGGACTCTGCCTAGGTAATTGTGGATAGGTTAACCAAAATGGCCAGGTTTATTCTGACACTTACTACAACAAAGACACCTAAGTTGGCTAGACTTTTTGTAGAGAACCTATACCAATTATATGGCCTTCCTTTAGACATAGTTTTTGATCGGGATAGGAAGTTCAGTAGCCACTTTTGTAGAGCGGTCTTCAAAAGGTTGGACATGAAACTTAGCATGACCATGGCTAAGCATCCATAGTCAGATGGGCAAACAAAGAGGGTTAACCGAATCCTAGAGGATATGCTTCAAGCATATGTATATGAAAGGCAAACTAATTGGGAAGAGTACTTACCTATAGTAGAGCTTGCATATAATAGTGCCAAGCACTCTTCCACTAGGCATAGTCCATTTATGCTTATGTACGGGTTTCAGACAAGAGCTCCTTATGCAGTAGGATTATAGAATGAGAAAGTTCAAGCTACAAAGGAACTCTTGGAAGAGATGAATTATATGCTTAGATTTTCTAAGGGTAGTATTAGGAAAGCTTAGGATAGAGTTAGAACCTATGCTGACCCTCAAAGGAGTGACATCAACTTTGAGGTAGGAGAGCAAGTCTATCTTAGAGTTCCATCTAGATTTGAAACCATGAAGATGGGACCTTGTCCAAAATTGTCTCCTAGGTATTACGGACCTTTCACAATACTTAAGAGAATAGGAAAGATGGCTTACCAGCTCAAACTTCTAGAGAATAGCCAGATCCTTCCAGTTTTTCAAGTAAGCCGGCTTAAAAAAAGGATGGGTGAATCTAACAACCTCATTCTAGATAGTGAGGTAGTAGAGCCTATTTTGGTTCAATCTTTCATGATCCTAAGAGCATACTATGCATTCGAGAGAAATGGATGATAAGTCACTCATATAAAGAGTGTCTAGTAAAGTGGAAAGATAGTTCAAAAGATAGTGCCACATGGGAGCAGGTTAGCATCCTTCAGAGATGGTTTCCCAGCTTTAGTTTACCTTCCCAAGAGTCTTCTTAAGTGGAAGGATACAAGGAAACAACATGGAGATATGATCTTGTACATCGGATACATGGGGATGTAGTGGGAGTACTGTTCCATTGATTCTCTCTTCAAATAAGACCTTCCAACACCATTTTTGAGGACAAAAATGGAATTAGAGGGAAGGAAATGTTATAAGGAGAACTCCTAAGAGGGGGGTGTGAACCATCTCTTATCTTTATTTAGATGGGCTCATACATGAGTGCCATGTGGCACCCATGTGTGGTGCCAAATGGGGTACTCTTGATGTAGGAAGAGAGAATGAATGGGGTAGTACACGGCTGGGTGGTGGAGTATATTGAGAATCTTCGTGTGCATTGAACTCTTCAAATCGATGGCCCCTCATCATCTTCCTCGATTACTATGTTGAACAACTCCCAAAATGGAGGGATTCATCAAGAATGTCAACACTCCAACTGCATATGACAAATCAGCCCTTGTCAATGTAGCATAGATTAGAATACCAACCAAACTTTGATACAGTTTCATGTCCTTGAATTCTTCTCCTCCATATCTGCTCAATTTATGATTCACCTCCATCGGAGTAGGTGCTACCCTGCAATCTTCCATTTTAAACTTGATTAGCAAATTCCTCAAATACCTTTCTTGAGTCACATACACTCTTTATACCTAGACACACTTCCATCTGCATACCTCTTTATCTTGTAGACCCATTTGCATCCAATATGGGTTGATTTTTGTTCCTTGTTGACCTTCTAACTTCTCCACTCTTTGAAGTCTCTCGTTCTTCATGTTCTGGATCAAACCTTGGCAACTCTTCATTATCAATTTGAGCATCAACAATCTCTTCATCATCAGGAACTTGAATCTTTGATTTCCCCTTTCTTTGGGTCATGACTTCTTCATCACCTACATGAATGTTAATTATACCTGCATACCAAGTACCTTGCTCATCAAATGTAACATTTTTTGACACAAGGAATTGCTTTGTGGATGGACTCCACAATCTATAACCCATCTGCTTATCATCATAACCAATGAACACATACTTTTTAGCTTTAGGTTCCAATTTATGCCTTAATTGAGATGGTACATATGCATAAGCCAAACATCCAAAGACTTTGCAATGATCTAAGGTAGGTCTCTTACCCCACCATGCCTCATATGGTGTCATACCATTCAAGGCCTTACATGGAAGTCTATGAACCAAATAAGTAGCTGTATTCATAGCCTCAACCCACAAATAATTAGGGAAATTTTTCTCCTTCATCATTGACCTTGCAAACTCAACAAGAGTTCTATTTCTCCTTTCTGCTACACCATTTTGTTGAGGAGAGTACCTACAAGTAACTTCCTTTTAATACCTACATTCCATAAGTAATCACGGAACTCATTAGCGAAATACTCTCCCCCTCCATCTGACCTGAGTCTCTTCAATTTTTGCCCTATGATTCTCTCTGCATACACATGATAATGTTTAAATGTATTGAACAACCTCTTATTTATCTTTGATCACATATATAGTGATCCACCTGGTAGCATCATCAACATAAATCACATAATATCTCGAACCATTAATGCTAAAATCCTTTGATGAACCCCACACATCTATATGTACCAATTCAAGCTTCTCTGAATACATAAACCCTTTCTTACCATAAGTCTTTTTGTGAGCTTTACCCAATTGAGATGTTTCACACTTGTATGTCATGTGTTGACCTGTAATATTAGGCAATCCAAGCACTGAACCATTGTTAATCATATCCTTAATACCTCTTTCATTGAAATGTCCAAGACTTTTGTGCCAAAGATCTAACTCATAAATCTTATGTTCTCCATAAGTGAACAAGGCATGACCAACATTGCCTTGAATCTTCAATGTGAAGAGCCTTCCTTCTTTCTTCCATGAAACAATTTGTTTATATCCATGCCTAGGGTCTTCAACATAAACTCCATCATTAGTGAACCTAACTTCATATCCTTTCTCTACAATTTGTCCTACACTTATCAAATTCTTTGGAATTGTAGGGACATACAAAACCTTGCTCAAAAGAGTGCGTCCATCCTTGGCCTTTACTGATCCAATGGAATTCACATTGTGCTTTGTGTTATCACCTATTTGAACTATATGATTACTCACCTTATTCTCCAAATCAGTCATCAAAGCTATGTTGCCACTCAAGTGATTGCTACACGCTGAGTCAATGTAGAAAACTCTTTGATCTTCACTTTGTCTTTCACATGTTGCATTCACAATTAAGGTTGAATCCTCTTTCTAATCTGAAGCATAATTGTAGTAGGTATTATTGTAGTATTTACTTTGAAAGCCTCTTCCTGCATTTCTTCCAAAGAAACCTCTACTACCTCTACCTTTGAAATTGCTTCTCTGATTTCTACCACCTCGTACTCTTAAATTAGAGTTCTGAATATATCCTCCACCATTCTGATTATTATACCAACATTCATGAGCTAAATGATTAGTCTTACCATATATCTAGCAAGCTTTGACACCATCTTTATTGCTTCTGCCTCTTCCTCTTCCTTTGCCACCTCCTCTTCCTCTTAGGAAGTTAGCTTGACTCATAGTGCCTTCATCTTCATTCAATTCTTGCTTACCTTTGTTAATCTTCTTCTTATCCTTTGAATACATTGCTTGACCCATAATCTTATCAACATCACCTTTGATATCCTTCTCAAAGGTTAGCATATGTCCTCGCAATTGGTTAGCAATTGATTCAAATCAGGAGTGATATGATCTAGTGACAATTTAGTGGCTAGAATGAATGAGGCTTACACTTATCATCTCCTCTCAAACCTATGAGAACTTGTCTTACCAATTTTTCCTCTTCAATGTCTTCAGCAACTGCTCCTAATGCATCTGCAATATCCTTCATCCTTGCTACATAATCAGAAATGGATTGAGAAGCCTTCTTCTTGAATGTGGTGAATTCTACCCATAAAGATGCCTTCCTTGACTTTGTATTGTTTTGGAAATGCTCCTCCAAAGCATTCCATATGTCACTTGCACTTTCGAGTCCTCTAATGTGAGGTAGCAAGTAATCATTGACTCCCATGTAGATAATGCTCCTTGCTTAAGCATCCTTCTTCATCCATGTCTTCAAATCTGAGAGCTCTTCCCTAGTTGGAACACTAGGATCCTTAAATTATGGTTTCTCTTCTCCACCTGTGATGTATCCTATCAGATCTTTGCTCATAAGATGAGTTTCCATCCTTATTGACCAAGCACGATAGTTTTCTCTATCCAATTTTTCTATTTGAAAAGAATCTCCCATCCTTTCTTCACCTATGTAATAGATTCTTCAAGCTTTGTGAATAATAAATGTACCTTTAACTCGAATATAGTTCCTTTTGATCCTGTTAATAGCTTTCAGGTCTTCTTCTCTAACTTTCACTTTTTGAATCTTCGAAGATTGATTTTTGTATATCTGCAATAGTCGAGGTCCTACTTTTCTTCAAATCTGATGATTCTTGCTCTGATACCACTAATAGAGATGATTAATCTCCAAGAGGACAAGTTATGCTTGATGTTAGGGCACCTCCATATCAAGAACAACTCATAAACACAATCAATTTTGGAAATCTATTGCCAAACTATCAAAACTTGAGTCAACTGTGAAGTAACTCAATACACAAAAAATTCTGTTGCACTTAATTCACTCATTGACTGATCAAATGTGTAAAGTTTTCAATGAAACTTTATGCACGGTGTCTCTAAAGTTTTCACACCTTCTCCAAGTTAAAGTTCTTCAAAAGAGTTAGTAGATCTTGAGATTTCCTCCAAACAATGTACCTATGTTTGAAACTGTTCTTCTGTGTAGTCGACTTTGACACCTACAACTTCTAATGCATCATTCTCCCAAATTAGACCTCCTTTACTCAAATGCTTTTAGTCACAAGTAGCTTACATTTCAACTTAAAGAATGATAACTTACTTGCTCAAAATTTTACATTGTAGAGGGAGATCTCATCAAAACTTTGATCATCAAGATTATGCCTATTTCAGAAGTCACTTATCACTTCTTCACATACAAATGTTCCTACTTGCGATTCTCTCAGCCTGATTACAATTAGACTCTCAAATCTTGACCATAGATGCATTAACTATGGACTTAGACATCTACAAAAGGATTTTTGAAATGATCAAGCACAAAAGGAGAGATGGAGGAAAGATCGCGACACTGATTTCAAAAGTTTTCTTCTATTCTCATGGAAAACATCTGATTGACAAATCTCATACATTCATCACACTTTTTCTTCTTCTACTCATCTATCTTTGTTCTATATCTCTTCTCTCTTTTATGTATCGACTCTATACTCGTATATATAAGCATATATGTACATGTTGGTCACCATTACAAAGACATAACTGAACAAATTACAAGCTTAATGTACATCTATATACAAGTCTTCATCTTTTGATCATGCACTCATCTTCAAGTCTCAGATTTTGATCGTTGCTTTACTCTTTGACTTCAAACCTTGTCCAAATCATCAATTGGTGATTGTCCTGCACCAGCATTTTGTATGTCATTTGTTGAGGATAAGTTGGATGGTTTTAACTACCCATTGTGAGCATACATAATGAATCATGTATTGGGAACAAAATTCTTGTGGAATATTCTACAAGGTGTTGAAAGACTTCCTTCAATGCCTACAAATATAGTGATTGCAGGTGAACTAGGTGGTGTTGAAGATGATGATCTTAAATTTCCTCGTGATGCTATAGTTCTTGTGCACCTACTATAGAGCAATTTCATTGGGATGGCAGAGATGCACAAGCACATGCATTGATAGCTTTGTCTATTAATCATGCCATTATCCCACATATTCGCTCTTACAAACTACCAAGTTTCGCTTGGGATACTCTTACACTACTATACCAAGCAAGAAATAAGCCTTGTGTTGCTTACCTCCAAAAACAGTAGGAGAGTGAGCATATGAATGAAGAAGATTTAATTGAGACTTTTTTGACAAAGATAAAGGATTTGAAACAGTACTTGATTTCTATTGATGAAATCTTGCTAGATAATTCACTTGTGTAGAATATTCTTTATGATCTTCCAAATTCTTATCAGAGTTTCAATTCTCTTCCATTGATGATGAAAGGTAATATGAATGCCTTAACATTTGAGGAGTAATCTAGGTAAAACATATCAATTATATGTGTTGTGGATCAATTTTTGTTGGTTATTCAGAAGGGAAAACATAAATGGAGTTTGTCTCATATCATTAAGCATTATCCTAAACTAGTTGCAAAAGAGGCAAAGAAGAAAGATATTGGAATGGTTATTGCAGACTCTACACCTAAAAAGAAGTTTCATAACCTTGTTTAAATGAAGAATGGTTGATCACTACTCATTTGCAGCTATGACCCATTTTCTCATGAGCAGTGTATGTAAGTAATAGAATTGAATGTTTGGTGCTTTAACAATGGTGCAACTAAGCATATAACCTTGCAATTTAGTTTCTTCACTTCAGTTAAGCTTGGTCCTATAGGGAATATTGTCATGTGTGCTAACAATTCTTCTTATCTTGTCATGGGAGTTGGAAAGGTCATTTCGACTATTGTTGATGGTAGTTATTTCACATTGTCAGATGCATTATTTGTGCCAGGGATCAAGAAAAATATGTTATGAGTTTCAACACTAGCCAAGATTCAGTTGGTTGTTAAATTTATTGATGACATATGTATAGTTCATGATCTCTCAAATGGTAATGTTATCATTGCTTCTAGAATTTCATGTTGCAGGTTGTATGAGTTTGTGATTCCTATTGTACCTACTATAGAGAAACTTTGTTGGGATGGCAGAGATGCTCAGGCCCATGCATTGATAGCTTTGTCTGTCAAATGTGCCATTATCTCTCACATTTGCTCTTGCAAAACAGCAAAGGATGCTTTGGATACACTTGCCACTTTGTACCAGGCAAGAAATGAGGCTCGTGTTGCTTACCTCCAAAAATAGTTGGAGAGTGAGCATATGAATGAAGGAGATCCCATGGATGTCTTTTTGAAAAAGATCAAATATTTGAAAGAGAATTTGATTTCTACATATTAAGTCTTACCAGATAATTCATTTGTGTAGATTGTTCTTGATGGTCTTCCTGATTCATATCAAAGTTTTTCTTCTACTCTTTGGTTGATGATGAAAGGCAATCCAAATGCCTTAATGTTTGAGGAGTTGGTCTCTATTTTATTATAGGAAGATTAGTCTAAGTAGAACAGGTACATTATGCATGTTGCAGAATAAGCTTTCTTAGCTAGTCAGAAGGCAAATGTAAATGGAGCTCATCTACTAGCAAGCATAAATTTGCTAACTCTGCATAATCAAAAAGGGAAGACAAAGACGAGAAGAAAACAAAAAAACAGAAATAGTTTTTCAAATATTGTAAAGGAAATGATCATGTCATAAAGAGTTATCCAATGTTGGCTGCAAAAGAGGTAAAGAAGAAAGAGGCTACAATGGTTGTTGTAGACACCTCAACACCTAAAACAAAGTCTGCTAATCTTGTGCATAATGAAGAATGGGTGTTTACTACTATTTTGACTTTTGACCCATCTTCTCATAAATAGTGTATGTCTATAATAGACTAAGATGTTTGGTACTTTAACAGTGGGGCAACCAAACATATTATCTTGTAGTGCAGTTTTTCCAGTTCACTTGAGCCTCCCCCTATCGAAAATATTGTCATATGTGGTAACAACTCCTCTTGTCCTATAATGGAAGTTGGTAAGATCATTTTGGCTATTGCTAATGGTAGTTATTTCACATTATTAAATTCTTTGTTTGTGAAAGGATCAAGAGAAATTTTTTGTTAGTTTTAGCATTAGTGAAGATTGGCTTAATTATCAGATTTATTGATGAAAGTTGTACATTTCATGATCTGTGAAATGGTGATATTATTATTTCTTTAGGTATTTTATTTCATGGGTTGTATAAGCTCATAGACTATGCAAAATCTACCAGTGAATCAACATGTGCAATTCAAAATTCTCAAGCTATCACACATGCAAAACTTTGGCATGCATGCTTTGGTCATCTGAATTTTGCTAGTTTGCTATGCCAATAGAAATCTAAAATGGTGTCTTCTCAGCCCAAACTTGAGGCACTTGGTAAACATGTCTGTAAGGGTTGTATTTTGGGCAAAATGTAATGTTCCTCCTTCCCAAAAGATGGTTCAGTATGAGCTACTCAAAAATTGCAACTTGTTCATAACGATGTTTGTGGTCCTATGCAAAGACCTTCTTTTGAGAAATGCCTTTACTTCATGACTTTTATTGATGATTTTTCTAGGCACGTATGGGTGTATCCATTGAAAGAAAAGTCTGAAGTGTTTATGTGATTCAAAAAATTTCCACTTTTGGCTGAAAATATGTTAGCATGTAAAATGGGCACCCTCCATTCTAATCGAGGGGGGGAATACATGTCTTTGAATTTTAATGCATTTTTGGTTGAACGTAGGATAAAACATAATGTATAATTTTGTATACACCTCAATAGAATGGAGTTGCTAAAAGAAAGAACAAGTCTCTCATGGAGATGGCGAGGTGTATGAGGTTTGGCATGGTCACAAGCCATCTGTTGCTCATCTTCATGACTTTGGTTGTCTGACATATGCATTATTACATGAACAAAAATGCAAAAAAAATGGATGTTTAAGTAGTAAAATGTATTTTTGTAGAGTATAGTTCTGAAAGCAAAGGCTATTGCATGTATCATCCACATAATAAATGCATCTTGGTTAGCCATGTTGTTTTTGTGGAAGATGTGATTCAACCATTACTTTCATGTACTAAGGAGAAATCAATTAGCTCCAAGGATACCTATGACACTTTGCTACCTCATTTTACAAGTGGACAATCAAGTGTTGGTCCAAATGAGGCAATTTCTGAGCCTTTATAGGTTTCACATGATGATGCAAATCATTCCATTTTTTATGCAGATTTACATGATGCACTTGTTGATGAGAAGACTGATATAGAGAGGCAAGAACTATGCCCAAATGGCTGGTCAAGAATTTGTGAGAGAGCAAATTAGATGCACCTTTGTCATATCATACTTGTTCATGCTTTCATAGTGCTCGTTTTGCATCAGATTGCTATACAATGGTTGCCCCTAGTCTTTGTGATGAGAATAAGCTTATTTCTTTTGATGAAGCATAAAACTTAGAAAATTGGATTGCAACTATGCAATCACACTATGATGCTATTATCAAGAATGGTACCTGGTCTTTATGTGATTTGCCTCTAGGAAAAAAGACCATTGGCAGTGAATGGGTACACAAGATGAAGCGCAATCCTAATGGAACAGCTGAAAAGTATAAGGCTAGGCTTGTTGCAAAAGGTTATGGCCAAGAGAGAGGCATTGACTTTGATGAGACCTTTGCACCCACATGCCATTGTGCAGAAAAGGCATGAAAACAAAGTGTGCACATTAAAAAAGGCATTACATGGCTTGAAGCAAGCAGCACGTGCTTGCTATGAAAAGATACATGCCTACTTGATTGCACATGGGTTTGAGAAGAGTCCAACTGAGAGCACCTTATATGTTAAGCATGCAAATGATATGCTTCTAATCATTGTTGTCTATGTTGATGATATGTTGCTCACTGGTTCTAATGAGAAGCATATTGCTGATTTTTTATGCAATGGTGGAATAGCTCTCTATCAAACAAAATATATTGACACATTATTGCCACATTTTGGCCTAGAAGATTGTAAACCTATCGCCACTCCTATGGAAAAAAGTTTATAGTTGAGTCTTCGTGATGCTAGAGATACATTTGATGTTGTTCTCCCTCAGCTGGATGTTGGATGCTTGATTTATTTGTCATAACTTGGCCTGATATTCAATTTTTTCTCTCTCGTATGAGCAGGTTTATGCATTGCTCAGGTGGTCGAGCATTGGTAGGTGATTAAGCACATCTTTTGCTAGTTGACTGGTACTCGGCTACTTGGATTGTTTTATTCCAAGGGTGATCACTACCACCATATTTACATGCTTTTTTTTACTCTGACTGGGTTGGTTGCTATGACACTCATGTATCCACTAGTGGTTTTTGCTTCATGCTTGGTAGCTCATGCATATCTTTCTTGAGCAAGAAGTAGCCTACTATGATCACTTCTTGTTGTGAGGCTAATTACAAGGGAGTTTTCACAGTGATTGTTGAGTGTGTGTGGCTCAGACACCTTTTGGTTGATTTGGGTGTTGGTCAGTCTTCTACCACCACCATCTTCATTGATAGTCGGATCACATTGGAAGTTGCGAGGAACCCTGTGCTCCATGCTCACAAAAATCACATTGAGATGCATTATCATTATGTCAAGGAGAGGTTCTCTGTTGGGGAGATTTGTGCCTACACAAAAGAATTTTGCATACCTTTTCACAAAGGCTCTACCTCAAGAGGAGTCTGAAGCTTTTTGCAAAGCTTTTGGCGTACTTTCTTTTGTGGATTGATCTCTTTCCACATAGCTTGGCACTTCCTTATACATGAGTGCGAGCTCCTTGTTCACAGCATCACTCCCAAGGGGGATGTGTTGATATATTTTGGTAGTGATGTGTGTGAATACACTAGGGTCGATGGGGCACTTTTTTCCCTCTTTAGGAGGTTTTTCCCCCCGGCTTGTATATATGCCTATATCCCTAATAGTTCAAATATATTTTCACATTCACTTGGTAATACATTCAGTATTGTGTGTTGTGCTCCAATAATATTCTTCTTCCTTGTGCTCTTTGCATGCTTCCATAGACCTCAAACTCCAACAATGTCTATATCCCATGCAAACACCTTCATCCATGATTTTATTGATGAATTTTCTAGGCATACATGGATTTATCTATTGAAATCAAAGTTAAAAGTGTTGATGTGCTTCAAATAGTTCCTAGTTATGGTTGAAAATCTAAGAGCATGTAAAATGGGCACCCTCCATTCTGATTGATGGGGGAAGTATATGACTTCTTATTTTAATGCATTTTTGGCTGAGTTGTTGAGCACGTGATAAAATATCAATGTATTGTGCCATAAATGCCTCAACAATATGGAGTTGATAAGCAGAAGAACAGGTCTCTCATGGAAATGGCAAGGTGTATTATCAATATTTAGGCTTTAAAACATAGTTTTTGGCATGAGGCAATTATGTGTGCAACATATGTACTTAACAGGTGTCCCACCAAAGCATTGTAGTCTATCACTCAATATGACATGTGGCATCATCCCAAGCAATCTACCCCTCATTTGCATGTTTTTGGTTATCTAGCATATGCATTAATGCCTAAACAACAATGCAAAAGATTAGGGGGATTTGTTGATATATTTTAGTAACGAACCACCAAAGAATTGTTTTCGCTCTTTAGGAGTTTTTTTTCCTCGAGCTTGTATATACTCCTATCACCCTAACAAGCCACCTATTCTTGTACATTCACTTGGTAATACAATCAATGTTGTGTTGTTCTCCAAGTTTCTTCTTCTTTCTTGTGCTATTTGTGTGCTTCCGTAGTCTTTGAACTCCAATAGTTTATAATTTTTGTCTTTTGATTTTCCATATTTCTACCCTCCATAATGTTTTTTAGCCTTTCCCCTTCATCCTTCACTTGAAGTCCACTTGGCATCTTCTTCATATTTCAATTTTTTTTTCCTTTCTATCCACCATGATGCTTTGCAGCCTCTTTCTTTCATCCTTCACTTGAGGTGCACTTGGTATCTTCTCCTATCCTTTCTCTTTTTCCTTAGCTCATGATCTAGACATAATGTCCAATAATAAAGGTTTGTCATAATTGCTTTCTAGATTTGAGAAAATTGTAACAACGTTCAAAAAGAAGGGGGGGACGTTCTTGATGTTGCTTATTAAGAATTTGTGGGGATTTTCTACATGTAACTTCCATCTTACAATTAACATAGAGTCCTCTAAAATGGGACCAAAGTGATCTCTATCAATCCCTTATAAACATGGTCTTTGAGGCCAAGTTGAACATTTTTGCATTCAGATCTTACTTTATTTCTAGTCATCTACAACCTCGAAATCAGTTGTCCATTAGAGCTCTTGGAGCTACTGATAATAAATTTATTTAAAGATAGGTTATGACCTACAAGAGCTCCACAATTATATTATATGTCACTTCTTTTATTCAATATTTTAGAGATGTGTGTTATTCCACAAAAATGGAATGCATCAAGTTCGCACTTGTAAATCCTTCCAAATATAGAGACATCCATATGAGTTCGCTCAAACATTTCACTAGTAAGCATGTGTTCATGATTAGATAAAATACCCTTGGAAATTGTTTTACTCATTATGCTTTTCCTTGAGCTATGATTCAATTACAATATGTTGTCCCTCATACCTCTTTTTGAGAATTTCATGATAAACTCCTAAAAAATTATCAATGCTTAAAAATGCATCCATGTTCAATAGTTGGAAGTAAGCTCAAGTTGTACAAATCTACAAAGTACTTATGCAAAATCTACTCGATCATTGTGAAGATCCTTGATTCCAAAAAAATGGTTCTTCAAACACTTGTAACATGGAATCTTTACATACTTGCTTTACACACTCAAATTATTGATTTTTATGAACAATATCCTAAAAAATCATGACACATGAATAATATGAAATTAATGTATACTTTCTACCCATTTGATCAAAAGTTGTTTCAATTACTTTTGACCAAAACTTCTCTCAATTCGAATCACTTTGATCAAGATAACTTTCATTGAAAGCACAAGTGGTATTGATAGGAGTCAATAATATGTATCAACGGTTCCCCTCCTTTCAATTCATTTGAGGGATAGGATTCTAAATTGAAAGAGGCGAATCAAGGAAGAGATCATGACCATGCTCTATAGGATAGATCATGGAACTTGAGCAAATGCCCATGTATAGCTCATATGTTGAAGCATATTTTCAAAGAATAAAAATATTCTTCAAGGGGGAAATAATGTTATAAAGTGACTTAACCTAACCTAGAGATGAAGTCAAGAGAAAAATTATCCACGAGGTTAGGCAAGCTGACAACTTTGCTAGTGGTTAAGTCCAAAGTATGTGAAGGAAATCATCTTGTTGGACATTTAGAAATAGGGAAACATTTAAATTCTAATTTATATATTTTTGGGTTACGTTTACAAACGTTACCTTCATTTAACAATTTGACTATGTCCTAATCTAATCAAACCGTTCATGAATATATGCAATGTGTGCTTATTCCCTTATGTGCATTACTATTTGTCTATGTGTTAACATATCTTGGGTTCAAATCCCATAAGCTACATGGGAATGTACTTTGCAACTTCTAAAGCCTTCTAGAAGCTTCATTTGGACACAGGATGCATGCTTGCACTTACTATAGAGGTAAGGGACATGTGGCAGAAATGTACTTACTTAGCATGGAAGACATGTGGCACATATGTATATTTACTAGCTAAGGATCCTCTAGCCTAGATTTATTTAAGGGATGGTTAGGGTGTGAAGAGCATCTCTTCTCAACTGAAATTGGCTAACATGATTGTACCACCAAGACAAACGATCCATTCATTCCACTACTCCATTCTTACTCGAATGCTGCACATTTGAGAAAAGTACAAGTACACAAATGTGTAATTATAGAAACCAAGGAATATGAGTATAGGTGGTCCAAGTAGGGAACAATACTCTCTATCAAAAGTTCTTCTCCTTTCATTTCACTTGAAGGATAGGATCTTGAATTGAAAGAGGCAAATCAAGGAAGAGATCACAATTATGCTCTATAAGATAGATCATGAGGCTCAAGAGAATGCCTTATTGTACATATATTGTAGCACATTTTTAATGTCAAAAATGATCTCCGAGGGGAAAATAATGCCATAAAGTGACTTGACCTAACCTAGAGGTTAATTCAAGACAAAAGTTTTCCAAGGGATTAGGCAAGCTAATAGCTAGAACTAGTGGTTAAATCCAAAGTATATGAAGCAAAAGTTCTTGGGCTCAAATCCTAAAGTGCATGGAATGCATTTTGCAACTTTAAGAGCCTTCTAGAAGCTAAACTAGACATGGCACACATGCTTGCACTAATTATAAAGGTAATTGGAACACATGGCACACGTGTATTTACCAAAGAAGAATCCTTGAGCTTAGCACTTTATAATGGTTGATTGGGAGGTGAGGACCTTCTCTCGATGATGCATGTAGATGTTGTATTAGTCCTCTTAATTGTTTATTACTTGAAAATAATTCATTGCTTATTTTCTTTATCAATCTATGATCCACATCTATGTTCATTAGTGAATATCCCCTGCAAGAGCTTTACCAATCGCCCAAAATCACTCTCTCATCTTTGATCCAATTATGATAAGAACACATGAAGAATTCATCAATAAACTGGGAAAAAAAAGACTTCTCTAAACCACCATGCAAACCTAAAAGCATTTTACTGCTCACTAGAAAGAAGATTGAAGAGAAATTGTTTTTTCGTCATGGAGCAAGTATGTTGTATTAAAGACATTTCCTCCAGCAATACATTGACTTACTAAATTTCAAAACTTGAATGTTGTGCACTGAGCTATTTGAAACTTTCAAAGTGAAGAACAAAGATCAAAATCCCTCCCTCAAGAAATTGTGCCATTAGAAGGACCCTGATGCCCCATAGCTACAATCATCATGATCAAAACTAGTGCACTTTTTTCCATAGTGAAAGAGAGATGGTGCATTTGGAGGCATTTGGAAAATAATAGATGCAAATTTTCGAATGCAATGTATGCCATGAAGCACATGAAGAGTTTAAACAGTTCTTCAGAAGAGCAATTTTCTCTATATGAAGAAATCACCCTTCTTCAACATGTTTGCATGATGACACCTCCAAGTCTGACTATTCTGACTACATACTACAAACATGTATTGTCAATAGATTCTGGAATGGATCAAATTAGAGCATTGATGTAATTAAATGTTCATATACTTCAATATGCTGTCTAAGAACTTCCGATCTCTGGTAGCTAACAGTCTCCATTAGATTAGAGAAACTATTTCCTATTCTCGATGGTTTCATAAAAACCATGTAGGATATGCATTATTATGATTTTGCCCATAGTTATATTCATAGGGTCACAAAGTTTGCTTATTTGATTTAAATGCAGTCTTGATTTTATTTCATTTTCGGTAAAGATTGATGTCAAATATGATTGTATGTTTATTTGAATGTATTTGTGTATATCTGCGTACTAAATTGAGAATAATCTTCATTGTCTGTTGCAAATCCATTTTCAATTATTACAAATATCTCAATCATGCTCAGGTCGTCTTGCATGCAAGATATCTCAAACAATAGAAGCCCTTCAACTTGGCATACACATCGAGCCTCTATCTCAAAAG
>CM035411.1:185829710-185862210 GCA_020310875.1 Ceratopteris richardii
AATGCCCAAGTCATCTGAGCAGAAGCTTCGTGAATCTCTTAGATTGGATGCAACACTTGATGATTCTATTATAACTGCATCACACATTGAAGAAGCTAGGCTACATTTGAAGGAGATACTCAACCAAATTATGCATCAGACTTAGATCCTATCGGGAAACTCAGGAAGGAGTTGGAAGCCTTAAGAATGCAACAGAATCAACAAGAAGAGAAAGTCATACCACCACCGCCGCACCACAATATTGATGAAATAGCTGAACTTCGTAGTGAGTTAGAAAATTTGCGGACCACACAGGACCTACGATGGCAAGTTTGGTGTACAATATGTAGCAACAATGGACATTCCAATGTTAATTGTCCTAACAAGGTCACCGGTCAATTTTGTGGCAAGGATGGTCATGAAGCAAGAGACTACTTCTACTTCAAGGGAGCACAACAACGAGGTAACCCTCAAGTTCTTGATTCGTATCATGCTAGTACTTCGAATGCACCTAATAGAGAAGAAAATCGTCAAACTCGGCCTAGATATAATAGGCCGTTGATGTGTTATCGTTGTGGTGAGTATGGACATATGCAGAACAAGCGCTCTTTACCAGAAGGTTCAACTCCCTGTCAGCATTGTCCAGATGCTAAGGATCACTATACCAGAGATTGCCCAAGAAGCCGCCCTCCTCCAATTCACATGATTGCAGTCTCCCCACAAGAAGAAGGTATGACTACTCAATCTTATGTTGTTTCATCTTCTTCAGTGCCCATGATGACTAGAGCCAGGCAAGCGAAAGCAAACTGTAGAGAGGAACAAAAGGGACTCAAAAATAGAGATGAGGAAAAGAAGGCTGATTGGAAGGGCCTCGCAGACATTGAAGGAGCTTATGATATGGTGACTACTTCCCTTAAGGACCGACCTGCAAGCTCTCACGAAGACACACAAGAGATTAACATTAAGGAAATCTTGAAAGGTATTCATCACAAGGTTAGTTCGTACCAACTCATAAAAATGGATTCGAAAGTAAGAAGTGACTTATTGAAAGTTATACACTCGGCCTACCTAATCCCACCACCGATTATAGATGGTTTCATGGTTGACTTTCCGCCTGCACCCTTGGTAGACTATCAAAGCTCAAGGCTATCTGTTTTCATAAATGATGAAGGTCTGAATGGTGTCATTAGAGGCTCTAGCATCAATTTGATGCCTGGTTTTACAATGAAGAAACTCAAACTGAACCTCACCAAGGAAGCACCCTTCATTGTCACACTAGAAGATCAACATCGGGTTATGCCCCTCGGCATCATCGAGAAGGTATGTTGGGAAAGATGGATGGATGCACTCAGAGAATGAGTAGGTGCTGCTAAACCTGCTTTGCACCAGCCCTCCTTTGACTCCAAATATGATTAGTAGACACCCTTAGCTTCCAAATGACACCAATAAATCATATATGTACTTTGCAAATGATGTGTGTAGTGATCAAATCAAAACAGACTACTTGATACTTCACAAATCCAAGAAAACTTGCTATTTTGGTATTGACACCTGCTCAGAGTTATGCTCAGTGTGACCAGCACAGTTGAAATTGATCCAATTCCTTCTAGAGGTATTAAATTAGCTTAACAAGCTACCATTTGCAAGTGGAATGAGATAAAATGATGAACTATACTCAGAGAAATCACTTTAGCAAAATTATGATTACCCCCGACTTTTTAGGAGAGTTGCAGAGGTAGACCAGAGAGTGCTTCGACAATGATTTCTCAGAAATGGCTGAATCAAATTGCTTGAAACTTTGTACGCTGATAGAAGACTTCGAGCTGAATCTACCAAGCTTTGAATCACTTGTTTTGATGGAGTAATCACTGAGATATGCCTCTTTGAAGTTGACAGAGTTGAATGTAGAGAGCTCAGAGAATACAGTAGTGATAGAAATAAATGTATGTATTAAATCACATTGATGTACATTCCCATTGCCATGATTAACATTGCCAAATGGTACTCAGAGGTGTAGGCTATGGAGTAGACCTCACACACTCAATGATCAGTAGTGTAAGCCTCGGGAATTGAGCTAGAATAATGAGCTAAGCTACACGCGACTTTTGACTTGCATCTTTTATAGAGTTGAGTTGAAAATTCAAGTTTGAATTCAAATTCAAACTCCTAGAATCTTTCACCTAAAAGGTAATGAGATAGTCTCTCAATCAATCAACAACTTTTTTCACGACTCTAATCAAGTAGGTGTGTACATAAGAAATGCCAAGTCTTTTAGACTCTTACAAGGAGTAAAATGGTAAGAACTTATAAGCATAAGTTCCTATGATCCTTCCTTCAAGTGATGCTTCATGAAGTAATCCAAGCCAAATTGTGAAGGCTTGAATTGCACCAACAGCTCCCCCTCAAGCCAAACACTTTGGCTTAAGTCTTCATCTTCAATTTTCAATCACATCCTGCAATCCAATCATGGATTTGAATCTGCATAATTTGTTTCCATCCAAAGCTTTAGTGAGTAAATCTGCACATTGCATATTAGTAGACACATAGGTCAACTGAATGTCCTTGCTTAGCACCTTCTCTCTCACATAGTGGTAATGAACCTCTATGTGTTTTGTTCTAGCATGATATATTGGATTAGCTGCAAGGTGAAGAGAGCTTGTGTTGTCTCCAAAGATAATTGGGGGCCTAGTGTATAGGCCTAACTCTGTATACAAAAGGTTTAACCAAATAGCTTCTTGAGTGGCATTGGCTAGCCCTCTATACTCTGCTTCAGTGGATGACAATGCCACTGTTGGTTGTTTCTTGGCTGACCAAGAAATAGGTTTATCACCTGCAAAAGATAAGTATCCTGATGTGCTCCTCCTATCATCCTTGCATCCTGCCCAATCTGCATCTGAATACACTTTAATGTCAATATCTGATGTATAAGGAAAGTATAAACCATGGTTCTGAGTTCCCTTTAGATACTTCAAGATCTTCTTTGCAGCCTCAAGGTGAGGTACCCTTGGTTTGTGCATGAATTGACTTAGCACACTAACTCCATATGCTATGTCAATTCTGGTCAAGATAGCATAATTCAAACTACCTACCATACTTTGATATCCTGTAATGTCTTGGACTTCATCCCCTTCATGAGCACTTAGCTTTAGGTTGACTTCCATTGGAGTACTTGAGACTTTAGCATCCTGCAGGTTAAACTTCTTCAACATGTCTTGTACATACTTTTTCTGAGTGATATATATACCTGAATTAGTATAAACCAATTCAAGTCCTAGAAAGTACTTCAATAATCCAAGATCATTGATCTTGAACTCCATCATCTGGTTTTTGATGCTTCTGATTCCTTGGACATCATTACCTGTAATGATGATGTCATCAACATAAACACAGAGATAGATTACCTCTGAATTACTCCTTTTGATAAACAATGAAGTATCTGCCTTGCTCATAGTAAACCCTTGGTCTTGGAGGTATGTTGTCAGCCTGTAGTTCCATGCCCTAGGTGCCTGCTTCAATCCATATAGAGCCTTCTTCAATTTACAAACATAATTTACCTTCTTGGGGTCTTCATAGCCAGGTGGTTGTGACATGTAGACTTCTTCAGATATCCATCCATTCAAGAAAGCATTCTTGACATCTAATTGGTACATGTTCCAATTTTTGGATGCAGCTACACTCACCAATAATCTGATTGTTGGCATCTTAGCCACAGGAGAAAATGTCTCCTCATAATCAATGCCTTGGGTTTGTGCAAAACCCTTGGCTACCAACCTAGCTTTGTACCTGTTGATTGTACCATCAGAGTTCCTTTTTAGTTTGTAGATCCATCTGGATCCTATCACCTTCATAGAGTCCTTCTTGGGTACCAAGTCCCATGTGTCACTCTCCTTGAGAGCTTCTATTTCTTCATCCATAGCTCCTTTCCATTATGGTTTGGTGATTGCCTCTTCATATGAACCTGGTTCTTCACTTAACAAGTCCTTTGCAAGATAAATTGAATGCTTAGTTACAAGAGATGTATCATACCCATATTTGATAGGCTTCTTACTTTCTCTCTGAGATCTCCTTATTGCTTGAATTGAAGATTCTGGTATATCCTCAAGCTTCTTCATCTTCATCTTGCCTCTGGACTTCCATGCCTTGAATTCTTCAAGATTGATTGTGTCATCATCTTCTGAACTTGAGTCTTCCTTCCGGATTGGTTCTTCCTTTGAGAGTTTTGGAAATTCCTCTTCCAAATCATAGGGTAGACTAACCTTCCTGCATTCATTCTCATACCATGAGTCATTCTCATCAAAGCTGACATCTCTGCTTATCTTGAACCCTTTATCGGTTGGGTTGTAGAATCTGTACCCTTTTTTATTCAAGTCATAACCAATGAAAATACATTTTTCTGCTTTAGGGTCTAGCTTTCCCCTTACCTGTGAGGGAATATGCACATATGCTACACAACCAAAGATTTTGCAATGATCCAATGATGGTCTCTTACCATGCCAAGCTTCATAAGGTGTCATTCCATCAAGTGACTTTGATGGCAACCTGTTTATGAGATAGGTGGCAGTAGATACACTCTCTGCCCAAAGATAATTTGGCAACTTCTTTTCATTAAGCATGGACCTAGCTGTTTCAACAATAAGCCTATTCCTTCTTTCAGCTACCCCATTTTGTTCAGGTGAGTACCTTGTGGTTATCTCCCTTTTGATGCCTCTTTCGTGCAAGAAGTCTTCAAACTCATTTGAGAAGTATTCACCTCCTCCATATGACCTTAGCTTCTTCAAGTTCCTTCCTGTTTGATTTTCAACTAGTGTAAGATATCTTTTGAAACAATTAAACACTTCATCCTTGTGTTTCATAAAGTATAACACAGTCCATCTGCTATAATCATCAATGAAAGACACATAGTACCTTGATCCTGAAATGGAGGGATCCTTGCTAGGTCCCCAAACATCTGTGTGCACCAAGTCTAGGTAGTCTTCATGCATAAAACCTTTCCTTGAGTAGGGCAATCTGTGAGACTTACCAAACTGACAAGCACCACATTTGTAAATCATGTGTTGCTTGGATACATTTGGTATCCCAAGCACACATTGGTCCCTGCACATTTGCTTTAAGGTCCTTTCACCTATGTGACCTAATCTCTTGTGCCATATTTCTAATTCTGAAAGTGTTTGATCCTTGTAATTGTATAAAGCAATGTTTTTGGTGTCTTCTAGCTCAAAAGTAAATAATCTACCTGATTTTTATTCTCCCTTGGCTATCCTTTTGAATCCATGTCTTGGGTCCTCCATATATGCTCCATGTTGATTGAACCTGACCTGCAAACCTTTCTCCACAATCTGACCAACACTCATTAAGTTTTTGGTAATGGTTGGTACATAAAGTACCCTGCTCAATAGGTTCTGTTTACCGTCACAAGTTTTTACATTTCCAATCTTTACTACAGAATGCTTAGTATCATCACCTGTCTGTACTTGATGTTTGCCCTTTGGTTCCTCAAGATCAGAGAGTAGTGCCACATTGCCAGCTACATGATTAGAACACCCTGAATCAATATAAAACAGATGATCATCATTGATACCTGACTTGGAAGTCATATTCATGATCAATAGGGAGTCATCTTGCTCCTCTGTGTAGTTGTTGTAGTCTTTCCTATTTCTGAATCCTCCTTGGTAGTTACCATTATGGTTGTTGTTGTAATTGTTGTAGTTATTGTTGTAGCCATTGTAGCCTTGGTGTTGGTTGAACCTTCCTCTGCCTTGAGAGTATCCACCTCTTTGATAGCCTCTTCCTCTCTGATTTTTGTAGTTTCTGTAGCACTCATCTGTGGTGTGGTTAGACAATCCACAAATATTGCATGGTGATGAATTGTAGGGTCTCCCCCTACCTTGCTTACCTCCTCTTCCCCTGCCTCTTGAAGATCTACCTCTCCCTGCATAGTTGGCTTGGGAGGTAGAACCTTCATCTTCTTGCTTTTTATCTTTACCTTTGTCTTTAATCTTTTTATCAGTATATAGGGCAGAAGGAGTGTTACCTTTAGATGTATCTCCAACCTTTGTGAACTTTGCTTCATGTGTAAATAGTTGGCCCATCAGAGTTGTGAGATCTGGGGTATGTATGTCCATGTAGAGATCCATTGCAGTGGTGAAGCTTTCCCACTTATCATCTGCCTTTAGTCCATTGGTTACTTGCCTTACTATTTGTTCCTCTTCAATCTCCTCTCCTATGCTTGCTAATTGGTCTGCCACATCCTTGATCTTGGTCACAAATTCTGAGACTGATTGTTTTGGTTGCTTCCTAAGGGTTGTGAATTCAATCCACAATTGATTCTTCCTAGCCCTTGTATTAGATGAAAAGTATGATGACAAGGTTTCCCAAGTTTCTTGGGAAGTCTTACAATTCCTGATGTGAGGTAAAAGGAAATCAGATATAGAGTTAAGAAGATAAGACCTTGCCAATGCATCTTTTGCACACCATGTATTAAGCCTTTCTTGTTCTTCCTTGGTGGGTAGACCCCTTGCTTTGAATGAGGGCAATTCCTCATCTCCTGAGATGAATCCAAATAGACTTCTTCCTTGTAGATAGGTCTTCATCCTCAGAGACCAAGCTTGATAATTGTTCCTGTCCAATTTATCAATGAATGAAGGAAAACCATCTCCCATGTTACCTTGTTTGCTCTGATACCACTGTTGGGAAAGATGGATGGATGCACTCAGAGAATGAGAATGAGTAGGTGCTGCTAAACCTGCTTTGCACAAGCACCTACTCAGAGAATGAGTAGGTGCTGCTAAACCTACTTTGCACCAACCCTCCTTTGACTCCAAATATGATTAGTAGACACCCTTAGCTTCCAAATGACACCAATAAATCATATATGTACTTTGCAAATGATGTGTGTAGTGATCAAATCAAAGCAGACTACTTGATACTTCACAAATCCAAGAAAACTTGCTATTTTGGTATTGACACCTGCTCAGAGTTATGCTCAGTGTGACCAGCACAGTTGAAATTGATCCAATTCCTTCTAGAGGTATTAAATTAGCTTAACAAGCTACCATTTGCAAGTGGAATGAGATAAAATGATGAACTATACTCAGAGAAATCACTTTAGCAAAATTATGATTACCCCCGACTTTTTAGGAGAGTTGCAGAGGTAGACCAGAGAGTGCTTCGACAACGATTTCTCAGAAATGGCTGAATCAAATTGCTTGAAACTTTGTATGCTGATAGAAGACTTCGAGCTGAATCTACCAAGCTTTGAATCACTTGATTTGATGAAGTAATCACTGAGATATGCCTCTTTGAAGTTGACAGAGTTGAATGTAGAGAACTCAAAGAATACAGTAGTGATAGAAATAAATGTATGTATTAAATCACATTGATGTACATTCCCATTGCCATGATTAACATTGCCAAATGGTACTCAGAGGTGTAGGCTATGGAGTAGACCTCACACACTCAATGATCAGTAGTGTAAGCCTCGGGAATTGAGCTAGAATAATGAGCTAAGCTACACGCGACTTTTGACTTGCATCTTTTATAGAGTTGAGTTGAAAATTCAAGTTTGAATTCAAATTCAAACTCCTAGAATCTTTCACCTAAAAGGTAATGAGATATTCTCTCAATCAATCAACAACTTTTTTCACGACTCTAATCAAGTAGGTGTGTACATAAGAAATGCCAAGTCTTTTAGACTCTTACAAGGAGTAAAATGGTAAGAACTTATAAGCATAAGTTCCTATGATCCTTCCTTCAAGTGATGTCTTCATGAAGTAATCCAAGCCAAATTGTGAAGGCTTGAATTTGCACCAACAAGGTACACATGTCAGTGCAAGGTTGTCAATTCCTCTTGGATTTTGTTGTGATTGCCCTGCTACAAGAAAGCTCTTATACTCTGCTTTTGGGAAGGCCTTGGTTAAGGCAAGCAAAAGCACTACAAGATTGGGGAAGGAACTAGATGTGGATCTCCTCGAAGACTAATAACCACTTGCACGTACACTTAGAAGAAGGGTGTGACTCAGGCAAGACAACGGGAAGTAATGCCTTCTGTACCTCAAGAAGAAGAGAATCTGTTAAATTGGATGATGGGTGGTGCAGAGTGTTGCACAATAGAGATTACTAAAATAAATGAAGAATTTGCGAAAGAAGCAAGTCGAAAAAAAGAAAATTATGCTCAATCACTAACAAAGGAGAAAAAATGAATCCCTATAGGAAAACAGAGACCGAGGTCAAGAAAGAGCCTTTGGAGTTCAAAACTGGGCATTTTTCACAAAATGGTCTTGGTGATCAAAAATTAACAGGAAGTGAGAAAAAAGTAGCAGGAAGTGAGTTAGTATCTTCGGGGGGCCCAAATACTCAAATTGGGCCATCCGACCAAATTGGGCCATCAAACCAAATTGGTCCATTGGATCAAAATGGGCCAATTTTGCGAGGATTCACCACTTCAGAGTTTTGCAAAAGGGTGGAAGAGCCTAAAAATGCCAAAATTGAAGAAGCCTTTGAGGAGGCTAATTTTGAGTCTCAAGGGCCTAATTTTGAGCCTGAGAGCAAAGAAGACTTTCCGTTTTCAAAAACCCTCAAGGATGGATCAAGCAACATATTATGGAACATAGGGTGAATTCCACCCCTGCGCACAGTGAGGATGCTTTTTCAAGTGAGATCATTCCTAAAGTGCTAGTTCAAGAAGTGAACCTTGGAGATGAAAATCCTCAAATAGTCCACTTAGCCTCTTGGTTGTGGCACTATCCCTTTTTACTACAGAAGGTAACTACTCTCATGTTCTCCTATAAAAATGCCTTTGCATGGTCCTACAAGGATCTAACAAGGATTCCAGAGGAGCTTGGATTACATCGAATACCAGGGTAAAGACTTAACTTGAGAAAATTCAATCATTGTATATACCATAGTTCTCATTTCAGCAAACTTTTCCCAATAAGTAGTTCTCATTTTAGTTCTAGTAATTTTAGCCAACACGGAGGAATTGCACCGAGACGATGCAACATCTTGATGTGGGGGACTATAATCCAGCAAGAATTCATCTTGATTGTACTCACGAAAAGAAAAAAAAAATCCCAAAAAAAAGTCCTCATAGAATTCGTCCTTGCACCATTTTCGTCTTTGAGAATACGCCTCATTTTTTCTCCTTGAAAGTTCACCCTTGATAGAGATTCACCATCATTTTTTGTCATCCTCGGGACTCTCCCTCACAAATCGCCAACAAAATCCGCCCTCCAAAATGGGGCAGAATTAGTCCTCCAAAATCATTCTTCAATAACAACAACCACAAAAATTTAAAATTAAAAAAAAAATCTCTCAACGCTTCAAGTGCATGGATTTGTAGTCTCAGAATTCGTTTCGCGTGGATTTTCAAAATTAGTCTTTCAAAATTAGTCTTTCAAAATTAGTCTTTCAAAATCAGTCTTTCACAATTAGTCTTTCAGAATTAGTCTTTCAAAATCAGTCTTTCAGAATTAGTCTTTCAAAATTAGTCTTTCAAAATCAGTCTTTCAAAATTAGTCTTTCAAAATTAATCTTTCAAAATCAGTTTTTCATAATTAGTCTTTCAAAATTAGTCGTTCAAAATCAGTCTTTCAAAATTAGTCTTTCAAAATTAATCTTTCAAAATTAGTTTTTCAAAATTAGTCCTTCAAAATTAGTCTTTCAGAATTAATCTTTCAAAATTAGTCTTTCAAAATTAGTCCTTCAAAATTAGTCTTTCAAAATTAGTCTTTCAAAATTAGTCTTTCAAAATCAGTCTTCCAGAATTAGTCTTTCAAAATAAGTCTTTCAAAATTAGTCTTTCAGAATTATTCCTTCAAAATTAATCCTTCAAAATTAGTCTTTCAAAATTAGTCTTTCAAAATTAATCTTTTAAAATTGGCCCTTCAAAATTAGTCCTTCAAAATTAGTCTTTCAAAATTAGTCTTTCAAATTAGTCCTTCAAAATTAGTCTTTCAAAATTAGTCCTTCAAAATTAATCTTTTAGTCTTTGAAAATTAGTCTTTCAAAATTAATCCTTGAAAAATAAATCTTTCAAAATTAATCTTTCAAAATTAGTCTTTCAAAATTAGTTCTTCAAAATAGTCTTTCAAAATTTCAAAATTAGTCTTCAAAAATTAGTCCTTCAAAATTACTCTTTCGAAATTAGTCTTTCAAAATTAGTCCTTCAAAAATTAGTCTTTCAAAATTAGCCTTTCAAAATTAGTCTTTCAAAGTTAGTCTTTCAAAATTAGTCATAAAAAAAAATCGCCGCATCACACCTTGATTCAGAGTGAAGTAAGCTATCAAATTCATGGAGATACTCGAAGTTCGAAATGAAGTGGTGATTCATGATAAAGGAAAGGAACTCATTCAATGCCATATTCCGAAGTCTTCATGCGGTTTTCAGTCAGTTGGATGTCAGTACCAGAATTAGACCACTCTTCCAAAAATAGCCCACTCTCCCTCCACTTTTCTCACTCTTGAGCGACACGAGTGCAGTAAGCCGTGATGGTGCAGTAAATGATTGAAGTTGGTTGGGATTGACCTAAAAGCCTATTTAAGAAGTTTCTTGGCAGTGGTTGAGATGTGAGATATATGAGAATCACCTGAGAGATATACATGAGATGTGTGAAGATCAACTAGCATTTTTGTTATTGTGGTATTGTGAGTGTGCTCTCGTCTGGATACTTCTACTCCACGTTCATCTTGGAGTGATTAGACCTTTTGTACTATTGACAAGTTTATCTTTTGTGTACTGATGCAATTTTCAATCTTGGTCTAATTGACCTTTTAAGCATCTTTGTAACTCTCTGTCTGTTTCTTCTCAAGTGGTTCCTCACACAGTCATGTTACAAGGTATACTTCCCTAAGGAGAACCCCCCTTGAGTAGGAGTACTAGAAGCATAGACCCGATTACCTCCCCCTGCAGTTTGCAGGGACACTTGCATTTTCTATGTAATAGGATATCCATGTACCCCATCTACAAGCACCATGGATCATTTGTGGTCACTTGAGGGTAAAGTATTGAGTATATCTAACAAAGACTCCAAAACTAGTAATTGCACATGACATTATATGGATAGGTGATTTGCAATGGGGCATCATATTTAACCTTTCGTTGACAAATGTTATAATACTTGAATGGTTAAAGTCCATATGTGTTGTCATGATGACCACCTATTTCGTACATGAGAAACACAACTAATGTAATCAGATAAAAATGGACAACTGCATCTCTGATCAGACAAGCTTACATATAATCCCGTCATTCCCTAAAAACATCCAGCTTTCTTACACCCCCCTTAGTTATATCCCCTTTAATCATGGCTTCAAGAAATTCCAAAATGGAACCAAATGCTTCAGTGGAAGTCTCCCTCGTACCTCCTTGGGACGCCCTCAAGCAGTAGAGAGATCTTAAATAACTTCTAACAGCATGATGCACCAATAGTAAAATCATATTTCTCAACAAGCACGCATTTCATAGAGTGAGCTTTCCACTCCTTCCCACTTAGTGTTCACCAATGTGACAATTGTTTTCCTGTATATAAGATGTCATTGTGCTCTTCCCCAAATTTCAAACATATTTCACTCTCCGACTTCTCTTCAATCTCCAGTGAGGAGCCCTGCTTATTGTTTTAGAGCGAAGAAATGTATTACCGGCTCGAAATTACTGCGACACATTGTTCTAGAAACAAGCAATAGTGAGCTTTCAATTATCGATACTCCGAAAGACATAATATACGCTCTCAGCATAACATTGACCTTCAAGCGAATGCAAAGGAAGGAATAAACCTTTCGCAGACGCAACTCTATCTTCACAGATCCTGATATTGCGAATGGCGTCCGCGGCTGATTTATTGAGCTCCACTCGTATCTTTTGCTCCTGGGTAAGTATTTCCTGAGTCTCAAGACTTTGAACTGTATTAATCTCACCGTCTTCAGTAGCCTGTTTCTCGTCCAAGTCTCCGCATGTAGATGGGGAAGGCGCAACGACTCCCTGCTCATTTTTCAGCCTCTTAGGCGCTCCAAAGTAGCCCGCAATGGATTTTGACTTCGGCGCCATGACTGATGATGCCGAGACACCTCAAGTTAGAAATCCATGAGTTGACAATCGCAGAGTCATAGTCATTTTTCCCGCGTAGCATGCTCGATGAAGTTATAATACGAGGGATAAAGAAAGACGAGCATTGTGGGGCCGCAAAACAGCTTCAAGTGGGATGCTATTTGAAACCTTTCCTCTCATAACGTCCCTATTTCCTCCCTCCTATTCCGGGTGATTAAAATCAATTGATTATAAGTTTTTATTTGGAAATTGGATCACTGAGATCCAGTCTTTCGAATTAGCCTGAATTAATGAGAAATATAATGAAAGGCAAGCATAACACCCATGGGACCCTTTGAATCTCACAAAGCAAGGGTTGAGCACTTAGCAACTATTCGGATACAGAGCTTGAATTCAACATATAGTGACTACTAGGATACAAAGCTTGAAGGTCCACTGAGGTAAGTATGTTGGAAGTGACGTAGGCCCTAATAATAAAATTCACAAGTTTATAGGATCTTTCAACACATGAACCTTAGCATACACACCTTAAGACTCAAAATTAGATGAATGAGAAATAGAGAGAGAATACACAATTTGTCAAAGTGTAACAGTAAGCTGAAAGCTTACCTACACTATCTAATATGAACATCAAATTACAATGTGTTTAATAATACAAAACTGCTGAATTTAGGGTTTTATATATAAGAAATTGCGCATAAAGTACCTAAGAGCTATGAAGAATGTGTGTATGTGCAATTGAAGTGAATATGAATAGTTTACAACTATTTTACAACAAACCCTAATTTTTAAATTAGGGTTTTAGAAACCCTAAATCAAAAATTGACCTAAATAGCAAGAAAAATTCCTCCTTCTGTTGAAGTAGAAGGCACAAATCCTTAGAACGATAGCAGCAAAACAAGAAGAGCTGAATTTAGAACTTGATACTTACAAAGCTCAACAAAAGTTGATGATTAGTTGCCAAAATCTACTCCAAATCTATGCCAAAACTTATAAACACCTCCTCCAAGGATTAGAGCACTTCAGTAGGCCTTGAGTGATCTTGGTTGATTCCTCAAAGTGACCCCTAACCACCCCCTCAAAGTGACTTCTCCTTGTGTTGAACTAGAAGGCATAAAGCCTTGGAATAGTAGAAACAAAAGAAGAAGAATGGAATTTAGAACTTGCTACTTATAGAACTTAGCAACAGATGATGGTTGGCTCCCAAAATCTCCTCCAAGTCTGCACCAAAACTTAGGAACACCTCCTCCAAAGAGTCAGAGCACTTCAGTAGGCCTTGAGTGATCTTGGTTGATTCCTCAAAGTGACCCCCAACCACCTATTATATAGGTTTTGACCTTCTTGCAAAAAACTTCACAAAAAACAACTCAAAAGCATGCAATAGTGTTTTTAACGAATTTGCTTTTCGAGATTACTGATAAGCTTTTTGAGCCTAAATATGCAATAATCTTGAAATCTAACCACCAACTAATTATGGGAGTTAGCTTTCCTTGATGTACATGACTTGAGAAATCATAATATGAAAAAAAAAAGAGCAAAAATTAGAGTTAGGGTTTTCTTGCATTTCTTGACCTCTAATGACATAATGTTTTATGCCAAAGTAAAGCTCTCCTCAAGTACTATCTGATGAGCTAATAAAAATCTTTGACCGTCTGTGACCAAAAATTGGCTAAGTACCAAAAATTAGGGTTGTTGGAAATTAGGGTTTTGTGTTATTTTGACATTGTTATCAGCAATCCCCCTTCAATGTCATAATGGTACAAGGTTCATTAATCTGCAAGCTTCTGATGTTTGTCTCTAGATAATTCTTTTGTAAAAATATCTCCAACATTTTGACTTGTAGGTATGTAGACTAGTTCAATGTGCTTCTTAGATACATGTTCTCGAATGTAGTGATAATGTACTTCTATATGCTTTCTCCTTGCATGATGAACAGGATTCTTTGCAATAGCAATAGCACTTTGATTGTCTAAAAATATATGCATAGGAAGATGAACTTGTACATCAAGATAACTAAGAATTTTCTCCAACCAAATGGCTTCAAGTGTAGCTATAAAGGCAACCCTATTCTCTGCTTCAATTGAAGATGTAGCTAGTATAGGCTATTTCTTTGATAACCATGAGATAAGACAATCTACTAAATAGAAACAATAACTGCTTGTGCTTCTTCTTGATTCTTTATCACCTACCCAATCAGAATTTGAGAAACCTCTAAGTAAAAATTATGGTGATTTTCGAAATACCATAGCATAATTTGAAGTTTCCTTCAAATATCTGAAAATTCTCTTAAATGCTTTCCAATGAATCTTGAACTGACTATGCATGAACCTGGATACTTGAGAAATTGCAACTAAATGTCAGGATGTGTATTACATAAATAGATCAAGCAATCAACTTCTTTACTATACAAAGTAGCATCAAAAGGTTCTCAATCTACTTTTGCTTGTAATGACACGTTAACATCCATAGGTGTTTGTATAGGCTTGGAATCTATCATTTCAAACCTTTCCAATAATTTCTCAATGTATCTTTTGTTGGAGTTAGACGTCTGCGAAAGCACACGAGCAGCACAAGAAAGAAAAATAAGCTTAGAGCACAACACACAATACTGAATGTATTACTAGAGAATGTACAAAGATAAGTATCCCGTTAGGGCAATAGGAGTATATACAAGCCGGGGGGAAAAAACCTCCTAAAGAGGGAAAAAAGTGCCCCAGTGGTCCTAGAGTGTTCACACACATCACTACCTAAATATATCAACAAATCCCCCCTGGGAGTGATGCGGTGAACAAGGAGATGGCACTCATGTATAAGGAAGCACCAAGCTATGTGGAATCAATCCACAAAAGGAAGTAAGCCCAAAGCTTTGCGGAAAGCTTCAAACTTCTCCCTAGACGGAGCCTTCGTAAAAAGGTCTGCAATGTTCTCCTCTGTGGGCGCATATGCCAAGCTGATCTCCCCAGCAGAGAACCTCTCCCTAACATAATGATAATGCACCTCAATGTGCTTAGTGCGAGCATGGAACACAGGGATCCTCGCAACTGCCAATGCACTCTGACTGTCAGTGAAGATGGTGGTGGAAGAAGATTGACCAACACCCGAATCAGCCATAAGGCATCTGAGCCACACACACTCAACAGTCACTGTGAAAGCTTCCCTATACTCAGCCTCACAATTGAAAGTGGCCACAGTAGGCTGCTTCTTGCTCAACCAAGATATACATGAGCTACCAAGCATGAAGCAAAAACCACTGGTGGACACATGAGTGTCATAGCAACCAGCCCGGTCAGAGTCAGAAAAAGCATGCAAATCTGGCGGTAATGATTCCCCCTTGGGATAAAACAACCCAAGTAGCCGGGTACCACTCAAGTAGCGAAAGATGCGCTTAACCGCCTGCCAATGCTTGACACCTGGGCAATGCATAAACCTGCTCATCTGTGAGATAGCAAACTGAATATCTGGCCGAGTAATGCATAAATAAATCAAGCATCCAACAGCCTGCTGATAGAGAACAGCATCAAATGCATCTCCAGCATCATGAAGACTCAATTGTAAACCTGTCTCCATAGGAGTGGCAATAGGCTTATAGTCTTCAAGGCCAAAACGTTGCAATAATGTGTCAATATATTTCATTTGACACAAAGCCATTCCACCATCAACTTGCATAAACTGAATGCCCAAATAGTGATGCAAATGCCCCAAATCAGACATATCAAATGAGGCATGCAAATCAGCCTTAAAATCAGCAATATGCTTCTCAATAGGACCAGTGAGAAGCATGTCATCAACATAGACAACAATGATCAGAAGCACATCATTAGCATGCTTAACATGTAAGGTGCTTTCAGTTGGACTGTTCTCAAAACCATGTGCAATCAGATAGGCATGTATCTTCTCATATCAAGCACGTGGTGCTTGCTTTAAACCATATAATGTCTTCTTTAACCTGCACACCTGGTTTTCATGCCCTTTTTGCATAAAGCCATGGGGCTGAAAAACATGCACTTCTTCATGCAAGTCACCATTCAGAAATGCAGTTTTAATGTCCAACTGATGTACATTCCAACCATGATAGGCTGCAAGTGCACAGATGCTTCGAACAATAGTCATATGGCATGTAGGTGCAAAGGTCTCATCAAAATCAATGCCTCTTTCCTGTGCATAACCCTTTGCAACAAGCCTAGCCTTATACATGTCAATTGTCCCATCAGGCTTATGCTTCAGCTTGTAAACCCACTTAGTGCCAATGGCCTTCTTGCCAGGAGGCAAGTCACATAAAGACCAAGTACTATTCTTCATTATAGCATCATATTCAGATTGCATAGCAGCCATCCAATTTTTTGAATTTTGTGCTTCGTCAAATGAAACAGGCTCATTCTCATCACAAAGACTAGATGCAGCCATAGCATAGCAATCTGATGCAAAAGAGGCACTATGAGAGCCTGATCGAGTACGATATGACAGAGGTGCATCTAATTTGATGTCACGCAAAGTCTACACCAGCCATTTTGGCATAGTTTTTGCCTCCTCAATGTTACCTCTCTCATCAACAAGTGCATCATGTAAATCTACATCAGAAATGGGATGATCTGCATCATCACATGAAACCTGCAAAGGTTGAGAAGTTGCCTCATTAGGACGAGCACTAGACTGTCTATAATAAAGTAAGTCTATGGTCTAGGATCCGACTGCTTCAGACATATCTGAAATCGGATATCGTTTGCTCACTAGTCTGTAGGACCAAAGATCTCAAGATAGACTCAAGCATAAGTTCATGTGCTCTCATATTCAAGTAATCCACTTAGCCTAGTGGTTAAGTCTCATGGTTGTGAAGGAGGAGGTCTTGGGTTCAATCCCCATGGGAAGCATGGGGAGAGAGTTTTACCCAAGAAGCTCTAGAGCCTTCTAACTCAAGTTAGCATGAGTTAACTTGAGTCTTGAGAGACTTAACTCAAGTGGCGAGTGCAACCACCACTAGTGGACTCTAGTGGAAGGTACTAAAGCAGTGGACGAGATCACTCCAGCCACTAGTGGACTCTAGTGGAAGGTAACAAAGGAGTGGAGGAGATTTCACATGCACTTGTGGACTTTAGTTACGTTTGTGGTCCTCATTGATTCAAGTAGCTATATATAGAGGCATATGGCTGGGAGGTGAGTACACATTCATTCGTGAGTTGGTATTGTGGAAATTTTGTTGCATTGGTATCAGAGCAACCATACTTAGGAAAGTTTATAGTAGACTTTTAAGATGACATATTGATCTACAGTATAGATTATGAAAGTCATCTAGAACATCTGGCAAAAGTTTTTAAACTTCTTCGCGATAATCAACTTTATGGTAAAGAGTCAAAATGTGATTTCTTTACCTAGGAAGTAAAGTATTTAGGCCATATTATTTCCGCGAAAGGAATCAATGTAGACCCGGATAAGGTCAAAGTGATTCTTGAATGGCCTGAGCCCAAGATAGTTCAAGAATTACAAAGTTTTCTCAGATTGGCAGGATATTATCGGAAGTTTGTGGTTGGGTATGCCAAGATAGCAGTACCTTTGACAGATCAACTCAAAGAAAAGCATCAGAAGATCAATTGGAAAGAGAAGCAAGCAAGAAGTTTTCAAGAGCTTAAACTTGCTTTAGGTTCGGCCCCGGTTCTACAAATAGTAGACCCGAATAAACCTTTCCAATTAGAAACAGATGCAAGTTCATTTGCACTAGGAGCAGTACTAAGCCAAGAAGGTCGACCAATAGCTTTCGAAAGTAGAAAGCTAAGTCATGCTTAGCAAAACTATTCTACCTATGAGCGAGAGATGTTTGCTATAATAAATGTTGTGAAAAAATGGCACCATTAACTGTATGGATCAAAGTTAACTATAGTCTTTGATCAAGAGAGCATCAAGCGGTTTGCAAACCAACCCGATTTAAGAGGTAGAAAAGCTAGATGGGCCGAACAGTTGCAAGAGTTCGATTATGAACTAAGGTACAGGAAAGGAAAGTTCAATGCAGTGGCAGACGCCTTAAGTTAGATGCCTATACTAAAAAACTTGACTTTTGTACAAATTCAAAGTGAATTTATTTCAACTTTGAAAGGAAGCTGTAAAGAAGATCCAAGCTATAGTCAAGCACGGAAGGCAGTTGAACAAGCTCAAACAAATGAAGCAAGTACTTTAGAGGGAAAGTTTAAACACTATTCTCTCCAAGATGAATATTTGCTTTATAAAGGTAAGGTTTGTGTCCCAAGTCTTTCGGACATACGAAATCAAGTACTTTTTGAATGCCACGACGCTCCAAGTGATGGACATCCTGGTATTAACTCAACCTATGAGTTAGTTAAACGACATTTTTATTGGCCTAGTTTAGATCGAGATGTGCAAAACTATTTATCCAAGTGCTATAAATGTCAAGTCAATAAGTTTGATTGACTTAAAGTTGGAGGATTGCTGCATCCTTTGGAGATTCTTAAAGGTAAATGGGAAAGTATCTTCATGGATTTCATTTCAAGGTTACCCCGCACTCAGAAAGGCTTTGATTCAGTTTGGGTTGTAGTTGATCGATTGACTAAACTTGCTCAATTTATTCCAGTCAAGACTACATATAAGACTCTAGAACTTGCAAAAATATTTGTAAATCAGCTTTACAGACTCTATGGTCTTCCAATAGACATAATTTCTGATCGGGATGCTCGATTTAGAAGTCATTTTTGGCAAGCAGTCTTTAGTAGACTTGAAACTAAACTAAGTTTGAGTACGGCCGAACATCCCCAGACGGATGGACAGACCGAGAAGGTCAATCAAATTTTGGAAGACATACTCAGAGCTTATGTTACTTCCAAACATAGTGATTGGGAAGACTATTACCTTTAGCTGAATTTGCATATAACAGTGCCAAGAATTCATCAACTAAATTTAGTCCATTCATGTTGATGTATGGGTTCCAGCCTAGGTCTCTGTATGCAGTGGGACTTTAGAATGAATGAGTTCAAGCAGCTCAAGAATTCCTTCAAGATATGAACTTTAAGCTAAAGGTATCTAGAGAAAACTTAAAGAAAGCTCAAGATCATGCAAAAGCTTATGTCGACCCTAAGCAAAGAGATATTACTTTTCAGGTTGGCGATCAAGTTTATCTTCGTGTTCCTGAAAGCTCGGAAAAGTTTAAGACTGGTCAATGCACCAAGTTATCGCCTAGATATTGGGGTCCTTTTCCAATCACTAGAAAAGTTGGCTTATGGGCTTATGAATTACAACTTCTAGAAGATAGTTGGATTCATCTAGTGTTTCATGTTAGCCGACTTAGGAAGAGTCTAACAGATTCGGATAATCTGGTTGGACAACAAGTTATTCTTCCACTTCCCTTAAGTGAAACAGCTCCTCGTGAACCTGAAAGGATACTTCGCACCCGAGATAAACGTACAAGAAGTCATTTGTACGAAGAGTGCTTAGTAAAATGGAAGGATGGAGCTGAAGAAAATTCAACATGGGAAAAAGTTTCTACAATCTAGCGACGTTTTTCGACTTTCTAGTTTTAAGTTGGTTAACGAAAGATAAAGTTTTCTACTTTCAAGTTCTAAGTAGATTACTCAATGAATGAATGCTCATGTTCTTCTAGTATTAGAACATGAGGCTCGGGGGTTGCCTACAGATACTATATATAGCTTTATTTTTTAGGAAGAAAATCTTTCCCAAGTGGGAAGAATGTAATAAAGTAAGTCTATGGTCTAGGGATCCGACTACTTCAGACAGATCTGAAATCGAATACCGTTTGTTCACTAGTCTGTAGGACCAAAGATCTCAAGAATAGACCAAGCATAAGTTCATGTGCTCTCATATTCAAGTAATCCACTTAGCCTAGTAGTTAAGTCTCATGGTTGTGAAGGAGGAGGTCTTGGGTTCAATCCCCATGGGGAGCATGGGGAGAGAGTTTTACACAAGAAGCTCTAGAGCCTTCTAACTCAAGTTAATGTGAGTTAACTTGAGTCTTGAGAGACTTAACTCAAGTGGTGAGTACAACCACCACTAGTGGACTCTAGTGGAAGGTACTAAAGCAGTGGACGAGATCACTCCAGCCACTAGTGGACTCTAGTGGAAGGTAACAAAGGAGTGAAGGAGATTGCACATGCACTTGTGGACTTTAGTTACGTTTGTGTTCCTCATTGATTCAAGCAGCTATATATAGAGGCATATGGTTGGGAGGTGAGTACACATTCATTCGGTATTGTGGAAATTTTGTTGCACTGTCCACCTGTAAAAAGAGGCAGCAAAGTGTCATACATGTCTTTGGAGCTAATAGATGTCTCCTTAGTACATGAAAGCAATGGCTGAATAGCATCTTCCACAAAAACAACATCACGGCTAACCAGAATGCGTTTAGTTTGTGGACAATACAAATGATAGCCTTTACTTTTAGAACTGTACCCAACAAAAATACATTTTACTGCTTTATCATCCAATTTTTTGCGATGTTGTTCAGGCACTAATGCATATGCCAAACAACCAAAAGCATGCAGATGAGCAACAGATGGCTTGCGATCATGCCAAGCCTCATATGGAGTGATAGACTGCAGCGCTTTAGTGGGATACCTATTAAGTACATATGTTGTAGACATGACAGCCTCAAACCAGAAACTATGTGGTAAAGCGTGACTCTTGAACATACACCTCGCCATCTCCATGAGTGACCTGTTCTTTCATTCAACAAATCCATTCTATTGAGGTGTATACAGCACTGTACACTAGTGTTTTATCCCACGTTCAGCTAGAAATGCATTAAAATCAGAAGACATATATTCCCCCCTCGATCAGAATCAAAACCAAAAACTGTTTGAAGCACATGAACACTTCGGACTTTGCCTTCAATGGATATACCCATGCATGCCTGGAAAAATCAGCGATGAAAGTCATGAAGTAAAGATAATTTCCAAAAGAATGTGTCTGCATAGGACCACAGACATCACTATGTACAATCTGCAATTTCTGAGTAGCCCAAACTGAACCATCTTTTGGAAAGGAGGAACGCTGCATTTTGCCCAAAATACAGCCTTCACAAACATGTTTTCCGGGTGTCTCAAGTTTGGGCAAAGAGGACACCATTTCAGATTTCTGCACGCGTAGCAAACTAGCAAAATTCAGATGACCAAAGCCTGCATGCCAAAGTTTTGCATCTAACATAGCCGAAGAATCATGTACTGCACATGCCAAATCATTTAGAGATCTTTCATAGTCTATGAGCTTATACAGCCCACGACATAAAATACCAGAAGCAATAATCACATCACCATTTGACATATCATGAACTGTACATCTGTCATCAACAAATTTCACAACCAAGCCAATCTTGGCTAATGCAGAAACTGATAAGAGATTTTTCTTGATCCTTGGCACAAACAAAGCATGTGACAAAGTGAAAGAACTACCATCAGCAGTAGTCAGAATGATCTTACCAACTCCCATAACAGGATAAGAGGAGTTGTTGGCGCATGTAACAGTATTCCCTGTAGGGGTAGGCTCGAGTGAAAAGAAGAAACTGCACTGCGAGGTAATATGTTTGGCCGCCCCACTGTCAAAGTACTAAACATCTGAGTCTAGTGCAGACATGCACTGTTCATGAGAAGATGGGTCAAAACTACAAACAGTAGTAAACGCCCATTCTTCTTCCTGCACAAGATTAGCAGACTCTGTTTTTTGTGTAGAGGGTTCTACAACAACCATTCCAGCTTCTTTCTTCTTTGCCTCTTTAGCAGCTAGTTTTGGACAGTTCTTCATGATATGATCTTTTCCTTTATAGTACTTGCAAAACAGTTTTTGCTTTTCTGATTTCTTTTCATCTTTGTCTTCCCTCTTCGATTGTGCAGAATTAGCAGATTTCTGCTTACTGGTTGAAGAGCTCCATTTTCCTTTGCCCTTCTGACTAGCCAGGAAAGCTTGATCTGCAACACACATAATGGACTTGTTCTGCCTGGACTGATCTTCATGCAACAGAATAGAGACTAAATCCTCAAATGACAAGGCATTTGGATTGCCTTTCATCATCAATCGAAGAGTAGAAGCAAAACTCTTATATGAATCAGGAAGACCATTCAGGCCGGTCTACATAAGTGAGCTATCTGGTATAACCTTGTCAGTAGAAATCAATTGTTCCTTCAAGTCTTTGATCTTTGTTAGAAAACTATCCATAGAATCACCGTCATTCATGTGTTCACTCTCCAACTGTTTTCAGAGGTAAGCAATATGAGCCATTCCTAGCTTGGTACAATTTGGTACGTGTATCCCAAGCATCCTTAGCTCTTCTGCAAGAGCGAATGTGAGGAATAATGGCATGTTTGACAGACAAAGCTATCAATGCATGCGCTTGGGCATCTTTTCCATCCCAACAAATTTGCTCTGCAATAGGTGCAGCAAAAACCGCAGCACGAACAAGAATATGCAAAATATCATCTTCGACACCTTTTGCATCAGCGTCAGCACCTGCAATTATAACAATTGCAGGTGTGATAAGACGTTTTTCAACACCCTGCACAATGTTCCACAGTCCTTTTGAAACCAATACATGTTGCATCATATAAGCCCACAACGGGTAGTTGGTACCATCCAACTACCAACATACAAAATACATCATTGCTTTCAACCATGGCCGGTGACTAAAATACCTTGATGCAGAAAATTGATTGTATCTCAAAAAGTTGAACAGAACTGCCCAGACGAGTTCTGCCAAACCTGTAGCGTACTTCGAGACGCTTATATTGGCGAACCAAAATAGGTATATACCTTTGGCACAAAAAGACAAAACAGCATGCACAAGTGCTATGATAGTGCGTTCGGAGGCTGAAACGAGCTCAGATCACGATTTCGACACGATACAACAAAGCTGTTTTAAACTTTGAAACAGCGTAAGTATGCTCACCAAATTTCGTGTGAATCTGAGACTGCAACCGGAGAGTGTAGATGACGCCCTAGATGAAGCGGCGACCTGCTCTGACACGAATTGTTGGAGTTAGACATATGCGGAAGCACGCGAACAGCACAAGGAAGAAGAAGAAGCTTGGAGCACAACACACAATACTAAATATTACTAGAGAATGTACAAAGATAAGTAGCCCGTTAGGGAAACAGGCATACATACAAGCTGAGGGAAAAAAACCTCCTAAAGAGGGAAAAAGTACCTCGGCAGTCCTAGAGTGTTCACACATATCACTACCTAAATATATCAACATTTTTGTTCTGTTATGTAGATACACTCTTTCTTGTATTTGAACTCAATCCCAAGATAGTAATGTAAAATATCTATATCATTCACATCAAATGTATGCTTAAGTTGTGCTTTAAAAAAATGAAGGTGTGAATCCTTGGGACCTATCATAATCATATCATCAATATATATGATAATAATAATCAAGACATCTTTTTCTGCTTTAACAAAAAGAATATGAGCAACTTCTAAGTTTTCAAAACCAATAGATAGAAGATAGAGATGTATCTCCTCATACCATGCTTTTGGCACTTGCTTTAAACTATACAATGATTTGATAAGCTTGCATTATAAACGTTGTTTACTTGTTTCTTCAAAACCTTTTGACTACTGAATGTAGACATCTTCATGAAGATCACCATTAAAAAAGTTTTTTTTTATATCTAACTGGTATACATTCCAACCAAGGAATGCAACAAGAGAAATAATTGTTCTGACTATTATCATTCTAGAAGTAGATGCAAACGTCTCATCATAGTCAATGCCTTTCTTTTATGCATAATCTTTGACAACTAACCTTGCTTTATACCTGTCAATAGTACCATCTGCTTTTCTTTTGGTCTCAAAGATCCACTTAACACCAATCGCTTTTTTATCTTTTGGTAACTCATAAATCTTCCATGTTTGATTCTCATGAATAGAAATCAATCTCTTATTGCATAGATTTCTTCCAAATAGGACTTTGTAGTGCACCTTTAACATTAGTTGGTTCATTCTCAACTGAAGTTAGTGCTAAAATGTTATGAATCTCAAAATGTTCTACGTAATTTACCTGATCCGCTTCTTCTTTCCTTATCTAAATTCTTGTTCTACCTGTGAAGTTCTTTATACCAGTGTCCTTCCAAGTTTGATATAACCATCTCGGAGTATTCTTGAAAACTAGTGCAATATCTTCTTGTTCTTCAATATCTCTTTCTTCTGGAGTTCTAGAACTTTCTCTGAATTCATAAGTTGGAACTTCAAGAGGTATTAATGATGTACCAAATATAGATGTAGGAAATGAAACTTTCTCTTCACCTTTATCAAGTGCACCATTTAGGGTTTGAGAAGGTTCATCACCCCCTTTGTATGGCTTAATGTAAGAATCCAAATTCCTTCTAAAAAATGCATAGTCATCTTCTTTTATGAAATCTGGAATATATGCATTGCATGAGAGTAGGATATCACTTGTTTCTTGAACATAGAATGTGTATCCTTTGCTTTCGATTGCATAAACAATAAAAATAACTTTGATGGCTTTTACATCAAACTTACCATAGTATTTTTCCTAAATGTGAACATAAGCTAGAGAACCAAATACTTTGAAGTAGCTCACATTGGGTTTCTTACCATAACAAGCTTCATAAGTTTTGACAACCTTTAAAGATTTTTGTGGAAGATCTGTTCAAAATGTGATTAGCTGTATGTACTGCATCAAACCAAAATTTATGGGAAAGCTTTTTGGATGACATCATGATGTGCATCATCTCAAAAAGTATCATATTCTTTCTCTTTGCAATACCATTTTGTTCTAGAGTGTAAACAATAGTGAGTTGATGAGAGATGCCTTTGTCTTCAAGAAAAGATTTGAAGTCCTTTGAGATGTACTCTCCTCCTCTATCACTTCTTAAAATCTGAATTTTTGTCTGAAATTAATTTTCAATCATAGCTAAGAACTTCTTGAAAATAGGAAAGATTGAGTTTGCTCTAAGACCATAAATCCATGAATATCTCATAAAAACATCAATAAATATGAAGAATCATGTAACCTTGAATGGAATCTGTTCTCATAGGACCATTCATCTAAATGTATGATTTTCAACTTCCTTGTTGACGTGATGTATCCATGTTTCTTGAAAGGAAGTATGTGAAGCTTTCCTCCAAGACATCCTTCACATGATTATGCATCATCTGGTAAATAAAAAGTAGGCAAACTCTCCACCATTTCTTGATCTTTAATGTGCTTGAGAGTTATGTAACTTATATGACCAAACCTAGCATGCCATAACTTCATATTCTCCTTAGGTGTACAAGACCTGACAACATTAGCATGACAAATTTTTGACAATACAAACATGCCATTTCTGTTTTCACCTTGAAGTAGACAATGATCCTCATTACATGAGAGGATCTGACATGAAACTTTCTTAAAAACAACTTTATATCCATCTATCAAGAAATTAAACATTGAGAGCAAATTCTTTTTCATTTATGGAACATAAAGAACATTAGAGATTATGAAATTTCCACCTGCTCTTGACTTTAGGTTTGTGAAATTTCCACCTACTCTTTACTTTAGGTTTACTTCCCCAACACCTACAACATCCAAATCATGACCATCTGCAATGGTCACTCTTCTACCTGTAGAATTAGAAAGTGAAGCAAATATCCTCCTGCAACCTTTCATATGCTTAGTAGCTCCATAATAAAAAATCCAAGGATTATTAGAGATTGCATTTAATGCTGCTTGATCAAAAGTTAATTCTTCAATACTAACACGTGCATAATATTCTTCCTTTGAAGACTTAGGTTTTGAATTATCTTCAACAATATTACCTAATGCTCTTTTCTTCTCTTATAAATCCCTTTTTTTTTTCATTCTATTGTCCTCTTTGAACTAGAACTAATGGAAACAGAATTCTCTTTAGGTGTGGAAGAAGCAAAAGAGGTAGATGTGGTAGAAGATGAAGTGGATGACTTACTTTCATTCAAGACCATGACACAACAAAGTACAACACGAGGATTGGAGGGCATAGATATCATATTTAGATAGGATCTACAAAGTCGGATCCACATCACTAGTCGAGATGAGGAGGCATGATACATGTGGGTATGCATGGAGATGGCAAAAGAGAGGTGGATCTACATAGCCATTTTCTACATCCCACCACAAGGATCTCGATACTCTAGACTTGACTTGGAGGAGAAGCTCAGAGATAGTCACTCACCCTACACCGCACTCTCAAAGGAGATACTACATTATAGCAGCCTAGGTGAGGTCTTCCTTATGGAGGACTTCAATGGACTCACACAGTCATGCCAATGTGAGTCATATGACATGGAGAAGCCACTGATCATGAGAAGAAGGGGCCTAGAGGAGAGGGGACTAGCCAAGTATCAATAGATAAAGGCAAGGACACCACATGATATGGCAAACAACTACTTGATCTTACCATTTCATTAATAGCGAGGCTTGGGCAGATTGACATGCTTCCCACATGGAGGTCACAAGAGTACAATCCTTTATATCTTAGGTACCGTCTTTGGGGCATTGCTTATCACTTCACTTAGTATTGGACAATGTCCATTGGGAGCTAATCACACCTTTATCATGTTCACACTCTTATCTCCCCCTTCCACTAGACCCTCGCCCACCCACTGTGACACACACTATGATACACTTCACACACAATCTTTCACATATATACACATACCATTTACAGACTCACCTACTCTCCCTAGATCCACTCTCACCCCTAGACACACCACCTCATAGATTACTTCCATCTTACATGACTCAGCTCTATACAACTTCCCCCCCCCCACCCACACACACACAGAGACCCACCATGCACAGGGTTCACACCCCAAAATCGATGATATGATGATGAGTGTCGGGACCTATGCAAGCAGTTACGAGCATCAGAGCATAGCAATGAGATTACACACAGACAGACACAATGCCGCATGCAACACCTCACACGTCGAAAGAGGCGAGAGTGGGAGGAGAGATAGTATTGGAACATTCTATCACCTACTCGTGAGTTGAGATAGTGTAGAGGCATGGCGACACCTCAGAGAGAGAAGACAATAGACACCAATCTAAGGTCAAACACATGGCACATATATGCACATAGCCTATACAAAGTTCCAGACTAGCCAGCCATCCCTAGGCCATAGAGCTCATACCCCACCACCTCTCATTTCTTTACACTAGCATTGGTGAGTCGTGCAATCACCCACCTATAGCATGGTAGAGCTCATGACCCGTAGTCTACAAGCAGATCATTTCATCTACTGATGCACGATTATTGCACCTCTTATCACCCACTTCTTCAACTGGGCACTAGTCGAGGGGTTCCCTGACTCATGGATTGAGCACACCATAGTGCCCATACATAAATCAGGCAATGTTATGGGCCCAACCACATACCAGATGATCATGATTAGCCTCACACTAGCCAAGTTATGTGGGGTAATTCTAGAGACAAAGTTGAGCACCCTCTCAGAGGGGAAGGGTATTAAGGCTCCAACAGGCAAGATTCATATGAGATTACTCCACCATAGACCACATCTTCACTATGTGATGCTTGATCAACTAGGCATGAGTGAGGAAGAGGATATTATACTACCGCTTTGTGGACTTCTGCAAAGCCTTCGACACAGTTCCCAGGGAGAGGCTCTTCAGATGCCTACTCGACATTGGGGCTCCAAAGGAGATGATATGGGGGATCTACACCCTATATGACAGAATATGAGGTAGAATTAGATGCCCTCGCAATCTATCAGATTCACTTGCTAGCATCATTGCTGTGAAACAAGGATGCGCTCTCTCGCCCATCCTCTTTGGGCTATACATACATTGATGAGATAGTGGACTTCATATGGAAGCAGGGAGGAGAGGGCATTGAGATACAAGGGACCACGGTCCACATTCTTTTATATGTTGATGATATTGTCTTGGTTTCACAGTTTGCAGAGGGTTTGTTTGAAGTGAGGTGGGCCCTAATAATAATCTTCACAGGTTTACAAGATCTTCCAATAGACTAACCTTAGCATACACACTTTGAGACTCAAAATTAGATGAATGAGAAATAGAGAGAATACACAATTTTCAAAGTTTAACGGTAACCTGAATGTTACCTTCACTATCTTATTATGATTGTCAAATTACAATGTGTGTAATGATACGAAACTGAATGTATGCTTACAAAAAATGAATCTAGGCTAAATTTTGGGTTCTAGATGCAAGGAATTGTTGATAAAGTGCCTAAGAGGTATGAAGAAAGTGTGTATAAGAGTTTGAAATGAATAGAAAGAGTTTAGAACTATTTGTCCAACAAACCCTAATCTAAATAGCATGAAAAATCCTCCTTGTGTTGAAGTAGAAGGCATGAAGCCTATGAACAATAGCAACAAAAGAAGAAGGACTAAATATACTTACAAAACTTGTTGATATATTTAGGTAGTGATGTGTGTGAACACTCTAGGACCGCCGGGGCACTTTTTTTCCCTCTTTAGGAGGTTTTTTTCCCTCGGCTTGTATATACGCCTATTGCCTTAATGGGCTACTTATCTTTGTACATTCTCTAGTAATACTTTTAGTATTATGTGTTTGTGCTCCAAGCTTCTTCTTCTTCCTTGTGTTGTTCGCGTGCTTCCGCAGACATCTATCTCCAACAATTGGTATCAGAGTAGGTTGTTGCTTCATCTAGGGCGCCATCGACACTCCTCCTTTTGCAGTCTCAAATTTGCACGAAATTTGGTGAGCATACTCAGGCTGTTTCAGAGATCAAAACGACTTCGCTCTGTGGTGCCGAAATCGCGATTTGAGCTCGTTTCGGCCTCCAAATGCACTATCACAGTGCTTGTGCAGGCTATTTCATCTTTTTGTGCCAAAGATATATACCAGTTTTTGTTCGCCAGTATAAGCGTCTCAAAGTCTGCTACAGGTCTAGCAAAATTTATCTGGGCAGTTCCGTTCAACTTTTTGAGATACAATCAATTTTTTGCATCAAGGTATTTTAGTCATCGGCCATGGCTGAAAGCAGTGATGTATTCCGTATGTTGGCTCTTGAGGATAAGTTGGATGGTACCAACTACCCGTTATGGGCTTATATGATGCGACATGTGTTGGTTGCAAAAGGATTGTGGAACATTGTGCAGAGTGTTGAAAGACGTCCTGTTACACCTCTGACTACAGGTACTGCAAATACAGGTGCTGGAGCTGATAAAGATGGTGTCGAAGATGATATTCCGCAGATTCCTGTTCGTGCTGCTGTTTCTGTTGCACCTACTACAGAGCAAATTCGTTGGGATGGCAAAGATGCCTAGGCACATGCATTGATAGCTTTGTCTGTCAAACGTGCCATTATTCCTCACATTCGCTCTTACAGAATAGCTAAGGATGCTTGGGATACACTTACCACATTCTACCAAGCTAGGAATGAGGCTCGTGTTGCTTACCTCCGAAAACAGTTGGAGAGTGAGCACATGAATGAAGGTGATTCTATGGACAGTTTCCTAACGAAGATCAAAGACTTGAAGGAACAGTTGATTTCTACTGATGAGGTTATACCAGATAGCTCACTTGTGCAGACCGTTATGAATGGTCTTCCTGATTCATATCACAATTTTGCTTCTACTCTTCGGTTGATGATGAAAGGCAATCCAAATGCCTTATCATTTAAGGAGTTAGTCTCAGTTTTGTTGCAGTAAGATCAGTCTAGGCAACACAGGTCCATTATGCGAGTTGCAGATCAAGCTTTCCTGGCTAGTCAAAAGGGCAAAGGAAAATGGAGCTCTTCAACTAGTAAGCAGAAATCTGCTAATTCTGCATATTCGAAGACGGAAGATAAAGATGAGAAGAAATCAGAAAAGCAGAAATTGTTTTGTAAGTATTGTAAAGGGAATGATCATATCATAAAGAACTGTCCAAAACTCGATGCTAAAGAGGCAAAGAAGAAAGAGGCTGGAATGGTTGTTGCAGAGGCCTCTACACCAAAAACAGAGTCTGCAAATCTTGTGCAGGAAGAAGAATGGGCGTTTACTATTGTCTTCAGTTTTGACCCATCTTCTTATGATCAGTGCATGTCTGCAGTAGACTCAGATGTTTGGTATTTTGACAGTGGAGCAACCAAACATATTACCTCGCAACGCAGTTTATTATCTTCACTCGAGCCTGCCCCTACAGGGAATACTGTTACATGCGCCAACAACTCCTCTTATCCTGTTATGGGAGTTGGTAAGATCATTTTGACTACTGCTGATGGTAGTTCTTTCACTTTGTCAGATGCTTTATTTGTGCCAGGGATAAAAAAGAACCTGTTATCAGTTTTTGCATTAGCCAAGACTGGCTTGGTTGTGAAATTTGTTGATGACAGGTGTACAGTTCATGATCTCTCAAATGGCGATGTGATTATTGCTTTTGGCATTTTATGTCGTTGGCTCTATAAGCTCATAGACTATGAAAGATCTGTAAGTGATTTGGCATGTGCAGTAAATGATTCTTAGGCTATATCAGATGCAAAGCTTTCGCATGCACGCTTTGGTCATCTGAATTTTGCTAGTTTGCTACGCTTGCAGAAATCTGAAATGGTGTCCACTTTGCCCAAACTTGAGGCACCTGGAAATCATGTTTGTGAAGGCTGTATTTTGGGCAAAATGCAGCGTTAATCCTTTCCAAAAGATGGTTCAGTTCGGGCTACTCAGAAATTGCAACTTGTGCATAGTGATGTCTATGGTCCTATGCAGACACCTTCTTTTGGAAATTACCTTTACTTCGTGACTTTCATTGATGATTTTTCCAGGCATGCATGGGTATATCCACTCAAAGCAAAGTCCCAAGTGTTCATGTGCTTTAAACAGTTTTTGGTTTTGGCTGAAAATCTGTCAGCATGTAAAATGGGCACCCTCCGTTCTGATCGAGGGGGGGAATATATGTCTTCTGATTTTAATGCATTTCTGGCTGAACGTGGGATAAAACACCAGTGTACAGTGCCGTATACACCTCAACAGAATGGAGTTGCTGAACGAAACAACAGGTCACTCATGGAGATGGCGAGGTGCATGGTCAAGAGTCAGGCTTTACCACATAGTTTCTGGCTTGAGGTTGTCATGTGTGCAGCATATGTACTGAACAAGTGTCCCACTAAAGCGCTGCAGTCTATCACTCCATATGAGGCTTGGCATGACCGCAAGCCATCTGTTGCTCATCTGCGTGTTTTTGGTTGTTTGGCATATGCACTAGTGCCTGAACAACATTGCATAAAATTGGATGATAAGGCAGTAAAATGTATTTTTGTTGGGTACAGTTCTGAAAGTAAAGGCTATCGTCTGTATCATCCACAGACTAAAGGCATTCTGGTTAGCTGTGATGTTGTCTTTGTGGAAGATGTTATTCAACCATTGCTTTCATGTACTAAGGAGACATCTGTTAGCTCCAAAGACATGTATGATACTTTGATGCCTCTTTTTACAGGTGGACAATCTAGTGCTGATCCTAATGAGGCAACTTCTCAGCCTTTGCAGGGTTCATATGATGATGGAGTTCATTCCATTTCTGATGCAGATTTACATGATGCACTTGTTGATGAGAGAGCTGATATTGAGCAGGCAAAAACTATGCCAAAATGGCTGGTGCAGACTTTGCGTGACAGTAAATTAGATGCACCTTTGTCATATCGTACTCGTTCAGACTCTCATAGTGCCTCTTTTGCATCAGATTGCTATGCTATGGCTGCATCTAGTCTCTGTGATGAGAATGAGCCTGTTTCTTTTGATGAAGCAATGAATTAAGAAAATTGGATGGCTGCTATGCAATCTGAATATGATGCTATAATGAAGAATGGTACATGGTCTTTATGTGACTTGCCTCCTGGAAAGAAGGCCATTGGAACTAAGTGGGTATACAAGCTGAAGCGTAAACTTGATGGTACAGTTGACAGGTATAAGGCTAGGCTTGTTGCAAAGGGTTATGCGCAGGAAAGAGGCATTGATTTTGATGAGACCTTTGCACCTACATGTCATATGACTATTGTTCGGAGCATTTGTGCACTTGCAGCCCATCATTGTTGGAATGTACATCAGTTGGACATTTAAACATCATTTCTGAATGGTCACTTGCATGAAGAATTGTATGTTTTTCAGCCCCGTTGCTTTGTGCAGAAAGGGCATGAAAACCAGGTGTGCAGGTTAAAGAAGGCATTATATGGTTTAAAGCAAGCACCACGTGCTTGGTATAAGAAGATACATGCCTATCTGGTTGCACATGGTTTTGAGAACAGTCCAACTGAAAGCACCTTATATGTTAAGCGTGCTAATGATGTGCTTCTGATCATTGTCGTCTATGTTGACGACATGCTGCTCACTGGTCCTATTGAGAAGCATATTGCTGATTTCAAGGCTGATTTGCATGCCTCATTTGAGATGTCTGATTTGGGGCATTTGCATCACTATTTGGGCATTCAGTTTCTGCAAGTTGATGGTGGAATGGCTTTGTGTCAAACGAAATATATTGACACATTATTGCAGCATTTTGGCCTTGA
>CM035411.1:185874710-185969710 GCA_020310875.1 Ceratopteris richardii
GTGTAACTATCAGGTTTGCAAAGTTTTTGGTAAAAGGACATGCACATATTGCTTTTCATTGAACAATGATGCATTTTCTCATTATGTGATCTAAAGAAGAATCATAGCACTCCTACATCCTTATGTCGTTGCCTTCAAGAACTCCCATCTAACACTTGACCACAACATATTCTCTTCAATTTGTGTATCACTAATTAGCAATCAGCCCTAGTGGTCCTCATTGTTATTGTGATTGTTTCAAAGTCTCACCAAAACTATTGGTATGTATCCTGAAGGTTGATGTGCTTCTGTGATATCTTCGAAAGCATATCATGTTGTGCATCCTGAGTGATACAATTGAGATGTGGTGATATGCATGTGTTAAATCAAAACTTGGTTCTTACATTTGAATACATACATGACATCCGCACAATGTGAATGATTATAACATCATGTGTAATCAAATTTGATATGAATAAAAGGTAACTAGTAATTCGGAATTCCCAAGTTGAAAAGGGCGAGTTGCTTCTGGTTCACTGTTTAAGAAGCTCAGTGAGCATTGTGATTTCTCTTCCAAGGAACTTGACAATGAAAAGGATTTTCTTTTACATACCTGTTTTTCCTTATTTGAACTTGCTTTGAGTTTGAAATCATGGGTTTGAGTTAATGAAGACTTGGCTCCATAGTTTCATATGATCAAGATGATAATTTTCCTAGCATGATAAAGTGATTTTTTCTCATGATGATATGATTAGTTTTCTTTACAAGTTGATCTAACCAATCTTTGTGGGTTTGCATATCTTTGAGTCTTCATTCCATCCTTTGAGCCACGTGGGACCCCGATGGCTGACTTGATCCCACGTGTGCCACATCTTTGGGACCCCGATGGTTGACTTGATCCATCAACTGAACCCTTCACTTCCACACCTGCCCTCTTAGTACCATCACATAAACACTACATGGATACTCTTAAGGCAAGGGTTGTCCATGCTGCCCTCTTAGCACCAACACATAAAACACTAAACACTCACAAGAAAGAGAGAGTCTAAATGATAAGAGGACCTAGGTAGTACCGCAATCCTCAATGGGTTTGGGAATGATGGAAAAGAGGAAAAGAAGATGGACGGCGTAGGAAATGAGAGAAGAAGAGAGGGAGTAGTGGATAGAATAAGCAAAGGTTAAGGGTAATGGAGATAAAAGGAATTGGAGAAATAAACTTGATTGAAATAGAAATGTTACAAAGACATGGGGACTTACAAATTAGGAGCTTGCATATTTCTCTCAATATAGTGACATAGGGTAGACTCCTTCTCTTAGCTTTGGAGCGCCCACTACACTTGTAGGGTGTACCTGCATACAACTCTTCTTGCTTTTGGAGGCCACCCAAGGGTCCCTTTTATAGGCCTTTTGGAGAAGATATTTAGGGATGATATTTTTAAATGAATCTTCTCGATATTTTACATTTTTGGTGAAATAGAAGCTTCTTATAGAGATCTAGAATATTCTAGACTTAGGAGGGTGTGATATTTTTCCTAATTTTACATATTTCTTGGATATTTTGGAGCTTTATCACAAAAATATGATATTTTGTCCTCAAAATACATGGAATGGATCCTCTCCACCAAAATTTGACTCTGGTTCATGATACTTTTGAGTTTGGAGCAGAAATACAAAAGGTCTCATTTGTTGAAAATTCAAAAAGGTGTGGAGGGGCTATGGGGCCTTTGAAAAAGACTTTTGTTTCATTCTAAAGAGAGTGGGGCAATTGTGACAGTGTTCAAGCAGAAGTGAAGCTTGTAGTGTTTCTGTAGTGTTGTGAATTGCTACAAAAATGGAAAATGTAGTGTTTCTGTAGTGTTGTGAATTGCTACAAAAATGGAAAATGCAGATAGAATGAGTCAGCTTATGAGTGATAAAGAACAACTTCCATGCTTGGAGATTCAAAATGATGAATTTCTTGATGGGAAAAGCTACTAGAAGTACATCAAAAGAGAGAATCAAAATGCTCCGCAGTTACCAGAGAGGAATCAGACTGTGGACCAGTTAAGAGCATATGAGGAATGGAATCAAGGAGCATGAAAGGTAATGTACTGGCTATCTGTTAGCATACATGATAACATGATTGGGCACATATAGTATGCCAAGACTCCGAAAGAGGATTGGAACAGTTTGGTCACATTGTATGAGACCAATACAAAGGCACAAAAAGTTCAACTCTACTCTAGCAGAGAAAGAGGCAGAGGTAGAGGCTTTGAAAGTGGAAGAGGACATGATAACCAAGACCAAGGTCAACATTATAATCATGCAAGAGGTAGAGGATAGTTTAGAGGCAGGGGGAGCCAAAGAGGCTACAAAAATTTCCAAAGAAATGATTCAAGTAATGATAGTAAAGGATTTTGGAATTGTGGTAAACTTGGACATTTTGAATGTGATTGTAGGTTGAAGAATCAAAATAGCAGAAGGCAGTAAAACAACTATGCATCCATAAGTGCAAATAAGTTGTTCATGGTTCAACATCATATGATGAATATGATGTCTGTTGATGCTAATTCGAAACCGAATGGTAATGTCTAGTATGTTGATTTAGGTTCTTCAAATCACATGGCCAGTCATTTGGAATGGTTTAGTAGTTTGCAAAAATTGCGAGTTCCTGGATATGTTGAAATAGGTGATGAAACGTCACAGTGTTGGTACATTTGGCAAGCCTTAATGCTTGACCAAATATCAACAGTTGATCTCATATGACTTTTTGATCACTCATAGAGCATATGTGAACACCTCTTGTAAAAGCATAGAGTTTAAGTCTTGAGATAAAAGTGAAAAGGAAGTAATTGAGGGAATCTTGTAGCATTAAAAATTGTATGTCACAACCACCTAAGTGGTTAGAATCAGATCAATCACTATCCTAAAAGTAGGAACACTTTTAGTGGCAGATTCAAAATTCAAATTCACTTCATGACTATAAAAAATCACATCATTTTTAGTCACGGGTAGAGATCAGAGAAGAAGGAGTCATTGAGCTTCAAGATTGTGGCTACACTAAGCCCACATATGTATGAGTAAAAGTGATGTGACTGAATCCTATAACAACCTATATGTTGGTAGAAATATGTATTCATCGGCCAAATCAATGCTTCATGTTGGAGATTATTTTGTTGGCAGGTATACCAACACTCATCCCTTTTAGTTCAATTTGCATTTGTGAGTAATTCATGTTTTTCTTGTAGTGTGTATTTGATGATCATAGTATGGATGTATTTGTGGTTGATGCTATGTATAAAGTTGTTGCATAAGTTTACTTGTCACATGGATTCCAACCTTTTCAAGGATTACGCATGTGAATCAAATCCCAAAGGATGAACAAGGTTATGTGATGGCTGATTGCCATCCACAAAATGGACATAACACAAAGATGGTTGAATTACACTATGGCTTTTTCGATTGGCACCTACTAGAGGAGGTGCATGTTCAAGGGGAGTGGATGTCATAATAAAAATAAGTTATGAAAAGCCAATCCAACCTCCATTAACCTCACCATCTTAGTCCCTATACTTGCACACGCATAAAGTTGATCCTGTATGCACATAACACCTCGATTACATGCATTCAATTGGATCTCACTCTTCCAATTCTCTTCACAAATCATACATTAAGTCTACTGCATATTCATGGTTGCATCACCAAAGCTTGGAGTTCTTTTCTAAGCATCAAGCCTATCACTTATTGATCGCCAAATTAATCCTTCAACCTTCATAAAATTTAGCATAATAAATAAGGCCGATTATACCATGCGAAACCACCTGTTCAAGCATGGCATTCAAGACCTTACATTGTCTATAGTAACTATGACTCTCTTTCCGTGGTCAAATGCCTCCTCATCTACTTGGTAGCATGCATGCATGAATTAATGTGTATTCCATTGTTCCTATCTACTATCTCGTGAAACCACAATGAAGGGAACTTTGAGCTTGACTTTCGTCCGGCTTTGTGAAAAAGGCAGCTCAACGTAACTTACTTCATGTGCACACCTGTTCAACTACTATCGACTTTTCTCTAAATATGGATGCATGCACCTTTAGCAAAGCGAAAGAAGGGGTAGGTTATCTGCAGATCATGAGCAAATGGAAAAGTGGATGGAGGGTAGGAAAAGCTATCAAATTTGCTTACAATACAAGATAGAAAAGTTCTCGATGCTGATGAGCTTATGTAAGGCTGCTTGAGGACGTTGTGCAAAGGGGGATGATAAAGCTGTGTTCGATCAGTTATTTTCTTTTGCAAACATGTTCGAAGGCGCATCTTGTTGCTCGCTAATGGAATGCAATTGACATCAATGCTTTAGCCCACCTTCATTGCCTCAATCTTCCAAAGAGATTGCTCTAATCTTCACTGTTTCCTCTTTTCGCTTTGATTTAAGAAGCTTTATGCACTAACAACTAGAGGATATGAGAATCGAGTCATTTAAAAAGCTACTAAAAATGGATTCATCCCATCTGAGAAGATAGAAAGGTTTTCAAGTTGATATTACGTGAATGCCATGAGTAGAATTAATTTTATGATAAGAATTCCACTATATATTTGACTTTGGCTGGACTGAAATGGATGGCATGGCACGCAAACTCGAAGATTGTGTTCTCATCTCCATGAGATAATTCGACATCAAATGTCGTGCTTCAACAGGAACTTACGTAGTGAAAAGGCGAGTAAAGCAAAGGATATGGAAGATAATCAAAGCGTTGACAACGAGAAAAGCTTATGCCAACACTTGGAGACGACAACAGAGCAGAGATGATCATTGGAGGGACTTTGTTTGGTCTCAATGTTCGTGTTTCTATTGATATATCTCTTGTGACTCTCTGTTTGGCAAGCCTTCCATGTTGAAGAAGACCGTAGAGGAGATGAAAGTATTGATGTATAGGCAGACATATGGGCATATCAGGGAAGTGTGCTCTGATTTATGATTTGACCGTAGTATGGAGTCACAATTATTGATGTCATATCGATAGTATTGATGGTGTGCTCATCACACATATGCTTTACACCTATAGTTTTATGCTTCTCTCACGGATTAACCTATGCATGAACAAACTCTTTATGCTAACAAATATGCTAAGAAATGATCAGCATCAAAATTTAAGAGAGGGCTTTAAGTGAAACATAGAAAGTATCAGTCTCAAGTGATATTTCCTTCATGCAGTGAAGTTTCTTTCCACACATTAAAGGTTCTTGTGTCCAAGTTGAGTTGAGATATTATTTGGAGCTCTTGATTAGGTAAGCAAGTGATTAAATGCTTCTATGCCAAAGATATCGTTTGGATATCTCATGCCAATTACTCTTAGTTCCATGTCATATATCCATGTTGAAACCTTTAGAATGCTACTTCTCCGTGTTAGCTATGGACTGTTGATATATTTAGGTAGTGATGTGTGTGAACACACTAGGACCCCTAACGGGTGACTTCTCTTTGTACATTCTAGTGGATACATTCAATATTGTGTGTTGTGCTCCAAGCTTCTTCTTCTTCCTTGTGCTGTTCACATGCTTTTGTAGAGCTCAAACTCCAACAATTGGTATTAGAGTAGGTAGTTTCATCTAGGGCATCCTCCATAGCCCTCCGATCATAGTCTCAGAATCGCACGAAATTTGGTGAGCATACTTTGTTGATATATTTAGGTAGTGATGTGTGTGAACACTCTAGGACCGTCCGGGTACTTTTTCCCCTCTTTAGGAGCTTTTTTTCCCTTGGCTTGTATATACGCCTATTGCCCTAACGAGCTACTTATCTTTGTACATTCTAGTGGTAATACATTCAGTATTGTGTGTTATGCTCCAAGCTTCTTCTTCTTCCTTGTGTTGTTTGCATGCTTCCACAGACATATAACTCCAACAATTTGTATCAGAGAAGGTCGTTGCTTCACCTAGGGCATCGTCAACACCTCTCCGGTTGTAGTCTCAAAATCGTATGAAATTTGGTAAGCATACTTAGGTAGTTTCAGAGATCAAAACAACTTCACTGTGTGGTGCCAAAATCGCGATCTGAGCTCGTTTTGGCCTCCAAATATACTATCACAATGCTTGTGTAGGCTATTTTGTCTTTTTGTGCCAAAGATATATACAAGTTTCGATTCAACAGTATAAGCATCTCGAAGTCTGCTATAGGTTTAGTAGAACTCATCAAGGTAGTTCTGTTCAACTTTTTCAAATACAGTCATTTTTTTGCATCAGGACCATGGTTGAAAGAAGTGATGTATTCCGTATGTTGGTTGTTGAGGATAAGTTCGACGGTACCAATTACCCATTATGGGCTTATATGATGCATCATGTATTGGTTGCAAAAGGACTATGGAATATTGTGTAGGGTGTTGAAAAGTGCCCTATTACATCTGCAAACACAATTCTTGAAGGTGATGCAGACAACATTGAAGATGATGATATTCTTCATGTTCTTGTTCATGTTGCGGTTCCTGTTGCACCTACTATAGACAAAATTTGTTGGGATGGCAGAGATGCTTAGGCACATGCATTGATAGCCTTGTCTATCAAACTTGCCATTATTCCTCACATTTTCTCTTGCATAATAGCTAAGGATGCTTGGGATACACTTACCACTTTATACCATGTAAGGAATGAGGATTGTGTTGCTTACCTCCGAAAATAGTTGGAGAGTGAGCACATGAATGAAGGAGATTCCATGGATATTTTTCTAACAAAGATAAAAGATTTGATGGAACAGAGAATATGATGCTATCATGAAAAATGGTATCTGGTATTTACATGATGCCTCTTGGCAAGAAGGCCATTGGCACTAAGTGGGTATACAAGTTGAAGCATAAGCCTGATTGAATAGTTGACAGGTATAAGGCTAGGCTTGTTGCAAAGGGTTATGCTCAAGAAAAAATTGATTTTGATGAGACCTTTGCTCCTACATGCCGAATGACTATTGTTCATAGCATCTGTACACCTGCAGCTCATCATGATTGGAATGTACATCAATTGAACATTAAAACTGCATTTTTGAATGTGACTTGCATGAAAGAGTGTATATTTTTTAGCCCCAGGCTTTGTGTAGAAAGGGAATGAAAACCAAGTGTGCAGGTTGAAAAAGGCATTATGGTTTGAAGCACCACATGCTTGGTATGAAAAGATACATGCCTACATGATTGCACATGGTTTTGAGAATAGTCCAACTAAGAGCACCTTATATGTTACGCATGTAAATGATCTGCTTCTGATCATTGTTGTGTATGCCAATGACATGTTCCTCACTGGTCCTCATGAGAAGCATATTGCTGATTTTAAGGCTGATTTGCATGCCTCATTTGAGATGTCAGATTTGGGGCATTTGCACATTATTGTAGCATTTTGGCCTTGAAGACTTCAAACCTATTACCACTCCTATGGATGCAAGTCTATGATTGAGTCTTCATGATGTTGGAGATGCATTCGATGATGTTCTCTATGAGAAGGTTGTTGGATGCTTGATTTACTTATGCATTACTTGGCCAAATATTCATTTAGTTGTCTCGTAGATGAGCAAGTTTATGTATTGCCTAGGTGTCAAGCATAGGAAGGAGGTTAAGCACATCTTTCTCTACTTGAGTGGTACCCGACTACTTGGATTGTTTTATCCCAAGGGGGATCACTACCGCTAGATTTACATGCTTTTTTTTATTTTGACTGGGCTAGTTGATATGACACTTGTGTGTCCACTAGTGGCTTTTTCTTCATGCTTGGTAGGTCATGTATATCTTGGTTGAGCAAGAAGTAGCCTTCTGTGGCCACTTCGAGTTGTGAGGCTGAGTATAGGGTAACTTTCACAATGACTATTGAGTGTGTGTGGCTCAAATGTCTTATGGCTGATTTGGGTGTTGGTCACTCTTCTGCCATCACCATCTTCACTGAGAGTTAGAGCGCATTAGCAGTTGCGAGGAACCCTGTGTTCTACATTGAGGTGCACTATCCTTATGTCAGGGAGAGGTTTTGTGCTAGAGAGATCAGTTTGGCATATGTGCCCACACAGGAGAACATTGCATACCTTTTCACAAAGGCTCTGCCTAGGGAGAAGTTTGACGCAAAGCTTTGGGCTTACTTCCTTGTGTGGATTGATTCCACATAGCTTGGCACTTCCTTATACATGAGTGCCAACTCCTTGTTCACCACATCACTCCCAAGGGGGGTTTGTTGATATATTTAGGTAGTGATGTGTGTGAACACACTAGGACCACTGGGGCATTTTCCCCCTCTTTAGGAGGTCTTTCCCCCTGGCTTGTATATACACCTATAGCCCTAACGGGTGACTTATCTTTGTACATTATAGTGGTAATACATTCAGTATTGTGTGTTATGCTCCAAGCTTCTTCTTCTTCCTTGTGCTATTCGTGTGCTTCCGTTGACCTCAAACTCCAACATGGAAACTCCCAGGATTCTACTAAGACAAAAACTTTTCATTCTCCTCATCCTCCTTTTTGAACACTCTTGCACATTGTGCACCAAAGAAATTTCAATGAAATGCTTGGGGAACCTATATGACACTCTTTATATCTCATTATAAGTACAAGATATCTATCTAGCTAGCCTCATTCCTTAATAATCCATCCTCTCAACATAGATAAAAACCATCATGAAGCGCCAAGTTACCAATTCAGTTATCTCTCTAGGAGTTCAACGAGATCAGGCAATTAAACATCTTTTCTCTGATTATGATCAAATTCAATAGCAATTTGTACACGAGTAGAAGCTCTCTCATCACACAAACACATCTCATCATGTGTGGGGTAAAATTTTTTCCAAGGTATTCAAACTCCAAGTTGTACAGATCGACATTGGGAGGGACAATATTATTAGTCCTAGACTTTCACCCTCCACGAGATGCACCAAAAACATCAATAGCTTATCGAGATAAAATGAGTCTTTCATTGCTAGTTGATCGACTTATTTGAGAATCTCTACATCTCACTGCACCTGTCCATTAGCCCATCTCTCCATGTCATCAAGCATACCATCATCATTGCATAACTCATCCCTTATAGGCTGAAAACTCATCGATCCAAAAGGTGTAACAATATCTCATCCTATAGGACTTCCAATTCATCACTATCCAAGCTCTAATTAGGCTACTTTCAACTCTCTCTAATTTCTTTACAGCTCAACAAAAATTCATAATACAAGGCACTAACTTTGGATTTCATTGTTATGTGCTAATCATTGTGCTACACCCAATATAACCTATCGATGACTTTCTCATTCATCATAATGTGGCGGTAAGGAAAACCAAACTATGTCCTCCTTGTGACCGTTTATATTTCATATGCTCATTGTAGGTCACCTACATTCATCACTGTTGGAGAAACAATCACTAATTGGACATATATTTGAAGGTCAAAGCTTTAGAAGAAAACCACATGCCTATGTGAAGGTACAAATTCACAAGTGTATTATATTTGTGAAGTTAGTTCACTTTAGTTCTAGAAGTTTTTTAAAAAGTCACGAGATCGAGAAAAACTATATAAGTTAGTTTGTATCAATTGACGCGATGTGGAAGAGAGTGATAGAATGTGAGAAGGAGTTCATTTTGTATGAGTGAGTATAGTCGGGCTTCTCTGAGTGAGAAAGCACCTGTAAACTTCTGAGTTTTTCATAGCTGTGAGAAGAACTAAGTAAAGTTCTATGTATGAGACTCTCTCCATCATCTCCATGCTTGCCTACTGTGTGATGAGTTCAAAAGTTCAAGTCTTCCAAGCAACTCGATGCCTGGCATTGAGTTTGTGTTGATAAGTCATTGTTTTCATTCTTCGAGTTTTATGTTTTTTCTTTTAAAAACATAAGTTTTGTGGAGCAAATCGATGCTTGGCATCAAGTTTCAGCATAAAGTCGATGCCTGGCATCGACTTCCCGCATAAAAGTGGTCTTGTTCATATCTATGTTCAAGGGGGTAATTGTGGCGCTAAAAAAGTGGCAAAAAAAGCACCAAGTCGATGCTTGGCATCAACTTTTGGTTGCAAGTCGATGCTAGGCATCAAATTTTCATTTTTAGACACTCAGTTTTACTAAAAGAGGCAAAATTTCCAGTTTTGACAACTCATACAGGGTGATCTTGTGAAGGCCATAACTTGAGTTCTAGAGATCTGTTTCTTGAAAATAATATCTTGTTGGAAATCTCTACTCTTCTTGTTTCATTTACCAATAGATCTTGGAGAAATAATATCTGTGCTAAGAGAAACAAGCAAAAGAGTGAAGGTATGTCATTTCAGTTACTAGAAATTTCTGTAAAAGCAAAGTTTTCAGTTTAAGCAATCTTTTCTCAAAGTTTGGAGAAGCATTGAGTTAATGGTGACCATAGAGATGTTCTAGTGTTACATTAATTCATTTCTTGTGATGTTTCACACATCAACAAGTGGTATCATAGCAAAAAGGTCCTAGAGAGCAGAAGGCGTCAAAGGTATGAGAAGTTTTTGAAAAGTTTTTCATTAAAGGTTGAAAGTTGAAGTATTCAAAGACACAGGGCATCAAAAGGTCACTTCAAAAGTATATTCATACACAAAGAACTCCAAAAGGTATTATTCTTTAGCCTTTAAGCTCACATGTTGCAGCACAAGGAAAGGAGTATGGCAGATCATATCTCCATTGACAAACTAGACATAGATAATTATCCTGCATGGGTAATGAGAATGGAAGCCTTACTTATGAGTAAGGATCTCATGGTGTACATAACAGGTGAAGAAGAGAAGCCAGTATTTGAAGATGAAAGCCGACCAAAGAAAGAAGAACTGGATGCTTTAAAGCATTGGTAGAAGAAGGATGCAAGTGCAAAAGCTTACATCTACAATACAATCTCAAATCATTTGCTACCACACATCAGAGGATTGGAATCAGCTGAAGATATATGGAATCCATTGGAATATCATTTCCAAAGTACCATCAGAGCAAGGAAAGCAAGCCTATGGTCAGAGTTTACAACATTCAAGAAGAAGCCAAGTCAAAGTATTAATGATTATGTCACTAAGATGAAGGATCTATAAGATAGTCTTGGATCCATAGATGAAGATGTTGAAGATCATAGGTTGATTGCTCAACTACCTGCAGGTTTGAGAGGAGATGAAAGGTGGAAACCTTTTGCCTTGTCAATAGAACTTTTTTTGAATCATTTTGTTCCAGACTTGAATCAATTGCTTGGTTTGATGCTAACCTTTGAGGAGATAAAGGACAAAGTTCTGCAATGTACATGAAGGGAGATGGAGATAAAGGACAAAGTTCTGCAATGTACATGAATAAGAAGAAAAAAGGAGATAAAGGTAAAGCAAAGGATGAAGAGGAATCGAGTTCTCAAGTTTATTATGCTAAAGGTAAAGGGAGAGGAAGAGGAAGAGGAAGAGCAAGAGGCTTTGGAAGAGGAAGAGGTAATCAAAATAACAACAAGAAGGCTTACTGGATCTGTGGATTGAGCAATCATTTGGCTCATGACTGCTCGCATAATCAACAAGGATCAAACTAGAATCAAAACAACAATAGCAAGACCGAGGTGGAAGATATCAAAGTTACTCTCAATGAGGTATACAAAGTCAAAGACGAGGCTATGATAGAGGTGGAGGAAGAAGTTGGGGACATAATCAATCCTACAACACCACCTATTACAATTATGGAAATGACACACAAAATGAAGGCCATACATCATTGATGATGAACTCAATCAACACATCAGATAAAGAAGATCTAAAGGTATTTTACATTGACTCTGGATGTTCTAATCATTTGTCAAGAAACATAGAATTGATGTTCCATTGAGAGTTGCACATGGTAACCTATTCATAAGATATGTAGCTATATTTACAGCCTCAGCCCAAAGATAATTGTCCAGATTATCTTTGGGCTGAGGCTGTAAATTTAGCTACATATCTTATGAATAGGTTACCATGTGCAACTCTCAATGGAAATGACTCCATATGAAGCTTGGTGGGGTAAGAAACAAACACTAGATCATTGTAAAGTGTTTGGATCAATTGCATATGCTTATGTGCCATCACAACTTAGGCATAAACTTGAACCAAAGGCAAAAAGATATGTGTTCATTGGTTATGATGAAAAGCAGATGGGTTATAGGTTGTGGAATCGTCTATCCAAACAATTTCTTATTTCAAGAGATGTTACATTTGATGAACAGAAAAGTTGGTATGTAGATCAAAGTCATACAGCTGAAGAATTTGAAGAAGAGGTAAGAAGATGTGAGAAAGGAAAATCAATTGTGCAGGTAAATGAAGATGAAGGCTATATGCAAGCAAGTACATCCAGAAGTGGATTAACAAGAAGGAATGAAGAAGCTCCTATATTTGATGAAGAGGTGTATCCAGACACATCTGAAGAATGTGAATCAAGGAGGTCAACTAGGACAAGAAGACAACGAGAAAGGTATTCTTATGATACTTCTTACATAACTCAGAAGAACTATGTTAATATGGTCAAAGATGATGAAGAACCTCAGAACTATGATGAAGCAAAAGGTAAGAAGTAATGGGAAGAAGCAATGAAGGAAGAATTCAATGCACTGGAGGAGAACAAGAATAGGGAACTTGTTCCTAAACCAAATGGTAAGAAGTTAATTGCGGTGAAGAAGCTTGCAGATGGAAGTATAACCAGATACAAAGCTAGACTGGTGGTGAAAGGCTATGCCCAAACTTATGGCATAGATTATGGTGAAACATTCAATCCTGTAGCTAAGATGTCAACTATAAGGACAATCATTGCTATTGCAACTTCAAAAGGATGAACTATAAGTCAATTGAATATAAAGAATGCATTCTTGAATGGATACATATCAGATGAGGTATACATGGAACAACCTCAAGGGTTTATAGATACTAGGTATCCAAATTTTGTTTGCAGATTGAGAAGAACACTCTATGGATTGAATCAAGCTCCAAGAGCATGGAACTATAGACTGGAGAAGTATCTCAATGACCTTGGATATCAAAGTTCAAAAGCAGATCCAAGTCTACTCATCAAAAGAATAGAGGAAGGTACAATCTACATTTGTATTTATATAGATGACATTATAATCACAGACTTCAGATGAAGGAATCAAGGAGGTAAAGAGATTACTTGAGAAAGAGTTCAAGATCAGTGACCTAGGAAAGTTGTCATACTTTCTTGGTATGGAAGTCACCTATACAGATCATGGCATATATGTATCACAAGAAAGGTATCTTCTGAATCAATTGAAGAAGTTTGATATGGAAAATTGCAGAGAAGCTTCAACTCCACTTGAAGTTAATCACAAGCTCAGTAAATATGATGGTGCAGACTACAAAGATATGAGGAAGTATGAATCTCTTGTGGGTAGTTTGATTTATGCTACACTAACAAGACCTGATCTTAGTTATGCAGTGGGAGTTCTATCACAATTCATACATTGTCCAAAGGACCCACCTTGGATTGCAGGTCAAAGATTTCTTAGATATATCAAAGGAACCATAAAGGAAGGATTATATTATCTTTATACTTCAGATTTGAAGTTGAGAGCCTATAGTGATTCAGACTGGGCAAGTAACCAAGATGACAGGAGATCAACACATGGATACATGATATATATTGGTGATAATCTTGTAAGTTGGTGTTCAAAGAAACAACATACAATAATATTATCATCAACTGAAGCTGAGTACAAAGGACTTGTGGAAGCAGCTAAGGAGGTCATATGGATGCAGACATTATTCAAAAGCTTGGGCATTGATCGAGGTATACCTGCAATACATGGAGATAATATGAGTTCACTTTATCTTGCAGAAAATCTAGTATTTCATGCAAGAACAAAACATATAGAGATACATTATCATTTCCTGAGAGAAAAGGTAATGGAGAAAGAAATTGAAGTGGAATACATTTCTACAAAAGATCAGATAGTAGACATAATGACAAAGAGCTTGGATGGTGTGAAGACCAGCAGATTCAAAAGCATGGCAAGAGTAAAAGAAAAGAAGATGATATGAAGAAACAGAGAATGTCAATTAGTGATTGAGGGGGAGTTGTTGGAGAAACAATCACTAATTGGACATATATTTGAAGGTCAAAGCTTTAGAAGAAAACCACATGCCTATGTGAAGGGACAAATCGACAAGTGTATTATATTTGTAAAGTTAGTTCAATTTAGTTCTAGAAGTTTTTAAAAAAGTCACGAGATTGAGAAAATAAGTTAGTTTGTATCAACTGACGCAATGTGGAAGAGAGTGATAGAATGTGAGAAGGAGTTCATTTTGTATGAGTGAGTATAGTCAGGCTTCTCTGAGTGAGAAAGCACCTCTAAACTTCTGAGTTTTTCATAGCTATGAGAAGAACTAAGTAAAGTTCTGTGTATGAGACTCTCTCCATCATCTCCATGCTTGCCTACTGTGTGATGAGTTCAAAAGTTCAAGTTTTCCAAGCAACTCGATGCCTCGCATTGAGTTTGTGTTGATAAGTCATTGTTTTCATTCTTTGAGTTTTATGTGATGTTAAATATTTTAAAAACATAAGTTTTCTGGAGCAACTCGATGCCTAGCATCGAGTTTCAGCATAAAGTCGATGCCTTGCATCGACTTCCCGCATAAAAGTAGTCTTGTTCATATTTGTGTTCAAGGGGGTAATTCTGGCGCTGAAAAAGTGGCTGAAAAAGCACCAAGTCGATGCCTGGATCAACTTTTGATTGCAAGTCGATGCTAAGCATCGAATTTTCATTTTTAGACACTTAGTTTTACTAAAAGAGGCAAATTTCTAGTTTTGACAACTCATATAGGGTGATCTTGTGAAGGCCATAACTTGAGTTCTAGAGATCCGTTTCTTGCAAATAATAGCTTCTTGGAAAGCTCCTCTTCTTGTTTCATTCACCAAAAGATCTTGGAGAAATAATATCTGTGCTAAGAGAAATAAGCAAAAGAGTGAAGGTATGTCATTTCAGAGACTAGAAATTTTTGTAAAAGCAAAAATTTTCAATTTAAGCAATCTTTTCTCAAAGTCTGGAGAAGCATTGAGTTAATGGTGACCATAGAGGTGTTCTAGTGTCACATTAATTCATTCCTTGTGATGTTTCACACATCAACAATCACCAAGACTTCCATCTTGTATCATACCTCTTATTGGGGATAGTGACCTCCAATCCTTTCACTCCAACCTTCATCGATGCTCAATTGTTCTCATTTTTTGTTAAACATACTCATGTGCCTCAGTAACTCACCTTTTTGAATCCATCCTCTTCTAAACTCTCAATGGGATACTTGATTATTATCAGATAGTACATTGGGCATCATGATAATTCATGAACCACTTGAAGAAGGTATCAACACTCTCTCTTTCACCTGCCATGTTGCTTTTCAATCAGCAATGTGAGGACTAGAATGTTATTTGGTACTTTGGAGATCATCAAAAGCACTTCAAAGGGGAATCTTGTTGTTAGGAGAAGATCCTTAGGGGTATAATGTTGGGCAATTAATTGAATTTCAATTATGATCATCACTTACTTGAGTGCACCACAAGTGATCATTGACATCTACTTATCTTTGATCTTAGCACCATAGAAATTGTGCCATAATAAAAAGGAAGTGGAGATCAACTTTGGGTACTCTTTAGACAAAGAAGTGTGCCAAGGTTCTTATTAGTTATCAAACAAACGGGTATTGAAATTCAAGTTCACATCTTGTATTAACCTAATCCCTTTAGCCATTAGGAATTTCCCTTAAGTGTCATATCGAGGCGATAAATTTAGGACTCTCACTCCAATCCATCATTGAACCATAGTAATTACATTGGGATATTGACTTTCATAATGTCCTTACAAGAAAACTAAAGTCGAAGGAATAAATTAGATTGCTCGAAGAATAAAGAGAGAGTCCCCTTGAGTCACAAAAGAAGATTCCAATTAAGGGACATTTGGACTCTCTTGGACCATCATTTATCATGCGAATCCCAAACCTTGCTAGTATTTATCAACATTGAGGAGTTTTGATCAAGAATTGTGGAAATTTCTAACACCAATTGACATAGAAATGTCTACATGCAAATGATCTATCAAAAGCCTTCAAAATCCCTTTCATGAAACAATTTGAAATTGACTCATTTGGATTTTTCCTTTGCCTAAAGTGAACTATTATGGTCATTTAGCATCCTCAGTAGTGCCCAAAATACCATTTTTGTGAGCCACATGACTTGATCCATTTTTAAGAAAAAATGCTTTGAAATGTGACTTGCATATTTGGTTTTGAAACACATCTAAATTTGGTCTTACATTTCAAATTTACTTATAATTGAGTAAATGTATTTTTGCTTGAGATGTGCTATAATATATTCAATCTATCCCCATGAGTGACCTGATGTTTGATTGCTTGCAAAAAACTACAAAAAAGTAGCTAGGAAATTGTGAAATTGTTAGGTACATTTGCATCCATTAAACTAAATTTGTTGGTCTTGATTTTTATAGTTCTGGAGGATCACCATGTATATTTGAGTTGGTGCATGACACTTAAGTAAATATTTTATTGTGTGATTATTTCTTTGAATTGCATATTGCAGTCCACATGGTTGTGCCCTAGTGATTTCAAATTTGCACAAATTTTTCTAAACATGCACTTAAGGTTGGGTAGGAGAGTAGGGTAGAGACATTTAGTCAAAATTCATATCTTATGAGTTGAAGCAACAAGATATGCATGACTCAAACATGCCTAGAGTCATTCGGTAGTAAATTAGAGTTTCAATGAGAAAAATGGATGTGTCCAAAGACCTACAAGACATGCCATTAGATTTTGACCAAGTGGGCCCTTGTAGTTGGGATTATCAAACAATTTTATATTTCCAAAAGTGAAAATCATTAGGGACTTTTATCTATATGAACAACCTAAATTGGCAATTTTAGGACCCTAACTACTTGGCCATCATCAGCTTTCTTGTAGTAAAATATTGTGATGACCACTACAATGATCAAGGTGGCATTATGTATTTGCGTTAGCTTATCCCATATCATAAAAATGAAAAAGTTTAAATATTCAAATCCCTTTACTATATCAATGAAATAGATAAATTCAAGAAGATTATACCCATGCCTAGGGGTAACAAGACTTTGACAAACATTATTAGGCTTTGGTTACTCCCATCAAATGTTTCCTGGAGGTGATATATGTAGAAAAGTTCATTAATCAAAAACTTTGGATGGATAGTGAAAGATATCCACCCACAGAGAAAATGATTTTTTTATGAATATCACAAAACCATATTCTCAAATATGCCCTTGAATGCATGCACAATTCTAAAAACACCTATTAGGAAGTGCATGAATCTTAGAGAACAAACCTAGAACCAAACCCAAAACCTTCAATTGGCAATGCACAATGCAAATCAGGTGTTCCATTGGTGAGAAGCCATAGGAAAGTCATTTGAGAATCCAATCCCTAGAGGATAAACTCCACCCATAAATCCTATTGAAAATTCTTTAGTCAAAATTCAAGAATGTCTAGGTTTTAAAAAACTTTTCCCCAAGTTAGGATAAGAACAATTAATCATCTAGTTGATAAACTTGCAAACAATCAATTTAGATCAACGCCATTAGGACCCTGGAAGATGCCTTTGACTTTCCCAAATGGAAAAGTGCATGAAAAATTATTGGGAAGAATCTACAAATGCCTATGATCATGTAGTTGAATTTAATTAGGTTTTGAGAGCTAAGCAAATCATTTTCTTCACTTAGTACGAGGATTTTGAATTGGATTTTCCTTTTTTTGGTTCCAAGCCATGTAAAACTTGTTTTGAAATCTAGATATGCCCATGGATGAATTTATAGCTGAATTTTAGAAGCGCAAATTAAAGCATGATTCTTCCTCTCTATTCTATAGCTTCAAGAAAGAAAATGATGAATATATGAGATTCATAGCTAGAAGATATAAATAATACATTGATCAATGCCCTATCCTTAAGGATCCTCATAAAAGAAGCTCATTTTGTTGTTTTTGGATAGGCTCACAAACGATCAACAAAGATCCCTAGCATGCATCCATAGATTAGATAGTTTGAATTATTACATCAAGGAGTGCCTATATTTGGTAGAAAGACTGCCTAGCAACCTTAAGATTCTACCATCATATGTCAGTGACGAGGTTACTCTCTCCATAAGTGCTTTTTTATCTTCCATTGAAGAGATAGCTAACTTGGTCGTGAACAAGTTGCAAATGGAAGAAGCTGGGGAACAAAGAATTGTACCTCATCCATAGAGAACCCAACCACATAGGAGATGCCAAAATTATAAAGTTGATCATCCTATCTACATGTGCAATAAATGCCTACATATCAGCCAATGGAAAGGAGACCACGCAGGTCTATGACATTGAATAAAATATGACAAATCGTTCTAAAGAGCAATGATGTTACAATAGGCACCCATAGAGACCGTAGTATTAACCAAGACACTTGTACTCTCCTAGAAACACATATATGGACTAGAGAAGAGAATCAATGCTCTAGTGAAAAAACTATTACAATATGCCAAGATACAATCAAGGAGATTGAAAGCCACTAAAATTATTCCTAGATCAATAATTGCCACCTCCATAGAATGTATTCCTAGTCAAATATGTTGAAGAGAACCTAAATAGAGTTGTAGCACTAGTGAAACCTTCCATGGTGGACATATATGTTAGCAATACCCTCAAGATAGAATGGATTACCCAAAAGATAGCTATAATGAAGGAAGGTGGTATCAAGAGGAAGCATATTACACTAGGAAACCTAGTGAGAACCTTGGATGGACTAATATATCTAAGATAGGAGTTTATTAGATCGAGAAAGAAGCAATGCCATAATTACAATGCATGAAAAATGCACCTACTCCTAAAGTTCCATGCTACCAATGTGGTAGTGACCGTTTGCTAAGAGATTTCCCTAAACCATCTAAATCATTCACTTGGAAGGTTAAAGGCCATTGTGGGATCACAAAAAAGAACATTTTATCAATGACTATCTAGACCCCCAAGACTCTAAGCATACATCACTCAAGATGGTGGAAATCGTTGGAAGTGGTGGTGATTCAAAAGTGAAATCACCACTTAGAATAACCAAGAACCTCCAATGAAAGAAATCCAAGAATCATGAACTACCTAGTTCATTGGAGTACGTAATGAATGAGAGCATATCATTGTTTGATCTCTCATAAGATGGAGATGAACTCTTATAGGAATTACCTCAATATGGTGGAGAATATGAGAGCCAATCCATAATTAGGAAAACCACCTCTACAAGATTTCCCTTGACAAGAATGAACATATTGCACCCATTGTAGGGGTTCAAAAAAAAACTTAGGTAAAGTGTACCTTGAAATTATAATAACTTCTATGCATAAAATCAAAATTATGGCAACAAATGGACAAGTTTATGAAGCCAAAACATTGTTCAAACCAAGAACTTAAAGACCAAAATTCATGTGGATAGTTTGAGCATGAAAGAAGATCCAAGGACAAGGTAGGAGAATACAATGAAGGAGATAATGGCAAAACATGCTTATTTTCTTGTTCAATTGGTACATAACAAAAGCTATTTTAGATAGTGTTGTAGACATCGCAATAGCCACTAAATCCCTAAGTGAAAAGTCAGCAAAAGTTACATTGCATCCTCCTCATCTAAAACTGTAACTCACAAACATACATGTTGATGGACTGCTTGGATTGCTAGAATGAGTTAAATCAAGCATATGATGAGTGGAATTCAACCACTAGCAATCTACAATTTTATACAAGCCAACAACTATGAGATGATTCTAGGTAGACCTTTCATGCATCAATAGAAGGTGGTATAAGATTGTGGTAACAATGCTCTATATCTTCAATACACAAGAATCAATAATAGAATCAATCTTCGTACTTTTGAGAGTTAAGTCATACTTCCTCTTCAATGGAGCATAGTGCATCAAGATGCATATAATTTTTCTTCAATTAAGTCATCAAACTTTGAGTCATGATGCAAGAGGATGTTAAATTATTTTTTCGTAGAGAATCAAGAAAAGAAGAGTAGAGATTGAAGTAAAAAACTCTTACCAATGTGACAATTTAGGATAGATATATTTAAGATCTATCATATATTCCTAAAAAATTCTCTGATGAAGAATTTGATTGCATGGATGGATGCAAATGTTAACAAAATTGGACATCGCTATTAATGAATCCATAATGGTTGAACATTGCAATGAAGAAGAATCAAACATTAAAGGCTTGTTCATGCTAGCTCTCTTGAAACAATAGATGAAGAAGATCAAAATACACATTAAGAAAGTAGATTCTAAGGACGAAAAATTGGATTCCATCATCATGGAATCAACATTCTCTTCAAAACACAAGTTCCTAGAAGAAGTTGAAGTGAGTGATTATGTAAGAGATCTTGTGACTCATGTGTATCATTTATACAAGGTCGACGAAGTTTCTAAAGTAGAGAGTATTACCTCAGGTTATAAAAATCTGATGAGCTTGGGCCGCTTGAAATTTTTAGTAAATATGAGATTGAAAGTCAAAGGACTGCAGTCAAACCCTAAAGAACAAACCAATTGAAGGAGGAGCATACAATAATTGAGAATTGTAAAAGAATGTTGTAGTTACAATAGAATAAAATTAAGAAAAATGTATACATATAGCAACCATGTGTTAGATGATGAAGAGGGTCACTTGAAACACTTGTTTCAACAATATAGAGATGTAAATACTTGATCATATAAGGACTTGAAAAGTCTTGAGCCCCAAATTTATGCATATAGGATTCCTATTTTGCCAGATGCAAAACCCACAAAATAAAGATTGTGTATGTATAACGATGTGTATTCATTTAAAATCAAAGAGGTGATAGATAAACACTTAGAGTTGAGATTCATTTATGAAATTGAGTATACACAATGGGTATCCCCCATAGTTGTTGTGTCCAAGAAGAATGGAAAGCTAAGCGTTTGCATCAATAAAAAAAGGACATTGTAGCTGTGTGGGATATTCTATACTTTCTGCTAGACCACTGGTACCGGATCGGGATCACTTTGTTGATGCCTTTTATGCTTATAACCAAGTTGCAATTGTGCCAAAAGACGGACATAAGGTTTTCTTTTCTATTGAATGAGAAATCTATGCTTTGGTTGAACGAATGCCCCCACCACTTTCCAAAAATTGATATGTCATGTCTTCAAGGAATTTCTAAAGAATTGTTTGGCAGTATATTTGGATTATTTGTGTGCATTTTCTACATAATGATATGAACACATCCCTGTATTGGAGAAGTTCTTTGCTAAATGTAGGTAATGTCGAGTATATCTAAATCTCATAAGATGTTTCTTCATGATCAGGAAAGGAAATAATTTGGGATACATCATGTCCAAAAATGGTATATCCACTGATGAAGACAAGGTCAAAGCTATAGTAAATCTGCATAAATCAAGAAATGTCATGGTTCATGCATTCATGGGACATTGTAGATATTATGTAGAATTATTCACATGTATACAATAGTTACACATCCCTCATATGCTTTTATAGGATCCTCCATGTGAAGGGCTTTGGTGGGCTGAACAAGAGGAGCAAGGAGGACATGGAGGGAGAGACAAGAGACAAGCAACATGCACACATGCGTGGGAGCCTCAAAACCCATATAATGATCTTTGTGGGGCAATTCTCTATAAATGATATATACATACATATGTACATACATACACACACACACACACATATATATATATATATATGTGTGTGTGTGTGTGTCTGTGTGTCTGTGTGTGTGTGGGGGGGGGTTAAGGTCACATGGCCCTTACAACCCCACCAATCTCCCACTTAAGGGTCAATGTGACCATAAGTGGTAACACATATAAAGAATGATGTAGGACTATACAATAATGTACATGAAGATTTCGGATCTCAACCCATACTTATCAGCCTACACCAACTACATCAAATAATGTGTATCCATGCACCTCAAATTGCTCTAGACTCATATCGATAAGAGTCGAGCTAATATTTGACTTACGCAAGAACTAATAAAGTTCTTGCAAAGCTCCCACTCGCTCTATGCATGTGTCAATCATCCAACAACTGAAAAATCCAAGTGCAAACGCTCCAATAGCAACTGCAATGTCTAGTCTTGAGCATAACAACTCATACATTAGACTCTCGAATGTTGATGGAATCTCTGCTATGCTGGCTAACCTAAGCATGTCAATTATGCATGTATCCAAGGCATTCAAAGCACCATCATCAAGACCAACATGTCCTCACATATCTGTGTCAACATTTGGCATGAGAAAATCCAAGAATGACTGCGTAATCATTGACTCCTCAGCATCCAAATCAGCCATCTTATCAACCAAAGATGTATATAGTTGTGCATCTTGAGAGCTAATATGCTCTACCATACATTGTGTATCATAAGAACTATCCTGCTCTACCACACCAAGTGTATCATCATGCTCCACATGAGCTAACTGCATGACATCAATACCAAGCTCCTTCTGATGATCTAACTCTAAGTGAGTATCATCACAATGCTCTACATGAGCATCGACATCATGCCCTAAAGCATCCAACTGATCATCCAAAATGTGCTCCACAAGAGCATTCATATGATCAACAAAATCATGTTGTATATAAGCATCATGAGCATCCAAAACATGGTCTACATGTGCATCCATCTATGCAGCTGAATCTTTCCATACATGTACATCATGAATGTCAATAGGGTTATCTGTAGGTAGAAAAAATGAGACATGACGAGTCTCACATTGCACATAAGGTTAAACTCCCACTGAGACGAGATTTTCTATCACATGGAGTACCGACAATGGATACGTGTGCCCAATCCTAACACCTTTGACAAGCATAGGTTGTCCCAACCACAACTGGAAATGATGTTCACCAAGGAATGCATAACATCTAATCTCGTGTAACTAGCTAACTGAAATCAAGCTCATAGAGAATGAAGGCACATAACTTACATGTATGAGTACAAGTGATGCTCCACTAGGTAGCATAAAACATACATCTCTTGCACTCTCAATGTCATATGTCGTACCATCAGGCATGTGCACATGTCCATGACTCTCATGTGAGAATTGCCAAAACCACTCACAATGGGGAGTAACATGAAAACTGGCTAATGCATTAAGAAACCAAGCCATATTGTTCTACCCAATGAACAAGAGAAATCATGAGATGAATCATAGGAGAATGTGACATCACCATCAGTAGCATAATCAACTACCATAGAATCTCCTAAAACCACTACCTAACCAGCATCATGTGCATATCTATGATTGTTAGAAGAAGCAATTCTTGAAGAAAAATTATTTGGAAAATGTCAAAAATTTATAGAAATATTTATACAAATGATGTAAAATTGAGGAAGAGTCTTCCTCATGAATGATAGGATCATATGTATTTTTCCTAGAATTTTTGGAAGCTCTTTGATAGCATATTTTTAGAATAAAAGGTGAAAAGGACCAAAATTCAAGTTTGAAAAGGGACACTTGAAAAAGTATAAAAGATAATTTCTTCTATTTTGAAGAGGTTGGTTGTATTATTTTGATTCTATCCAAGTAATGTGAAGAGCTTTCCTGTAGACAATCGTGTTTTCTCCTTCCATGATCTTTCTCTTGATTTGTTGAGTCTTTTCATTGTATAATCCTTGGAATTTGTGAAATTTTCTTGTGTATTTCTGAGTAATTATGAAGAGAGGTGATTCTTAGTGTATTGAGTAAGAAAGTGCAGAAGAACAAAGCTGGAATTGGAAATTCTCAGTTTTTACAGAATCGCGATTGTCTCTTCTGTGTGATACAGGTAATGTTTTGGAAATTTGACTTTATATTTGTATTCTACTGTGAAAATGGCACACTTTAGGCACAAAGAACATTGAAAATGCTGTTGTAGAACTCAAGATAATCAAAACCCTAGATATTTCCTTCCTTCTTCATAAATCTCTCAAAAAAACAGTCATCTCAACTCTTATTCTTGGATTCCATTAACTAGAAGGGGTTGTGGTCTTTGCATACTTCCCTGATTGACAATTTAAAGATGTGTAGTTGATCTTTTGTGCTATAATGATTGGAGAGGACAACTCCAAAGGGTAACAACAAACATTTTTTGGTGCCGTTGCCGGGGAACAAAGCAAAAGCTTCATTGAAGTCTTGGACATTGCTGGATCTTCCATTGTTGATGGTATTTGAACACATTGAAAAGGTACTACTCTATAATCAAGAAAGAAAATTTGGAAAGGTAGGTTTCTTTGCTTGTCTTTTGGGAAAAGAAATCATGAATTAACCTTTTGAGATAAAGAAGTTTGTGAAATTTTTGCAAATTGATAGTTGTTCATACCTTTTAAGAGTAAAGTGCAGGTGTGTGAACAAAAAAATGAATCAAGATTGCTAAAGGAAAGGTAAAATGTGATTATCCTTCCATAAGTAGATTGCTTTCTGACCAAGTACCAAGCAAAATTTGTCAAATCTTGGAAAAGATGACATGGTTGCAATGAGGAAAGTCAAGTAAAGTAGCTAGGAGCAAATTGATTGATCCATTTGTTTATCCAAGGTAAAATAATAGTCTTGACAAAAGATTCATTTGTCACTTGAAAAAAAAAGTGTTGAGTTTATCTTTGCATAAATTGATACTGGTACTTCTTAACACATACTTTCTTGAAAAGCTCTACTTCCAAACTGTTAGATTGCAAGCATAAAAGAGTATAACCAATCATGAGACAAAAGATCAATGGATCTTGAAACAAGAAAACCCTAAGTGAAGTGTTTTCCTTGATTTAGGGATCAAAATACGAAACAAATTCATAAAATCTATTAAAATTTACAGAAGGTTTGGTGTTGAATGGTGGAAGAAGAATAGTGAAAAAAAAAATCCCAATTTTCCTATTAGAAGGAGACATTAGTGGCAAAACCATGGAAGATTGCTTAGGCCCTATCAAGTAGCAAAATGCATGAATAATCAATATGAAGGGTATTCTGATCCTCATGCTCATGCTGCAAAATTCAGACAATTGATTAGGGCAGAAGAAGTAGAGGATTACAAAGTGCAATTTGAAGCATTTGGTCTAACCCTAACTAGACCTGCTTTATCTTGGTTCATTCCATTGAGAAAGGAAATGTATCCAGATATTGAATCTTTCCTTGAAGCCTTTATAGGGGAATTCTCCAAAACTGGAATTAAACATAGTACAACTACCCTGATACATAGTTTTAAACAACAAAAAGATGAAAATGTCAGAGAGGCTGTCAGGAGGTTCAAGCAATACATTGATAGATGTCCAAGAGAAGAGGTAACTTCAATGGCAAAAAAAGTGTCTGTTCATAGAAGGACTGAGAAATGCACAATTAAGACCTTGGTGTATTATAAGAGATGTCCTGATCTAGGAGCCTGCGTGAAAGAGGCAATAGACTTAGAGGATAACAGAGGACAATATTTATTAGCATTCGATCAACCAAGAATAAATGAAGATAAAATTACACCAGCTGAGGAATTAGCACAAGCCATTGCTAAAGCCCTAGAAGTTAACACCAAGACAAATTTAATGAACACCAGAATATCAACCAATAAGAAGTGTTATAATTGTGGGGAGAGTCATTTGATTCAACAATGTCCTTATCATAAACCGCAACATTTGCAAGATAGGAAAACACTCAAATATTGTACTTTAGAAAGAAAATGGACAAACCATACTAGAGAGGAGTGTTTCTACAATAAACAACCCATCAAAGAAAGGGAATTTATGAACCAACATAACTTACAAAGAGAATCTGGATTTGTTGAGAAACCAAGACCTGTACTTGGACAACAACCACCATTACCAACAAATGTAGTACCAGTAAAATACACACCAGTTGAAGAAGAAAGCATGAGACTCATATCATCTTACAGAGAGGATTACCATTTGAGTGAAGGATATCAGGAAGATTGGGAAGGATATGAACAAAGAGAACCAGAACTGCAAGCCTTGGACTTGGGAAATGGGAGAATTGAAATGGACACAACCACATTCATGTACATAACTAATAATTACATGTCCAATCAGAAACCCCAATTCAAAGGAGGCCAGAAGATAACTTGTTATAGATGCGGGGGGGGGGGGACATTTCATTAGAGACTGCCCACAACCTCCAACACTAAGAATAGAAGGAGCCTATTGTAAGGATTGTGGCAGGGAACATTTAATAAGGGAATTTCCCAAGAAACCCTCAAAAACAACAGAACACATCTAGTAACATACCATTAAAAACAGTTAACATAATGGAGCAAGAAGAATTGAGTGATCATGATCAAGTAACTGTAAATGTCATAACAAGATCTCAAGCTAAACTACAAGGCATAAAAAATGAGACACACATACAGAACAATAGGAAAAATTCATCTGCAAAAGAAAAGAAAAACAGACAAAAAGGAAGATGAGAATGGGTAAAAATTTGGAAGAGGAAACTATGGAACATCCAAACAATAGCCAACTACAAAATACACAGACTCAGGAAGAGGTAAAACATTCACAAAGTCTGGAGACTCTGATCAGAGCATACAAAGGAAGAATTCAAGATGAACCAAACCCTACAGATCATGTGATGGCATATCCTATGCTAGATATAGAGGATGAAAGAATGCAAAGATGTAAACAAATCATTCGGGAGGCACAACTTAAGATTGGGGAAATAGACAGTCATCAAACAACAAGTGAAGAGTCAAATGCAACAAAAACTAGGAAACATATTGATCAAGAAGATAATTCACAAATCACATTCCAAATCAATCTAGACAAACACGGTACAATTTTATATCAAACTACAATGGAAGATTTGGTAAAACAAAATCCTCATTTGCAACATAATAGGAAAAATTGGGAAATAAAGTCAAAAAGTATAGATCCATAGCAACAGGAACTGGAAGAATTATGGTACATACCTATTGATAAAATAGGAGGATACTGTGAAGGAGAAGAAGGGAGCTCAACTTTGAGAATAGAATTTGGTGATAATCATGCCAAGGCCATATTAGATAGTGGATCTGGAGTGGCAATCATGACTAAACAAACCTCGGAGAAATGGGGAAAGAATGAGCTAATACCTACTAAAATGAGATTACAACTGGCAGACGGACACATAGAAAATTCCCTAGGAATTTGGGAAAAATTGATTATGGAAATATGTGGGATAGAGATTGAGCACACTTTTGCCATAGTCAAATTTCCACAATCTACCTCATATGAAATCATCCTAGGAAGACCATTTATGAGACAAATGCAGATTGTGCAATTTCCACAATCTACCTCATATGAAATCATCCTAGGAAGACCATTTATGAGACAAATGCAGATTGTGCAAGATTGGGGAAAAGATTGCCTATACCTTCAAAGCAAAGGAAGGGTAACTAGAGTAAATTTAAGAAATGGGCAATATAGTGACATGTCCCCTCATGAATGGTTTAAAGTGCATCAAAATGAGGAACTGAGTGAAGAATCTGGGAGTGAAGATCAGAATGACGCAGAATCATCAATTTGGAAATGAAATGTGATGAGGAACCACATATATAAAAAAAGGATGTTAAAGAAAGAAGATTGTCTAGATGAAAGGAAGTCACAAGATGAAAGTTACATACCAAAGAAATTTAAAGATGAAGAGTTTGAGTCTTATGGTTGGAATTATATTTTGACCACAATGGATTTGGCCAATGATGAATATGTGGGAGTAAAATTCCAAAATGAAGAAGGATATGATATTTTTCATATAGGAATACAAATGATAAAGGTGTCAAAAATAGAGGAAGATATGAAGGAAGGAATAATTTTAAAAACTGGAAAAACACAATTTCTAGAAGAAGTGGAAGCTACAGATGCTATAAAAGACAAAATCTCAAGAACATATAGAAAAAGTAAACACAAAGAAATAGAAAAAGAACAAGAAATTGATAAAAATAAAAAAATAAAGAAAGAAGATCAACAATTTGATGTATCTTCAAACTTCAAGACCTATGATGTAGAAGACAGATTACTTCTAAAAATGAAACCAAAGAGAGAAAAGAAAAAGGGGGAGGCATATTACAATGAGGAATAAACTAAGAAGGTGGTGATCATTCAAGAAGAGGAGGAAGATATACACATTGTCATAGCTGATGACATGACAAATCAAGAGGAGGAAGCATTGAGGAAATTGGCTAAAACTTATAGGGATGTGTTTGCTTACAGTTATAAAAAATGAGTCCGCCAATCACTTACCAATTCAATTGGTAATCCAAATCTAATGATCTTGGTTGATTTACTCTTTGACAAATGTCGCATCTTTTCACATATGTTCTTGCATCAAGAAAGAGAGTTGGCCACCAAAATCCAGAATATAAAATGAGTTTAGCCGTCTAAGAAGGTGGTGATCATTCAAGAAGAGGAGGAAGATAGACACATTGTCATAGTTGATGACATGACAAATCAAGAGGAGGAAGCATTGAGGAAATTGGCTAAAACTTATAGGGATGTGTTTGCTTACAGTTATAAAGATTTGAAGGGAATTGATCCTAAAATTTGTGAACATAAGATTCCTATTACTCCTGATGCAAAACCTAGCAAACAAAGACACTATACATTTAATGACAAATACTCCGCTAAAATAAAGGAAGAAATTGACAAACTGATGGCTGCCAATTTCATCTATGAGATTGAGTATACTGAGTGGATATCTCCTATAGTTGTGGTACCTAAGAAGAATGGAAAACTCAGGGTATGTATTAATTTGGAAAAAGTTAATGCTGCAACTATAAGAGCCAATAACAGACCATCTTTTGGAAAGAGTTGTAGGTAAAGAGGTCTATAGTTTTTTGGATGGTTTTTCAGGATATAATCAAGTGCCAATAGCTTTGGAAGACCAACATAAAATTGCTTTTTCCACAGAATGGGTAATCTATGCATTTAGGGTTATGCCTTTTGGTTTAACTAATGCCCCAGCAACTTTTCAAAGATTGATGTGTCACATATTCAAAGAATTCCTTAGAAACATAATGGAAATTTATGTTCATGATCTTTGCACTTTTTCATTAAAAAGACAAGATCATTTGAAAGATCTGGAAAATATATTCAAGAAATGTAGAACATACAGAGTATGTCTAAATTCGGAGAAATGTGTGTTCTTTGTGAGGCAAGGGAGAATGTTGGGTCACATAGTTTCTAGAAATGGAATTTCAACTGATGAGAGAAAAATTAAGGCCATAATGGATCTTCCAAAACCGACAAATGTAAAAGAACTTCAAACTTTCATGGGACACTGTGGGTATTATAGAAAATTTGTACACAAGTTTGCAGACATTGCAAAACCATTGTATGCATTAATTACAAAATTTGAATGGACCACAGAATGTGACCAAGCCTTTGATATTTTAAAAACTTGTTTGGTAACATCACCAATTCTAAAAACTCCACAATGGAATAAAATTTTTCATGTTCATGTGGATGCTTCAAATTCTTGGACTTAGACGATAGCTTATGCCATTTTTCTTTAGGCACATGGGTAAATGCATCAAATATTCTGAAGTACTTGATATTTGGATCTCTTCAAAAATAGGCTTCAAATGGTGTTTGATTATGAAGTGCACTTGTGAATCCAAGCATCAGCCAAGATATTGAAAGGTAAAAACATGTTATGAAGCATGGCTCATGCCATCTCCATGACACTACATATCTTCCTTTCAGATACCCCACTTTGTGATGGAGTATGTCGTTGTGTGGTTTGACATTTGATGCCTTTCTGCTTCAAGAAATCATCAAAGTCATCATTTGTAGACTCACTACCTCCATCTTATGTAATAGTTTTTGAGAGACATGGATGGTTCACTGTTAACCTGTAGATCCACTCTCTAAATTTGGATGAGGTGTTTGCTTTGCATTTGAGAAAATACATCCGAAGATATATTATATGGTTGTCTACTAAGAGAAATAAGTAAAGCAATCCACTTAAAGATAGTGAATTAATAGGTCAATAGAGATGTTACCGTTAGTGTCCATGTGAAAGGTCAAATGGCGACTGGACACTTCTTTGTATACGTTCTTTAATAAAACATATAGTGGCATGGTCAGCCATAGACTGGATGTTCGACCGCATTTGTGAATCCTAAGAAGTCTGTCTTCGTGCTCCCTATGTACTGTGTTTTTTGTGTATTCTGTAGCATCTATGTGAAGTATTGTGTGCGGCCTCAGGAGCTCGGTTTTCTAATCCGAGCATATCATCATGGAGCTCTCGAGAAGGAGAGCGCACTATGGTGCATCGTCATAGAAATACTTCACTGGTATCAGAACAGTTCGATGCAAAAATCTTTGTTCCTTTTGTGCAAGCGAAGCGAGCACCCCCCCCCCAAGGCTTTCTCCAAGGCTTACGACCAAGGCATAGACCAAGGCATACCTTGTCATCCGAGTCATCGAAGTCATCGTTGGTGCTATTGGCTGCGCACGAGGGAGGACCTCAATGATCAAGGAAGATAGAGGTTCCTGGTACTTCTCGCGAGGTCACCCATCCCAGTACTGTTCCCCCCAGAGCTTGCTTAACTGTGACAATCTCTTGCCACTAAGCTACACTCTTGTGGTGTTTGAAGAAGGGGAAAGACTAAGGTTGACATTACCTTGAACATGTTTTGGTCCCTCAAAGCTTCATTCTTTGCTTTCAAAGCCTATTTTTAAAGCATTTTTTTTGGGTGTCTTTTAGAGCCATTTTGGAGTACTTTTGCACATAGTTCTCTTCACACAGGTCCACGAACATCAAGAAGAGTGTTCTTTGTACTTCTCCAACAATAAATATCAACCTTTGGGGTTGTGTTTTCAGCCACACTCGCAAAACTACAGGTTTCTAGAAAGGTTTTCAGTTTTGGTGGGAGCAGTCGCTGCAAATTTATGCAAGTTTTTGAGCCAAAAAACATCAGAGTTGACAGACACTTGCTGGAGTTATTGGCTAGTTTTTGGGCTGTGCATTCAGCCTTTTAGTGTCATTTCACTGCATATATTGAGCACACACACATCATGCATGCTTTTGTGGATACCGCTTATGTACGTCCATGTGGTTATTGATATAGCAGTTACGTTCTTTGCATAAAGCCTTTTATGTTTGATAGAGAGGGTTGTGGTGATTTTTCTTAACTGGGAGACACCCAGATGTCTCTTTGGTGATACAGGTGGAAGACTTACCCAACCTTGCCATAGGAGATGTATGATAGTTGTTCATAGGTGCTCGATAAGCCTAGTTAGCTTCTATTGGGTAGCTGATTATATGCAGTGGAGTTAGCGATTCACTATGCAGGCAAACATGTCAGTACTTGCAGTTTTATGATATTTTGACACTGGTCATACGCTCATTTTGCAGAGGATACTCTGACAAAATTTTTCCAGGTTTTTGGTTTTGTCAACTATACAGTGGTTGATTTACTCCTTGATACACTTATTTGTTGGTGTTCGGACTCTTCTAGCTCCATTATCATTCCATTCAGTTCTCTACCTTCATGGCATCAGAGGTCTCAGGCACATCCGGTGGATCAGATTCTAGTGCTAGTGTTCTGAAGAGGAGCTATAACTTCCAGGGAAAAGACCATTTTGAGATCCGAAAATTTAATGGCACAAACTTTGCTCTATGGAAGAATCAGACTAAAGATGTGCTGATTCAAAGGAGGCAATGGAAGCCAGTAAATGGGATTTCAAAGAAGCTTGATGACATGGATGAAGATGATTGGATGAGTTAGGTGAAATGGCCAAATCTACCATTCGCTTGCATGCGGGCATATAATGTTTACTTCACAGTATTAGACTGTGAAAGTGCAGAGGAGCTTTGGAAGAAGTTATGCAATACATATGAAAAAGAGACGGCATCAAATAAAGTGTATCTAATGAGAAAATTATATGGCCTTCGTATGAAGGACACAGATAGTGTTGTTGCTCATCTAAATGAGTTTTATGCTATACTCTCCTAGTTACAGGCTCAGAAAATGGATATGGATGATGAAATGAAAGCAGTATTGTTGTTATGCACCCTGCCATCATCATGGGATACATTTTGCACAACTATTAGCAATAGTGCACCTGGTGGTAAACTTGTCTATGATGACATATGTGGAGCACTCTTGAGTGAAGAGATTCGTAGAAAATCTATGGTTGGCACTCATAGTGGATATGCATATAATGTTCGTGATTCTTATCGAGGAAAGAATCAGCAACGTGGCAGGAGCAAGAATAAGGAAAAGAATGGTCAACAAAATAAGAGTAGAAGTAAATCAAGGAAGAGGGATATCAAATGCCATTATTGTCATAAGAAAGGACATATGAAGAAAGATTGTTATGCATTAAAGAATGCTAAAGGTCAAGGACAGAACATTGATGGGCATCTTAAACAGTTACCTGCACCATCTACTTCGATTGTGAAGATTGAAGAAAGTAATGCTATTTTTGATGATGCTCATGTGTTGACACTTGATAGTACTGTGCCATCTAAGGTGCTTATGGCTGATTCTCTTTCCCACACATGGCTGCTAGATTCTGGTGCTTATTTCCATGTGACACCACACAGAGAATGGTTCTCTAATTATGCAGCAAAGTCTCTTGGTACCATGAGACTTGGTGAATCTTACCAGTGTGATGTTGTGGGGATTGGAGATGTGGTTGTGCAGCTCATTGATGGTTCAAAATTTATTATGCATAATGTACGCCATGTACCTCAGTTATCATGCAGTTTGATGTTAGTTGTTCAACTTGATGACCTTGGTTACAAGGTGGTCTTCTATGCTCAGTCCTTTCGCATATCAAAGGGCAATATGGTTATTGCAAAAGGGAGCAAAGTTGGCTCACTTTATCCTTTATTTGTATCACAGAAAGAACACTTGTTAGTTGCTATTGAACAACCTATGGCTTGTATTTGGCATGGTCATTTGGCCATATATCTCGTAGGGGAATGGAAAATCTTTCTCATTCTGGCTACTTACCTGTGTTATCTTTCTCCGATTTTTCATTTTGTGAGCATTGTCAATATGGAAAGCAAACCAGAATTGTGCATAGAACGCACATTGACTCTTCAATTCAGCCTTTAGATCTCGTTCATACATATGTGTGTGGTCCCATGCCCACTAGGTCCTTAGGTGGTTCTCTCTACTTTGTCACTTTCATAAATGATGCTACTAGAAAAGTTTGGGTATATCCTATCAAATCGAAGGATGAGGTATTCCCTACTTTCAGAAAATGGCTTGCTTCAGTTGAGACTGAAACTTTACATTCAGATAATGGGGATGAGTATACCTCACATGAATTTAGCCTTTTCTGTCAGTCTAGAGGGATCCGTAGAGAGTTTACAGCTCCTTATACCCCAGTACAGAATGGTGTAGCTGAGAGGATGAATAGAACTATTCAAGATAGAATAGTCTCTATGTTGCATCATGCAAACCTCTCACGAGGCTTTTGGGCAGAAGCAGTATTGTCTGCAATTCATGTGATTAACCTTTCACCTAGTACTGCCAAAGGTCTAAAAGTGGCACAAGAGTTATGGAAAGGGAAGCCACCATATTATGATCATCTTCGAGTTTTTGGGTGTGAAGCATATGTTCATATACCCAAGAATCTTAGAAAAAAGTTGGACCATAAGTCAAAGAAATGCATTTTTCTTGGATATGGTCGAGAAGGACAATTTGGATATCGCTTCTGGGATCCTGAAACAAGATCAGTGATCAGAGGTAGTGATGTCATTTCCAATGAGTCTAAGATGCATAAACAACCCATTAAGGATATTGAAGTGAGAAGAGTGGTGTTTGAGGATACTAGTCCTCCAGTTAGCATGCATAAAAATGTTGCACATAGGGATGTTCAAGAGAATGTCCATTCAGATCAATCTGCACATGTTCCTGTTCAACAACCATTGAGACATTCTGCATGTGTCTCACATCCACCTAATAGATATGTTCCAGATTTAGATTTTGTTATCCTAACGCATGCCGGTGAGCCTTCTTGCTACAAAGAGGCTATGCAGACAGAGGATCATGCCAAGTAGGAGCGTGCCATGAAGAGTGAGTTGGATTCTATTCACAAGAATGGTTCTTGGGATTTAGTACCTTTGCCAAATGGCAGGAAAGATTTACCATGTAAATGGGTATATAAGCTGAAATTCACATCAGATAGTGCTTCTCTGAAGTATAAAGCATGACTTGTTGCAAAGGGTTTTAACAAGAACATGGTGTTGATTTCAAAGAAATCTTCTCTCTAGTGGTCAAGATGACTACCCTGCGTATGTTGCTTAGATTCATTGCAATGGAGGACTTAGAGCTAGTCCAAATGGATGTGAAAAATGCTTTCTTGCATGGAGATCTTACATATGAGATCTATATGGAACAACCAGAGGGTTATGTAGTTCCTGGCAAGGAAAGTCTAGTTTGTAAGCTTAAGAAGAGCTTGTATGGACTTAAACAGTCCCCAAGACAATGGTACCAAAAGTTTGATGCTTTTATGAAGTCTCAAGGCTATTCTCGAAGTAATGAGGATCATTGTCTCTACACAAAGAGATGCTCAGATGGCAGCTTGATATGCTTGATACTTTATGTTGATGATATGTTGATTGCTGGGAAGTCCTCTTATGATTTGTCAATTCTCAAAAAGAAGTTGAGTCATACATTTGATATGAAGGATTTGGGGGATGCCAAACATATTCTTGGCATGCGCATTACTCATGATAGGAGTAAAAGATGCATATACTTGTCTCAAAGTGAGTACATATCCCAACTACTTCATAGGTTCAATATGCAAGGTGAAATGCATGAGTACATCTTTACCCACATATGTGAAATTGAGCAAGGATGATTGCCCCGAATCAGATGAGGAAAAGGAATTCATGACCAAAATTCCCTATCAGTCTACTGTTGGTAGTCTCATGTATGCTATGGTAGCTACGAGACCAGACATTGCATTTGCAGTGGGAGTTGTGAGTAGATATATGTATAATCCTGGCAAGAAACATTGGGAAGCGGTCAAGATGATTTTAAGATATTTGAGTGGCACTAAGGACAAGTGTCTATGCTTAGGTAGAGGGAAAGCATCCATTCTTGGTTACACATATTTTGACTATGCTGGTTGTGTAGACAGTCGTAAGTCTACATCAGGGTACATTTTTCATTTTGTTGGAGGTGTTATCTCTTGGAGATCTCGTCTTCAAGAATGTATAACTATTTCCACCACAGAAGCAGAGTATGTTGCAGCAAGTGAGGCATGTAAGGAAGGGTTGTGGCTTTCTCGTCTTGCTTATGATATGGGTTTACCTAAGAATGTACCTCATTTTCTCAGTGATAGTCAGAGTGCCATTGCTTTGGCTAAGAATCCGGTCTATCATGCAAAGGCCAAGCACATTGAGGTGAGGTATCACTTCATTAGAGATTGCTTAGCCATTGAGTGCATTATTCTTGAGAAGGTTCACACTCAAGATAATGTTGCAGATGCTTCGACTAAAGCTCTACCACAGGATAGCTTTTGACATTGTTGTCCCTTGATGGGGGTTACTTGATTCTTGATCTTACACAGTCACTTGTCTACTGTGTAACATGCCCATCAGGTGGGAGGTATACTTTGTATACTTACACTCATGTATTCTTTATCATTCTTTATTTTTTCTTGATGGGGGTTACTTTGGCCATTGTTGTCCCTTGATGGGGGTTACTTTGGCCATATTGGCCTTTAGTGGGAGATTGTTACCATCAGTGTCCATGTGAAAGGCCAAATGGCCACTGGACACTTCTTTGTATATGTTCTTTAATAAAACATATAGTGGCCTGGTCAACCATAGACTGGATGTTTGACTGCTTTTGTGAAACCTAAGAAGTCTATCTTCATGCTCCCTGTGTACTGTGTTTTCTGTGTATTCTGCAGCATCTGTGTGAAGTACTGTGTGTGGCCTCAGGAGCTCGGTTTTCTACTCTGTTCATAGCATCGTGGAGCTCTTGCGAAGGAGAGCACAATGTGGTGCATCATCATAGAAATACTTCAAGAGATCCATGTGGACGAGGGCTAGAGGATTCCATGCTCGAGTGGATGCCTCTTTTGGTACATGGGCCCTGTGTTGTTTTCCTTGAGTGCAAGATTGGCACATATCTTGCACTTGACTAGTCTTTGGAAATCCCTTAGCCAACTGAGATTTTGATATCTTGCCAAGCTAGATGCATGCCCATATCTTTGATGCCAAAGTGTGGAGAGTGATTTATTAGTTAAAATGCATGAAAGCTTATATAATCCTTTATCTTCTATTCCTTTGGATATAATATCTTGAATCATAGGATCAATCACCTTGACTAAGGTGTTGTCAAACTACATGACTTGCTTGTAATGATCAATAATGGTTTTTGATTGAGAGGAGATTCATGCAAAGGTTAGGTACAAAGGTTACATTGGATAAAGATTTTCATTCTCCTTTATGGTTTGTGCTATGGACTTTGCCTCTACGTTTGATCAAGAAACTCTTATTTTTTCCTGTATAAGCTTCTCATTTGTGTTCTTCTAGCTCCTAAAAGGGTTGTCAAACTTTGCACATGTGAAAAGTAGCTCTGCTATCAAATATCCATTCTTGGGATGAGTTGGAAGTGATCTAGGTGTTTGCTCCTATTGAGATGAATAGATCTTTGCTAGAATAGTGTGATCTATGTGTGGAACACTGAGAATTTCTATTCTTCTTCGTGTAAAATAATTTCTCAAGGTGTTCTAGTTTCCCACAATAACTGCATGTGAACTTCTTGGTAGGGTGGATCCTTGCTTATGAGTACTGCTAGGTTGATGATTAGAATGCTTAGGTTTTTTGAAGGGACCCTTTGCTTTCATTGTTATCTCTTGAGATGAGGAAAACTTTGCATGTGAGTTGTGGAAGAGCACTAGTCTTCATACTTCTTCCCAAGTCAATACTTGACCTCTATTGTAGAGGGTCATGAAAAACATCTTGTATGAATTTGGGAGTTTGTTGAGAAGTCTGATATCCATATATTTTGTTGAAAATTGCCTACCACATAATGTGAGCTTGTGTTGATAGTCTTCAAAATAGCAATAACTTTAGTGATAGGGTCTTAGGACCTAATTTCTAGGTTATGAAATTCAACTTCTATGACATAAATATTTAGGGATTCTTATCCTCATACAAATCTTGAAGTATCCTCCAAGCTTCACGAGATGTTTTGAAAGAGGTAATGTGAAATTTGTTTAACTTGTCACAAGTTAACAAGAGTTTCTCTAGGGCATGCTTATCCTTCACATTCCATATGTCCATGCAATGGTGTCACTATCTTTGTGGGGTTCTAGCTCGATGGCATCTACAACTTCATTCAAGAGGCTTGTATTTAAATAAGCTTATAGTATCCTTCCAGAAGTTATAGTTTGTGCCATTCAAATGTTCTTGTTTATGCATAAACATTGGTATGAACAATAGTAAGTACAGTGTGCTTGCTAATGATGCATTGGAAATTGTAGACATTTTATAGCCCTTGATGAAGAAGATAAAGATTCAGGAATTTTCACACCACACTTGCAAAGAATTGTTGGAGCTAACATCAAATATGGGGTGTTTCAAATAGCTCAAGTGACACTTTTGTGACCCGTGGGTGGCTTAGATTAGCCTAACCAATCATACACACAAAAGTTCCTTCTTGTATTTCTTGGACTTACAAAATGTGAGGCACTTATTGCCAAATAATGTGTTAAGAGGAGGGTCAAAATAAGGGCTAAATACACTTGGGAAAATACAAAATATGACCAGAACTAATGATTACAAAGCTAGAAATTGCATTTGAATTGTTAGAGTGGTGGATCAAAGATTGAAAGACAAGAAATAGTAGTCATATGTCATTACAAGACATGACAAGTTTTTAGTGAAAAAGTAATGAAGCCTTGATAAGGAACCATAGTGTATTTGTCTAACTTGACTCAATGTGTGCAAAGCCTTGTGGATCTCGTGGTTTGCTATTGATTTTTGTATTTAAAAGCATACACCATACCTCTTGCATGATTGTCAAAGTATGATTGCATTAGCAAGGAATCAGGTCTATCATGCAAAGACAAAGACCATCAAAGTGCAGTATCACTTCATTTGAGAGTGTTTAGTTTGTGAACATGTGAAGCTAAAGAAAGTGTGGATCAATGCGCAATACATGGCTGACCAAATCACTCATAACACATAAGTTTCATTGATGTTCACAACTAATGGGGATCACCTAGCATGGTGATGTTTTGGAATGAGTGTATATGTACCATACCCATTAGATGGGAAACATGTTATAGATTATGGTTGGATGAGTTCTAAGGAGAAGTGGAATCTCATGTGAGCTTATTTAGGAAGATGATCTATAATTTTTGTGAAACCCACATCCAATCTTTGATGGGAGGTTGTTGGAGATTTCTTTATTTATGTGCAAATGTGGTTATATAAGCTTCATCAGTTGCAATATACTTTTCTTTGATTATGGATATCGCTATGCATTCTTGGAGATCTGATCTCCAATAAATTGCACCACTTGAAAAAGGAAAATCAGAACAAGATGTTGAACATTGGCTCTCTAAACATCATGCATAGTTACAATATATATAGCCAAGGATTGATGCCATTCAGTGACTATACATCAATTTATTAGCCTTAGTAGTGCTTAGGTATTTGAGTATTGTTTTTACTTTTTTCTAGTGTTTCTTTCTAAGATTTTTCATAAATCTTCTCACAAATATTACATCATAAGTTATGGTTGATTTTGTCACAACCATAGCATACATAAGGCTACCAATCATGGATTGGTAAGGAACTCATATCATGACTTCTTTTTCTACAAGTGATTTGGGATTATCATCTTAACACAACTTTAGATGCTTAGATAATGGCATATTTAGTAGCTTTCACTCATCCATCCCAAACCTTTTGGTCACTCTAGATATGTGCTCCACTTGTAAGAGAAAAATGTGATCACTACTTGTGTCCCAAGTATTTTACATACCAAATATGTATGTTGCTTCTTGCAAATCCTTCATGTCAAAGGTTTGATTTAAGAGTTTCCTTTATACCAGCTAACTCTCATGAGCATTTCCAATAAATCAACATATCATAGACACCTAGAAACTTGGAGACTAAAGTCCCATTAGTCTATCACTATATGTATAGGCATGGACTCTTTGAGCATGAAGGAATGCATCAAATTTTTTATACCATTGTTGTGGAAATTGCTTCAAACCACATAGGCTTTTCTTCAATCAACATATCATAGACATCTAGAAACTTGGAGACTAAAGTCCCATTAGTCTATCACTATATGTATAGGCATGGACTCTTTGAGCATGAATGAATCCATCAAATTTTTTATACCATTGTTGTGGAGATCGCTTCAAAGCACATAGGCTTTTCTTCAATCTACATACCAAATCTTCCGTTCCTTGAACCATAAAACCTTTTGTCTAGACCATATAGATCTCATCATCAAGATCATCATGTAAAAAAGTTGTTTTAACATCCATCTGGGTCATCTATAGGCCTTAGTATGTTTTAATAACAAGAATCATTGGGATTGTCAACTTGAACACTAGAGAAAACACATTTTCAAGGTCGATTCCCTACTCTTCTTAGAACCCTTTTGCAACAAATCAAGATTTGTACTTAGATGGGGTCTCGTCAATTGTTTGCTTCAGATTGTATACCCACTTATAGGGCAATGCTTACTTGTCGACAAACTCCCAAGTGTCATTCTTGACAATTGTCGCCATATCACTTTCCATTACTTTCATCCACATGTTTCATACTTAATACACAAAGCTTCTTTGTCACACTCTTGCATTTATCTTCCACCCTTGGAACAAACTTTACAAGAGGACGTGAAACTCTTCTTAAACACCATAAAACAGGTGTCTTTGATACTAGGTTGTCCAAAAAATGGTACCTCCTTCACTAGATCACCAAGTTCCACATCTATTCCAATAGAGGAAGGAGGAACATTTCTTTCAAGAACTATAATTACTGTAGGATCCATTCCAAAATCGAAAAAATTGAACCAGTTTGCTTCTACTTCTTTGATTGGTCACCTATGCACCTTTGTTGATGCCATCTTGACTTTACGCAATACAGTTTTTCAAAGTCATGCTATGATGCCATTCTAAGGATTGAGGGACACAAGAAGGCCAAGATTTGTTTCTATTGAAGAAACCACAAAAGTTTAGCTCTTCTCTTGGACAATGGGAGGATGCAGCTTAATTGGGAGATAAGTATTTTCCAATTTAATGTTTGATCTCAATATCTATTTTTGCTTTTTGCTTTCATATATAATGCATTTTATTATCATTAAAGCATGATATTTGATGCACTCAAGTTTGTGTACATGCATGGTTATATGTTTTTAAAAGGTAACAAGTAGTATGTTTGTGCATGGATGCATGACATGCATGCAAAAAGCAAGCTCAAGAACTACTTGAATTAAGTTTGGTGCATTAAAAAAAACATGCCAACACATGCATGCACTCACATGCATTTGCATATGAAAATGCATGATTTTTTATTTAGTAGATGAATGAGTGCTTTCCTAATAGTATCTTACTTTTAAATGATTAAGATAGACATTAGGTGTTGATTGGATCTAGCCACATGCACGCATGTAGAGAATAGTACAGAAACAAAATCTCACAAAGTATTCAGAGAATAGAAAGAGACAAGAGAATTGACACCAGACTGGTACAATCTCCCCCCACATACTCTGATGGACGAGTCTATTAGAGCATGCGTATTTATAGGTATTTTTCATTACATCCTAAATAGAAGATACATGAGGGTGGCACTTTGAAAAGCGTGCATTTATGATTATTTACTTTATTTACGAAATCATCACTTTTCAAGCGATCTTCTATTTTTACAAAAACGTCACTTTCTAAAACGATCTATTATTTTTACAAACAATAATTAAAATAATATCTTCTAAATATCTGAATAATTCCACATGCATTCACATCCTCATGAGTCTTCACCTCAAAACAAAAATCGCATTAAAACCCTCAAGACATTAAAATCCATATAACATTCCATTATTCCATAAAATATAACATGCCTCCCAGTTGACGAGCAATTGATCTCAATTGATAAAAATAAAACAGAGATGGATGGCCAGTCACATGTCCCATCACTAAACAATCATAAGCATGTTCCATGTAAAAACACATGCATGGAATTGGAAAACTAGAATTTAATGTGATTGTAAATGATATGCAGAAATCAAATGATCATAGTGTGGAGTTAGTGATGTTTTATGAATCCATTGAGGTTCTTCAAATGAGTGATTTTTACATTTAACTAAATACATATGATATTGGCTACTTGTGCATGTAGTAGTAACATCATAATCAAGGATAATCTAAAGTAGGAGTGAGTGGTAACTTTCCTTTAAAAGATTTCAATAAACTAATATGAAAAGAATTATGTATATCCCAATGAGAAGGTATGTCTAGTCTAAAAGCATTCTCATTAATTTTTTGAACAATACGAAAAGGTCCATAATAACTTGGTGCAAGTTTAACTTTAGGATGTTGTGAAATATTTTTCAAGCGTCTTTTAATTATTTGTAATCATGCAAAGTCATTTTCATTCAATTGTTTAGCTACTTGTTTCTTATTAACATTATGCATGCAATGTTCTTGACTCTTTTTAATGTGCTCATGAACCTCATGAAGTGTAGAAATACGATTTTGTGCAAAAGAATCAGCCATAGGTATATCAGTTTGAGTGAGAGTCATGGGAGTGGGAAGCTTTTTACCATAAACAATTTCATATGATGCACGTCCAGTAGTGGTATGTGTTGTGTTATTATAAGCAAACTGTAATAAAAGAATTTTCTCATCTCAATTACTTGGATTATCTAAAGAATAACAACGTAATAGATCTATAATAGTACTATTTGTAGCATGTTGTTGTAGAAAGGGATAAGCACCATGTCAAGAAGTTCCACCTCCTTAATTGTCAATCCGTAGAAGAAATAGGAATGATATGAAGATCATGAATGGATGAATTGAGTGAAGGTGATGGTGAGAAGCATGTGAATGCACACACACACACATGGTAGAGACATGATAGACACAATAGAAGGTCAATAACAAACTCTATTACTCAAGAACACTCTGAGAAGCTCTCAAATAGACTACAACCTCTCACAAGCTAACCTAAAAAATGATCTCTCTAGCTCTTTTTATAGTTTCTAGACTAGCTTTGGCCAGTTTTGAACCTAGTGTCCGACATAGTTAAAAATTAGGTCCTATGAGTCATTTGGAGGTCCAAATGAAGTCTAAAAATAACCAAAATTGGTATGATCGCTCTACTAGGCTCCCCAATCTTAATGACTCCTAGGCTTGCACAAAATGGAGCTGCTAAATACAAAATTGGGTGTTGTATGGTACATATATTACAAGAGTGATGAAAATAACTAGTTTGAAGTTTTGAAGAAAATATCATAAAACATATTTCTTGAAAAAATCGAACATGTATGGCCCCCCACAACTTATTGAATTCCAGTCTTTACATGCTCCCTCTGCGCTTATGTCTATGGTTGCTGCCAGTTGTACTGCCAACACTCCCCTCCCTCTCGTGTTTGTCATCCCCAACAAATCCTTGTTGTAGGATCTGAGTGATATAAGCTTGCAAGAGATCCTGGGCAAGGGTGTGCTCTGCTATGTGAATACCTCGTGCTAGATCAGCTTCTAATTTATCCCACTTGATCACCTGAGGTTCATTTGAAGGTGGGAGCCAGTGATATGTAGAGTACATGAGTTGTTCGCATGCAAATGATTGGAGCAGATGTGTAGGGAGGCTGATGAATATCTCTGAATGATACTCCGAGAATCTAGTGGTGACCATTTTTTCAAATGTCAATTTGTAACAGGCAGGAAAATACCTAATTCAACAATACCATGCGTAGCACACCCTAATTGATGGCATTGTGCTCATATCATAGGCAAGGTCTCCATTACCATGCTCAATGTTAGGGGTGTTAACATGAGGTGTTGTTTGCATCATGTCAAATATTTTGATGGTCATCTGCATTGCTATGTCAATCATGCAGTGCAGTTGGGGGAGCCAACATCTTATAGTTGCCATCATGTAACCCATAGTAGGTGGGATGTGCGATGGTGTTAAATAGGATAATTTAACCAATTCTGGCATTGTTTATTGTTCAGAACTTTAATGACGAAGGCAATCCAAGAGCGACGACGAGGTACTGGACCATAGCATGGATTATATTTGAGATGGAGAGGATCCTTGGTCCAATAATGTATCATCTTAGGATATTTTTGAAGAAGTTCCTTGCGCCAATTGGGTTAAAAGTTTTTGCCTTGTCCGAACCTCTGGAGGTAGGTCATCGGGTTCAAACTAGGTGGCATGCATGGGTTTCTTCCCTGTTTCTTTTTTTATCACCAAATGATATTCCGCCATGTATAGAATGTAAGGTTTACATTGGATTTCATTGATTAACATGTACCTCCGTGGTGCTAATTGGGCAAAGTAGGGTGATTGAAGGATATGTTCTTCGATGAAGGCGATTGCCTAGAGTTGTGCCTCTATCCTTGTTGAATGGGTTTGTCCAAGTACTTCTACATATTTCATCCATGCTAGAATGGGAAGCTCATATGTATTAGTGTCCTTCATCAGTGATGTGTTTGCCTGGGGCCGGTTGTGGTTCATACTCTTCTTCATATGTAGCCTCCGCCGAGATGGAAATGGTCTCTTCATCAGCTGGAATCTCAGGTGGGGATTCAGGTCGGGGAGGTTCCGAACGAGCTACAACTTGAGCTTGTAGGTCTAGTACACGTGCCCATAATGTGACTAATTCTTCCATGATCTCTAATGGCGTGAATTCTTGAACACTTTGTTGCTGCAGGGGTGCCTGTAGGTGTAAGGTGGCATTCTCACTTTTTAATCACTTATAATCCTCATTTAATCGGTTGTAATCTTCTAACAAACATGAATGGTCATCGAGGAGTAGTTGCATGGTTTCAGATGGGATAGCTTTAAATTGGCTTGGACTAAGTGGTTCATCTTGTCTGTCCATAGAAGCTTCAAAATTCTCTCTATTTTGATGTTGTAGGTGTTGATTTTCTTCTTTTGTTGCTACTATATGTCTTCTCAGGAGTCCCATATTTCTTATCAGCGTTGCATTCCATACAATTTGGACTCATAGAAGTTCCTTTGTTTTTGTAAGAGCCTCTTTCGTCTTTTGTTAGAACTCCAGCTCCTTTGAGTGATACACATCAGGGACTTCTTGATTTCATACATTGAGGGATGCATTCTCTGTGGTCAATGAATTGAGTTGAGCCTATAGTTGCATCATAGTTTGTTGTAAAGTTTGATAGCTGCACCCTAAGGTGGCAAACTTGTCCCTGACTTGATGCATACACGTAAACATATGATGAAATGTGTTATCTACAATGGGTGATAACAAGGTGTAATGAGGGATGATGATAGTGGTGTGGTGGTTGATGCAAGGGGAATGGGAAATGGGGTTGGGATGGTGAATGTTGTGGCGACTGTGGAAAATTGTGGTGTGGTAAGACTGTGTGGTGAAGTGGCAGATATGAGAGGTGGTGCAATGGGTGGTGAAATATCCATATCACTTGAAGTGGCATCTAGTGACCTAATAGTGAAGAGTGGCATGATTGTGTGTGATTGTGTGGGTGTAAATACAGGATTTACAAATGTGGATGAAAAAATTACAGGTTGAGTTTCACATATGGATTGATATAGGGGGAAAGGCAAAGGTGATGTACTAGGACTGGGAGGAGATACAGGTGAGAAAGCCATCGATTGAGCAAATGGAGAGGTGGGTCGTGGAGGAAGGGGAAAGGAAGAAAAGGAAGGGGTGATGAAAGGATTAAGTGGAATGGGAGGAACTATTGTTGACATAATAGGTATAAAGGTTTCAGTGGGAGGTTGGGACATTGGATGTACTATAGCTTCAACTGCAGCACTTGCTATGAATTGGGCTAATGGAGGTGAGCTTGGTTGTAATGGGGAATTTGGATATACAAAAGAAGGATGGGTTTCAGTGGGTGTGGAGGTGAGTTCTATAGTAATTGTGGGTATGGATGTTGAGGGTTGTGAATTGGAGTCGATCACAATAGTTTCTCCTGTTGGTGGCAACTTAGCAACTAGCCAAGCTTCTTCTAATTGTCGAGAGGACTGGGCATCTGTTGGAACATGGATGTATTGGCCGGGCCTTGACATCAATTAGATGTGTTGTGGGTCAAATTGAGGTAGTGGTTTTCTCTTTAGAAAGTGAAATGCTTCTAGTGTACCTATTGACTTGTCTAATTCATTGAAGCATTCTACAAAGGAAGCTTCGAATCCGACACTGACCAGTTCTTGTTGTAGAATTTTCTTGCTTTGCTCTTCTGAGATCCGTCAACTCGCCCAAACAGCTTGCATGTTGCGATACAATCTTTGAGTGGCTAGTGTATAGGCAACTGCATCAAAAATATCCTCTTCATGTGTTCTAGTATCTCCTTGAGCTTCAGTCTGTTGCTCTTGCAATTCCTGTCAATCATCATCTTGAGAGTCTTGATTGCTTTGGCTTTCTTCCTCATCACCTTCTTTGTCATCACTTACTATCCAATCTTCCTCATATGAGCTTGACAAAACTTGTTCTCATCCTTGATCAGGTGGTGAGGTGGGATAACTTGGTCGTTCATATTCCTGTGAGAAGAATTGTGCTTCTGAGAATTGAAACTCACTGGAAAATGCATCTTGCATTTCAAAATCAAACATGGTGGTGGGGATCTCTCTGACTTCTATGGTAGCAGCTTGACTGGTGGTGATGGGAGTGGCTTCAAGGGTGAGCACTACATTGGTGGTGCCGTCAGTTACGATGGGGCATGATAGACGAATGTGTATAGGCAGTACATGTGTTGGAAGTTCTATTGGAGGCTACTGAGGGGAGGGTTGAGGTGAAGGTGATTCAAGGACCTATAACCATGGGATTGTGCCCCTCATGCGCTTTCCTGACCACGCCTTGGTTGATTTACGTGCTTTCTTGGAGGTACCTCTAAATCGATTTAGCTCTTCGCTAGTCATAGCATGCTCAATAGGTATGTCATAGGCTAGGCACATATATAAAATTCTTGTGATGGCACAATAGCCATGGATGACTCTTTTTTGTGCTCATCTTTGCTATGCTAAGTACAATTGTTCCTGAATCTAGTTGGCAAGATCGATGGTTTGGGGTCTCATATTTGCTAAGTATAGCCCAAACCAAATATGTTTCTATGGTATCGTGAAGCGATCTTGCGTCGGAAAAGCAAAATGTTGCATACATATACGAAGTGGTTTTGAGAGCTCTAGTGTAATGGTGGAAATATGTGCCCACTTAAGAACATCACCCCTTTTCATTGGCTCAGGAATGAGCCTTGCTCTTTTGGTTGGAGTGTGCATGCCATGGATCTTGAGTGCAGCTATGATGAGAGTGACCGAGAGATAGAACTTCTTAAAAGGGGGATTGGTAACTAGTGAGGGCAAAATGAAAATCCCTGTTAATTCCTTTCTAACAGGGGGTTTGAGAGTGGTAACCAAATAAAAACATTGATAGAAATCTTGTTTGGGCAGGGATGCACTAAAATATTTTGTGAATCCATCCCTAGCCAAAATAGGTCATAATTCCTCTGAATTCTGAAGGGCTTCAAATTCTCATGAGAAGAATCGGTATCTTCCTCATGTGTCGCCACTAAAGCATAGCATTGCATCAAAGATGCAATTTGCATTAGACAGAGGTCCCGCTAATCCCTGGAACCAATGGGAGTTACTATGTACTTTTTTGGTTCCTTCCATAGGAGGATCTTAAATCGGCATTGGCCCCATAAAATCTTGGAATTCCGATGGTTTCATTGTAGGGTAGGGCTCAACCAAAAAATTACCAAAATTTTTTGTTGGTGTGTTGGTGTCAGCCTCGAAAGTTCTTTGCTTTGCATGGTGATGTGAATGTGTGTGTAGATGATTTGCTACAAAAGGATAACACATTAGTATGGAAATTAATTATGATCCCAATAAAGTGAGACCGTAGTCCCTTTCCATAACCAATGTGTAACCCGTATAGTTGTGCGTTGTGAGGTTTTTGATATAATGCCCTCCCAGAAGGTTGCTAGACATCCTACCTACCCTTGAATAATGCATACATTGCTTGTGATGAGCTCGTATTACAAGTGATAGTGGGTTAGTGGGGATGAATTTATACAAGGTGTAGTGGTGATTGAATTATTACAAGGATAAGGGTTAGTCGTGAGAGGTGTTATGTTGTACAAAGGATTGTGTGAAGATTTTTGGACGTATTTCGTCATCCATCTTCTAAGAGTTGGTGTGTGGGTATGTTTTTTCAGCTGAAGTACAAAGGATGAATCTGGCAGTGGTAGTGTCGATGGATGGGATGATTTCAGAGGGATGTGTATTACGTGGTTTGGGTGTTGAGCTAAAAGACAATCTTTGGGTACCTAGATCTGCATGGAGTTTGGTTTGTTTGTCAGGTACTTCTTGGTGATCCAAAATTGTCAGATTCTCATTGATGGGGAAGAAGGTCGAGGGGATGTTGGATGTAAAGTCTAATTCTAATGTGGCTTCTTCCCATCATAGCCTATACAACTGAATACAATTGGTGATCTTTTACCTTTAGGCACCCACTTCTTTGTGCCAGTTGCCTTGGCATGCTAATACTACTTCCACCATGGGGTTGTCTGGGAATGTCATCAGTTTGGGTTCCTAAGTCGTGCTTGAATCTTCTGTGGTTATGGTTGAGAGGTCTATTTGACACTCTATTTTGGAAGAGAAGGGAGTTCCAACACTTGCATGACCTAGTTATTAGGAAGTGAGGCATTCTGCACAACATATCTAGGTAGGTCCCCAGGAAGTGTGGAGGATGGGTCGGAAGAGGCTATAGTGCCTATTTGGTTGCTGATGTAACCCACCTGACCACTAATTTAGTCCACTTGACCCATCTAGTGGGTGTTGACCTCTTCTTGTTCAAAGGAAGACCAAGGGAAAATCTCTTGACATCTTCCTGAGCAACGACTATTCATCTCTAGCCCCGCATGGGTTGATGTAGAAGTAATTTGACTTATCTGTCCAAAGATCTTCCAGTCCTCCTTCACATTCATTTCATATGGTCTAGGGTTTGATTCCTTAGGTGGGGTACTGTTAGGGAATTCAAGAGGTATCACTTGCTACTGGTCTAAGGACCTAAGCCGTAGAGAGCATTTTCTAAGATTTAGGTCCACCAAGTGATTGTATAACCAATATTGGCCAAGAATCAATGGTTCTATTAGATCCTCATCATGGCATACTAGGAGTTTCATAGCCAAGGTTATCTCATGTATGAGGATAGGAAGGTCCACCTCATCCATGCAAGGGGTTTCCATGCCTCCTAGCCCTATGAGGTATGCCTCAATCGGCCACATTTCTAGTCGTGAGTCCTTATAATGGGACCACCTAATTGCACTAGTCGCAGCACCTAAATCAATTAAAGCCCTAAGCTCATGGTGGGTGTTGCCTTGTCTTAGCATGATTCTAATGAATGGTCTCTTATCCACTATTCTAAGATGAGCAGTTGACTTTGTTTGACACATGGCCATAGGATATCTCTGTGTTTCTTTGTCACTGCTTATATCTATCCTTGAGCCTTTGAGATGGTTATAATGTTCTCTCCCTAGTCCTTGTCTTCTTAATTTCATGCGTTCAATGCGTTCTAGAGCTTCTGCTTGAGCCTCCTCTCATATTCTCTTTTCTTCCTCCTCTTCTTTGCCAATGTGAGTCATCTAAGCATATCCTCTGTAAGAGGTTCTTGATAAAGCTTGACTCTACAACCACTAATGTAATTAGGCATTATCTCTCCTTCTAGTGTGGATAATTGTACCGCTCCACTTGTAGAAAGTCTGTTGATAATCATAGGTCCATAACCACATTTCTCTAGCTTTCATGTGTGTTGTTTTAGTGTATACACTAGGACTAAGTCACCTTCTTTTAAGCCTTTATCTTTAATGTGTGCATCAAAATAGGTTTTCTACTGCTTCTTTGCTACATATATGCTTGCTACTGCTTTCAACTTGGTTTCTCCTAATTGTTCCAATTCCATTATCCTTGATGATAATTTGTGACTTGTCCACTGAGCTTTAGTGCAACCTTAAGGGTGGGTATCAAAAAACCCAAAGGGAGCACTCGATTTTGACCAAATACCATCTCAAAGGTAGTTGCATTGAGTACGGTCTTGTAGGCCACTCGATATGCCCAAACAACATGATGTAATTTTTTGTCCAAATCTAAACGTTTGTTGTTTATGAGTTTTGCCAATACATTACAAAGGATCTTGTTAGTACTTTCTGCCTGATCGTTGGCCTCAGGATGATATGGTGCGGACTTCTTGTGAATCACCATAAAACCTTGTAACAAAGATTCAATGACTTGGTTTAAAAAGTGGGTTCCTCAATCACTTACCGATTCTATAGGCAATCCATATCTCGTATAGACATTCTCAAATAAGAATTTTGTAGTTGCGTGTGCATCATTCTTTTTGGTAGCCTTAGCCTCTACCCATTTGGTGAGATAATATGTCGCTACTACGATGTATTCAACATAAGTACCTTTACTAGGGGGGTTAATGGGTCCTACAAAGTCTATACCCCACTTAGAGAATGCATGTCCTCCCATCATGGGTTTCAATGGCATTTCATCTCTACGAGTAGGAAGCTGGGTTCTTTGGCACACATCACATCTCTTAACATAGGTATGTGCATCCATGTGAAGGGTGGGCCACCATAATATTGCGCATGGTATGGCTTTAATTATTCTATCGGGGCCAAAATGACCTCCTACAACACCTTAGATTGCAGTCTCCAATATGCTCAAATAATCACTCTCATGAACACAATGTCTCAGGTATCCATGTCTCCCTTGTTTGTACAAGTTATCGCCAATAAGTGTGTAGCCTTGCGCTTCCTGCTGTAGAATTCGTTGTCTTGCAAAAGTCATTCCTTGAGGAGATGTTTTGGTCCTCAAGTATGTTACCATCAGCTCACTCCATTATGGTGTGAGAGACACATGATACAATGTTTCATGTTCCACAGGTGGTCTATCACAACAATCTGGGCATTCTTTACATAGCCTATAGACATCCGCTTCCATAGATGGCCAATATACTCCTAATATGTGCAGAGTCTGCAATGTATGGTGTTTCAAATGATGTTGCTTTAATGCACCAACATGTGCTAATTGCAACCAATTCTTGTATTTTGATTCATCTACACAACAAGCAAGAATTCTGTGATTATCTCGTTTATATATGCTTCTTGCTAGTATCTAGTATCTTTGTGACTTGGCGATCTCTCCTTCTCTGATCCTAATCTCAGGATTCTTGGGCCCAAATGTGAGAATGGGGACAATAGATTTGGCCCATTCGGGTACTATATCAAGATTCAACAGGTATGCAACTGATAGTTCATCCACTATTTCATAAGAGGCTTCTCCCATAGTTAACCATGAAAGATGATCTGCTCTAAGGTGGGTCTTTCCCTTCTTGACTACTACTTCAAAGTCATACTCCATTAATAATAGAAACCAATGTATCAATGCATCCTATGTTACATGGATTATTGACCAAGTAAAACAATGTCTGATGGTCTGTGAAGAACTTGAACTTAGTTTCCAATAAGTAATGCATGAATATTTTTACTGCATATGTTCCATGATAATAGACTCTGGGTCCTCATCACTCGTTTCATCTAGCTCTTGGGCCAATTCCCTACATTCTTCTAGAAGAGCCTCCTCTGCTAAGGGTTCTATCATAAAGATGGAAATGTCATATCCATCCTCATCATAGTGAGAGGTCCACTACTCTTTGTTCACTGCTATATCCATGGTGGCTAAGATCTCTACCCAATCATGAGGCTCAAATTCTTTGTTGAGAAACAGTATCAGTGCATAAGCAAGATCTTGAAGGGTTCGATGATGTTGTTCTGAACCTAAGGTCTCAGCTTCTAATCGTTCCTCCTCTTGTTTAGCTACCTTACACATCCATAGATGAGTGTCCTCGTGCAACCATGATGGATTTGATTCTAACGAATGCATAGACTCCATTTCTTCAAGCGTCCTATGGATGGTATTCCACTATATTGGGGGTACATCTTGATGAGAATAATCCTTGAGGTTAACTTTGGTGGTCACTCCTATATGTTGCAGGTACAAGGAGTTAGTTCCCTAATCTTGTACAATTTGCAACTGTCACATGAATGGTCTTCCCAATATCATCTCATATGCATGATTTTTCCCAAACTCACAAATAGCAAAGGTGTGTTCAAATTCTACACCACAAGTGGTGAGAGATATCCCCTCTAGTAAGCCTAATGGCTTCTCAATATGAATTAAGCCATCTGCAATTTCCTTCTAATGGGCCTTAATGCTGGCTTACCCCAACATTTCCATAAGGAAATGGCAGCGATGGCTACTCCTACACCATCTAGGATGGCTTTGGTGGTGTAGCCTTGGTGGGTTATTGGAAGATAGGTATTACCTTCCTCTCCCTCACGCATATCTCCAATTCTTTCCATAGGTATTTCGGGCACTCTCTTGTGTGAACCTCCCTAAGAGTGAGTGGCAGCTCTCTCTGGGAGTTGGTTCGCTATGCGCTTCCACAACCTAGCTTTAATTTTCAACAATTCTTCTAAAGTGAGATGACACTTCACTTTAGTGTTTTTTATCACTTCAGTGTTTCTCGGAATTACTAACTCCTCATTTCTAACTATTATGGCGGGGTGCTCTCATGCTGGTGGACTTGGCTTCCCAAGGTCCTGTGAACTAGGGTAATTCTTGTAAGGAATTAGATTCAAACTCTATTTGTTCACTAAGTTGCTCTTCCTCTACATCGTCATATATAGAGGGTATGTCTTGGGGGAATTGTTCCTACAAATCATATATCTCTTGATTTGGGGGATGGGTTCCTACTCTTGTCTCCACTTCTCCTCTTGGATTTCCCTCAAAAATCCTTGTGAGTACTTATGTATGGAAGAAAGATTTTCTTTGCCCTCGATATTCTGCACTTAAGACAGTGATGGTGCATTACCTTCCTGTACCTCTGGGACAATAGAGTTCTTTTGTAGAATCTTATTCTCGTTGCTAGAAATCAAGTATTCTAGCCTCTCCAATAATCCTTGAAAGTGTAGCTTTGGCTTTTCTACGTTACTCCAATTAATGTATTGTGAGGCCTCAAACATAGTTTGAGCTAATTCTACCACCTTCATGCAAAGCTTAGTTCTCTCAATTTCTAAGTCTTCCCTTGGATAGTCCTTACTTAATTCAGCTTCATGGGTCCTTCTCTTAATCTTGCCTAGTATGCTCGAAACATCATGTCTAATTTTTTGGGTATGAGTTCAACTAGAACTGATCTTGGTTTTCGGTTCGAGGTCTCTTGGTTCGACTCTTGTGAAGTTAATTCTAAGATTTTAGCTCTAGTTTCTTTTAGGCTTCCTTCCAACTCACTTATTTTCTTACTCCATTTCCTCTTGATCATTTCTTGTGAATCCTTCCATGATCTAGTTTTTCTTCCACTAGACTCTTCAAGCTCGCTTGTCTCAACTATTTTATCACGGTTAGGTTGTTGATTTTGTAATAGCACCTGGGCTCTTGTTATAGCTTGGATATGCACGAATGCTGGTTTAGATCCATCTGAGGCATGCACAATACCTATGACATTTATGGGCATTACTTTAGAGACATTGGCAGGGTTCTTAGGGCAATCTCTTATGACATGATCTTTAACACATTCTGCACAAAAGCCTTGAATGTTGTAATATTGTGACTACCTGGCCATTGGAGGATGTGGGCACTCCTTTATGTAATGATCTCCTTGGTACCTAAAACATGGTCCTTTAGGGCCCTATGGTCTTGGTTGTCTCAGTTGGTGCCGTGGGTTAGGATTGGCATACATTACATTGGCGTAGTTTGGCTCCCAATTGGGTTCCAACGGTGGACTATTATAGTGCTATGTTTCAATGTATTCTGGTGACTCAGTGTAGTATGCAAGTGGGTTATCTAAATGGGTGGAATCAAAGATGTTTGAGTTGGGGTCGCTTTTAGTGATCAAGGGGGAAGAAGGTACTAAAGTCCTACTGAGGTTCTCTTCTGCAGCAACATATTATGATTGAGATTACATTGGCTAAAGGGGGTGGCTATTGAGGTAAAACTGGTTGAGGTCTCGGTTGAGTCTAATAAGGGTAGTTCTATGGGGGCCTGTAGTAATGAGGCTAAGCATTGTACTGACTTGGGTATCTACCTGGTTGGGGGTATGCTTGTGGGTAGCTCTGTTAGACCACTTGTTTGTTGTATGGGCAGTCTTGTGTTGTGTGATTAGTGTACCATCTTTCAATAGTGCAGTATTGTCAATAGGGTTGGCTTGGGGTTGTGTTACATTAGGACACACATTTGCCATATGATCACCTCCATCAGTGTAACAACGTTTAACAGATGTTAACTTGGGTATTTGTTTGGTAGAGGCACCTAGTTTTTGAGCCACCTTCTCAACTAGGTCTTCTATGGAGCTAGAATGTTTCGAGGATGATTGAGAGGAGCTATCCGAATCTTTGTAGACCTTTGAAAGTTCCAATTCATCTCCTAAATTGTCCTCAATGTCTACACAAATATGTACATACTGCTCTAGAGTTATGGGTTCCTTCAAATGGACATAAGAGCGTAGTTCAGAGCTCAAGAGGCCATCCAAAAACAAAGACACTTGCTTGGCCTGTGTAAGGAGTTCTACCATTGGGCATCTCTCAATATACTATCTAAACCTGCATACTATGAGTCTAACTGTTTCCTGCGGGTTTTGTTTGAAGCTATGGATTAATGAGGAAGCGTTGTGCCTGATTCCACTTTTTGAAAAATGGAGTGAATAAGTGAATATGGTGAATTTTTTGATTTGTTTGGGTTGCGAGAAGATGATGGAAAAATTTGAGATTAATTACCTTCCAACGTCAATTCTCACTATACTCTTACCATCAAGCATTCATCCTAGAGCTCGTCCCCAACAACGGAGCCAAATTTGGTGTTGTTCTAGACAGGGATAAGCACCACGTCAAGAAGTTCCACCTCCTTAATTGTTAATCCATGGAAGAGATAGGAGCGATATGAAGATTATGAATGGATGAAGTGAGTGAAGGTGATGGTGAGAAGCATGTGAATGCACACATACATACACACACATGGTAGAGACAAGAGAGACACAGAATAAACTCTATTACTCAAGAACACTCTTACAAGATCTCAAAAGACTATAACCTCTCACCAGCTAACCTCAAAAATGAGCTCTCTAGCTCTTTTTATAGTTTCTAGACTAGCTTTGGCGGGTTTCATAGTGTCTTACATAGTTAAAAATTAGTTCCTATGAGTCATTTGGAGGTCCAAATGAGGTCTAAAAAAAACCAAAATTGATATAATCGTTCTACCTAGGCCACTCAAGCTCAAGGACCCCTCAGCTTGCACAAAATGGAGATGCTAAATACAAAATTGGGTGTTCTATGGTACATATGTTACAAGAGTGATGAAAATCACTAGTTTGAAGTTTTGAAGAAAATATCATAAAGCATATTTCTTGAAAAAATTGAACACGTATGGCCCCTTGCAACTTACTGCATTCCCGTCTTTACATGCTACCTCTACGCCTATGTCTATGGTTGTTGCCCGTTGTACTGCCAACATAGCATCACTTTGCTCATTACTTTCAAGATGAAATGAAGGGCTAAAGTCTATTTTAGAACTTAAATTTTGAAATAATGCAACCCAAAAGTGATTACAAAAAACAAACATCTCAATCTGAAAGAATAACTTTTGGAAAACCATGATGCAAAAAAATACATATAATAAATAGCTTAGCAACTTGAGGGGCAGAAAGAGTCTTTTTATAAGGAATGAAATATGATTGTTTACTAAACCTATCAACAATTGTCCAAATCATATCATTGTGAGATGAAGTTATAGGAAGACTAGTAATAAAATCCATAGACATTCGTTCCCATGGTCCATTAGGTATGGGAAGTGGCATTAATAATCCAAATGCGTTACCATAATGTTGTTTCACATGTTGACACACAATGCAATGGGAAACATACTATGCAATATCCTTTTCCATATTTGGCCAAAAGAAAAATTCTTTACACGTAGAAATAGTACTTTGTATGCCCCTATGACCCATATACGATGGTTCATGCGTCTCTTTCGTAACAAATTCTTTAAAATCTTGTGTGATGCATAACTTGTGTTGGAAATACAAGAATCAATTATGAAAAGTGTAGAGATTCTCACTAAATGTTATAGAATTATTGAAAGCATTCCATGTTTGTGAAAAATACAAATTAGATGCATAAGTAGGAATCATGTCATGAAATGAATGAATATGAACAGCAGAAATATTATTGATTGAAACAATATTTATTTGTGGGGATGGAAAACGACTAAGGGCATCAACTACAACATTAGCTTTATCGGGTTGATATTGAATAATAGGTTGAAAATTTTCTATGAATGAAGCCCATTTAATGTGCCTGTCATAAATTAATGGTTGATTTAATAAATGCTTAATAGCCTATTGTTCTATTCTGATTAGAACTTCAAAACCCATAAGTTAATGCTTCCAACTTTTTAAAGCATGCACAACAGCCAAAAGTTCTTTATCATATGTATTGTAATACTTTTCAGAAGGTTTAAGTTTCCTACTTTCAAATGCAATCGGATGATCAATTTGCATTAATACAACATGTATACCTAAACCACTAGCATATGTAACTACATGGAAGGTTGTGTAGAATCTGATAATTGCAAAATAGGTGCATGAGAAAGTGCTTGTTGAGTTTTTCAAAAGATTGTTGTTGTGCTAATCCCCATGCAAATTTTAACTCTTTCTTCAATAATAATTGTTGAGCTCTAACGACTTATCATCAACTGTTGAGCTCTTGTACTATTTGTTGACGAGGCGAGTGAGCTTAACTAGCTAAAGCTCAACTGCAGAATTCAGCACGCCACAAGAACTAAGCTAGAGTGATATTAGAACACCTCTATAATCATCAATAGCTTAGCAAACTTCTTGAAACTGAAAAAACTTTACAATTGTGTTTAATGAAATCCCAAATATTTACTTTACAGAAACTTTGCTTTTCCTTTCGGCTTCAATTTTGATCTCGTTTACTTTAACCTTTACAATTATTTGTTTGCTTACTGTTAGATAAACTTTATGTCACTCGAATATATCAAAACTGTGTTTTGAACTCACCGAAATATCACCCGAACTTCACCGGATTGTCACCAAAATGTCACCAAAATGTCACCATAATATTACCGGAATCAACTGCAATTTTGTTTGTAGTTACTTCAAATGATTGTTGATGAAGTAAGGAAGTAATACCTGAGCTTCCTTCAGTGAATGAACACTATCTGAAGTTTAAGAAAAAACTTCACCAGTTATGGATGTCTTTACTTTCAGACGCAGTACTGTGCGTACTTGTCCCGTTTCACAGAAGTCTTTTGATCAACTTATAGTTGAGACTACTTGCTTCAAGATGAGCTATCTCTCGTGAAAAAATTTACACTATGTTGCGAGATCTAACTTGTAGATGTACCAGAAAACATTTACTGAGAGAACTGTAACTGTTAACTAACTTTCATAGTAACATGAAATCACTCAGATTTCTTCACATACGAAGAATGCGCTCAAACTTCCACATGAACATGTGTTTTCTATTAGAGAAGGTGTGTACAAAAATATCTTGTCCTCATTTTGCTCATAGCTATGGAAAACTCTCCTACTCTGAGTAGTTATTCCTTACCATCTCTCTCAGATGAATACCCGACAGTTCAGGTTCTATTATTCATCTCTACATACGCAATCTCTGGCATCTTCTATATCACTATCCTCAGTTTCTATATGCGCTATTCTATTCCGGTTCTATGCGCTCTCTCTGCGCCCTTCTTTGCTCATAGTATGATGATCTTCTACCTCATATATATACATTTTGTTCCAAGATTCAAAACTCGTATTTTTGGAAGTTTCTATGAACTATATTACAGTCGTGAATTTGTCCCTTCACTAAGGCTTGATTTTTTGAATGCTTTGTTTTTGCTTCTCTTTGTCTTTCTTCATCTTTATGTATGTCTGTATGTCAAATTTTGTGAGTGATTCTTCAACAATAATGTGAGTGGAAGTGCTAAATAAGAGAAACCTTTTACAAACTTTCTATAAAAGCTAGTTAACCCTAGAAAAGAGCATACATCATTCAAAGATTGAGGTACATTCCATTCTTCAATTACTTTAATTTTCTTTGGATCTACATGGACGCCTTGACTAGAAACAATATGGCCTAAAATTCTAATTCTTTCTGGAAGAAATAACTCTTTTCAAGATTTGCATAAAGTTAGTTTTTGCATAACAAATTGAAGACTATCGCTAAATGATTTGCATGGTCATTGTCATTCCCACTATACACAAGTATATCATCAAAGAAAACAAGAACAAAAGCTTAGTACTCAAGAAAAATGTTATTCATCATACGTGCAAATGTAGCAGGTGCATTGGTGACTCGTGAGTCCAAAAGAGATTACCATGAATTCAAAATGACCAATCTGAGTCCTAAAAGTAGTTTTATAAATGTCATTTTGTGTCATTCTTATCTGATGCTACCGAGATTTAAGATCAATTTTGTTAAAGACACGTGCTCCACTAAGTTTATCTAGCAAATCATATGTCAGGAATAGGATATCTATTTTTAATTGGGATCTTATTGAGTGCTCTATAGTAAATGCACATCGTATAAGTTTTGTTCTTCTTCTCTACTAAAAGAACAGGTGTTCCAAAGGGAGAAGAAGTAGGCCTTATAAGGCCTTTGTGGAGTAGGTCCTTAACTTGATTAGCGATTTCTTTTTTGATGTGAAGGTCCATGCCTATAAGGTGCTTTATGGGGAGGAGAACTACCAAGAATTAACTCTATACTATGGTCAATAATTCCCCTAGAAAGTGGTAGTTTTAAGGAAAATCAGCCATAAAACAATCCTTATAAGAATCCATAAATGATTTATGTGCATTACAAAGTGTATGTGTATAATCAACTATGTTATTGACAAAAATAATATATGAATTGTAGCCTTTCCTAAATGCATGTTTTACTTGAGTATGACTCATTAATGGAAATGGTTGGAAGTCATGCATTGCAGACAGAGAAATCTCTTGATTGTTAAACTTAAAACTAATTGTGTGTGTATGGTAATCAATGCATGGATTATAATGATGACAAAAGGCATACCAAGTATAACACCATAGGATTGCAAAGGAGCAATTAAGAATGTGCGTTCATCTACGTATGAACCTATACAAATTTGAACGTTATGCACTTCACTGTAACATTATATCTATTTCTTTGAAAGGCAGCCTTAACATAGAAGGAAGTGGGTTTGATTGGAGATGTGTATGAGAAATAAAATCATGTGAACTACCATCATCATGTAAAATATTAACAACTTTACCATTAATAGTACCTTGCATGCAAAGTAAAGAATGAATAAAAATTTTGTTACCCAAGGTACATAGATCCTTTTCCAATGCTTCTTTGGTCCAATCAGGTTGGGTGTCTTCATGAACTGCCTCCATGTTGTGTACTTGAGCTCCAACAGGATTCATGTCATTAGTTTGCAACCTACATTTAGCTTTAGTATGACCAAACTTACCACAATGCCAACAAGTGATACGGGGCCTCTTTTGTTGAGCATCCATCATCATAGTTTGGAGGGTTGGAGGTTTGGTAGGGTATAAGGGGGGTGGCTTGTGAACCAGTGTGAAATTGGATTGAGGAGGGTGTTGAAAAGTAGGTGGACAATGAAAAGTAGAGGAAGAGAAAGTAGAAAAAGGACGTTTGAAAGGAAAATTGGGCTTGATTGATGGTTGTCATTGACGCATTTGCTGTAAGTGAATGTACTTGGTGATGGATTGAAACTCCTTCTCAGCATCATGTGCAAAAGAAATAACTTCATAGAGAGTCATGGGACGTAGTGTATTGAGCTTGGCTTGCATTCTCATCTCCAAACCATCTTCATACTTCCATTGCAAGGTATCTTCAGGGATCATTTCAAGCGAACAGATAAGTAGTAAACATTGCCAAAAACATTTAGTATAGGTAGACACAATATCTCCATTTTTCCATCCAAAAGTTATCCATGATTGGCGAGCATGTAAATGGAACTGAGGAGGAAGGAAGGATTCCTTGATCTTTTCTTGAAATGTGATCCATGTGGTGGGGCAATCGATGTTATGCAGCAAAACATTCCACCATAATTGGGCCTTACCCACCAAATAAATAGTAACAAACTTCACTTTCTTAGTTTCAGAATACAATTCATCAAAATAAAAATAATCAAATTGGGATAACCACGAAAGAAAAATTTGGCCATCCTTGCGCCCATCGAATTGTGAAAATTGGAAATCTTTGGCACCAATCTTGGATTGCATGCCTTGTTCTTGAGCAATGATAATGGCCTTCACCACCCTAACTAGGTTGTTGTCATCACTTTGCATTTGTTGGAGTGCATCATCACGTTGCTCAATCTCGTTTGGAGCATGTTGGAGTTCGTGTGGCAAAAGCTCCAATTGTTGCTCAATTGGTACCTTGGGTAGGGGTGATGTGCCAAAATCCTCGGTACTATGGGTAGGGTCCATGGCCTTATATAGAGCCAAAACATAAGAATAAGCATGTGAAAAAAATTTAACAGTAGTGTATATAAATAATAATAATAATAATAATAATAATAATAATAAATAAATAAATAAATAAATAAATAAATAAATAAATGAATAAATAAAATAAATGAGAGTGTTTGATAAATAGTGATAAATAAATAACTAAAATAAATGAGAGTGTTGAATAAATAAATAAATAAATAAATAAGATGAAGAGAGTGTTAAAAGTTGTGTTAAATATTAATTAAAAAAATGGGGTATCAATAAGTGAAAATAGGCTAGTAGATAAAGCTTATCTCTTGGAAGTATGAGGTTGCATACTAAATAAGGAACTAAGTAGGCTAACTAGAGAAATAAGTAAGCTAACTAGGGAAATAACTAAGCACTTATTGCCACTCATAAGTTAGAATTGGTCTGCACGTAGCCAACAACTTCCAACAGAACCAAAGGGAACCAAAGTGAACTAAGAGAACCATGAGTGCCAGAGAAGACAAAGATGCCATAGTTCTATGCCTTAGTCAATGCCTTGGAGTAAGTTGAATGATAAACGAATTGATAAACGAACTTGATAAACTAATTTGATAATTTAATTGAACTTGAACAGTGTACAATGAACACAATGAGCACAGGGAGTACAATGAGTACAGTGAGCACAATGAGCACAAGGGGTACAATGAGTACAATGAGTGCAGTGAGTATAGAGGGTACAGTGAGTACAGTGGTCACAGTGGGTACAGGGGGTACAGAGAGCACAATGCACAATACCAAATTCAAAAAAATTCAAAAAAACAAACAAGTGAACAAAAAACAAACGAACTTGATAAACAAAAACCTGGATCGGACGGTTTGAGATGGATGCCGAGTCGCGTACAGAACAGACGCCACGAATCACAACTGGACATTGAAAAACCACCTTTGCAGATGCGCCTTGGCTCTGATACCACTATTGATCGGATCTCGCTAGATGCATGTACACAGAGAATAGTACAGAAACAAAATCTCACAAAAGTACTGAGAGAATAGAAAAAGACAAGGGAATTGACACCGTATTGGGTACAATATCCTACCACATACTCTGATGGACAAGTCTATCAGAGCATGTGTATTTATATGTATTTTTCATTATGTCCTGAATAGAAGATACATGAGGGCCGCGCTTCAAAAAGTGTGTTCTTACGAAAATATCCTTTATTTACAAAATCGTTGCTTTTTAAGTGATCTACTATTTTTGCAAAAATGTCACTTTCTAAAATGATCTATTATTTTTACAAAAAATAACCAAAATACTATCTTCTAAAAATATTCTTATAAATATTTGAATAAGTCGACACACGTTCACACCCGCATGAGTCTTCACCTACTATATCAAAACACAAATCAGATTAAAACCCTCAAGACATTAAAATCCATATAACATTCCATTATTCCATAAAGTATGACATTAAGAAAGAAGGAAAACCAGTTAGTTGCATTGTATGCTAGTTATCTTGCAACTCAAGTAACTAGTCCATTCTTTTCCTAGGCAATACTTGAGTTACATTAAGTATACTCGATGTTTTACTTAGTAAAAGTAGGCACGCCAAAAGTCAAACATTCAATTTTCTTGCCATCTAGATAAGCAAGAAAATAGGACTACTTGCAAACTTTTTTGATGACTCTAAGTCTAGGAGACACTTAGAGAATCCTAAAGACAAGCTTAGAAAGAAATTTTACACTTGCTTGTGTAAAATCCATGCATTCAAGTAGGATGATAATTGGTCAAATTCAATCCTTTGACTCAAAGTAATGCACAAGAATTGCATTCTCACTAAGCATTCATAAAGAACGAATATAGGCATGAACATAGTCTCAAGTGAAGCATTATTTGAGTAAAAGATGCATCAAAAGAACCTCAATCGATTGACACATTGATTTGGATACCATACTAGTATCTTGTGGTTGGACGATGTTTTAGATTTGCTCTGAATCTTTTTAAGAATCAAGATAGGAAAGGATAGGAAAAATGCTTCAATACCTTGTTGAAATAGATCTTTGAGTAGTTAAAGTCTTGAGTCATATAGAGTTCGACTCATCATAAGTTTACGTATCTTCAAAGTTTGAATTAGTTGTACAAAGTTTTAGTTCTTTATTTCCGCTTTTCAAATCTTTTGGATTTGACTCAAATACAATATCTGATTCTTTTTACAAAATGTCCAAGTTTAGCTAGTTAGAACCAAGCAACTAAATTAAACATCCCAGATAGATCTTCTATATCAGAACCTTTTCAATCTTCAAAAGACGTTAAGTTCAATATTGACTTATTCATTTGAGTTTGCTTCAAGTTACCTAGCATAACTCTAATGACTTTCTAGAGTTCAATACACTCTAAAACAAAGAAGATAGGAATTTCTCAGGAGATTAATAATTCCCAAGCACTTTTAGCTAAAGTCTTTTGAGAAAAGTGTCTTAAGTTGGATAACATTTTATTTGGATTTGTCTTGATCAAGTTATAGTACGGTTGACCAAAAGTAAATGGAAAGCTTTCTCCTACATTTTTACATAGGATTTTCAAGCCCATTAGGACAAACTAGTCCTCTAGTCAGGTGAAAAAATCAAGTAAATGTTGGTTTGAGTGAGACATAACAACAACATCCAAGTCAGATGTTTGAGACAACAAGAATTCAAGTTTTCCAAATCAAATTCAAGTGAATTAAGATTTCTCAAAGTCTTACAAGGGATAAGAATTCCACCTTAGTTACTAAGTCCATGGACCAATCATGCCCAGAAATGGACTAGTAATTGGAATCCAACCATTTCACATGTTTGTGCCTAGATCGCACATCAAGAAACAATGAAGTGGCTAGGGATGTTTTTAGATCCACCCTTATTATTCATTCACTACTTTGTACTTTGATCCAGTTCTCAAAGTGCAAAGCAAGATGGTGTTTTGAATCATTTGGGAGGGGTCCCACCACAGAGATGAGACATGTTCTTCTAGTTTTAGAACATGAGGCTCAAGGGTTGCATATGGTTAATATATAGAGTTCTTTTCAAGGATGAAAATATTTCCCAAGGGGCAAGAATGTAATAAAGTAAGTATATGGTCTAAGGGTCCTGCCACTTTAGGCAGATATGAAATCAGACACCATTTGGTCACTCGTGTGTATGGCCAAAGATCTCGAGACTAAACTTAAGCATAAGTTCATGTGCTCTTTTAAACGAGTCCGTTTAGACTAGTGGTTAAGCCTCAAGGTTGTGAAGGGGGAGGTCTTGGGTTCAACCCCCATGGGAAGCATCGGGAGAGAGTTTTGCCCAAGGAGATCTAGAGCCTTCTAACTCAAGTTAACATGAGTTAACTTGAGTCCAGTGGGACTTAACTTGAGTGGTGACTACACCAACCACTAGTGGGCTCTAGTGGAAGGTACTAAAGCAATGGTTGAGATCACTCCAACCACCAGTAGACTCTAGTGGAAGATATTAAAGGAGTGGAGGAGATTGCACATGCACTTTTGGTCTTTAGTTACATTTGTGGCCCTCATTGATTCGAGCAGCTATATATACAAGCATAAGGTTGGGAGGAGAGTCATCTCTCTAGTAGATGGTCGTAATTATCAATTCTCTTGCATGTGGCTACACATTAATGATGGTTTTTCTATCATATGGATGCCAAATGATGGTTTTTCTATCATATGCATGTGGCTACACATTAATGATGGTTTTTCTTGAGTCTAGTGGGACTTAACTTGAATGGCGAGTACACCAACCACTAGTGGACTCTAGTGGAAGGTACTAAAGCAATGGTTGAGATCACTCAAACCACTAGTAGACTCTAGTGGAAGGTATTAAAGGAGTAAAGGAGATTGCACATGTACTTGTGAACTCTAGTTACATTTGTGGTCCTCATTGGTCCGAGCAGCTATATATACATGCATAAGGTTGGGAGGAGAGTCATCTCTCTAGTAGGTGGTCGTAATTATTAGTTCTCTTTCATGTGGCTACACATTAATGATGGTTTTTCTATCATACGGATGCCAAATCAGCATTCTTGAATGGAGACCTCAAGGAGGAGGTGTATGTGTCTCAAGCAACCAAGGTTTGAGCTCCCCATTCAAAGAACAAGGATGTAAGTTGAAGAAGACATTATATGGGCTAAAACAGGCCCCTAGATCATGGTACCAATAGATAGATAAGTATCTATTGGGTCTAGGTTTTAAAAGGTGTGATTCTGTTGCTAAATTGTATATTTTAAAGAGGAGAGGGAAGACAATTATGATTGCATTCTATGTAGACGAACTTGTGATTATAGTAAATGGTGATGATCCTCTTCAACGAACAAAAGGTGCCTTGAGTTTAGAATTTGAAATGACAAACTTAGGCTTAATACAATATTACTTAGGCCTTGAAGTATGGGGGGAAGTAGGGAAGATTTTCATCTCTCAACAAAAGCATGCAATATAGGTTTTGAAGGCATTTAACATGGAGGATTGCAAGGGTATTTCTACACCTATGGATGTCAATATAAAATTATTGATCAAAGATACTTCACCTCTAGTGGATATTGAAAGATACAAGAAATTAGTGGGAAGTCTCATTTACTTGTGCAATAGCAGACCAGATATCTCCTATGTTCTTGGAGTAGTAAGCAAGTTATCTAATAAGCCTTGCCACACTCATTGGAAGGCAAGTACATAGATACTTAGATATGTGAAAACAACAATTGAAAATAGTATTCTCTATGAAGAAGGATCATCTTTGGTTGGATATTGTGATTCAAATTGGTCAGGAGATATTGATACCAAAAAATCATTTTTCGGATATTTCTTTTCTTTAGTATTTGGCATTTTCTCTTGGATGAGCAAGAAGCAATTAATTGTAGCATTATCTTATACTGAAGCTGAGTACAAGGCGACATGTGTTGCATCATATGAAGGAGTATGGTTGAAGATCCTATGGAACATAGGAGTACAAGGATAGGAGGCTATAGGGTTGAAATGTGACAACCAAAGTTGCATGGCCATCTCCAAACATCTTGTTTTCCATGCATATACCAAGCACCTAGGAATTCAATATCACTATGTGTGCAAGTTGATTGAGGACGGGGTCATGGAGATAAGCTATTTTCCAAATGAAGAAAATGGAGTAGAATCCTTCACCAAGGCTCTTGGGAGAGAGAAACTTCATCAACACTTTCCAAAGTTTGGCATTGGACCAAGGAGCTAGCTCATTGCAGGCTGGACATTGAGGGGGGATGTTAGATATACTTAATCCTCATGTGCCCACAAATGATCCACGATGCTCTAATTTGTAAGGCCCCCATTATGAGGAAAATCCATTGTGAGAGCATCGGACATTTGTGAAACCCTAACTTCCAAGTTAGATGAGGTCTATATGTGATGGTTGATGGTAATAGATAATCTTTGTGAGCCTAGTCATTAGTTTAGATAGGCTATAAACTTCTAGGCCATTGGGTTGCCTTTCAAGGGAAAACTAAGGGACTTGTGGCACCACACAATTTCCCTATAGAACCTTAATGGAGGGAGTGCGGAGGAGGTGTTTGCCCCCTTCTCCAAGGTTCAGGGGGCCTATCCCCTCAACCCGCAAGGTCGAGATGAACTGATGATTGGGTTTACATCAACAACCCTAAATGATAATAAATCTCTGTTTGCTTCAAGGAATTGCTGAATGTGTAACTATTGTGTGAAGCTCACCATTTTGAAAGTACTTTTTTTTTTTAAAAAGGAAGTTTGGTAGGAGCCTAATCTTCCTCGCTTGAATTAAAAAAACCAACAATCTACAATATACAGTGAATGGCTTACTGCTCTCAAGATCCCCTACATTCCACAAAGCAAGGGTATAAGAGATGAGGTGACCAATATTCACTACCAAGTGGTAATCAACTAGTCCCTAGGGCAAATTTTAAGGTCAATTGTAGCTATAATTGGTGAAGTTGATGAAGCTTTCATCCTCTTCATGAGCTATACACTTAGCTTTTGATCTTGTAGTTTTTACGAGTGATTGAAGGTCTTGCGCCCTTCCATGCGGATCTATACTTCATGACTCTTTTATTGTGAAATGACATGTTTCCGTCATACAAACCACATTCGATAAAAACACGAAGAAAGTTTAAACAACCATATTGGTATACTTAGAAACCACATTCGATAAACACACGAAGAAAGTTTAAACAACCATATTGGTATACTTAGGGTTGAAGGAATATTAGGATAATCAAAAGTCCCTCTTTGTGACGTGAAAAGAAAACCGTTTGACTCATGTAGCAAATGTAAGGGCACTCATAGAGGAACCTTCCATTAACATTTAAAGAATTAGAAGTGCTTCTTTTTCACCCAACCAAATAGCCGCTAATCTCCACGTCATAGAAACTCCTCTCTACATGTTCACTATCAAAGCTAAATTTGGAGGGTAGCATTAAATGCCATATGAGAGGTAAGTCATTCATTCACGTTTCATGTGACAATTTTCATATTTATATAAAACTGAAAAACACACACATGTGTGTGTACATACATGTGTGTGTCTGACTATGTGTGTGAGATTAAAGTAATTGGGACTTGTCATTTGAGAGGAAAAATAGCAAGAACAACTTTCGTCAATTTTAGGCCCAAATCTGTTCTGTTGACTGTTTATAGAAATGGAACTCTTCTATCCTTAACGAGAAGCTTAATAACCGTGGGTGACGTTATCGACGACGTGCGAAGTTCTCCTTCTTCTCTCGATCACTTCTTCTCTCTCTTTCATGTCTCCACGGAACGCACCTACCTGTTGAACTTGGAAAGTCCTGCAGACTTCTCACATACACACTCTCTATGCGAGATCTTTCCCTGCGGCGGCGGTGAACTATCATCCTAACCTGAATCCTTCGACTACCAGCTGGTCTTTATCTGACCTCTACTGAGCGTAAGCTGTTTGACTGTTGCGGATTGAGATCTGCAGTCTTTCCTGATTAAAAGAGCCCCTTATCAACCTCCTCTATCGTTTATGCTGGATGACTTCGGGTTGCTTCTTCGACCCCCTACGTCAGTGCTGTGTTTTATCGAGGCTTTGAAGTAAACAAAGAAACTTCTGTTCTTTCTAGATTTATTCGACACAGAAGACAATACAAGGTGTGACTGCGTTGCTATCCTCTTTTTCCTCGGTTGTCCATTGAGGTTTTGTATTATGCTAAACGTTCAACTTTCTTCTATCTGCGGCCGTAGAGCCATTAAGGGGCATAGATCCATGCTTGCCTTTCTCTTTATCTTTCTTGCCTGTGGAATGAGGGGCTTTCTTCCGTTTTCTCCAAGGCTCTTGTCTCTCGCGCGGGCTGATTGTCAGGAATGAAAGTGCTTCGAGTTTACAAGAAGCTCTGGAAAATATATGCTTGTTTCGTATCTCACTGTGAATAGGTGGATGCTTCAAAAAATGAATGTTAGAGTACAGCAGAGCAGTAATTAGTAACGAAGTGACACCTCTACATGTTTTTAGCGATTGCGTATTTTACCTTGTTTCACGAATCACCCAGCGGGGACGTGTGTAAAGAGTTATGGTCATATTTGGGGTTCGGTGATTCCTTTACGCTCTGAAATTTAAAGCGATTTCGGGCACATTCCTATGCTTTGTTTTAGTACTATGGTTGTTTTCAATAACGTTTGAGACATATAGACTTGTGCTATGCTCGCTTTTCAGTGAAATGTAGGATTTTGTATACAAGGTCATTGTGCTCTCATGTCGTGGATACTAGCAATCTAACTATCACAAACACAAGCTGCTGTCTTTAAAATTTAAACTTTAAATGGTCTAGATGTACATCCCTCCATAAAAGCTAAAATTTGAACGAACTGCAGAACATGTTTAAAGTTCATGGTAAGCGTTGAGGTCCCTTAAGATAGCAGGTTGAAATCAATGTTCAGTCTGCTTGAATTGAAGTCCAATCAGAGCCACTTTTGATGAAAAATGCTACTGCCAAGGATTGGTTGGAATGAACATTTCTTCTACTTGAATCCAGCTTGAATTAGACTTGATTTCTGGCAAAATGCTAGAGTCAAAGAATTAATAAAAGTTTTATCTTGAGCTTCTGGCTGTCCAAACGTTTGGAAAATTATTATCATCACCGTGGTGAATCACTGACGATTCCCTGATGCCCCTTTGCTTTTACATCGTTCATGGTTATTCTTATCTACTTCTATGGACAGTCCACATCACATTCTTTTCAGGCAGAATCCCTATAGCTAGGGCAGGGACACGTGATTAGTTTAGAACGTACCTTTGTTTTACATCTTTCTATTTGTTTCGAAGAATAATCACTAATGAGCTTTTATATGTTACAGAAAGAGTACAATTTTTTCTTCCAAGGATGTGATGCTCAAAAACCGTTTCTTGTTGTCTTCATCGCTGCTAAAAATTCAAAAGCTGTTTATAAGCTGAAAGAGGGCAATTTTGATAGCTGGGTATTTCTGAAGAATAACGATTTCACTTCGGTAAAATGGGTTACCAAACACAGTCTACCTCTTCAGGACATGCATATTCTATTCCTTCCATGAATTCAGGGAATCCTTTCACTGGCAGCATTACGCGGCAAGCCTGTCCCCCACCTCCTGTTGATCTTCCTCTTATGAGGCAGAAGTCCATTTATTCTCTTACTCTTGAGGAATTTCAGAATACACTTGGTGATCCAGGTAAGAGTTTTGGATCCATGAATATGGAAGAGCTTCTGAAAAATATATGGACTGCTGAAGAGGGACAAGCCATGGCAGCTGCAATGGGAACTGCAGATATGACAGGCCTCCAAAAACAAACCAGCTTACAGAAACAAGGATCCTTTTCAATCAAAGGTGCTCTAGGTAGGAAAACTGTAGATGAGGTGTGGAACACTATTTATCAAGCACCCAACAATTTAGTGAATTCCTCACATATGTCAATGAAACAGAGAGAGATGACATTTAGAGAGGTTACATTGGAGGACTTCTTGGTAAAAGCAGGGATTGTTCCAGAGGAAGATCTTGGTCAGAATGAAGCAGGTTTGTTGTTTGATGGAGGTACACAAATGTACCGAGACCTAGGAGTTGAGTTTGGTGGTAGTGTTAGCATGTCCAACAGCGTTCCTAATAGTGGCATGTATTCTTCTCCTACCAGCGTGCTTGCTGGTCATATAATGGAGTCACAGCAAACTCCCCAGCTCGATAACCCAGAATCATCTCTTCAAACAACAGATATGCTGATGAAACGGCATTTGAATGGTGGATTCCTGGAACATTGCCAGCTGTCTAAGTCATCAGCAACTAATGTTATGGGAGATACGTTCAATTTTGCGAATGGAAAACAGGCAGACAATAGTGCTTTTGTTTCTCCTGTTGGACTTGGTGGCCTGAGGCCACCAGTTGGGGGCGGGATAACTGCAAGCTTGAATACAAATGCTAATTTTACTGGCTTTGCCAATCCATTGAGCCTAGTTATGCCTACTTGCCATAAAGTAGAGTCTCCTTTGTCTTCAGATGGTACAGGGACAGGCCAGGGAAATGCTCCATTATCTCCTGTCTATCATTCTTGCATTACTGCACCACTTAGGAAAAGGATAGGGGATGAACAGCTAGAGACAGTTGTGGAAAGGAGACAACGTCGAATGATAAAAAACAGGGAGTCAGCAGCAAGGTCTCGAGCTCGCAAACAGGTTTGCTTTCTAAGCTTTGGAGCACAGATTATTCTTGTTCTTATGAATCTTTTGAATTTAGAGTTCAAACTTTATATAGTTCTAATTATTTTTATTCTTTGGATGTTTCCAAGGCTTACACTGTAGAATTGGAGAATGAATTGTCGGAATTGAGGGCAGAGAATGCAAAGCTAAAGCAGAAACAGGTTTGTCAAGCTAATTACTGTCTGAATGCAGTTTAAGCTACAGTCTGAATGCTAAAACATAGGAGGGACAAATTGCATGTGCCAATTTCTTTATGTTGAAGTCCGATCATTGCTGGCTTATAATGGAACATAATGCTTGCCTTAAAATTAACAATGTGATTTCAGGTCATTGCAGTTTTGTTTCCTTGGAAGGAAAATCTAACTGTAAATCCTGTAATGAGTGCTAAATTAGAGAAGCTGGATATTTTTTTAATCTTGTATTATGTGAGTAGATAAACACTCGACCATTGCATCTAAAATTTGGCAGAGGTTGGTTGTGATATTTTGAGAACAGGGAAGAAAGAAGCACCAAAAGTCTTACATTGTGTTATAAATGACATTTGATAACAATGTAGTGATTCTAATTAAATTAGTAAGGAGTATTTGCCCTGTGTGTTCACTGCATGATTTAAAACCTTTTACTTAGTCACTTGCAAGTCAATCTACATTGTTGATCATTCGTTTTATCGTCTAATGAGCTATCTTTTTTACAAACGTGAAGAGTCTTGAGTTTTTTTGATGTTACTTAACTAATATCTAATTGTCCGGATTCATTCTGTTAGCACTATATTCATAACCTTTTTTTCCTGTTTCTTTTAACAGGAAAAGGCAGAAAGGCAGTTCAAGAAGGTTGGTTTTTCCCTCTATTTTGCTGAAAGCTTTTTGCGAGAAAAAATTATTCTTTTGGTAGTATTTGTTATACTTTTAATTACTTAAATTTGATATCTGAGTGATGTGGTGTTCTTATCCTATTCCAAAAAACACAAATAAGCATATCTCACTGGACAAAACATGACCAAGAGATTTTTTGAAAAATGATCTATGAGTTGGAGTGCTACAGTTTTTTAATTTTCTTACATTTGTCACTGTAATGAAGGAAAATATGTCTACTGTGTGTTTATGATGTCAAGTTTCAATTGCCCTTGAGAACACACAAGAACCGAATTAGTGTAATATAATAGGCATTATGGTCACATAAATTGATTATGGTAATTCAACTTTCAGATACATGTGTCATGCTTTTATTGTCATCAGAGAAGATGCTATAGATAAGCTGTTGATTGCTTCATTGACGACTATATACTGTCAGACAATAAGAAATGAGAATTGTCAATTGTGAGCAGATCTGTGCTGCAGTTTCTTTTTTGATTAGTAGGCATCATCACCATGTAAAATTATCACGGCATGTCTTATACTTTGAGATGCATGTTTCATGCATTTGTTTCCCTCACAGAACGTGCTCTATTTTGTTTATTGATTGCTTCATTGAAAAGTGTATGGACAGCTAACTACAAGAAATGAGAATAATTAATTGTGAGCAAGTACAAGAAATGATGATAATTTATTGTGAGCAGTTTTGTGCTTCGGGTTCTTTGTTTAATCTGGTAAAGTCATCACGGTTTGTTTGTTTGCAATCATAATCATTAAAGAATCTTGGCTCTTGGCACATAAATCTTGGCCTTTAATTCGGGCTTTTCTAGGAATTTGTTCTAGTTGCAGATGGTCATTGGTCTCACAAATTTCACATAACCCTTTGTTTTTTGAAGGTTCCATCCGTGGTTACATGTACACCATGGCAGCTATTTCTATGATGGTTTAACGAGTACTGCTTTTGTAGTCTGGTTCTATTTTGTGCTATGCCTCATTATGAACAAGCCTTTTCCGCATTCTTGAAAGAACTACAGAAACGGAGTTATTAGAGGTTTCTTTGAGTTCGTCCTCTTGCTTGCTTGTGTAGTTATGGTTTTATGGTGTGTGTATGAAAGCATGTCTTCATCCTTAGTTCTATACCTATCATAGGGCATTGGTGATGCCATTGAAATGTACTATTCGATCATTATTCTACATCAGAGAGCTGACAGATGTGTTATGATTGATTCTGCTCGAGCTTAGAGCTATCCTTCTTTATTATAGGTGGATTTGGGTTTTTCTAGTAATTATCTAGGTGTATGTACGTAAGCATGTACATAACTTACATTCAATTGTATGTATATGCATGGTTCCCATATGTCCATACCATATGTGGAGAAGGATGCAGTATGGTTCCCAGCCCTGAGTTGTACCATGCATGACTGAATTTTTCAGCCAAAACAAGTAGTAAAAGTATTTGGCACATAAACATCAAATAACATTTTATTGAATGATAGCAAAAATGGCTGCATTTCTACCCTTGCATTTCTACCCTTGAAGGAGCACAAAAATAGGATTTTTCATTCATAGATGGTTTTCATCGTAAGATTTTGAATAACACTCTAAACATATACCTAGAAAATAAGGACATAACATGTCATTATTCACGAAGCACATATGGCATGCTTGCTTTCAAAATGTCACATCATCACATTTATATGATATCACGCATCATCGGATGATGATTGGGTTCATCTCTTGCATGAACATTTCGACATTTGTAGTACGTGAAGATGCCATTACTTCTATCTCTTCTTTTATGCGTAGGTAGTGCATGGTAATCTGTTTCCTCATTAAGCTCTTGCAATGGAAGCAAACTTTCATCATCTTTTTAGCCTCCATCATATTTAAAGTCACTTCTATCCTTAAAAAACCTCATTCCTTTGATTTGGAAAGCCTCAAGTGCTGATTTCTATCTCTTCTTTTATGCGTAGGTAGTGCATGGTAATCTGTTTCCTCATTAAGCTCTTGCAATGGAAGCAAACTTTCATCATCTTTTTAGCCTCCATCATATTTAAAGTCACTTCTATCCTTAAAAAACCTCATTCCTTTGATTTGGAAAGCCTCAAGTGCTGAATTCAATAGATTTTGTGAAAATCTTGGTATTAAGAGGGAGCTAACAGTCCCATACAGCCCCTCTTCCAATGGTGTGGCTGAAAGGTATAACAGGACATTATGTGAGAGGGTGAGATACATGCTGTCCATAGCTTATCTTCATCATGGATTTTGGGGGGAGGCTTTGAGAACTGCAGTTCATGTTTGCAATTGATCCCCACATATGTCCTTAAAAGGTGGCATTCCATAAGAGTATGGTGTGGCAAACTAGCTTCATATGACCACCTACGCATCTTTGGTTGTGATGCTTTTGTGCATATAAGGCCTGAGTTGAGAAGCAAGTTAGATGCAAATTCCATGAAAGGAATCTTCATGGGTTATGGAGATGAAAGTGAAATGGGCTACCAAATTTGGCTACCTCAACTCAAGAAGGTAATACGCAGCCGGGATGTTGTATTTAATGAGGCAAGGCTGCCAAAAAATGATTGTCCCTCTAAAAGTGACCATAAAAAGGTCAAATTTCAGCATGTACGGCCACTTGTTAATTCTGATATGAACCGTCGAGATGCATCACATTTGGCTAGAAATGAAAATGAGCCAGTGGTTATTGAGTGAGATGATGTTGGATAGCAAAATGAGGCTCCTGATGGTGAAAATAGGTCTGGAAATGATGTACAGCAGGCCACTAACAACGAGGAAGTTGTACCTCTTGATGTAGATTCATTGTCAGAGAATGTGGATCATTGGGTAAGAAGATTTACATGTCCTAGGAGGCCTGTGAACAGATATGACCCCTCTATACATTACATTATGTTATCAGATGAGGGTGAGCCTCTCACTTATAAAGAGGCAAAGCTATGTGAACACAAGAAGAAGTGGGAGTTAGCCATGCAGGAAGAGATAAAGGCCTTGCATGTAGATGATACTTGGGATTTAGTTGAGTTTCTGAAAGGTAGGAAGGTCATTCCCAACAAATGGGTATACATTTTACAAAATCAAAACTGTTGATGGCAAACCCAAGTACAAGGCGAGGCTGGTTGCTAAGGGATATGCCCAAAAAGAGTTCATTGATTTCCAAAAGGGGTTCTCTCCGGTGGTTAGAATGACCACATTATGTGTGTTATTTGCTCTCATAGCTGCCTTGGATTTGGAGTTATTCCAAATGGATGTTAAAACAGCCTTTTTGCATTTTGCATGGTGAAGCAGTCAAATCTATCTTGAGGTATTTGAAAGGGACCAAGGGTAAATGCCTATGTTATGGTAAAAGTCCATTGGAATTAAAAGGATTGTGTGATCTAGAGTCTAGACATGGCAGGTGATGCGGACACTCTCAAGTCCACAAGTGGCTATGTATACACTCTTGGAGGTGGAGCTATTTCATGGTGCTCTAGACTTCAGAGAATAGTTGCACTATCTACTACAGAGGCTGAATATAATTCAGCCACAAGGCTTCCAAAGAAGCCATTTGGTTAGCTCGCTCGTGCAGTGAGTTTGGGATGCCTAAAAAGGCACATGTGCTTGGATGTGATAGCCAGAGTGCCATATGTTTGGCAAAGAATGGCATGTTCCATGCTTGCACAAAGCATATTGATGTGAGATACCACTTCATCAGAGAGGTGTTAGAGGATGGTCTGATCACTTTGATCAAGGTCAATACTTCATAGAATCTTGCAGATGCTCTTACGAAGTGTCTACCCAAGGCACAACATCAGCTATGGATACAGATGGTCGGAGTTATTTAGCTTAAAGGAGCCATCTTGGTCCTTTAAGTAGGAGTTGTTGGGGATAAAGCCCTGAAGGACTCTCTTTTTGTATATTTTGACCCTTCCATGTGAAAGCTTTCTTCGAGAGCTTTCCATACACATTTTTTGTTATGTTTTTGGGACCCCAATTTGGTGAGTTGTAGGCATTTGCATTATTTTTATGACGTTTGATCATTGGCCATGTGTGAACGTGCCTACATGACCTAAAAGTTACTTATCAATAAGACTTGGTCCCAAATTTCTTATAACTTGTTTGGGACTTCTTCAACTTCAGCTTCTCCATCTTCTTCTCTAAATTTTTGCATAGGTTTCTCTCTCTACTTTCTCTCCTCACACAACAACCCATTCCCTTTGCGTTTGGAGCAAGTGAGCACACCACCACGTAGCTCTCCGTGGCCTCTAAATCACATGAAATCTAAGGTCCATGATGGTTTCCTTTGTGTCCATGACATCGCCTCCCTCTCAGGCAATGAGTTCCACGAGGAGCTATGTTCTCTGGCTTGGGTTTCATTGGATTTTCCTTATGGAATACATGAACTTTGATTGGTGCTCTTTGAAGATTTTCTATATGTTCCCAAGTACGATCATGGATGTTGTACCCTTTCCAATGAACAAGGCATTCCCATCTTTGTCGGTAGATTTTTGAATCTAAGACATGCTCAACCTCGAATCCTTCATGATCCTCAATCTTGATATGTGGTGAAGTCAGAAGGAATGAGTCTCTCCTCCCTCAATGGCGAAATTTGATATGGTTCCAACATTACGTGGAAAATTGGACTCTAGTGGAAGGTGCTAGAGAAGTGGTGGAGATTACACATGCATATGAGGACTCCAATTATCCCTAAAACTATATAATGGAAGGTTGGGTGAAGAGTCATAGGTCATTTTTCATGTGCGTGGACTCTAGGCTCTTAGGGTTCATTACAATCAATAAGGCGATTCTCAAGATTTCCAAAGATTTGGAATTTGAAAAGCATTAGTGTAATGCTTAGATTAGGAAAGTGAAAAAGCATTAGCATATGCGTTGACTTGAGTTGAGGGAACATATCTATAAAATCCTTGGGGTAAGCCAATGAGCTTTGTAGATTGAGAAAGAGATCTTAAGGTGAAGTATCACTATCGCATGGTCAATAGGAAATGGTCAGCCTTTGATTAGGATTATCCAAGTAGTTGCCATTGGACTTGCTACATAGCCAAGCTTTTGGCAATAAGATCAGGAATGACTCTTGGGATTAGGAAAAAATTACTCTGAAGTAAAAGAGTCCAATATAGGATTGGATCTTGAAAGAGTTTTTCAAGATGTGATAATTAAGAGGAAAAAAAATGGTTTCGACATACCCTAGAGGTCAAAGGGATTAGTGATATCGAGGGACTTTAGATTTAAGTTAAAGACTAGTTTTATTTCTTAATGGATCTTAAGTTTGTAGATCAAAGAAGCTGTTTTATTTGTTTTAAGTCAAATCATGAAAAGAAAATGTTCAAAACCTTAGATCAAGGTGTCGAGTTGCAGATAGGCTCAAGTTATGAGGAACTGGTACAATGGTCAGTTTTTAGTAATGGGATTTAGAACCAAGGAAAGCTCAAGTTAAAGCAAAAATCATTGCATGATGGTGTGGATGTTGGCTTGATGGATCATGGTCTGAAACATTAAGTTTTTGCATCTAACATCAAAGTGGGTATGGTTTTATGGGACTCTGTATTTTAAGTGATAGATGCCCAAGTTCAAGTTCAAGTTTTAAGATCAAGTTCGTCTTTGAGTGTCCTAAGTTGGACAATTGTGAAATTCATTTAGGATTTGTTTAGGTCCCGTCGAAGTTGGGTTGAAAATAGATAAGCAAACACTTCTTTCCTATTAGGGGAAGCTATGCCCGGATTGGACATAGTAGTCCTTTAGTTAGTTAACATGTCAGTGGATGTGGGTAGACATGGACCATAGTGTAAACATCTAAGTCAGATGTTTTGGTCAACTTTATTAGAACTTCATTCATCTAAAGAAAGTTCAAGTGAAGTTCAAAAGAATTCTCAATAGTTTAGAGAGAATATATCCATTTTGCTAGGCCCATGCACAAGTGGTGTGTAGAAATGGATCAAGGAAAGCAATTTGGTTAGAGGTATTTAGAATCCACCTATTCCACATGTTTTGTGCTATGGATGTCGAGCTTGGACATAGTGAAACATAAACATTGAATTATTTAGGGATGTTTAATCCACCTTTATTATTCTATCCATACTTTGCACTAGATTCAGCTTATCAAGTGTAAAGCTAGATGGTTTTTATAATGATTTGCGTAGGGATGAGAGCATGCATAATCTAGACCGGGATAGGATCCCCTTCCGTTTAAGAGACAAATTAGAGGTGTGACAACCATGCTCCTAAGTTTGGACCATGGGCTTGAGGGGAAGTTATTATATGGTTGTACCTTGAAGCATATTTTCGAGGACGAAAATGTTCAAAAGAGTGGGGGTGTTATAAAGTAAGTTGGACAAGGTGCTAATATGGCTTGTGCTGTCTTGTGTTGCAGGGCTGATCTTGGAGGGATCTAGCAAACATATACCAATTTCTTTCACAAGGGGAAGCACATGTCCTTCAATAAATTACATGAAGAGCTAGCTTTTGCAAATTTGGAGCATGTAATCTTACAAATTACCAACATTTTATAGAATATTGCATTTCTTTTTTTTCCTTTTGCAAGTGGATGGTGCATCTAATCCATCACATAAGATGCCTTATTTTTCCACATCGCATCCATCAATCACTTCATTATTAGAGTCTTGATTTTCCTTTTTCAGTATAGAAAGAAGAATACATGCCCTTGCATGCAAGCTAGAGTGCATCATATTCCATCTATGAATGCATAAAGATGTCATATCAACAATCTTTGAATTATGTACATCATCCATTTGTTATCTTCTCAATCATTTTGCCATTGAGCTCAAACCTTTGACATGAGCTTTGTTCAGTATAGGGGTTAACACATTGAATTCCATCAAAACAAAACTTATGTGCATAGCAAAAGAAAATCGCACGATTTTTATTTTTTTAAAATCATAAAAACCGCATTCGCAATTTAAATCTCTAATAACGATTTTTATTCATAAAAAACGTTTTTTATTTTTTTTGAATCTTGACAAATTTTGTATATGGTTTTAAGTGAAAATTACTTCAACTCTTCATGCGTAAAGGACAACATAGTATCTGTAGCATGTGACTTTAACAACAAGAGCCACCATTTTGGATGTCCAAACATTGAACATATCCCATCATTTTATAGGCTTTTTCACTCTCGTAGCATCATGAATCTAGGATCATTTACAACATAACCAACAAGTGAACCAGTACCGTTCCTCAACCAATATGATAGTGACGATAAGAAAAAGAACGATAAGAAAAAGAATGGCCTGAAGAAGTTTCGAGGATAATGGTGTTTTGAAGAAAGGACAAGAAATTGTACATTGTCATGTTAACAAGTTAGATGAAAAGAATGGTATTCTTAAAGCTAAAAGGAAGGGGAAGACCAATACAGTAGAAGTTAAGCTAGAATTGCCCATTTAGGTCTAAAAATTTGGGACCCTTCTTTAAGAGAGGGTCATGATTAGCTTACCAAAGGCAACAAGTGAACCAGTACCGTTCCTCAACCAATATGATAGTGACGATAAGAAAAAGAACGATAAGAAAAAGAATGGCCTGAAGAAGTTTCGAGGATAATGGTGTTTTGAAGAAAGGACAAGAAATTGTACATTGTCATGTTAACAAGTTAGATGAAAAGAATGGTATTCTTAAAGCTAAAAGGAAGGGGAAGACCAATACAGTAGAAGTTAAGCTAGAATTGCCCATTTAGGTCTAAAAATTTGGGACCCTTCTTTAAGAGAGGGTCATGATTAGCTTACCAAAGGCATTTGGCTGATTGTGAAAGGTAGTAAAGAGTCTCATGAGCCAAGATGGCCTTGACATGTTGTCCCCTAACTTCTAAGAATAGAGTGGTTGCTAAAGGCACTTGGAGTTTGGTACTGAATTTTGATATGGAAAGCAAGTGAAGGATTCTTCGACGTCGGTCTCTCTCTTAGGTCTAATCTGCTTGGCCTTGAGCATTGTGATGTGTGAGCTTGCTTACCAAGCCTATGGGTGGTGCTTCATGCTTTATTTCCTTCGTTGATTGTGGGTTTATTTGTCGAAATTTAGGGATGAGTATAGATTTGATGTTCACCATTTCTATCCAAATATCGCGAGCTTGAAGAATTAAATCATTTGATTTAGGTGTTCTTAATGAGACTCGTGAAGTATAATGTCCCACCTAGTGACCTTGTACACATCAAGTTACATATTATGGTTTGGGATATGAATTTCAAATTTGCCATGTGCCATTGATATCACATGGACTTCTCGAGTCTCGACTGAAGATGACTTAATGTAATATGTACAAATTTTATGTATTATGTTTCTGCGTTTTTTGAGGCTATTCAAAGCATGTTCAGAGGATATATACACCTGGGATACCTAGAATCTAAAGATAATTTGAAAAAAAGGGATTCGTATGTTACTTTATTGCAACTTCAACCCCTTGCTAGTGCATTAAGAAGAAGTTGCCTATGCTGGTGTGATCCCGTTGCTAACCACACTGCCATGAACTAGGAAATGTAATGAAATCTAGATATTTTGTGAAAAGGATTTTTGGCAGTATCCATTTGATCATTGTGGTAGCTCACTGTCAGAAACACATTGATATTCCAAATTCTGCAATGTGGTAATTTCATCAAGAAGCTGCTGCTTTATTTTGCTGCTCAATTGTAATACATGATTTATTAGTTTGGCTAACTTGACAGCTTTTTTTATTGGATTGAATAAAGGATTCTGGACTGATTACCATTTTATGCCTAATTTGCACTTCTGCATGTGGATACATACCTTAAGCAGTACAGTAAAAATAATGTGTTTTGTGTTTGTGCAACACTGTCTGTTACGCAGGTGCTTGCTGTGACACAGGAAGCTCCACAGCAGCAGGTGTTGGTGAGGACAAGAACAGGGCCATGGTGAAGATGGCCTGTATTACCTTCCACAAGAAAGTATCAGGTTGCAATACTGAATTAAGGACAATAGGCATGAACTTTGGAAGTTGGTGAGTGGTAATTACATCTGAGTTGAACCCAGCAGCGAAGATCTGCCATCGTCTATTGGTTTGGTTATATGTTAGATATGCCTGAAGCTAGATCTGTTTCAAGCTTACTAGCAATTAATTATACCTCTTTGTATCCCAAGAATTGGACAATGTAGGGTTTTCTTTGTAAAAGAGTTTCAAAGTAAACCATTCTGATGCGCTTGAGTTATCCCAGTGGGTTTCTGGGTGTTGTAGAGCTGAATGCTGACTGAAAATCTCACCCGTTCAAAGAGTCATCCATGTCTGGTGCTTTTTATTCTCTACTTAAAACTGGAAGACCCGGGACATTATAACTGCTTGCTTGTTGGTGCCTTCTTTTTTGGGTACAAGCTGTTAACTGCCTTAGTGCGCTTTATTGATTTGGAAGCTACTTTCTAAAGTGGAATCTCTAAATATTTATGGTGTGGTAGATGTTTTTGGGAAGCTTGAAAACAAGAAAATTTGAATATTCTCGATAGATAAGGGTAGATCAGTAGCTTTATTTTATGCTGACAAAATTTGAGTCAGGCTGCTGTTGATGTTGCTTACGTATGTTTGAATAATGCACTTTTTCCATCTCCTCACTCCCTTCACTTTAATTCTTTTGGATTCTTTGTTTTGTATTAGTGTTTTATGCACATGGTGCATATTCATAAAGTTGTGTTATATGCACAATTTGGGGCATAGCCTGATGAAAGAGATGATTTCAGGTTATTGTTTTCTCGAGTTTATAATGAAGGTTACCCCATTCACTTCATGTATGATGTATTTCATTGGGACGAATGAATAGAATTTGAAATTTTGATGGATAATGATGAGATTGATGTCTGCATTTATCTTTCAATGTCTATGTAAAAGAGTGGGAGGGAGAAGCTCTGGATGTCTTTTACGTGTATTTTTCACATTTTCTAGTGTTAAGGATGAATTCTGTGCTTACTCCCAAAATGGATTGAAAAAAAAACCATATTAGTTGTGTTTTCGACAGGCACAATCCCTCTAGCAAATGCTACTAAGGAAAGACTCTACACGTACAAATCATATTCCTCCATCAGATACGGTAAAATGTAGAGAGAGACCTAACATTCCAGTAATCAAGTAGAAATTTTGCACCTGCTCCTGTAAAGGGGGGGGGGGGGATGGAGGAAGAGAGTTCTGTGCTTTTATTTGATCTAGTATTTTACTAGAGCTTATGAGGCTGGTAATTGTGTGATTGCTCCCATAATGGATTAGGCTGACTAATAGTTATCCTTGTAACACCTTTGTTGTTAAAGTGGAATCCTAGGTCATAAGACTTATGTTTATGATTCATAAAAGATTTGTGCATTGTGGCTCTGCGGTTGTATTGTAAGCCCATGCGTAGATTGAGTTGAGTTGGGCTGAGTTTGACTAGGTTGTTGGACTGACTTTGGGTAGGTTGAATACTAGATTGACATTTCAATGTATATTTGAGTTGGGCTGAGTTTGACTAGGTTGTTGGACTGACTTTGGGTAGGTTGAATACTAGATTGACATTTCAATGTATATTTTGTGTGGTATTCCAGGAGTTCATCTATTTGTCACAAGAAACTATATAATTATAGTATATGTTAGGTGCAATTCTAAATGATGATATGTTAATGCAGATTGCATATAGTATACAAGCAGTGTGTATATTTGCAGTGGAAGTGGATGTCCTCGGAGTGCCTTGGGAGTTGCATGAGATGTGTATGTATTTGCAGTGGAAGTGAATTTCTTCGGAGTGCCTCAGGAGTTGCATGAGATGTGTATGGCTTTTAGCTTACGACAAAAAGATGAGGTTAGGGATGACGATAAAGATGAGGTTAGGGATTTAACATTTCAACTCTACCCAAATACAATTGAGTGCTACATAACTGCCACCAATGAAGATCCAAACATTTTTGAGTACACTCATGATTACATGCAGAAAACTTGGCACTACGGTAGTGGATATGTGATAGGTGGAACAATTAGGTGTATATGACTTTAAAAGATACTTTTGGACCTGCATATAGGAATAAAAAAGCACATGGAATACAGCATCCCCTTTTTGGAAGGATTCAGATCAAATAATGCAGTTAAATATTTTTTCATGAAGAATAATAAATTCGATCCATGAAATAAAATGATCGAGATCAATACAGCAAATAATTTCTCACTTGCATGAGAATAGAGGCATCCAAACAAGATCATGCCTATGCCAAACCAGGGTCCCTATCTCACCTTATAGAGCCTTGGAACTAGTGCATAGTGTGAATTATACATTCTGCAAGTGTTCAGGATGCGTTAGGCATGGGAAACATAAATAAGATCTTGTGCCCATAGATGGCCTATAGATTATACTATTTGAGAGTTCCATATTATTCCATGTATTGTCATAACCGATTCCATTTTATTGGGAGATGTAGTCATGTGCTAACTTGCATGGTATGATGCTCTTCAATAACGTAATGGAGTTCAAAAGAGACTAGTACCATTGGGATTGGAGGCTTGTTTACACGGATGTAGTCTTGCATGCATTATTATAAGCCTATAAAAATACATTTTGTTTTCTTTTCTAGGATTTGTCATCGTATAAGATATGCCTATTCTTCATATTTCATTCATGTATTTATGTTATCCATGCATTCGAAGAGTCGATCATTGAATAACCAACTATATCCTTCTTGTGCATGATATAGAGAAGGAACATAAGCTTATTTAATGTGTCAAAGTATGTCTGATAGCCACATAATATTCTTGGTAGGAATTTTTCATGATGCCGTTAACTTGAAATTGAGACATCTTAGGGAGCCCTTTGTACTTGTGGCTTCTCAAACCATAACGGTCAATTTTCTCAGGTAGCGCTACAGTCTGATTATGCTTATCTATTGGTGCAATTATGTCATTCACAGATCCTTATCCATAGCTTTGAGTGTATTAATAAATTGTAACTTTGATAGGGGGTGATTGCTTTGTTGTTGTCATTGTTGCTACTATGGAAGAGGGGTAATTGTTCCTACTATGGAAGAGGGGTAATTGTTGTTGTCGTTGTTCCTACTATGGAAGGAAAACTGTAGTATTTTGTTCTAGAGTTGATATCAAATATACCATCCTTATTATTATTGCCATTGTTTTGTTGTCATGTTGAAAGAGAGTTAGAATTCAAGTTTAGCTATCATTCTTTCTCATGTTTTCTAAACAATGTAATTCTTTAGATCCACCAAAGCGCTTATCTCGCAAGTCATGATGGTGCTACACATGGAGATAGTTTCTTTGTACGTGGATGTTATGATGACGTACACATTTTTTTTGCGCATATTCTTTCTCTGGCCTAAATCTTTGAGTATATCTATCTTATCGTATTTGTTTCCTTCTAAATTGAAACCTAATAGTGTGTTCAGACTTCATATTTCTTTGTAATGTAATATCTTACAATTTGAGTATGTAGGAGACGATGTTCCTTATAAGTGAATTTGCAGAGACCAGGTTTGTATTAACTTCTAACAGGAGCTCCGATTCTACATGAACCCATTCACTTCCGAGAGACTAATTCCTTGCTCATCTTTATGTAAGGACGTCATGAAGATGATGATGAAATAAATCCGCATGGGAGTCCTCTCAATTGCATTCATGTAACTTCTAACGGGAGCCTCTAATTGCATTCACGTAACTTCTACATGAATCCCCTCACTTTTGAAAGACTAAATCCTTGCTCATCTATATGTAAGGTCATCATGAAGATGATGATGGAATAGATCTGCATGGGAGTCATCTTTAATGCCCAGCCATGCATTTCTCTCATGTCACTCCTCTCTCTCTCTCTCCGTGTAACTTCCTAAGTGTGTAATCACATGAGGCTGAAAGGGTAGGGTTGTCACCTTTATAGTCGTACCCATTAAGTCCATTTTCGTCCTCAAAAATGGTGATGGAAGAGAGAGAGAGAGAGAGAGAGAGAGAGAGAGAGAGAGAGAGAGAGAGCCACAAAATTCCATGTACATGGTGATCTTCATGCTGAATTTCCTTGTATCCTTCCCCTTAAGAAGCTTCATAAGAGAACATGTCAAAGGTAGGAAATGTCTCTAATGTGCCTAGTGTCTCTCTATACATCTAAGTTTCAAACTATCAGTTCTATAATAAGATCATCGAAGTGACCAAAGTTCACATGATGCTTCCTCTTTGGAGTAATAATGCGAAAAATAAGTGTAAATTGTCAAGCTAGGTGAACTTGATCTTTTTTAATGTAAAGGAAGTTCGGCATTAGCCTACTCTCCCGGACTTGAATTAAATAAAGAAAGAAAAGTACAAGAGAAGGGGACTAGTGCCCACGGGACCCCCCAAATCCCACAAAGCAGGGGTAGCTTTTACAGAGTTTAAATGGCATTACAAAGAAGGTTAATCACCCTCTCATCACCCTCATGAGGGGCCCACTTGGGTTTAAGCTTGTTATTGATCAAAAGGAGAACTTGATGATGCCTGAAGGGGGGGGATTTCTTACAGTTAACAATCCTTTTGCCAAGGAGGAACAACGATTTCTCAATTGACCACTCCTTGGGGGAGTCACCGAAGTTGAGAGCACATCTTTACCGCCATATTTTCCATAGGACCTCCCCTTTGATGCCGTTCAGAGAGTCGCGGAGCAGCCGATCGGTTCTCCCAGCAGTGCTTGCTGCCAACTGAGATGTTTTTGAAGTCTAATTTTCTTTTCAACCGTCTGCTAGAGTCTGTTGGAGTTGGGGCAAGTAAAGAAGATGTGTGAAACATCTTCGATAGACCGGTAGCAGCGTTTGCACCAGGGAGGATCCCACAAAGTTTGCTAGCCTTAAGGTTGGTCCAGATTCCATGATGAAGAATTTGCCATAAGAGGTCAGACTTTTTGATTTCTATGAGGGGGTGCCAAATAGCCATGATCTTATTTAGTGGAGATAATAAATTTTTAATGATCTAGGAAGTGGAACCAAATCCATAAGATAAATGATTCCAAACTCCTTTAGGACAAAAATGTTGGACTTACTATCTTCACATCATTCTAGGTATTCCTATCCTTGAAGTGTGCTCACAAGCAATAGTTTTATCCTAACTATCCTCATGTCCTATGCAAATATATAAATTGCTGGAAGAAGAATGATGCCTTCTCGTTTCTCTAATTGAGGAATTCTTGGTTTGTCATCCATACATAAATTGGACTTAGTTCTTGTTCTCTTAGAGAATCCTTGGATGACCTCCTTTCCTTTTTTTCCCCCAAAATTTTCCTATCCCTCTTTGGATGTTAGCCATATGATTGGCAAGTTTGATATCCAATCAATAGGTCTCTCTTCAAAAGTGCCTAGTATATTTTCTATCTTGAATGGATTCAATGCCCAAGAACGGACCATAGAATTGGTAGGTTTTATACTAAAAGCTAGCTAATTTTGAATTACTTACTATGCTTAATTTAAATTAACTTATGACTTTTGTTGATTAACCGATTCAAATATCCTCAAATTTCAAAATGTGTGTATCATCTCCCATAGATACCTATTTTTGTAATTCTCACTCCCATAGATCCAAATATTTTTAGAGTGACTTGAATGCATCTAGTTTGGTGGCTAGTTTCATAGTACTTCTTTGAGTGGAATTCTATAGACTAATCACTAGTCCTAGTCTTCATATGAAACTTCCCTTGCATACTATGCAAATCTATCCATTAGGTTCATAAATAAGAAGTCCTTAGTTGTAGAATGAAGTCTACTCAGCCTATTCTAGAAGCTCTTGGTTTATTTTCCACATATATAAAAATGGTCAGCTCCTAAGAAAAACCTCTTGTCACTTTAAGCCAAACTCCTAACTAATTCTCTTTTATTAGTTTTTCATTTGAATTTAAAAGCATTCTTGAAGGAGATTATGGTATCCAAGGTGAGTCAAAATTCTAACTAATGCTAGGCCATACATCCACACTTAGTCACTAGATAACAAATTGATTCCCCTAAATGTCAGATTGGTCTCTAACTCTGAGAAAACCTCTATCAAAGAAAGAATCCTTACTCCATTTCAAAACATGCTACTGCATGTTGCTAGACCTCATGATCTAGCCATAGACCATCAATGGAATTAGATATAACTTCTTCTTTAGAGAGATTTCAAGAGGATCCAATTTGACGATCATATGTATCTAATCTCTCATTTACCAAATATGATAGTGCCACTCCTATTTAGGAAAACTGTCTCATATGTGAGTTGTATTTACTTCTTGTAGATATAAATCCTAATCTTCCCTTAAGATCATGGGAGTAAACTAGATAAACCGCCAGAAGAGAAGTTACTTGAGTAATCTCTAGGAGTAAAACATACTATCACGAAAGAAATAATTTTCTTTATTTCTTCCAAAGAAGAGGATTGGAAGTGAGATCTTTTCCACTTTCCCTTTTCCTTAAATTCTTCTACTCCATTCCATATATAAGATCTTAATATATCCTTCTATGAAAGTGGAAGACAAATCTCCCATAAACAATGAAAGAAAGTCTTTTAAAAAGTAGGAATTGAACTCCTAGCTAGGACCAAAACCGTACTTTGAGATGATCACTAGTCATCCAAAAGTATGCCATAATAAATTTCCTTTAGTGATCTCTACCTATTTATGGATATATAAGATCAATACACTAATGGAATTATTCTCCCTAAAGTAATACCATGAATATTTAATATTTTTGGAGATAAAATTTCTATTACACATTCCATTGGAAGAACAATTTTTTTTCTAAACTATAAATGATAATCTCAAGTAAAAAAGGAGATGCCTACTAAAATTCTCCTTTTGTCTAATGAGATATGCCCCCATGAATGATGAGTCCTTTTCTTCATGGCCATAGAAGAAGAATTCTCAAGGAGAGACAATGTCTACCTCCCCATACTAGTGAATTCCATCTCCAATTCATGATACATCTTATTGCCAAATGTAAACTACATATATCTAATGGAACTCACATTTACACCATCAATCCATTATTTGAGCGTGTAGTTTGGTTCTAGTCATCATATGATCATGGATATCTTGTGTAAATCCAAAACTAACTAGTTTCTAAGTACGAAGCCAAAATCTATGTTCTCGAGATACTCACATCTATTGGGAAGGCCCAATCATTTTGTTCCTAGGGGTCTATGCTCTAAGTAGTAGATTTAGGGCCATGAACTATGGTTTTCTTGACCATCACTTGAATCTTGTGAGAAACCATAAATCTCGGTTCACGAAACCCATCTTTATGGTATCATTTTGTTGTTTTTCATAGTGGTTTAGCAATGAATGCTTCACCACTTTAGTCAAGTGATATCTAGGAGTCAGGTTACTCACTCTATGGGCATGCACCAATATGCCCCATAATCTCGTAAACATATCATAAGATTCTTTTGAAGATGTACAAAACCTTGATTGGGTATATTCATATTCGCCTTTCATCTTTGCACCAATGGCATAGTTTGTTATGCAAAAACCCTCTATGCAACTTCCTAAACCTATAAGATTACTTGTACATGGTGAAGGCACATATCTTTCCCTTTATAATCCTATAGTGTCTATCCGTTAGGATGATTAGTATTAACTAAGAAGGTTTCCATAATATATGTACATACATATTTGGTCCTAGCTTGTTTAATATATCTATTCCATCAATGCAATTTTTTGAAATGAACAATTGCTATGGTTCTTTAAGTTCAAAGAATCTAAGGTCTTTTCTTAGTTACAAGGTTAAAAAAGCTATTTTCTTGGTTTTCTTGAAAAATTTTCTTTTTTTGTTTTCCTTAATTTTATTATATCTCTTAGAGTGGAAGTCTTGGAAATGAAGTCTTATTGTTTGAGACAAGTTTCAAGCCCATGTTCATACTTGAAAGATCAATCTAGATTAGTTATGCTTACAAGCATGCTTGTAACATTCTAGTCTTTGCAATAAACATTTAAAATGAAAATACATGTTACCATGCCATCATTCAAAAATAAAGCAATCACTCAATTTCATGATCCATGATTTACTGGATATCTATATGTCATGTCAATGTATTTTCGTGCTATTTCTTGCTTCGAACGACATGCATAGGCTTGTAAAAAAGTTCATATTAAGAAAGAAAAAAGATTTTCTAATGCTTAATGTATCAGTTGCTTCGGATAATCATTAATCTCCTTCAAATCAAAAAATTATCAACCTTCATGTGTTTCTTACATGGAACATTATATCAAGAATGATTGCTAAGCTACTGAAAAATCTCATGCTATGCAACATGCATGTAGCAATCAAAACATCTTATTATGAATATGCTTCCTTTCATGCCATTCAAGCTAATAGAACCAATGAAACTCTTGCATGCCATTTATGAATATTCAAAAGTGAAAGAACTTGAATGAGTCAAGAAATATGTCCTTGTGATGGTTTTGTGTCCAAATCAAATTCATCCATGTTTGAGACCTCTTATTTTTATCACCAACCTCAAACAAATACTCAAAATGTTTAGATGGTGCCAAATTTCTTTGTAAACACCAAACTTGCCCAAATTGTTACAAAGGCAGCTTGAAACAAACTTAATAATACATATAGATTCATATTAGATACTTGTGAGACTTGAAAAAAACCCTCAAATATGCATAACATCCATAACACTTAATATCCATCTTCTTTGCATGACTACGTGAAGTCACTTCAATCGCCTTGAGGAATCATAAGATATAGCACCTCAAAGGAAGGTGTTGAGAATTGTAAAAAATTGTAGATCCACATAAAGCTTCAAACATATAAAATTTTCATAACTTTTTTGTTGCATTTTCTTAAAATATTTTGTGCCTTGGAGCCAAGTCTAGATATGAGGTCATGAAGCTTGATATGTAGAAGCTAGTCTCTCAGGTAGAGAGAGTCAGAGAGATGGAGAAAGAGGAAATATGATTTTGAGGTGCCAAAATACTTTCAACTCTTGCAAAGAACTTAGGTTTCTTTCTATATTTTGAGTGTGTTAAATACACGTTATAAAGTTCCTATATCTAATTCTCTCTCTATATGGAATATATATATTGAGAGTGTTGAATATGGAGGTTTTTTTGAGAGTGTTAGATATGGAGGTTATATATTGAGTGTTTAAGATTGAGGCTATATCTTGCGAGTGTCAAAGATCAAAAGGAAAATCTATTCGAGCTTGAAGGACTTGGGTGGTATGGTTCTGCTTGATGTGGATGCTTTGGCCAACAAGCTAGTGGCTAAATGGATGGTCAAATCTTGGTGTACCAAAGAAGCATCTTAGGCCAAGCTTACTTTTAGAAATGAAAGCATCCTCTCTCTCATTGGGTCCGCCAAATGGAAAGAGATTGATCTAATCACACTATTTTTTTCTCCTTTCCCAGTGATCCCCAAGGGTTCAGATCTTGTGTGCTCCCTTTGGAAATGATGGAACAACATGAAACCCTATTGCTCCATCAGTGATGAATGGAAGTGGGTTGCTGACATAAGACATAATGTTTCTATTTGGTTCCTGATTAAGGGTATCATGAGAGTGGAGAATGAGGACCTTTTGAGATCCAAGAGGCTTTGGAACAAAGGTTTCTATAAGTGGAAGCGTCTATGGAACCAAGATAAAAGAAACTGGATCAATTTTAAGGAAATTTGTGTGAATTGCACATTTTTTTTTGAAGATTGGCACTTATCAAGGCACATAATCAATGCTTGGGATGAACTCAAGACCCCCCTCCTACTTGTCAAGATGCTTCTCACTTGAGGGGTCTGATGGGGCTCAATGGCAACAAAGTGGAGGACATTCCAAGGACCAAAAGAAAGTTGGATTTTCATGAATTGAACTTGGATTAGATGGGACATCAAGTTCAAGGATCTATGGCGTCCTCTTATTGAGAACAAGAAAGTGGCCTTGATGTGGCAGATTTTCCATCAGGAGATCTTAAACAATGTCAAAACCAATAAAACTTGTGGTGCTCTCCCATGGTGCAAGAGATGCTTAAATGGTACAAAAGACTTAGATCACCTCTTCTTTTCTTATCTAAGGGCAACATGACTTGGCAATGCCTTTGCAAGCTCTTGATGTTGGCTTGTACTAGAATTAAAGTTTTCTTGGTGAAGCGATCAGATGCTTATCCCCTCTGTGGAATGCTATTAGGAGTGAAGGGCTCTAGAAAATCTCGAACAATGTATGGTCAACTTTGACAAGCATCCTAGAGAGTGGTGGATTGAGAAATCCCTTGTTTTCCTAATAGAAGGATTTGTAATTGTAAGAAACCCCTCTCTTTTAAACACCACAGGGTGTTCATCCTACAAAACAAAAATCACTACAAAAAGTGACCCCCTATAGTGACGGTTGACGCGACACAATTTCATCACTTTGTGATTGCATGTTTTGCCGCATGGAGCATCAAGCGCACATTGTTTATTATGAGGCTCTCAATGATGTTTGAAAAGCATTGCTTATGCAATGTTGTTGCATATTCTACACTACCAAAGTGTTGCATATGCGATAGTAAATGATTGTCGCATATGCGATAGTAAATGATTGTCACATATGCGATAGTAAATGAGCATCACATATGTGACACTCCTTTAGCGTCGCATGTGCGATGCCAACGTCGAGTCACATATGCAATGCTAAATCATTGCTTAGATGAAGCCTCATACAAAGAGAATTAATCATCCCTTATACGACTATGTAGCATCGCTTATGTGACACATGCTTTTGATCATAACAAAAAGAAAACACATCCCTCTTTGATCGCCATTCCATGTATGTCTAATACAAAAGCAAACCAATGTTCATATCTGCATTGCGCTTACGAGCTCTCTCTCTTTCTCTTTCTCTTTCTCTCTCTCTCTCTCTCTCTCTCTCTTTCTCTTGCCCTCTCTCTCTCTCGGACTCTCTCTCTCTCTCTCTTTCTTTCTTTCTTTCTTTCTTTAGTATAGGTTATTGAAGAAGTTCACTAAGCATAATATATGGATAATTATTGTAAGTACAATTTTCATTGTTTCTATATCATTTAAATTGTTTTGTTTTCATAAATTAACATACTCACACATACACATATACATACCTATGCACATGCACATACACATACATGCACATGCATGCTCACACATGCATATACACATACACACACACATACTTATACACATACACATGCACATGCATGCTCACACATTCATGTACACATAGACACACATACACACATACTCATACACATACACATGCACATACATATGCACATACACATGCACATACACATACACACATACACACATACTTATACACATACACCATACGCATACACACACCCACACACACACACACATACACATACACATACACATACACATACACATACACATACACATACACATACACATACACACACATGCACATGCACATACACTTACACACAAGAACATACACTTATACATACATGCACAAACATCTCTACATGCACATGCACGCACATACACATACACATATACACATACTTATACACATACACATACACACACATGCACATGTGCATGCATGCACATGCACGCCCATATGGACATGCACATGTACATACACATGCATTGACATGCACATGCATGCTCATACACGTACACATGCATATACACAGATACACATACATACACATACACAAACACATACACACACACATACACATACACATAAACATACACACACAAATACACATAGATACATGTACATACACAAATATAGATATATACCTACATGCGCACCAAGAGCTGTAGATCTACAGTCACATTCATCATGTGCATGAGCACATGAACCATTTCTCCTCTTTAAAAGCTATGAAAGTAAGGACAAATTGATAAAAGCTAAGGTGAAAACAAGAATATCCATCGAATGAACACGTTCTATCTGCCTCTCTGTGTTGCTATGAAAACTCTAATTAATAGAAAATCTTTTCAAATAATGATCCTTATCTATAAGTATTGACACTATGAACAATACACTATGAAAAGTTGAGTTACATATTTAAAATTGTGTTTTAAGTTTATTTTTCATTCATGTATGGAATATGAATGATTTTTATTCATGTATGTAGATTCCAATGTATGATATTGATGATCTTCCACCAAACCATTCAGAGTTGACAGTAAGACCCCATTTATCAAAAGCATCCACGAGGAGGCTATGCAAAACTATCTTGTAGAATATGCAATATTGAAAGAACTATATTCAAAAGAAGACAAACTAAATTTGTGATGATGATTATAGCATGGAAGATTTTATTGAGGATTGGTATCAAAATGACAACAAAAGTGTTGATATTTCTAAAAATGAGAAATATGTTTGAGATTAATGTTCAAAGAACATCTATAAAGGAAGTCACATGAGAAGACTAAGTGCAAGCTTATTTATTCTCAATCCTCAAATTGTTTTGGATGGAGTAATGTATCTCTTTTTACACTATTGAGGTATGTTGTTTTTTCTCTTTCTATTTATATATGTACACAAATGTACACATACACACACATACACACACATACACACATACTCATATAGATATATACGTACTCACACATATATGCATATACACACACATATGCATGGAACACATACACATATACATACATACACATACACACATACACACACATACACAGATACACACATACATACATACACATGCACACACATACACATACACATATACACATACACATACACATATACATACACATACGCATACACATACACATACACATACACATACACATACACATACACATACACATACACATACACATACACATACACATACACATACACATACACATACACATACACATACACATACACATACACATACACATACACATACACATACACATACACATACACATACACATACACATACACATACACATACACATACACATACACACACACACACACACACACACACACACACACACATACACATACACATACACATACACATACACATACACATACACATACACATACACATACACATACACATACACATACACATACACATACACATACACATACACATACATACTCAGACACACGCACACACACACATACACACATACACACACATACACATACACATACACATACACATACACATACACATACACATACACATACACATACACATACACATACACATACACATACACATACACATACACATACACATACACATACACATACACATACACATACACATACACATACACATACACATACACATACACATACACATACACATACACATACACATACACATACACATACACATACACACACACACACACACACACACACACACATACACATACACATACACATACACATACACATACACATACACATACACATACACATACACATACACATACACATACACATACACATACACATACACATACACATACACATACACACACATGAGCATGCACATACACTTACACACAAGAACATACACTTGCACATACATGCACAAACATATCTACATGCACATGCACACACACACATACACACATACACACATACACATACTTATTCACATGCACATACACATACACACACATGCACATATGTATGCATGCACATGCACGCCCACATGGACATGCACATGTACATACACATGCATTGACATGCACATGCATGCTCATACACGTGCACATGCATATACACAGATACACATACATACACATACACAAACACATACATACACACACATACACATAAACATACACACACAAATACACATACATACATGTACATACACAAATATAGATATATACCTATATGCGCACCAAGAGCTCTAGATCTACAGTCACATTCATCATGTGCATGAACACACGAACCATTTCTCCGCTTTAAAAGCTATGAAAGTAAGGCCAAATTGATAAAAGCTAAGGTGAAAACAAGAATCTCCATCGAATGAACAATATCTATCTACCTCTCTGTGTTGCTATGAAAACTCTAATTAATAGAAAATCTTTTCAAATAATGATCCTTATTTATAAGTATTGACACTATGAACAATACACTATGAAAAATTGAGTTACATATTTAAAATTGTGTTTTAAGTTTATTTTTCATTCATGTATGGAATATGAATGATTTTTATTCATGTATGTAGATTCCAATGTATGATATTGATGATCTTTCACCAAACCATTTAGAGTTGACAGTAAGACCCCATCTATCAAAAGCATCCATGAGGAGGCTATGCAAAAGTGTCTTGTAGAATATGCAAGATTGAAAGAACTATATTCAAAAGAAGACAAACTACATGTGTGATGATGATGATGATAGCATGGAAGATTTTATTGAGGATTGGTATCAAAATGACAACAAAAGTGTTGGTATTTCTAAAAATGAGAAATATCTTCGAGAACAATGTTCAAAGAACATCTATAAAGGAAGTCACATGAGAAGACTAAGTGCAAGCTTATTTATTCTCAATCTTCAAATTGTTTTGGATGGAGTAATGTATCTCTTTTTACACTATTGAGGTATATTGTTTTTTTCTTTCTATTTATATATGTACACAAATGTACACATACACACACATACACACATACTCATATAGATATATACGTACTCACGCATATACACATATACACACACATATGCATGGAACACATACACATATACACACATACACATACACACATATACACATACACACATATACACATACACACATACACACACATACACACATACATACATACACATGCACACACATACAGATACACATACACATACACATACACATACACATACACATACACATACACATACACATACACATACACATACACATACACATACACATACAACATACACATACACATACAATACACATACACATACACATACACATACACATACACATACACATACACATACACATACACATACACTACACATACACATACACATACACATACACATACACATACACATACACATACACATACACATACACATACACATACACATACACATACACATACACATACACATACACATACACATACACATACACATACACATACACATACACATACACATACACATACACATACACATACACATACACATACACATACACATACACATACACATACACATACACATACACATACACATACACATACACATACACATACACATACACATACACATACACATACACATACACATACACATACACATACACATACACATACACATACACATACACATACACATACACATACACATACACATACACATACACATACACATACACATACACATACACATACACATACACATACACATACACATACACATACACATACACATACACATACACATACACATACACATACACATACACATACACATACACATACACATACACATACACATACACATACACATACACATACACATACACATACACATACACATACACATACACATACACATACACATACACATACACATACACATACACATACACATACACATACACATACACATACACATACACATACACATACACATACACATACACATACACATACACATACACATACACATACACATACACATACACATACACATACACATACACATACACATACACATACACATACACATACACATACACATACACATACACATACACATACACATACACATACACATACACATACACATACACATACACATACACATACACATACACATACACATACACATACACATACACATACACATACACATCCACATCCACATGCACATACACATACACATACACATCCACATCCACATGCACATAC